>JBBGZY010001256.1:1400000-2000000 GCA_037952925.1 Lithobates clamitans
AACTCTTTGAAAAGTGCAGATCATGTTAGAAATCTTTCTTCCCCTTTCAGCAGTTTGTGAGGAGTCTACACCTTACACTGTGCAACAGCTGATTGGAGGAAAGGGACACACCCCCCCCTCCACAAAGGCAGAGGAACAAAGGAACATGCATAGCTGTAATATGAATAGACAAGCTCCCTGCCAATCTCACTCTAAGCTCCCTCCTCAACACAAAGTTTCAGTTGCTATTATCTCATGTGTTGGGAGAACTTGTCAGACGTGACTCCGCTGATAACAGAGGAACGGAGCACCAGAGAGAGACGACACTTAGAGCTTTGGAGAGAGATAAGAAAACACTACAGATATGTATGCTTAGGTCAAATTTTATGAATGGGGTTAACAACTATTTTAATGTCAGAGCTTCCCTATCTGGTGTCATTGAGGTAGGAATTTGTGGAATTCTCCCCCACTGGGGTCACAGTGATAAACAGTGGTAAACCGTGATAAAACCTAAATTTCTGAATCATTCTTATCTATAACAAGTATGCAGATCAGTTTTTGACTTTTCTGACTTCAATTCCTGGTATTAAGTTATATTTTAAAATGTTCATTAAATTCTTGCCATGTAACAATACACAGAAAAGGGTATCATTTAGATTCCAATCACACCTATGCGTGCGTTAATGTGTGTTTCATTAAGGCATCCCATTAATTGTGGTGCTCTGAAGGGCAGGTGCTTTGCATTACGCGGTATATATCAGCATAAATGTTGCGCATTGCAGTTTATTAATGCTCCCCATAATGAGTGTTCATACTCACATGACCACATGTCTATATGTGTGAATAAAGTTTTATAATAAAAAATGTGTTATCATTAAAATGCAGCATTTTGCAGTGAAGCTGAGGGACAGTTCAAACCTGGTATTTTACAATATGAGAGTTAAGGTCCTTCGCGCTACTAATTAAGTGAATCTATGATATAAACTAAAGTGAAATCAGTGAAATCGCTGCAAGTTCTAAAGTGTACACTTAAACACAAAAAAGGGTAAATCATAATAAAAGTGATCCGCGCAAACTTCTAACCCATTAATATTGAGGTGAAATAATCCAAATCGTTGGTAGAAAAGTAAACACGGTAATTGAAATCCAAAATTGGTGTGTATACATCACAAAAAGTCCAAATCAAAGTGATAAATTAGTGACAATAATCATGAGTGTCCATAATCCTGGTGAATCTTGTAAATAGACAGTTATGTTGTGAAATTGATGTTAATCTTCGTGACTAGGTAGTCACGTAATGCTCCCAGAGCTCTTACCTCCAGGTGGAGAACAATAAGCCTTAGATCGGTATCCTGAGATGGGATCGCCTGTATATCGTCTGTATTTTCAATCGATGTCCGTGTGGATGGTTATGGACGTGGTTCACGATCTGCTGAATAAACCTTCTCTCTGCTGGCAGCTTGGTTAGCCTCAGGATCTTGTGGTTCCATTATGGACGTTCAATATTCACCATTAAAAGAAATAAAAGAAAACAGGCCTCCCATAGTGTAATATATAATTTATTAGAAATGCCAAGTTGCCTCTTACATTTAAAAAGATAAAAACAAGCTTATCTGTGTGTATCCATGTGTCAAACACGCTCCTTGCATCGCTTCCTGTATCTCAGACTTCCGGCCAATCCCAACGCACGTTACATCACAACACGTGACTTCATCAGAGGTTCCCATTAACATCAATTTGACAACATAACTGTCTATTTAGAAGATTCACCAGGATTATGGACACTCATGATTATTGTCACTAATTTATCACTTTGATTTGGACGTTTTTTGATGTATACACACGCATTTTGGATTTCAATTACTGTGTTTACTTTTTACCAATGTGTCAGGTCACCTTGAGGCCAGGTGACAGATGCACACCGTTGGAATCAGGAGTGCACCGCAAGGTAGTGGACCCTACGGCTGACTGCTGCGGATGGGAGTCAGGGTGGTAAGGAAGGCAGGGCCGCTGGAACACCAACACGGATCCCACCGAGGTTAGAGCGTAAGATTCCCTGGGACGCGGAGCCTAAGAGCCAGCAGGTGTTCACCAGAGCCTCTAGTGGTGAGGATGGACTGGGCTGCAACTGGTTCCAGGTTGTGACCCCCAGGGTCCCCCAGCTCACACCCACAGTAGGCAACAGGAGGATAGGGATAGTAAGGGAATAAGCCAAGGTCAGGGCCACAAGCAGACAAGGACAACAGAGTTCACGCCAAGGTTCAGGGTCACAGGAAAACAGGGATAGTCGGGGACAGGCCAAAGGTCAGGGTCACGAGCAGACAGGAATAGTTGAGAACACGCCAAGGTCGGTAACAGAAACAAACGTAGAGCACACGGCAGGCAGGAACAGGAAGCCAAAACACACAAAGGTTGATCAGCAGGGCTCGCCTGCAGTGCAAAGGTTAATATAGAGTTCTCTGATAGGAGCTGGGGTGGAGCCATGCTAGAGGAGAGTTTATAAAAGCAGTCAGTTGAGAGTCAGCTGGTCTTTAGAGATGAACACATGGAGACAGGTAAGCTGACAGACAAAAATCTATTGCATAACCATGACACAATGATTTGGATTATTTCACCTCAATATTAATGTGTTAGAAGTGTGTGCGGATCACTTTTATTATCATTAATGAGAGTTGGTCTTTCCAAGAAACTGAAGCAAAGGCAAATCACTGAAAATGGGAGTTTCTAAGGGAGCTAGAGCACTGTTGAGAGGAGCAATGTGCAGGGGTGCATATGAGACCGCTGGAGACCCAGTCCACTGCTTGCATGTGAAAGCAATGGTCAGGCTCTCCAAGGTGCTGCCAGCAAAGTGTATTTAACCTTTGCTGCAGTACTTAGGAACTTAAAGGAGTTGCAAAGTCTCAAGGTTTTTCACCTTAATGCATTCTATGCAATAAGGTGAAAAACCTTCTGTGCTGCAACTGCCCCCCAAAGCCCCCCTTTTTTCTTACCTGAACCCGATCGTTCCAGCGATGAGCGCGAGCCCAGCAGCTTCAGCCGTTGTCTTGGGTCCTCATTGGATAGATTGATAGCAGCAGGAGCCATTGGCTCCCGCTGCTGTCAATTAAATCCAGTGACACGGGAGCCGGGGGAGGGGCCGAGTCCTGCTGTCTCTGTCAATGGATGCAGCCGTGGGACTTGGACACGCGCCCGCATGGGTACCCCCATGGAAAGCGGCTCTCCGCAGGGGCACCCAATAAAGAGGAGACCCCAGAAAAGGAGGAGCAAAACCCTTGCACAAAGCAGGTAAGTATGACATGTTTGTTATTTAAAAAAACAAAAAACAAACCTTTGCAATCACTTTGAAGAAAAAGCTAAAAGATTTGTGTATTTTTTGCAGCCTGAATGCAATACAGTAATAATTATATAAGGGTTTAATTGAGATTTAAAGAACACTAAGGCTGGGTTCACATATGAGCATGCAGCGGCTCATAGCAGGAGTCCAGTGCGGCTCTGTTCACTATTTCAGGTCCGAATTCAGCCCTACTTTTGGGCTGAATTCGGTCCTGAAACGGACCAAAAGACGCACCGGAGCCGCTGTGGAGATGTGTGAACCGGCTCCATAGAGAGCTGGTCACAGTTTCCTGCTGTGCAAATTGGAGGCGGGGAAACTCGCATCCAAATTGCACTAGCGTGAACCCAGGTTAAGGGGTCTATTTATAAAACGTTTCGTGGACAAATGTCACAAGCATTCATCAAGGCTGCATAAATTCTCTTGTATTTTCTCTAATACTGTCACTTCCTATGATTGTCAGCTTCATCTAATAGCCAAAATGTGGTAAATTTTCTGGTTGAGGTACATCAGATAAATATACAACATTTTGGCCACTAATTGGATCGGACAATAAGAAGTCATAGGGGGAGATCTACTGAATCTGGTGCAGCTATGCATAGTAACCAATCAGCTCCTAACTTCAGCTTTAACTCCACTTTCGTGGGGAAAAAAAATAGCAAAGAAAAAATAATATAGCGTGTACAATTGCGATACAAGTCATATTGTAATTGGATATTTTTAACAATCACCTTTCCTTTTCAATCTGCAGCCGCTGTAATTTTCTATAAATGCAATGCAATATGGCTACCTGGAGTTGTTCTGTACACAGAATGTGTACTGACCACTCCCCAGAAACATAATTTCCTGCTTGTGTGATTGGCTCACCAATTTTCCCAGAAGTCTGCCTAAGATACAAGCAAGATTTCAGGCATCCCCTGCAACATAAATATCATTTTTGGTGAGATGCTTTCAATAGGAACACGTCTAAAGGGATGCAGGCCCAGCAGATTTCCTCATTAGTGCTCTGCAGCTGCCACAGCTGACAGATAATTATAAAACCACACATGGATTTTTTCAGAATAACTAAAGGTAGGAATCTGCAACAAAGGTTGTTTTAATCCTTGCAATGTACATAGATCACCCAGGGGTGAATGTTTTTTTCTCAACAAAAGTGGAGTTACGCTTTGACAATAAACCCTACTTTGCACAGCTGCTCCAGATTCTGTGTGCACCAGTTTTAGTAAATCTACCCCATAGTATTAGAGAAAATATAGGGAAAATGTGTGCAGCCTGGATGGATTCTTGTGACACCCGTCCAAATAATGTTTTATAAATAGACCACTAAGAATATTGTGAAGATCAAGTCGCTCTCAATAAAAGACTAATATAAAGTTCTGGAGAAGCACAAATAAAGGAAGGGCTATAGCCTCAGTAAATATCCAAAATGTTGAACATCTCCTGGAGCATTGCTGAATTTGTTATACAGTAAAACCTTGGTTTGAGAGTAACTTGGTTTGAGAGCGTTGTGCAAGACAAGCAAATTTTGTTAATAAATTTTGACTTGATATACAAGCGATGTCTTGATATACAAGTCATGTCACAGCTGGGTATAAAAGAGAAGAAAGGCGCCTCCAAGTGTAGCAATATGGTTACATTTAATGAAGGTACAACATTTAGCAACATATTACTACACTTAGAGGCGCCTCTCTTCTCTTTAGGCCTCATACACATGGACGTTTTTAAAAAACGGGCTGTAAAGCTAGTAAAAACGCCTGGAAAAAAAGCAGCGTTAAAAACGCGATGTTATTAGCCTTTTGATTTGGCGTCAATGCGTGTTTAACATCGTTTGTAAGCGTTAACGCTAAGGCGCGTTTAAAAAAAAAAAAAAAAAAATCCTTCTGCTATTTTCCACTTCCAAATTACCCACGTAAATATTTTTACAGCTTAAAAACACTAACGCTAAAAAATGTCGGTATATCGCCAATGCGCATTTTTGAGCTTTTTTCAGCGTCGGCGTCAAAACAGCTCTAGCGCTGGAACCTCAGAACGCGCCAGTCCTTGTTTTTTTTTGGAGCTGAAAAACGACCATGCCTGTTACAGCTCAAAAACGCCATGGTTGTGTATCAGCCTATTGAATAACATGGAGTGGCCTTCTTAAGCAGCAAAAAAAGCTCAAAAAAGACGCTGTTAAAACGTCCGTGTGTATGAGGCCTAAATACTCTGAAGCTCCTGCTGGATTTTGCTTCTAATCCCCTTGTGGAGGCTGCCATTTGTGGATGGACATTTTATGGTTCCACAACCTATCACATTGCTATAATCTTTTTATATGGACTGTAAACTGAAGGACCTATGAATAAATGGTTGTGGAATGAATCATTTGAGTTTGCATCATTGGGGAAATTTGCTTCCATATACAAGTGCTTTGGATTACAAGCATGTTTCCAGAATGAATTATGCTCACAATCCAAGGTTTTACTGTATAACATTAAATGTGGCACATGTGCAAACCTGGGTAAAAAAGACCATCTACTCAAACCAATCTGAACAGGTATGGAGAGAATTAGTCAGGGAAGCAACCAATGGTTCAGCTGGGAGGGGAGTAACCGCCCAACAACTATAACCTGGACAATTCATAAAACAGGACTTTATAGCGTGAACAAGTCATTTCTGGGTAAAAACACATTTTAAATCCCATTTGAAATCTGATGAAAGTCATGTGGGGACATCGCAAACATGTGGAAAAGGGTTTAATATTTCAGACAAGAACATGAACATTTGGCTTTATCATAATATGCTTTGTGTGGCAGAAAGCCAACACTGAGAATCATCCCTCAGTGAAAAATTGTGGTTGAAGTATCATGTTGTAGCATTTTCACCAGCAGACATTGAGAAACTGATCAGGAACGAGGGCAATATGGAGCCAAATACAGGGCAACTCTTGATGAAAACCTGCTTTGGTCTGCAAGAGACCTGAAATTGGGGCAGAAGTTCCCCTTCTCACAGGACCATGACCCTAAATACAAAGCTAAAGCTACACCATCGTTTTTTAATTTAAAAAAACTTGAAGGTCTTGGAATGCCCCAGACAAAACCCAGATCTCAATTCAATTGAGTCTGCAACAAGATCTGAAAATTGCTATCCATCCCTTCCAACTTGACAATACTAAAGCAAGTTTGCGAAGTAGGAAGGGCTAAAACTCAAATCCAGTAATGCAAAAAATGTTGATGTAGAGGCTAAAATTGTAACAAAGATGGTTCTACCAAATATTTGATAAAGCTAGATCTGTTTTGTGCTTTAGAAGTTTAAACTACATTGCGTAACATAAATGATAAGCACCCTCATTAAATGAAGTTTAATTCTAGGTTTTAAAAAGTCCAGGGGGATGTAAAGCACTGTACATTATTCTATCACGTATGAATGCTATTCAATCAGCATATACAGTGCCTCCAGCTGTCGCTTTATCTTGGACTAGTATGCTTTTGTAGTACCCTGCTGCCCTCTCCTTTCTGAACTTGTAAATGCCTGTAAATATATTATGTATGCACCTTCTATCCCTGGGTTGTTGGCTTTGAGACCCCAGAAGGAGGAAGTGGAGAGAGAGAAAGTCTCAGCCACATATCCTGTCCATGCTGCTATATCCTGGACCAGAATATAGCATTATGCAAATATTAGTTTGATCTAATAATTTAACTTCAGCTGCTGAGTATATATCCAAATCTTTGTGACAGATCTCTGCCCTGCCTTTGTAATTATTTCACACGTACAGTGCCAGATAGCTAGATCTGTGCTACTGTATGTATAGTGGGCACCTTCCAGTATATTGGTAGGTGAACCTATTTATTAAACGAAACCTTCCTACCCTTTACAGCCAAGGAAGCTGCCATCATAGCCTTTGTTTTATCAGCAGTTGGCGTGATGCTGCACATGTGATTAGTTATGACACCAACCATTTGATGGCTTGACAGTTTAGTTGTGAGCATAAGCAACCGTGACAGTTATTCAAGGCATAACTTGAATGTAACTGTTTTGGGAAACAGTTAAAGTGGTTGTAATCCCTTACAGATACCCAGTGAAGTGACTATCCTTATGTGATACGCATCAATTAAATCATCCTACATATGTTGTACCTGTTTATCTGCAGCCCTTTTCAGTTACTACAAACTACAAAGACCAAAAGATTTTTCTCAGCAGTATAGGCAGGAGGTTGGGAACTGACATCACACATTCAGCACAGCTAGAGCAAAGCGTTCAGTGAAACCTGAGTAAGGCCTGGTTCACACCTATGCAGGTTGCAGTTTGCATATTCCAGGTGCATTTTGCGTTTTTCAATTTACATTTTTGATCCATTAAAGTCTATGGAACCAAAAACCAGAAAAAAAAATCCCTGGCCCTTTCCATAAAATGCACAGATGTGAACTACATCCATAGGAAACCATGATAACCATGTAGTGTGCTTCTGCAAAACTGAAAATGCACTAAAAAATGCATAGGTGTGAACCAGGCCTGAAGGAATGGACACATCCCCCTCTACACACTGTTATATGGAAACATACACATTTGAGGCTATCATTCACCTGCTGTATGGTGGTGGTGGGGGCAGGAAAAACCATCACCCTGGAGCAGGGCTGCTGATAGAAATTAGGGGGCCCCCTACAGACTACCCAACAGCCCCCCCCAAGAAAATATTAAAGCTATATTTTGCTAAAAGTACAATAAAATCATTATTATCAGACACAAATACAACATAACTCAAAGAATTCCTGCTAAATCTAAAGGATAAAACTGAGTTAATAAATAACTTAATAAAATGAAGATGAGATAAAAAAAAATATACAGGCTGGGCAGTTGGAGCTCCGAGATCAGACAGACAGGGAAGATGAGATGGGAGGAACTGCAGAGAGAGAAACAAAGTTACAGAGGTAACAAACTCACCTAGCAGTGCTAACATTAGAGCCAGTGCTGGGCGGGGGATTAGTGAGGGACAACTGTCTCTTTCTCAGCAGATAAAAGCTGGCAGCAGGGAGAGGGGGAAAGACCAACTTTCAGCTGCTGGAGGAAGAGTTCTGTAATTGTCATCCATCACTAATCCCCTTCCCTATGTGGACCGCCCTGTGTGCTCAGGCAAAAGGACCGGTGGCCCCCCCATACGCGGCCTTGCCCTTGAGGCTGTGGATGGAGTCAGCATAGAATGTTATCAGTGGCTCATGCAGATAGCAGAGGTAATAGAGATCAGAGAGGAATGACACTCAGTGCTTTGGATTGAGGCTAATACACACTATAAAAGGCTATGCTGTGTTCATTTTTCTTGTTAGAGGATTAAAACCACTAACCGCCGCACACACATATACGTCGGCACAATGGCACAGGCAGGCAAATGGGCGTACAGGTACGTCCCATTAAATTTGACACCTTTCGGGGGCGCACGCTCTAGCCACACGCCGCGGGAGCGTGCCCGCGGGTCCCGGGAACTCGATGTTCTCCGGCGGCCCGCGATTGCGGTGTGGAGAGGTGGAACGGGGAAATGCCTATGTAAACAAGGCATTTCCCAGTTCTGCCTTGTGTCATGACAGAGATCTACTGCTCCCTGTGATCAGGAGCAGTGATCGCTGTCATGTCCTAGGTAGCCCCTCCCCCCACAGTTAGAATCACTCCCTAGGACACACTTAACCCCTTCATCACCCCCCTAGCTCTTAACTCCTTCCCTGCCAGTGTCATTTACACAGTAATCAGTTCATTTCTATAGCACTGATCGCTGTATAAATCACAATGGTCCCAAAATAGTGTCCGATGTGTCCGCCGTAATGTCGCAGTCATGATAAAAATCGCAGATCGCCGCCATTACTAATAAAAAAAAATTAATAAAAAAAATGCCATAAAACTATCCCCTATTTTGTAGACACTATAACTTTTGTGCAAAGCAGTCAATATACGCTTATTGCGATTTTTTTTAACCAAAAATATGTAGAAGAAGGCATATCGGCCTAAACTGAGGAAAAAAAATGTGCTTTTTTATATATTTTTGCGGGATATTTATTATAGCAAAAAGTAAAAAATATTGCGTTTTTTTTTTTTCCAAAATTGTCGCTCTTTTTTTGTTTTTAGTGCAAAAACTAAAAACCACAGAGGTGATCAAATACCACCAAAAGAAAGCTCTATTTGTGGGAAAAAAATGACATCAATTTTGTTGGGTACGTCTTACTTCTGTGCAATTGTCAGTTAAAGCGACGCAGTGCCGAATCGCAAAAAGTGCTCTGGTCAGGAAGGGGGTAAAATCTTCCGGGCCTGAAGTGGTTAAATTGAGTGGTTTAGTTCTGCTTTAAAGCAATGGGTTTAGTTGTGCTTTGAGCTACAATCACACGAGTGGTCAGGTTTGGATAGTTTGCTGCATTCAGAGGCAGCTAAATGCAGCTTCTGGACACAGCAGCAATCTGTGATATGGCTGCATACAAACTGACAGTATATCCGCATCCAGGCGGATTAGCTGCATCCAGGGTTTGGAGACTAAGGCCTCATGCACACTGAAGCTGATAAACTGACGTTTTTTGGGAGTTTGGGTGTTTTTTTGTTTTTTTTTATTCTAACAGCCCTTAAACGCCCCTCTACGCTATCCTATATGTCAATGCACACATGGACGTTTTTTGAAGTTTATCAGCAGGGGAGTTCATGGGCTGTTGTCTGAACACCCTAAAATCGCGTTTAAGAGTAGTTCTTCTGACCACCAAAAACATAAATGCTCATAAACATGCTATCAGCATTCAGCGTTTTTTACATTGCAGAGCTGAATGTAAGCTGGGTGTAATTTTAAAAAAATGCCCAAAAACGTGCATAAACACACTTAAAAAAACGCTGTTAAAATCGTGTTTTTAATACAACGTTTTCCTGCCACCAATCCGACGTCCAGAAAGACTTTTTTGAACGTCCTGTGTGCATGGAGGCTGAGGCTCTACTCACATGTAACTGCTCAGCAGGGCCAGTGCTGCCACTAGGCAAACTAGGCAGCCGCCTAGGGTGCCCTGCTGCCTAGGGTGCCCAGCCACTGTTGTTATTACTCTCTTCTCTCTGCAGCAAGCAACTAAGTCTCAGCATCAGTAGGCAGCCATTGCTCTGTTCACACATAGTGTAAGAGGTGCAGCGGTGGCAGAGGACTGTGTCTGTGTCCCGACTCCTGAATGAATGGAAGCAAGCAAACATTAATTGATGGGCACTGGTGAGGCTGCATTGATGAGAGCTGGTGGGCTGCATTTGATGGGTGCTGGTGAGGCTGCATTTGATGGGCACTGGTGAGGCTGCATTGATGGGTGCTGGTAGGCTGCATTTGATAGACGCTGGTGAGGCTGCATGGATGGGCGCTGGTGAGGCTGCATTTGATGGGCGCTGGTGAGGCTGCATTTGATGGGCGATGGTGAGGCTGCATTTGATGGGCGATGGTGAGACTGCATTGATGGACGCTGGTAGGCTGCATTTGATGGGCACTGGTGAGGCTGCATTGATGGGCGCTGGTAGGCTGCATTTGATGGGCACTGGTGAGGCTGCATTGATGGGCGCTGGTAGGCTGCATTTGATAGGCGCTGGTGAGGCTGCATTTGATGGACGCTGGTGAGGCTGCATTGATGGGCGCTGGTGAGGCTGCATTTGATGGGCGCTGGTGAGGCTGCATTTGATGGGCGCTGGTGAGGCTGCATGGATGGGCGCTGGTGAGGCTGCATTTGATAGGCGCTGGTGAGGCTGCATGGATGGAAGCTGGTAGGCTGCATTTGATGGGCACTAGTGAGGCTGCATTGATGGGCGCTGGTAGGCTGCATTAGATGGGCACTGGTGAGGCTGCATTGATGGGTGCTGGTAGGCTGCATTTGATAGGCGCTGGTGAGGCTGCATTTGATGGACGCTGGTGAGGCTGCATTGATGGGCGCTGGTGAGGCTGCATTTGATGGGCGCTGGTGGGGCTGCATTTGATGGGCTTTGGTGAGGCTGCATGGATGGGCGCTGGTGAGGCTGCATTTGATGGGCGCTGGTGAGGCTGCATTGATGGGCGCTGGTAGGCTTCATTTGATAGGCGCTGGTGAGCCTGCATTTGATGGACGCTGGTGAGGCTACATGGATGGGCGCTGGTAATGCTGCATTTGATGGGCGCTGGTGAGGCTGCATTTGATGGGCGCTGGTGAGGCTGCATGGATGGGCGCTGGTGGGGCTGCGTTTGATGGCCGGTGGTGGGCTGCATTTGATGAGCGCTTCATTAAAAAGGCGGAGTATACATGGGCAGAGCAAAAGGGGTGGAGTCAGGGGTGGAGCCGGGGGGGCGGAAAACTTAGGTTTCGCCTAGGGTGACAGAAATCCTTACACCAGTCCTGCTGCTCAGATGTGTGGTAGTGAACAATGGCGGTGCAAGCCATTGCTTTGTACAGAGTGTACAGACAGCTATTCGTACTGCCAGTGAGAAAAAAGACTATTTTCAATGGCGGCTGCCTCTATGCAGACGTGTGAATGTAACCTGCAGCTTTGAAAATGAAAGATAGCGGCTGCTAATCGCTTGTCATGCACGGTTGCTTCTGTTTCTGTCTGCTCCAGTATTAGTAAATTCACCCCCATTGCATTTACAAACATTTTATTTTTTAATAGGATTTAACATTTCATTTCCCCACACACATTTCCTCCCTAACCTCTCCCATTGAATCTGTCGTCAGCTGCCATAGTTGCCGTGTGTCGTGGTTGCTGTGTTCTTCTGGCAGTGAAGTAGTTACACTTTCTATTTCTTCTCTCCAAGGGGGAGCATGTGCAATGCCTCACTTTCCACAGTCCTTGGTGTGTGTGTGTGTGTTGTGTGTGTTGTGTGTGGGCTCAGTGACGTCATTCACTGCTGATGCTGTCCCACCCACTCACACGCCTTCAGTCCTTCCCTGTCGGCTTACTAGTGACGTGAGAACAGCCAGATGTCATTAACAGAATTTCTTTTTCTGCCCTAGTGGGAAAATAATTGTTTCAGTACGATTAACTGTGCGTGTGAAGGTTCTCTGTGAAACACATAGTACGCACAGCCCTGTACCTTCTATATGGCTGCTAGAAATATATCTAATAAGAATGCATGGTGCAGGGCTACAACTATGTTGTCTTCTTGTGTGTGCATGTTTATGTATATTTATTGCAGGACTTTGCGTGTGTGTTTGTATGAATAATGAGGGGGCTGAATTTATGATTGTCTGCAAGGTGTACATGGGGGGGAATTCCATAAAGCGGCTACGTCATCTTGTTAACATGTTGCACGTTATTGAAAAACATCTTTGGCAGTTTTGCTTCTGACAGCGACTTGTGCATCAAATTCTGCTGGTTCTGAATTGCTCCACTTCTACATTGTAGCTCAACACCTGCGCCAAATTCAAAATAAAGTACTGACAGTTTGTATCTTACGAAAGTGGAGCTAATTACGATCAACTTTCTTTTGGTAGACAGAGGGGGGAATTCAGTAAAGCTGATGCGCCACTTTTCTGGTGTTAATCCCTCCTGTTAATGTGTTGCTCTAAATTCATGAAGCATCTGCAACACATTTGGTTCTGATCAGGACCAATTTTTCTCATTGAATATGTAAGCAGAGGAATTAGTGTGGCTGTATTATAGAGGGAAACATACTGCGTGGTATTGTAAATGAAGTAACTTTAATTGCCAGATAAGCAGCAGTGGAAAATGATATTTACAAAAGTGGAGTAAACAGTTCTCTTAGCATATAAGGCACAGATTCACAGTCCATTCACCAAAGATACAGAATGCAGCTCAGTAAACTGGCACTGTAGTTATTATTCCTCTCTTCAGGCATATCAGTGGTATACAAAGCACATTTTGATTACTTGCCATAGGCTGGTGTCCATAAGCAGGTCCCACAGATGCAGCAGGGATGATTTAACAGCAAAATACACTGTTTTAGATGATCTTCTATCACACGCACAGCAGCGGTGCTGATGGGCAGGACTCCTGAGGATCCTAGTTCTGTCCCTACAGGCTGAAACACTCTCCCTGAGTAAGGCCTAGCTTTCCCTCACAGGCAGTATACATTTCCCTCACGCATTCCACACACGTGTCTCTCAAAATGGTGGCTGGGCCCTCTCTTATATGGAAACACAGGTGGACAAGATCTCAAGAGAACTTGGTACCAATCAGAACATGAGGCTTCTCCAAGATGGCTGCTGGAGACGAGTTAGAGAACAGTTACCACCTCAACAGGATTTCACAAAACAGCAGGAAAACACAAACGCATTCTGAATATAATATGACATTTCTGCATGAGAAAGTATGATACAATTGTAGGCCCACTTCTCCTCTCAGCCAGCAAGGCTGTCCTGTCACAGTTAACTGTATGTGAGGAGGCTACCTACAAATAGGTGCCGGAACTCACCTTCCCCAGCCAGCTTTCCTTCCCCAACCTCACCCTTCCTCGGGGGGAGAAGTAAAGCGACGTCAAATAATCTGCACTTTGTTTAAAGTGATTGTAAACCTTCACATTTTTTTAAAATAAAAATGACAATGGTTTTGCACAGAGCAGCCCAGATCCTTTTCTTCTGGGGTCCTCTGCCGGCGCTCCATCGGGTGCCCCCACTGAAAGCAGCTTTCCCTGGGGGCACCAGTGCGAACTCGCTCCCGAGTCCCGCTGCTGCGTCTATTGACAGTGGGACTCGGCCCTGCCCCCCGCTCCCATGTCACAGCTTTTTGATTGACAGTCCTATGAGGAGAGTGACAGCAGCTGGGGCTACTGCGCTCATGCACATTGCTGGATCGGATCGGGCTCAGGTAAGAAAAAGGGAGGGTCTGGGGGGGGATGCATTAAGGAGAAAAACCTTAAGGCTTTACAACCACTTTAAGGCACAAGAGGTACAGAGTACTGCACTCAAGAGTACATAATACACGGGGCTCAGGAGTACATACTGTGCAGTGTGAGGTGTGTGTATCACACAGGACACAGAAAAAAAATCAGCACAAGGGACAGTACTTGCATATCTCCCCAATGTAACCATCTATCGCTCACCTCTGCACACCTCTTTGCTCCATCAACAGCTCACCTCTGCAACCATTGTCCACAGTTCACCTCTGCACCCCTGTCCACAGTTCACCTTAGCTCCCTCCACCTCCACAACTCACCTTTGTACCCCCTGCCAACAGCTCAACTCTGCCCCCACCCCTTCCACTGCTTACAGCCCCAGTCCACAACTACAGCTTGTCTCTGTCCCCTCTTAAACATTTGACTTCTGCACCCCCGTTCACAGCTTACTCCAATCCACAGCTCTCAGCTCCTGCCGTGCCCCCTGAAATGCAGAGAAAAGGTCCCTGCAGCATTTTAGAAATTGTAGTCCTCACGAGAATGGCAAACACAGTGCGATTCCCAGTGCACATTCAATTTCCAGTGCTTGTGGCATGCCATTAAGCTTAATGGCACCTGCATGCATCCAGCACATTTTTCTGTACGGGTGGTTGCAGCTTTGGGAACATGTGCGGACCTGCAGCGGAAACCACCCGCACAGATGTAAACCTTGCCTTATAGTGTAGCCTCTGTCCTCCCACTCCCCTCTCTATTGTGGTGCATATCTCCTCTTCCTCAACCTTACCATAGTTGCTCTACACCCCTACCCCTCTCCATAGTGGTATTTATCTACTTCGCCTCACTTCTACCTTAGTGATAGTCTTCTTCTCCACCACTCTTCTCTATAGTGTTACTCATCTTCCTCACCTTCATAGTGTCATTGCTCTCCTCTGCCTTTCCTGTCCTTAGGCTCCATTCACACCTGTGAATTGCCCGATTCTGCCTGCGATTCAAGAATGCCCAGGTGTGATTAGAGCCTTAGTTTGACTCATCTGCTCTTTGGATAAATCTTTTACCAAAATATTTTAACGTAAGTAGTAACATCATTTTCTAATTTTGAATGATAATGACACATTAAACTGTTAAAGTGTTACTAAACTCACAACAGGAAAATCATTCTGTATATGCAGTAAAGCATGCTTGTTATACTCACTGTGGAACCTTAGGGGTTAATCCTCTGCATTGTGTAAAAAGGCTGTTTGATCCTGTGTACAAAGAGCCTCCTCCTCTTCCACTGACTCCAAAACAGGTCCAGATAAGACAGAGTTAGTGGAGTCAGGCTGCACATGCTCAGTTTGATGTGTATTGCTAGAGAATTTTTTTTTTCTTAAGAGAGTGCATGTGATTAGCACAGGGCCAAGCAGCACTGTCCAGACAGAGGGTCGGGGGTCCTACATCTTAACAGGACAGCCAGTACAGTATGAAAACTCCTCCTACAAGCTTGGCACAGATAGAAGTAACAAGACTGCTATATATTGCAGATGAGAAAAGGTATTTTGCCGTTAATATTTACTTAAATAATTGCATTTCCATGTTCTGTGTACTGTGAGAGACCAGATATACTGAATACAGGGTCCTGGGTTTAGTAACACTTTAACTTGGTGATACTTTCTCTAGGTTGCAATAAAGTACTTCTCTGAACCTGGTAAGAAGACGCTGATTATTGTTCTAGTGAAGCATTGGCTATGAGCCATGTAATACAGCCATAATTCTGGCTCTGGGGCAAAGCTTAATTGTAAAATAGCATCTAGTTTTGTAACACTGATAAGGTAACGTGTTTCCATTACAATATCATGCCCTCAAGCATAACACATTCGGTAAGGTACAAAATATTCTGCTCAATGAGCTCTTGCAAAATCCTATACAACTGTTAGGTAATTTAAATCAGAAAGTTAGAAAATCACAAAAGAGCAGAGTATTTTATACCCTGTGAATTGGGTCATAGTCAGGAGGGGAACAGTATTCTAGAGATATTTTGATTCTTGCCCAGAGCTGCAATTGGTCCAAAATTGACTCTAGCATTAGGTATACAGGCAGTCCCCAAGTTACAAACATCCCACTTACATACGACTCATACTTACAAATGAAGGGAGACAACAGGAAGTGAAGGGAAATCTACCCCTAGGAAGGGAAATTCACTCCTGTAAGTTCAAACTGGCGTTTGAGAGGTGTAAAAAACGCCTCTCAAACGCCTATGCACAAGATACAATAGAGAGCACATTGTGCTGTTTACACTAATGCCCCGTACACACGGTCGGATTTTCCGACGGAAAATATGTGATAGGACCCTGTTGTCGGAAATTCCAACCGTGTGTGGGCTCCATCACAAATTTTCCGACACACAAAGTTTGAGATCAGGATATAAAATTTTCTGACAACAAAATTCCGATCGTGTGTACACAAATCCGACGGACAAAGTGCCACGCATGCTCAGAATAAATAAAGAGATGAACGCTATTGGCCACTGCCCCGTTTATAGTCCCGACGTACGTGTTTTACGTCACCGCGTTCAGAACGATCGGATTTTCCAACAACTTTGTGTGACCGTGTGTATGCAAGACAAGTTTGAGCCAACATCCGTCGGAAAAAATCCTAGGATTTTGTTGTTGGAATGTCCGAACAAAGTCCGACTGTGTGTACAGGGCATAAGTGTTAGTGTCACGTCACTTCAAGATTGAAGCCTCATGTCGAGTCAGGAGGCGTTTGAAGCCTTTCAACGCCTCCCATTCAAGTCTATGGTAACGCTCCGCAAACGCTCGGGCAGGCGTCTTCAGCGCGGTTTTGGTGCGGTTGGGACATGTTAAAATTTGTTTATTTCTGTCACTTTCCATTGTAGAGCAGTTTTAACGCTCATCAAACGCTATGAAACCGCGCATAGTGCGTTTAGGGAGCGTTTTTTTACGCTTGTAAAACGCCCCATTCTAAAGCTTATTGACGCTTGTCTGACACCCATACTAACGCCACACAAACGCTATAGGAGCATTTGTTGAGCGTCAGAAATTTAGTCAAGTGTGAACAAGCCCTAATGCCGCGTACACACGATCGGACTTTATGGCATACTTGGTCCGACATTCTTCCCGCTGGACTTTCCGGCGGACTTTCTGAACGGACGGACTTGCCTACACACGACCGGACTTTCCGGCAGGCTAAGTCCGCCCGTCTTTCCGACGGACTTTTGCTGGAGTTACGGCATACTTTCAGAATGAACGGACTTGCCCACACACGGACAAGTCCGTTCATTTAGAACGTGACTCGGGTACGACGGGATTAGAAAAGGAAGTCAATCTCGCCGCTTTTATCGGTGAGATTGACACCTTGCAAGCCTCGTCGCGGGACATACCAGGCCCTTAGGTCTGGTATGGGTTTTAAGGGGAACCCCCTACGCCCCCCTAAAATCCATACCAGACCCTTATCTGAGCACGCAGCCCGGCCGGTCAGGAAAGTGGGTGGGGACGAGCGAGCGCCCCCCCTCCTGAACTGTACCAGCCCGCATGCCCTCAACATGGGGGGGTGGGTGTTTTGGGGGGGGCCCTGTGGGCCCCCCCACCACAAAGCACCTTGTCCCCATGTTGATGAGGACAAGGGCCTCTTCCCGACAACCCTGGCCGTTGGTTGTCGGGGTCTGCAGGCTGGGGGCTTATCGGAATCCAGGAGCCCACTTTAATAAGAGGGCCCCCAGATCCCGGCCCCCCACCCTATGTGAATGAGTATGGGGTACATGGTACCCCTTCCCATTAACCTAGGGAAAAAGTGTCAATAATAAAACACACTACACAGGTTTTTAAAGTAATTTATTGGACAGCTCCGGGGGGGTCTTCTTCCGGCTTCGGGGGTCTTCTTACGACTGCGGGGGTCCCTCCGGTTCCTCTTCTCCCGGCGTCCGGTTGGTTCTTCTCCACTCTCTCTGGCCTCTTCTCCCGGTGTTCCAGTCCTTCTGCCAGCTCCTCCTCTATCTTCATGCCGCTCTTTTGCCAGCGGAGGCCCGGACTTCTGGCTTCTGGGCTTCTTCTCTTCTTCTTTCTTCTCTTCTTCCCATGTTGACACGACGGTCTCTCAGGCTGGAATAAATGGAAATTTTATCCTCTTAGGGGACTTTAAAGGGGACACCTACTCATAAGTAATAGAGTATAATAAAGAGTATAGTAGATGTAGGTATGATTGCAAAAGTTTGGGTGTTTATTGGGGTAAGGATACGGGTAAACAGGGGGTACAATAAATGAGGCATGAGGTACAGGATACAAGTTATAAACATGGAAACATGGCAATACAACATGCAAAAAGATCCACAATCATGGGACTCCAGGTGTGTATGGAGCACACACCCAGAGAGTACCCGACGCGTTTCGAGATAAAACTCTTCCTCAGGGGTGTCTGATAGGGATCAGCAAGCACAGAGGTATGTCTATGAATTAAAGAGACAATAATGAACAAGCTATACAGTAATGTATGTACAAAAAGGTCGGTAACATCATAGGATAGTGTAGCTATACTACTATGGGAGTATGGTAATTTGTACAAGGTGAGAAACATTAGAGGTACTGACCATATTATGTTGCTTGGAGGGCATGTGTTACTGCTTTGTATCCAATGAAGCACTCAAAAGAAAGGGGGGGGTATGGTTGGTTAGGGGGATAAAAAGACACACCACTGGACCTCCACGGATCGCTCGCCCCCAGTCCACGTCAGGCCCGTGACACCCAGAACCCGGCGGGGCGGCCTGAGAGAGAGCTCCCCAACAGAGGGCGCCACAGAGCCACCGTAGAAAAGAGTAATTGAAGTATGCTCCAATCTGTAGAGGGTCAAAAGAGTGAGAGGGAAATGTTACCACCAGGTAGGGAGGTATGTCCCGGGGGGAAGAATTTTAAAAATACCCCCTATTTTATATTGTATGCTCCAATCTGTAGAGGGTCAAAAGAGTGAGAGGGAAATGTTACCACCAGGTAGGGAGGTATGTCCCGGGGGGAAGAATTTTAAAAATACCCCCTATTTTATATTGGGGGTATTTTTATAATTCTTCCCCCCGGGACATACCTTCCTACCTGGTGGTAACATTTCCCTCTCACTCTTTTGACCCTCTACAGATTGGAGCATACTTCAATTACTCTTTTCTACGGTGGCTCTGTGGCGCCCTCTGTTGGGGAGCTCTCTCTCAGGCCGCCCCGCCGGGTTCTGGGTGTCACGGGCCTGACATGGACTGGGGGCGAGCGATCCGTGGAGGTCCAGTGGTGTGTCTTTTTATCCCCCTAACCAACCATACCCCCCTTTTTTTTGAGTGCTTCATTGGATACAAAGCAGTAACACATGCCCTCCAAGTAACATAATATGGTCAGTACCTCTAATGTTTCTCACCTTGTACAAATTACCATACTCCCATAGTAGTATAGTTACACTATCCTATGATGTTACCGACCTTTTTGTACATACATTAATGTATAGCTTGTTCATTATTGTCTCTTTAATTCATAGACTTACCTCTGTGCTTGCTGATCCCTATCAGACACCCCTGAGGAAGAGTTTTATCTCGAAACGCGTCGGGTACTCTCTGGGTGTGTGCTCCATACACACCTAGAGTCCCATGATTGTGGATCTTTTTGCATGTTGTATTGCCATGTTTCCATGTTTATAACTTGTATCCTGTACCTCATGCCTCATTTATTGTACCCCCTATTTACCCGTATCCTTACCCCAATAAACACCCAAACTTTTGCAATCATACCTACATCTACTATACTCTTTATTATACTCTATTACTTATGAGTAGGTGTCCCCTTTAAAGTCCCCTAAGAGGATCAAATTTCCATTTCTCCCTGAAAAATTTGGGATGTGGGTCCACCTTACTCAATAGACCAACATCGCACCGCCACCCCATATTTCTCAGGCTGGAATGCTCTCTGAGCGCTCCGATGTGACTTATATAGGCGGAGACCCCGCCCCCTTATGCCGTCACAGTCCCTGGGCATGCTGGGATTGTGACGTTTTAGGGGGGTGTGGTCACCGGGTGATGTTGACCATGGACTCATGAAAATGGGCAGTTGAGCCGTGTCCCCCATCACCTCTGCAGTAAGCACTGAGTGATCAAACACTGCTGATCACTCAGTTCCCCCCTCCGCTCTGAGCAGAGAGCCAAAACTGTCATCATCTTCTGCTTTCCCCTCCAGCACTCACTGGAGCACTGGGCTGTGGGGGGGGGTGGGATTGGCTGGCTCAGGCTCTCAGCAGGTCCCTGAGAGACTGAGCCAGGTGCCTTTGCATGCATCTGGGTGGATCCCGACCATATGGCTGGGATCTTTCCCGAGCCTGGACCGGCTGATTGACGCAGACTTTAGCCTGCTGTCAGCTGAAAACGGGTCACGGAGTGCAGAACAAATTGCACTCCTGTGACCTACAGGAGAAGTATAGCCAAATTAGCTTTGGCTTTACTTCTCCTATAAGGGAAATGAGTGCAACTCCACTTACAAAGTACACAGTCTATTTGCCTTTAGTAAATCAGCCCCAACATCACTTTACATGAGGTTGTGTGGTCACTATAACCTTTCCTAGGCTCTCTGTTGTATACATCAGTATAAACCTCTTGCATGACTGGTTGTGTAACCAGGGTAACAGTTCAGGTTGCTGCAGAAGCAGACATGACGTTCATATGGTGCTTACCCTGCAGCACATGTTCATGTGTGGGGTTATGGGCAGTATTATGGCCAGTAGATGTAGCATCATGACTCACTATGCCTATAACCATCATACATGACTTGGTATGTTATGGTACTATATTTAAGTAATACATGTCTTTTATAAACAACAGAAAATTGGGTAGCAATTCAACTTGAATGTTTATTATATTACTACTGCAGGCTATAGTGATAGTGATACAGTAGTGATACATAGTTTAACATCAGTAACGCAATGCAGCCCATGGTGCTGGAGTGAAGTCAGATTTTAAACTTTGCGCAGGGCACCTGGCATTTGTAAAAGTAATAGTCATGTTAGCAGGGCTTTTTTTTCTCAGAGAATAGGTGCAGGAACTCAACCATGCCCGCCACACACACATACCTGCCAAATGGCATCAAATAGTAGCTCTTCCCTCTGCATATAACCCCCTCCCTCCACTGCCCTCATCCCCCACTCCTTAAAAGCTCCACCATCTGTCATACCTTTGTTGCAATATTAAGCTGAAACACCTACCTGGCTGTAGTACCTCCCAGCATACTATACTATACTACAGTCACTTGCAAGGGAGATTATGCAGTAGAAGCATCAACAACTGGTCACCAGGGAAAAAATGGAGACCACAGAGGGTGCAGGCCTACCACGCACCTTCTCCTGCCCATGACTGCACTGAACCCTGGGTACCTGTTCTGTATCTCCCTTGTCCCTGTCCGGCACTCAGTGGGATCTGTGCAGGAGATCTGACCTGTGGGAGCTACTGGGAGATAAGCTATCACTTCTAAGTGCAGAAGCTGGACTTTAGTGTTACCAAGTGATAGTGGTGAGCAGGGAGCAAAAGACCTGAGCCAGAGGTGGTGGAACTGAGTTCCCCCTAGTTCCTGCTGAAAAAAAGCCCTGCATGTTAGTCATATTTTATAAAAATAGTCATATTTGTTAATTACCCAGCTCCTTCCTGCTTGGTTTATGTCACTGCTAGGTGTACAATGAACTTGGGTATACAGAGCACTTGCATAGCTACCATACTAGCATCAAATGCAAAAAAAGACACAAGTATGTAGTGCGTATTTTGGGTATTTTATATCCCTGAGGGCAGAGCTCGTCTAGGTAAATACAAGAGTCTGTGTTCCATATGTATTACTCTCGTGCATGCAGATTATTTTGTAGGATGTTAGTTATCAGTTTATCTGCTTGGAGATATGGTATATGCAAGAGAATGCTGTCTGATTTTTCTTGCATATCACTCTATTGCAGTTTAGTATAATTTAACTATGGGGTGGTATAACAGAGCTGCAAAAAGCCTAAGGTGCAATATAGCTGAATTCCAATATTAATTTGCTTGCTAGGAAATAAACAGTGAAGTCCCAAACTCCTTTCACTATAGGATGGTGGCCAGGATCTAAGCATGTTCCACAGTCCTAAACTTTTTTTGGTATTGGTTTTCCTGCCTTCTCCATTACTTCTGGTAGTGACCCAGTAGACCATGTTAGAGAAGAAGCAAAGATTATCCTTACAGCCCTTTATGGCCAAAAAGCCTGGTAACATGCGGCACAGACTCTGTAGGACTGTTCGAGGGATACTCCCAATCAATGATGGTCTAATACACAAGGGCCCAAACTTATACCCCAAGTAACAATGCATGGCTTAGTGACTAAATGGCAATTTAGTACTTTCTAAGAATGTATCTCTAGTGATTATAAGGTTCATCTAGTCACACTTTTTATACTATTTAGGAAAAGACATTGTTTTTAAAAACTGTGTTGCTAGCCTTGGGCCATATTAGGCATTTTAGTGGAAGTTACTAGCTATCATGGAATCCTACTGCATGGTTTTCCTGGACATGATAGTTCTTATAGTAGATGCAGGGGTCTGAAAAAAATCATACCAGGGTCACGTAGCTTAGGAAATAGCGATTCCTTCCATATTTTCAAACCCATCTAAGGATAGGAAGCAGCCTCTCCGTGCTCATCATGCTCATCATAGACAGAGAACCAATAGGTTGCCTGAACTGCTCTACAGAGTTGATACCTGGTCCAATTTTCATATGGTGGGTTGACACATTACCCTACTTTACAGTTAGGACTCAACCTCTGGAACAGGTCCTGCAAGCAGTACTCCCACACTAATAGGTTTTATCTCACTTGTCTTCTCATGTGTGGTCCTAGAAGACGATTGGGGAAAACTGAGTTCGTTACCCGGTAATTCATTTTCCAGGGACCTTCCAGGATAGCAGGGATTCTCACCCTATATTTTGTGTTGTATTGTGTTGCCATGTTATTCCCTTAGTAAGCTTTGGTTCTTGCTCATTACTGAGGTGACTATGCACTTTTTTTTATTGTAGATGATGTGTTGTCCTGAAAGATTCCTGAACATTAAATTACCAGGTAACTGTTTCTTAATGGACTGCACTGCAATGGACAGCACGTGTCATGGTGTCTTGCAGGTGCATTTCCACCTCCTGTAGTTGTGCATTTGTGTGCACTGCTAAATACATGGCATTTCAAAGTACTCCTTTTTTGTGAGAAAGCAACACATAGGTGTGAAGCTATCCTTATATTTGGAGGCCGGGATGCCAAAAGTTTAGGAACACATACAATATTATTAATATTAGAACTACTTGTCCTGCTTTTGAAAACTGCAAGCAGACAAGCTCTTTATTGCAAATGAGACATGCAAGGAGTGAGAAAGTGGAAGCAGGTACTCACTCCCGATCCCCCCCTCCCCCCAAATGTAATTTTGTTACAGGCTGGAGGAAGGAAGATTATGAGGGAACTTCTATTTTCAGGTGAAGATCTGCTTTAAGCAGAGTGTTAGGCTCCGTTCACATATACGCAACACCGGTTTCTCTGCAAAGTCAGGTGCGGTTTCCATTCAACAGTTCAGGTGCAATTCGGAAAAAAAAAAATGCACAGGACACTTTTAACGCCTAAAGGTAAGACAAATCTTAATGCCTATGTCCAATTTTGCAACTTTTACATGTGTTAGTAAAACCGTACATATCATCACAACTACTTGTTTTTTTCATGGCAAATTGGACTTTCATTTAGTAGTAAATAGTAATAGATATCTCCTGATTTTTTTTTTTTATTATCAAAGGAAAACTGGCCTAAAATAGTTAAAAAAAAAATGTTTTTTTAAATTTAGCTGTATATTTCTTGCTACTACGATATCCTACCACCAAAGAACGACTCAAAACAAATTTTCCCACTCCTGACGATCACAGCGATGCCACATATGTGTATGTTAGTTGTCGTATGTACCCGTAGTACAGCCCGGAAACAATAGTGCACATTTTTTTTATCCTACCTAAAACACATTGACACTGATACTAACTTAAAATACAAAAATCCTGTCCAAAAAATACTGACCCTGACCTTTGACCCTGGCATTGACCCAAACACTATCCCTGGCATTGATCTAGATCAAACCTAGATCTAGGTATTTTTTTAATTTTATTTATTTTATTTTTTTTCCTACACACACTTTTTTTTCTATCTCTGCAAGGACAGGCTAAGGTACAATGTATCTGTCTCATCCATTCACATAGTCAGAAAGCACGGGGGTGGTCTTCACAGTGACTGATCACTGTGATAGCCAATCAGAGGCTATCACAGTGATCAGGTGACCCAAAATCCACATTTCGATTCCATCGCACAAAGTAGGTAAGTATAGACATGTTTTTTTTTTTTTTTTTACTATTACAAACCCTTTAACTGGTAACATAACTCTCAAAATTTATAGCATTACTGCAGTACACTTGGGTGCTAAGATGTGGCCTCTGCAGTTTACACATATACTTGCAAGTGTTTACAAACAAAACCCCTTCTTTTATGTGAACCCGTAGACAGGGTTAATTCAGTTTGTTGCAGGCTGGCTGGTAAGTGAGCTGGGAATTTACGTTTGTTGGTTTTTAGCTGGTAATGTGCCCTGCATGTGGGCAATCTCCACTGGCACCTCATTACCTGTATATAAATCAAAATAAAAAGAAATCAATAAAAAAGTTTAACAATGCTGCTCTAAAATAAACTTTTAAACGAATTATACTATAAATTCCCCTATGTATAAAAAGCATATATATAATAAAGAGTAGAACACTTCCAAATTGCCAATTTGTAAATGATTACCCTACCCAATCTTATAAATGCAATACACTGTATGTTTTTAAAGGTAATTATTTACAAAGTGGCAATTTTATTGAGTTTTACTCTATATTATATATATATATATATATATATATATATGTTTTTGGTATAAACAGAGAGCTCTGAATTTATAGTATCATTACCTATAAATATTCTAGTAGGGTTTGAATACCGCCTCTGTTCCAAACATTCACTACCTTCCTAGAGAGTCAAATCTTCCTATTGGAGCTTCAGAATTGGGTTTCTCATTATACTGAAAATATCAAATAAGGTTAATGGCTCCATTAGAACCTTAGCAAAATATGAAAGCTGGTGATCTGAGTTACACCCTTGTTACACTTGGGAGAGGAAGGAAGTTTGTTGAAAATGGAAAACTCATTTGAGACATATTCTGCTTCTAAAAAAAAAAAAAAAAAAAAAACAGCAAAGATTTTTTTTTTTTTTAGATTTGTCTCCCCAGGAAAATTACTGCAATGCTAGACCACCCCAGGTGCCATGCATACTTTATACGTTGCATCTTTTCTTACTCATTTTCACATGTCATCCTTCTTAGTACAAATAAGAGGAGGTGTAGAGTTTCAGGTCACCCTGCAACCACAGAAATTTGTTTTTCGAAACATAAAGGATTCCCCAGAACTTCCCCTGACAGCGTTCTGTTTCCACTATTTTCATATTAGCTCACAGTTGCATTCAAAGTGTTCTAATTTACTGTACACCCCTGCATACGTATTTGCTTTACTCCTTTGTCCTTTAGAGGGAATCTGCAGTCCTTTTCATAATTAAAGATAAACATGCCAACGCAGTAGTGTTAGTTTATGTTCCCATTAAATTATATAAACACATGGAGCATCCATATTTTAAAATGTTATGTGTAGGCTTTGCTTCTTGCTATACAGTACTACACAATAGATTCTGGCTACTGCTCCTTCTCACAATTAATATCTGTTTCACACAGTCATTGAAAACAATGCCTTCTCCATGTAGCTGATCTCTTATCTTAGCTTTTAGCACAAAGAAAGTGTAATTGCATTGAATCAGTTAGAGTTCCCTCTAGAGGCTAATCTGCATTTTTTTTTTTTATTAAAGCTGAAGGCAAAACTTTTTTTTTCAATTTGGATAGAGCAAGGGAGGGTTATAACCTCTGTCAGATTTTCTTTTGCCATCTGTGTCTCATTGTAGAGATTTCCCTTAACTTCCTATCTCATAGCCATACAGGAAGTGAGAGGAAACCCCTGCAAATTAAAGGAATTCTTTGCCCCCCCCCCCCCTGGTCATCAGAAATAGTGTCCCTATTGGAAGATTTTACCTCTATTACTTTTCTGGGGACAACTCAAATTTGGGATTTTCTTTCACTTTCACTATAGAGAGGGTGAATCTCCTTAATGGGGACACAGACAGCAGGAAAAACTGACAAGCATTCTAATCCCTCTCCACTCTATCCAAAACAAAAATAAAAGGTTTGCCCTTAGTTATACTTTAAAGCTGCACGGCTTATACCTTATTTGGGTTTTCAAGTTCCTCCAATAATCTCTTCATTTAATTTCCCCATCAACATGCTAATTACATTTTAAATAAACCCATTCACTGGGTTTCTATGCTTCTCTCTGCAATTAAGGCAATACTGTACACAGCTTTCTGAAAACTTCACAGCACCCATACTCCTTTCAGGAGCTCTTAGCCCAAATGCAAGCAGTGGGTTGGCTCTTGAGAGGAATTATGCAAGTGTCAAAATGCTTTGATGGGTAGCTATACAAGTCTGGAGGAGTGGGCATTATCAGGCAGGGTGCATGTGCATGGAGACTGACCTAGGTAACTCCAACATGTGATGCTGAGCCCCCCATGATTAAAACAACAGAATTGCAATTAATGCATTAAGGGGTGAGAGGACAAGTCTCATCATTTGAGGAGAGCACACTGATAGAGATCTACTAAAACTGGAGTGCAGAATCTAGTGCAGATCTGCATAGAAACCAATCATCTTCCATTTTTTCTGGTCAAAACTTTATTGAACAAGCTGAAGTTGGAAGCTGATCGGCTACTATGCACAGTTGCACCAGAGTTTGCACTCTTCAGTTTTAGTAAATCAAACTCATGGAGTTCCCAGGATAGCACAAGAGCTGACCATGCTGTGCTCTCCTACCTAGTGTGGTTAGTTTTAATAGCAAAACTGAGGGACTGGCAGGAACACCAGGGATTTCACACAAAGGAAGAAATACAAAGAGAACAGGATTTAGGAGGGTAACAGAATTTAGGAGGGTAATTCAGGTTGCTGAGAGGTGCAGGGAATCAGGTGGGTGTGAGGAAATAAGTAAATAGTGTGGAAAATAACCATGGCAAGAGAGCTTCAGACATGGGCCTGATGCCAATTATAGGTTATGTGGCCAATTATAGGTTATGGAAACCAAAGGAAGTAATAGTGGAAAATTCCTTTAAATGTGTACTGAAATATTCCCATTTGTAATAAAAATTCTCTGCAATGACCAGCTTGCGGCTTTGCAGGTGACATCTGCTGAAACACCTGAATTCAATGCCCAGGTGTTCTGGACAAATGTGCCTTTAAATCACCAGGAGGGTCCAAGCCACACATTTTGTAGGCCACCTTGATGGAGTGTAGAAGCCATACAACAATAGTTCTTGCTGAAGAAGGTTGTCCTGCTTGTCCTTATCCATTTTGGAAGTACACCAAGAGGAGCTGCTTTAGGTCTAAAGTGTGCCATTGGTGATCTTTCCCCAGTTGAGGATCTGGAAACAATATCATCAGCGTTCACTCCATGTCCAGATGGAAGTTAGACATAACGTTTCAGAGAAAGTCCAGAGAGGGTTTTAACATAACTTTTGGTGGAACATACAAAAGGTTGTTTTTTTCTGAGAGCTTAAAGCTTGGATATTCTTCTAAAGGAGGAAACAGTAACTAAAAAAGCTGTCTTCAGAGTGGGATAAAACAAAGAAGATTCAGAAACCAGTTCTAAAGGTGATTCTGTAAGTACTTTCAAGACCAACAAAAGATGCCAGCTTGGAAAACGTGGCTTTCTGGGTGGTCTCATTTAGCAAAGCCTTCAGAATATGGACCACTAAGGAACCACTGACCATTTAACACCCATAAGATTGGTAAATGTTTAAATGTGGACCTTAATGGTGTTGCAAGAAGGTCCCAAATGCACACCTTTCTGCAAAATGCTTTGAAAGTGGGCAATAGTTACTTGTAGAGAAAGAACTGCTGTCTTGGGCCATACATGCCATCTTCCCGCATTTCACTCTCTTAACCTCCCTGGCGGTATGATTATTTCAGATTTTTGGTGCTGAAAGCGGTACCATTATTGTGCATGGAAATTTGGCGTTTTATATAGTAGGCCTGTAATTCTTATGCCGCGTACACACAAGCGGACTTTCCGGCAGACTTGGTCCGGCGGACCGTACTCCGTCAGACAATTCGATCGTGTGTGGGCTCCAGCGGACTTTTTTCCCCAAAAGCCTGACAGACCTAGAAATAAAACATGTTTCAAATCTTTCTGACGAACTCGAGTCCGGGTGAAAAATCCGCTCGTCTGTATGCTAGTCCGACGGACTAAAACTGACGGTAGGGCAGCTACTGGCTATCAACTTCCTTATTTTAGTTCGGTCGTACGTCATCAAGTATGAATCCGTCAAGCTTTGGTGTGATCATGTGTAGGCAAGTCTGTTCGTTGGGAAAGTCCGTTGGAAGTCTGCCGAAAGTCCGTCGGACCAGTCAGACCAGTATTGCCTTTACAACCACCTTAAAAGGCTAGTGGCTAGTCTAATTTATAATCCTATTGTTAATACATACCCTACCCTCTATGCATTTAACTCTATCCATATAACTCTATCCCACAATAGCCCTTGTTGTCACATAGGGCCTATTTTCTTGATGTCAAACATTGTTATGAAGAAAACCTCTCAATGTGTTTTGTTGGAATTAAATAGTTAGTATTACAGAAAAGCTGACCCATGCGGTTTACAGGTTTCTTCAACGCTGTCCCAGCCAATGATGTTATCAACAAGCACTTATTTAAAGGAACTCTATCCCAGCATCTGATACCTGAGCAACATTTTTTAGTTGCCTTTTTGTTCTCTCTTATCACCTTTTTGCCTGTTTTCTCCTTTTACCTACTTCCCATGTACCAACCTCGGCTCCCCCTTCAGTTCACTTGTCTGCTGCCTGTCCTGATCCGTGGCCTGTTTCTCGGATCTTCTTTATCTTTGCTGCCTGTTTCTGTGTCTGCCAGTACCCCTGAAATGCTTCTGTCTTCTCCTGTTGGTACAGGTCAGTCTCCACAGGATAAATCTGGGGGTCACTACCTGGTATCAGTACGCAGCAAAACCCGTCTCCACCATTACCAAATGGCTGCTGCTTAGACTCCATGCCCCAAAGGATCCTATGTCACCTGCTCACTTATGAGCTCACTTCCTGTGATCACATGACATCTGATACCCAGGGACAAAGCCTTTCTGGCCACGGTAGAACCTCGGCCCTGGAAGATTTACGAAGCAGGTTAACTGAAGGTTCTGCAAAAAAGAAGATAAGGTTGATTTTTGCCAGGGCCAAAATAATTTCTGACTTTTCAACAATAGCATTTAGGGCCTCCTCAATGCTGTCCACCCATACCTTTAGGCTCCAGAAATAAAAGTTAGCGCTAAAGAGGGTCTGCAGGCTGGCTTGACTGCCAAGTAGATATTCTTCAGGTGTGTATCTGTTTGTCTGTCCATCACATGCTTGAAGGCTGTTGCATTGTCAAAAAGTAAGGTTATATATCAAGGCCAGTTTCATTATTGACTCATCCTCTTTTGGGGGGATTTTCTTAGATTGGAATGGCTCCTTTTTCCACTTCAGTTCTTCCTTAACTTCTGTGAATATAAGCTAGTACCAACTTAATATCATAATTCCACTCTTTTTAATTTTCTTTCCCTTTCCTAAAGAGTGCTTAGATTTCCTTGCCACAGACACTGTGACTGAGAGCTTGGACAGCACAATTGCACAGGGTGGTATGACATCAAAGGTGAGCATCAATGGGTTTGGGGGTGGGGGAGGGTGGTCTGTGAAGAAAACCTCTTACTTTGTTCTGAATGACCTAAGTGACAGATTCTCCTTAAACATGGAAATGTATATATTTTGTAACACTTATGCCCCGTACACACGGTCGGACTTTGTTCGGACATTCCGACAACAAAATCCTAGGATTTTTTCCATGGGATGTTGGCTCAAACTTGTCTTGCATACACACAATCACACAAAGTTGTCGGAAAATCCGATCGTTCTAAACGCGGTGACGTAAAACACGTACGTCGGGACTATAAACGGGGCAGTGGCCAATAGCTTTCATCTCTTTATTTATTCTGAGCATGCGTGGCACTTTGTCCGTCGGATTTGTGTACACACGATCGGAATTTCCGACAACGGATTTTGTTGTCGGAAAATTTTATCTCCTGCTCTCCAACTTTGTGTGTCGGAAAATCCGATGGAAAATGTCCGATGGAGCCCACACACGGTCGGAATTTCCGACAACACGCTCCGATCGGACATTTTCCATCGGAAAATCCGACCGTGTGTACGGGGCATAAATGTGTTCTAAGTGTACTTGCTTCACAAGTTAAATACATTTTTATAAGTTGGAGCTGAACTATGTTGGTACAGTCCTTAAAAAACAAAATTCAGCTGCTATCATTTTCAAGAATGTGCAAGAAAAATGGACTGCTGAATCTGGATACGCTAGACAACAATTCAAAGGGGGTCCCTCTTTGTGAGACCCTTTTGAAGCATGCTAGATGCTCAACTCAACCTCAAACACATATAACCTAGTATAACCTGGTACCATGGGAAAAAAGTGAATTCCCCCATCCACACAGTCGATGTGGATGGGTGAATCCTCCTCGCTGAGCTATCATATTCTGACAGCTGGGAGACTGCTACACTGATCGAGTGGTGAAAATCTAGCAGTAGTCCATCAGTAGATTTGACAAAGGGGGCTACGCCCTGAAATGCATAACCACGCCCATCATCATCACACATGACATCATCATGGCCATTTTGTGGGCCTGCTACACTTCCCTGCTGTCCACAGCGATTCTCATCCATGTGATATACCTGCTGCTTTTGCTGGCTCATCCTGGTGTTCCCCTGGTCAACTTCCTGGTCCCGAGCACCTTACATCACATCCACGCAGAGGGTCTTGCTCACGAATGACTTCCTGCTGGAGACTTAATGATATGCTTTCTAATTTCTTTTAAACATGAGTGCAAATTTATTGTTTGCATTTCACCAATATGTTTTAATAAATGCTACACTTAGGTAGTGGCACTTTTCTCTCCTTCTATTTTTCTGTTTGTCCATTGTTAAATTGACTTTTGTACAACCTCAGTGCCCGTACATGAATTGAAATGTGACCGGTCCCTGCTGAAACAGCTGAATTTCTATCCATGTATAGCCAGCTTTAGTTTACTGCAGTGGAAAATTTGGCTTAGGAGCTACTCATTCAAAAAGGTGCAATGAATTCAGTGTTACATTGAGACTGATCATATAATTGTAACAGTAGAAAATCTAAAGAAACACAGCCATTCAATTTAAAACTAGCAAAAAGGAGGTGAGCGTGGATAGGGGAGTACACAAAACAATACAAATATTTCCCAGTACTCAGCCCAGCCAGTAGGTATAAAACACCTAATTAAATTGTTTCAACATGCGGGTTAAAACCAAAGGTTTTTGTCACATACATTGGGTGATACATTGTAAAGCCATGCCGTTACATCAAGGAACCTCTGCAAAGTGAGATCTCTAACTCAAATCTAACTATGCTCCCAACTTGGGACACCTTAAAAAATAAGAGGTGACAAGCTGTCTGTACTCACTGTGTAAGGACATGAGTAATTTAGGTAAATAATTAATATTGTTGAGGTTTAGGTCATATCATATATCTTTTTCTAGAATTTAGAATGCAGCCATTGTAGAAGGTTGCTGGGTTAGTCAGAACTGTGTTGTATGAGTCAGGTTACCAGTTAACGTGAGACAAATTTGCAACAAACATTCTTGCCACAAGTTAGTCAATGGAAATTAGCCATAAGTTTGCTTCATGTAGTAAATCTTCGCTATCATAACTACAATGTAAACAGCACAAAGTCTGCTTGTTCCATCTGTTAAAGCAAACACGTTTGAATCTATATTTTTACTACAGCAATCTGACCTACAAAAAAAAAAATATTCCTAAGTATTGCTTTATGAACTTACGGTAGGTAACAATGACAAGAACATAAAGGCAGTCATTCTTTTACTTAAAAAATCCCCATGAAGATGGCAAAAAGTATACTGTAACCCCACTCTATAAACATAATGTGTTCCCATTAATTTTTATTTTTATTGTGATTGGGACCTTATTCCCTATGAAGACAATTAAAGGGCATTACATAAGTCCCATTGTCACTGTCAGTGGAAGTAAAACAAGTCCCTTTGTTGGTGTCAGTGGAAGTAAAATAAGTCCCATCGTTGATGGCTGTGGAAGTAAACGAAGCATATTCATTGGTGTCAGTAGGAGGAAAATAAGTTCCAACATCTGTGGAAGTTCCATCATAGATGTCAGCAGGATAAAAAAGTCCCTTTGTTGCTGTTGGTATGAGAAAAAAAAAATCATCTGTGTGAGTGGGTGTAAAATAAGTCCCATCATCTATGGCGATAAAATAAGTCTGATTGTCGTGTTAGAGGGTGAAAAATAAGGTACTGTACACCACTGCTGTTAATATAAGTAAAATAAGCCCCATCGTCAGTATCAGAGGAAGTAAAATAAGTCTCATTATCAGTTCCGAGGGGATATAATAAGTCCCAATGATGGTGTCAGTGGGAGTTAAATAAGTCCTATGGTTGCTGCCAGTGGAAGTAAAAGAAGCCCTATCATTTTTCGAAGTGGGAGTAAAATACATTCCATTGTTTTGGTGTGTGAGAGTAAAATAAGCCCCACATTGTTGGTGTCAGTGGGAGCAAAAATAGTGCTATGATTACACTGGCTTACAGTATTTATTCTCCTGCTCAAACACTCTTGCGCTGCTGCTCCATTACTCTAATTAAAGCTGGAACTTTTCTGTCACTGTCAGGCAGGAGATCGCTCAGTGTCAAGATAATCTGCAGTGCCAGGTCCTGGAAGGCAGAGCTCGACACTTCACTGCCACTCTGATGCCACACTGAGTGTTGCAAAGGAAGGTCAGCACAGTTAGGCAGCCCTGCTCTAAATCATCTTTCACTGCAAATATTTGTTTCTTTGACTTAATTTCCTATACATGTTCCTTTTTTTTTTTCCAAATTCCAAAAACAAACCAATAGATTGTGGGTTTCCTTATAAAATGGCCCAAGTATGAGCGTTGGTGGGGTCATTTGTGAACTGCTTTAAATGATAAAGACTATATAAATATCAAAATGAAAACTGACGTGATTTGATCAGCAGCTGTTACCTATAAACAAAGTTGCATGACATTTACAAGGTCATTGTGATAGAAGTATCTGAAATGCTTGTCAAATGCACTGTAAAGGTATGCTCTGCCCTTGTCATGAGTAAGCACTACTAATTATTATTAGGGCTATCACAACACAGGAAGTAGGGAATACTGGCACCACTAAGTGATCATGCTGATGTTACTTACCAGATGCCAACAGTATTAGGTGGGAAACCTGTGGTATGGGATGGTTATAAAAATCTATAGAGATAGGGACATTTTTTTATATAAAGTGAGAGCCCTTTCATTTTCACCTTATTCCTATTCCTTCTTTTGGGGAAAAGATAAAGAGAAGCTACAAAGCAATCTAGAATGATGATTCTCAAAGTGTAGCAACCCTTGACAGCTAAGAATCATGTGCAGTAAGCTAAAATCTGATTGGTTTCCATTTTTTGCACACCTCATTGCCATTTTGTTCTGGTTATTTATCAATTGAAAATAAATAAATATTCATATGCCTAAACATTACTGACAATCTATAATGCCTAATATATCTGAATAACAGTCTACAGATAATGGAACACAATTTATGATTTATCTCAGTTTATTAGATTTTTTAAAATAAAAGAGAAAAAGGTACAAGCCATGGTATATCAGCAACACAGAGATGAAAGAAAAGGCAGATGTACAATATACATGTTATGTTGAAGATGTAATGAGTATGAAAATTAGTAATATACCTGGGCTGTCATATTTGGAAAGTCTTAATAAAGATGTCACATTATTAAAGGCAAGAGTGTGAAGAATTATTATTTTGCTGATACGTAGAGCATCAATGGAAAAAGAAATGAGAGTAAAAAGTAAGGGGTAGGGAAAAATATAATAAGAAATTCATATCATATACTTGTAGCAGCAACCATACCCACTATTACAACTGTGGAGCATACACAGATCGTCAAAGAAGAAGAAAGTAATAAAGCCATAACCTTAGTACAGCCAAAGACAAACAGAAAAGAAGAAAGAGAAAGGAAAAAAAAATAGAGATAGAAGAAAGGGACCGAAGATCAGGAAAGGGGGTAGAAAGGGAGGACTGGGCCCCACACCATCTCCAGAGAGCCCAAACAGCCAAGTAAGAAAAACCACACCTAGAGGTGAAACGTCAAGCTGCTCACCCCAGAAGAGATGCAACATTTGAAGAGTATCTGAAACTGGTCCATATAGTCCATGTGATGTTGTAAGCATCAGACTTATCATTTTACCATTAGATCAGTTGCTCAATATGTCTGATGGAATCCATTTCACAAGCCCATTCAACCAGAGGTGGAATGTCAGGTTTTTTCAAATATCTGACAATCACAGTGCATACTGAAGTTAAGACATGTTGGAGTATACTTTTTTGATTTGTTTGCAGGATCGAGGTATCATAGACAGCAAAGTTTGAGAGATGTTTGGGATCTTATCCCCCCAGGCTTATAATTAAGCTGTAGTACTTTATCCCAGAAGAGTGTAATTCAGGGACAAGTGGCCCATATATGATACCATAACAGGTAACAGGGGCCTACAAACATTTCCAACAAGTGTCAGGGATAAATGGATCCATATTATGTAAAACTTTATGGCAGAGATACCATGTGGATAGAATTTTGTAATTACCCTTTTGCACTCGTGAATAAATAAATGTCCTGTACTTAAACGTCAGTATCTTGTCCCAATCCAACTAATCAGGAGAAATGCCAAATTCATATTCCCATTTAGATATAAAGTGCTTGTGGGTAGGATTCTTTCAATAGAATTCACATTATTAGGGATAAAGAATGTTCAGGTCTAGTGGACTGGGAAAGTAACATCTTAACGTTCCTATACGATGTGCTTTGTAGGAAGCATGGTCCCAATGTTGCAATCGGGAATATTCAAGCCAAACTCTAGAGGGGTTATGACAAGTCAGAAGTATCCTTGGAAGGTGAAGTAGCCTTTTTGCTCCGTAAGGTTTTTCATCTCTCTTCCAGGAGAGAAAATGTTGTTGACAAAGGGTCAATGGTTATGCAGTAGCTCCAAATAGAAAGAGAACACAATTTACCTATACAGTATATTAAGTTCCACTAGAATTGTGCAGAATGTGTGTGGGCTTCACATAGTATCAAGTATTTTCATAAATATTTCATGAGATAGCATTTTACAGTAATTGGATATGTTGTAAAGTTATAATTAGCTCTGAACAGCTGACCATATATTTTACAATATTTTTTTTATATCAGTTTTCATTTTTGTTAGAGGAAGTAAACACAGCCTCCTTATTTTTTTTTTTTTTTGGTGACCTGCAAAATAAACGCATAATGTAAAACTTACCTGCAAACAAAGCTCTCGTCGCTGCCCGCTGCAGGCCGCATCCATCTTCGTCCGTCTTTCTTCTGGATTCGCGGACTCTGACTGTGTGACCGTCTGGAGCCGAGTGGCGCCACTCCCGCGCGGGAGCCGGTGGTCACAGCACGGGGCTCTGAAGAAACGGCATGGGCGGCCGTTCCTTCAGAGCGCATGTGACGATGACATCATCGATGGCGATGCACGTTTAGGAGATATTTACAGTACCTATCAGTAAGACTTATTATAGGCTTACCTATAGGTACATACAATCAAAGGAAGTTTACTTTAATTGAGAGCATTTTAATTTCCTTGCACCTGAATGGGAATTCTTTACAAAGTGAAGCTTCGCCGCATTCCTTAAGGGAAAATGAGTGCAACTGCACTTGCAAAGTGCACAGTCTATTTGCCTTTAGTAAATCGACACCATTGAATTTATTAGAAATGTTTAATGCACTGCATTTAACAGAGCTGTATTAAATACTGCTTGTAAGAGAGGCATGAGACACTTTGTGTAGTACAGAGGAATGAGGCACCACTTATGACACAAAGGTGTAGGAAACACAATGTAATACAAAGTGGGGCACTGTGTGTAAGACCCCTTTCACACTGGAGCCGCGGCCACGGTAGCGCTAAAGCATCGTTTTAGTGGTGCTTTAGCACTGTTTAAATGGCGCTTTTTGGCCTCTAGTGGGCGCTTGTGTTGTGGTGCTTCCGAAGTGCTTTTCAGACGTTCCGGAAGCGCTGCTTATTAATTTCAATGGGCAGGGCATCTTGGGAGCACCGTATACAGCGCTCCCAAACCGCCCCAAAGATGCTGCTTGCAGGACATTTTCTAACGTCCTGCAAGTGCACCGCCCCAGTGTGAAAGCACTCGGGCTTTCACATTCCGGCGACATGGGAGGCAGTTTTCAGACGCTTTACAGGTGCTACTTCTAGCGCTAAAACACCTGAAAACTGCCTCAGTGTGAAAGGAGTCTAATAGAACAGCACAGCATGTAAGAGTGGTATGAGGCACTGTGATTGATAGAGAGCCAAGAGGCACTGAGGTGGCACTGGGTGCTGAAAGCTGGCTGGAGAAGCAGGCTGTGCGTACTTGTGTCTAAGAGTGCCAGGCATGATTTTTAGCCAGTACATTAAAATCTCTTACAGTCTCATTGTATCAGACACCCTGTCCATTGCATAGTCCAAATTTGGGTCAATAGATAAATAGAGATGACAACTGACCACATTTTGGAATCTGCAAGGGGCAGTTACACTCTGCCTGTTAAAGACTTGGAATCTTCCAGGCTGTCATTTGCTCCTGTCTTGGGTAGATAGCTGGCTTGGTTTAGCAGTACTATACCTGCTGTAGAGTTTATGCAGCAGTGTCATTTGGCTTTCACTTCCTCCCCTTGCACTTCCTAGCCACTATACAGACACTGAGAGGGTGGAGGCCAATAAGTGACCTTTCCCTTATTATGAGAGTTTGCTGGTGAGCAGAGAGAGATGGATAGCTTGCTCAGCTACAAATGCCCTGGGAAGGTGCAGGTGGCTGTGGCAGACAAGGGCACTGCTGCCAGTTATAGTGGTACTGTGGCCTACAAACTGGGAGTGCTGTATAGCTTATCGCCTGGTAAGAGAAAATGGTTATGCCTCAATTTTTTGGTAGTGTCCTACAAGTTTGAAAACTTTCTCTTTAGCTCTACTGTGGAAAACTCAACTTGTATACTATTTTTTCCTCCTTGTTTGACTACTCTGTACTTTGTGGATGTTTTTCTCTTCAGTCAAGACTCTTATTACCTACTTGCCACCCGCCATATAGCAAAATTACGGCAGCAAAGTGGTTTCAATATCCTGACTGGACGTCATTTGACGTCCAGCAGGATAACAGCCGTCGCACACTCATGGGGGCGTGCATCGTGGTGATCGGTGGTGCGGTATGTCAGTCTGACACACTGCTACACCGATCTCGGTAAAGAGTCTCGGACGGAGACACTTTACCACGTGATCAGCCGTGTCCACTCACTGCTGATCACAGTGTAATCAGGAAGAGCCGTTGATCAGCTTTTCCTCACCCACGTCTGTCAGACGTGCGTTAGGAGAGCCGATCGGCTGCGCACTGATAGCGGCACGGATGGGCACTGATAGATGGCACGGATGGGCATGGATGGGCACTGATAGGTGGCACTGATGTACAGTAATTGATTGATGAAACGGATGGATGCCAAACAATAATGCCTGCCAATCAGTGATGCCCATTGTGGGCACTGATTGGCATCCATTGTGGGCACTGATTGCATCCCTGGTGGTCTAGGGTGGCACACCTGGTGGTGACATCCCTGTTGATCCTAGTGGCGTCCCTGGTGGTCCTAGTGGTGTCCCTGGTGGTCCAGTGTGGGCATCCTTGTGGGGACTGCGCTAATAATCAATCACCAGGGATGTCACCACCAGGTATGCCACCCAGACCACCAGGGATGCAATCAGTGCCCACAATGGATGCCAATCAGTGCCCACAATGGATGCCAATCAGTGCCCACAATGGGCATCACTGATTGGCAGGCATTATTGTTTGGCATCCATCCGTACCATCAATTACTGTACATCAGTGCCACCTATCGGTGCCCATCTATGCCCATCCGTGCCACCTATAAGTGCTCATCCGTGCCGCTATCAGTTCCCATCCGTGCCGCCTATCAGTGCCCATCCGTGCTGCCTTTTAGTGCCCATCAGTGCCACCTATGTTTACTCATCAGTGCTGCATATCAGTGCCACCTATCAGTGCCCCATCAGTGCCGCATATTAGTGCGCATCATCAGTGCCCATCAGTGCCGCCTTATCAGTGCCCGTTAGTGAAGCCCCATCAGTGTCCATCAGTGAAGGAGAAAACTTACTTATTTACAAAGTTTTGTAACAGAAACAAAAAAAAACATTTTTTTTTTAAATTCTCAAAACTTTTTTTTATTTGTTTGACAGAAAATAAAAATCCCAGAGGTGATCAAATACCACCAAAAGAAAGCTCTATTTATGGGAACAAAATTATAAAATTTTGTTTGGGTACAGCGTAGCATGACCGCGCAATTGTCATTCAAAGTGCGACAGCGCTGACAGCTGAAAATTGGTCTGGGCAGGAAGGTGTATAAGTGTCCTGTATTGAAGTGGTTAAGCTAGAACTATATGAAACTTTTTTTTTTCATTTTGGATAGAGTAAGGGAGGGTTGTAACCCCTGTCAGATTTCTTTTGCCACCTGCATCCTATTGGGGGGGATTTTCCTTTACTTCCTGTCCCATAGCCAAAACAGGAAGTGAGAGGAAATCTCTGCAACAATGGGGAATCCCATGGGGCCCCCCAGGTCACTAGAACTAGTGTCCCAATTGGAAGATTTTCCCCTCTATTACATTTTTGGTGACAACCCAAAATTTAGGATTTTCTTTTTACTTTCACTTTCAATGATAATGGTAATCAGGACAAATAGAGAGTGTGAATCTCCCCAACATGGACATAGAGAGCAATACAAGCATAATAGGTGTTCTAATCCATCTCCACTCTGTTCAAAATGTATACTTTAACCTCCCTAGCGATATTCCCGAGTGTGGCTCGGGCTGAATTTTCAGTACCAAAAGCGGTAACCCCGAGCCACATCGCAGGATCGAATCGCAGGATCCAGACAAAGTTACTTACCTTGTGCCCAGGATCCTGAGATGTCTCCCCGCTGAGTGTGCGAGCTGTCTCCTCCACTCGATGTATCACAGTGCCGAAGCTCCGTTCCCTGCGAGCATTGTGACGCACGGGGATGAATGGCGCCAAATTCAAAAAGTTAAAAACACAATACATATACAGTACACACTGTAATATTACAGATTACATTACTGCATCAATTTATTTCACATCCCTTTTGTCCCTAATGCTTTGTCCAGTGCCCTGCATGCAGTTATATATTATATATACTGTTCTTTCTGCCTGGAAACTAAAGATTGCCCATAGCAACCAAAAAGTATCCCTTTACATCAAAAGTGGTTTTAGACCAGCTAGAAAACAGCAATAATAAATTAGAATCACTTGCAGAATTGAGTGATAGTGATTTATGGGGAAATTCATCATCAAACACTGAAAGTAATGACAGCTATAATTCTGCAACTGAGCAAATGTATGTGTTTTTGATTTGATTACATTATTGAATAATTTTTAGTATTATAATATTATTATTTGTTATAATTATTTATAGTTATTTATTAAATTATAATTTATGATTTTGTGTTTCAAACTTTATCATACCCGGGATGTCTACTTGACTCTTGTTTGGACATATTTAAGTGTGTTATTCCTAAGAATTACAGGCCTACAATATAAAATGCCAAATTTCCATGCAAAACATTGTACCGCTTTGAGCATCAAAAATCTGACATATTCATACCGCCAGGGAGATTAAGCTGCATTAGCTGGTCTCTGCACAGCAGCTAATCATCGTAATCATTGGTTTTACTTACAGATACATTTTAAATCCTCTCATATCAGTTTTTATAAATCTTTTGTAAAGCTAGCTGCCATAACCCCGGTATCCCCATGTTCATCCGGCGGTCGGCTACAGGATAAAAGTGGTCTCTGTGGCGGATTCGCAGCGAGATCTCTTTTATCGGAGAGCCCCCCTCCTGCCGCGATCCGGTGCCCTCCGCCGCTTACCGGAGCTGCCGGCCCCCACCCGTCTCCATGACACTGCAGGGCAGAAGCAACGTCAAAACTTCACTTCTGCCCATAGCTCTTATAGGGCCATTTTATTTTTTAAATCTTTTTAAATGACAACATTTTTTTTTAATTGCATTTTAGTGTAAATATGAGATCTGAGGTCTTTTTGACCCCAGATCTCATATTTAAGAGGTCCTGTCATGCTTTTTTTCTATTACAAGGGATGTTTACATTCCTTGTAATAGGAATAAAAGTGACACATTTTTTAAAAAACAGTGTAAAAATAAAAAGTAAAAGGTAAAATAAAAAAAGTAAAAATTTTAAACGTGCCCCGTACCGCCGAGCTCGCGTGCAGAAGCGAACGCATACGTGAGTAGTGCCGCATATGAAAACAGTGTTCAAACCACACATGTGAGGTATCGCCGCGATCGGTAGAGTGAGAGCAATAATTCTAGCCCTAAACCTTCTCTGTAACGCAAAACATGCAACCGGTAGAGTTTTTTAAATATCACCTATGGAGATTTTTAAGGGTAAAAGTTTGTCGCCATTTCACGAGCGGGCACAATTTTGAAGCGTGACATGTTGGGTATCAATTAACTCGGCGTAACATTATCTTTCACAATATAAAAAAAAATTGGGCTAACTTTACTGTATTCTTATTTTTTAATTAAAAAAAGTTGATTTTTAAAAAAAAAAGTGTGCTTGTAAGACAGCTGCGCAAATACGATGTGACAGAAAGTATTGCAACGACCGCCATTTTATTCTCTAGGATGTTAGAAAAAAAAAGTAAATGTATAATGTTTGGGGTTCTAAGTAATTTTCTAGCAAAAAAAAACTGTTTTTAACTTGTAAACACCACATCTAAAAAAAGAGGCCCGGTCTTAAAGTGGTTAATTTGTCACATTGTTAATAATGACGGCTCATGATTAATTATTCATATTGTATTTGTGGTTTCCTGTCCCCTGTAGACCCTTTTTCCTTCTCCATTGCTTATTATTAGAAAAAAAACACCCGTAAACCCAACAAATACATTTTCAAAGGCTGACTGAACCAGTATTAGTAATGAGGAAATATAATGAAGTATGCCGCCTAGAGAAGAGTCTATTTTTTAGAACAGTTATCATCTCAGCTGTTCAGACTATAGAAGGAAATAGGAAGGAAGAAGATGATGTTTAGTTAAACTGGCGAGAGAAGAATATCCTTCCTGGATATCTCTGTGGATGTTGCTTGTATAATATTGCATATTTGGAGTCATGCAACACAATGACTTAATCACCATTATTACTTTGTGATTTAGTGCTACGTACCAAGGTTTGCAAACTTATGCCTGATATGTATATGAAACTGTGCTTTGTCTGATTTATTGCTGTTTTTCAATACAATTCTTATTGATTTAAAAAAAAATCACCATTATTACAAAGATAGCATTCTTTGAAAACTCTCTCTGAGGACATACTTACTATAAATGCAGGCACATTTCAAGAAAATGAATTAAAAGCTCTTTTTACATTTTTATAAAAAATACTTTCAAAGATGACTGCTATTGTGTCAAACTGGAGATCCAGCAGGCTGTCGGTGTGCGTGTGTTTGGGCAGGGGGCGCTATATTTCATTTACACACAGCTGTTTGGCATATCGATGGAACCCATTCAAGTAACTTCTTCAACATCAAAACCATCTTCATCAGCAAAACTCCATGTTTACTGATCTACATATGCTTTTCTGCATGCAGGACAATAACTACATGTGATAGAGCCCTATCCTATAACAACATCATTAATGGGCTCTCCTGTCATCTCATAGTCAATTGTACTATTGATGTGGCATAATAATTGCTATAAAAACAAATTTGGAAATAGCTTGCAGAGGAAGCAGTGTGCTCTGCATAATCCCTCTTCTGCAGTGGCAAATGGGACTTTGCAGTGAACGTTCCTAGACCTTGATGGCATAGCTGTGCAAACCAATTCAAATAATTACAATAGCAAAACTGTTGCTCAGAATGGGCAAGGTTGGGGATAGAGGGTGTTGGTGGTGGCACCTGTGGTTGTGTGAGCAGGTGTTTTGAGGTGGTGGCAAGTGCAGTGGTAATAGAAAGTCTGGGGAAATTGTGGTCAGGTGTTGGGGGGAGTTTGAAATAGTGCAGGAGGGGAAAAGTGATGATGACAGTGGTGGGTGAGCAGCGGGAAGAGTGGTAAGAGCCAGGAAGGGAGCACATAGGAGTGGTGAGGAAGTGGTGGAAAATGTATGTGTAGAGATGGGGTTGTGTGGGGGAGTGTGGGGCTGCAGAGTAATGGGGGCAGGGAAGAATGGTTAGAGCTGGGGGAATGTTACACCATGAAAATGTGCCCAAGTATGCACTTTAACAAAAAGTCCAACCTGTTTGAATTCATTGGCCCAAAGTGTCAATATTTTGTGTGGCCACCTTTTTTTTCCAACCCTCTTGGGCATGGAGTTCACCAGAGCTTCACAGGTTGCCACTGGAGTCCCCCTCTATGATGACATCACAGATCTAGTGGATGTTGGAGACCTTGCGCTCCTCCACCTTCCTTTTGAGGATGCCCCACAGATGCTCAATAAGGTTTAGTTCTGGAGACATGCTTGACCAGTCCACCCCTGATGACGTTGCAGATAACGAAACGATCGTAGGGACGATGCTTTTTGAATTAATGACTGTTTGCAGGATAGTACTGGCTATAGTGGAGAGAATTATAGCCAGCAGCATCTTTGTTTTATATGTAAGTGCACTGATTTTAAATTAAAACAGTTGAGACCATACTACACCACGTTTTTTTTACCCATTTTAATTCTGAGGATTCATCCATCCATCCCATCCGAGACGGTGAGCTGAATCATCTTGTCACCATAAGGGGAATACAGTGAGGCTGGCGGGGAAGCACTTTAGTGATCAATTTATGAACTTTGCACTTTATGAATATATTATATTTTTCACTTTTGCATAAGGACATTTTTGGATTGAATAATATCTTGATTGGATTTTCTGTTCACTTCAAAGGTTTTGCAGTATGTCATTATATGGTGTTTTACACATGGTAATTTTATTTTGCGACATACTTATTTGATTAATCTGGTATTTAGGTTTTAGTGCACAGCTTCTGTATTTACTTTTGACAACACACTAGCGTGGATTTTTTTCTATATAGTCCATCACATTTACCCTCGGCTTCTTTAGCAAGGCAGTGGTCATCTTGGAGGTGTGTTTGGGGTCGTTATCATGTTGGAATGTTGCCCTGCGGCCCAGTATCTGAAGGGAGGGGATCATGCTCTGCTTCAGTATGTCACAGTACATGTTGGCATTCATGGTTCAGTATGCCAACATGTACTATGACATACTGAAGCAGAGCAATATCTCCTCCCTTTGGAGACTGGGCCTATATTCCAACATGATAACGGACAAACAAAAAATATATTTTTTTTACTTTCTGCTATAATACATATCCAAAAAAAATGATAAAAAAACTAATTTATTCATCAGTTTAGGCCAATATGTATTCTTCTACATTTTTTTGGTAAAAAAAAAAATCCCAATAAGCGGATATTGATTGGTTTGCACAAAAGTTATAGCGTCTACAAAATAGGGGATAGATTTATGGCAGTTTTTTTTTTTTAGTTTTTTTATACAAGTAATGGCAGTGATCAGTGATTTTTAACGGGACTGCAACATTTTGGCGGACAGATCGGACTCCTAACTGACATTTTTGACACTTTTTTGGGAACCAGTGACATTATTACAGTAATCAGTGCTAAAAATATGCACTGACATTGTACTAATGACACTGGCAGGAAAGGGGTTAACATCCAGGGCAATCAAGGGGTTAAATGTGTTCCCTGTTTGTGATTACTAACTGTATGGGGGACTGTGTGACTGGGGAAACACACAGATCCATCCTCCTGCTTAGCAGGAAGACAGATCTCAGTGTCATCCCCTGGCAGAACGGAGATCTGCCTTGTTTACTTCGGCAGATTCCCGTTCTGTCTCAGCGGGGAACGATCGCGGCCGGCTGACATCGGGTCCACCAGACCAACTGATTGGCTCCCCCACTGGCCAATTGGAGTGCGCACGCCCACGAAAGCTAGTGCAGGAATCGCCGTACCGGTACAGCGATTTGCGCAGCTGAGCTACCTTGCCGCAGTACTTCTGCGGTGGGTGGTCGGCAAGTGGTTAATAAAGGTAAACATCTTTCCACCCCTCTCATAAGAGAGAGCTAAGTAGAATTTTTCCTTGCTGGAAGTTCCAAAAAAAGAGCATTTAAAAAAAGGAAAGCTGTAATTTCTAAATATTTGGTTTAAGTTATGCTATGTAAATGGAGGCATGTAACAAATATAATCTAGATATTATACCAATTTGGCTGCAAAAGTGGAAGTACCTTTAAACCTCCTTTCCTCCAACCTTAAATTGTGTCCACATGTCCATGACAGGGACCTAAGATTAATCAAGTTGTTATCCCTTTGATTAATTTATAGATAGTGATTATGTCTCCTCTTAAGCACCTCTTCTCTAAGTTTAGCTTACTTGCTTGTGGGCCAAAACTGAACTGCATACGCAAGTTGAGGTTGACTCAATGACTCAATGTTTCGTAACAGGTAATAACACTGATTTGTCCTGTGAATAAATCCCTTTTTAATGCATGTGTGTATTCTGATTGTTCTCTTAGTGGTAGCCTTGCATTGCATACTATTAATAAGTTTGTGGCCAATAGGACTCCCCAATTTTTTCCATCACTGATTTTCCCAGTGCAACCTCTCCTAATGAATATCTTGCCTAGGAGGTCATAACACCCAAATGCATACCTTAGTATTAAACCTCATTTGCCAAGTCTCTGCTCACCCCCTATTTTTTCCAAGTTTTCCTGTAATGTTGTTACATCTTGTGCTGCAGTCATTTCCCTGCATCATTTTGTGTCATCAGCAAATACACAAAGTAAACTCTTAAAGGGGTTGTAAAGGCCCCCCAGGCCCCCGTTTTACTTACCTTAGCCCCGAATTTCCGTTGGTGCATCCGTCCCTCTCTCCACGAGATCCTGGCTCTTGATTGGATAGATTGATAGCAGTGCAGCCATTGGCTCCGGCTGCTGTCAATCAAATCCAATGTCGCGGGCGCCGGGGGGGGGCTTCAATGGACGCCGAATGCTGGAGAGCACCCACAAGGTAACCCCCTCGGGAGATCACTTCTCCAAGGAGGGAAACTAATGCAGGGAGGAGCCGCAAGAGCCGCCGAGATCCCAGAAATCGATGTTCGGGGCCATTTCATGCAAAACGAGCTGCACAGTGGAGGTAAATATGACATGTTTGTTATTTAAAAATAATAAAAAAACTATCCTTTAGTATCACTTTAACTCCAACCTGAATTAATCTTTTTATGAAATAAGTTATACAGTATGACCCCAAGACAAAAGCCTGGGAAACCCCACTTACAACCTTGGACCATTAAGAGGCTGAATTATCAACCATTACCCTCTGTACTCTGAAGCCAGCTTTCTATCCATGTACGGACACTTGCCTCCACTCCAATAGACCCAAGTTTATAAATCAAGTGTTTGTGAGGCACAATGTCAAATGCCATTGTAAAATTTTCACGTGCATAAACTGAAGAAAAAATTTATTGAACACTAGCCTTATTTGTGTCATCTATGATCAAACTTCTATGTTCGACATCATTGGTATATTTATAGAACCTTTTGAGGTTATTCATAATCAATTTTAGTTGCCCTGATTCCCCCCTTGCATTTAATATTGCATTCCTTGTAACCCAAATCCTTCCCATTTTGTAATTTTTGAAGGCTAGGTTTGTCTCCGGAATTTTCTTTAAATTTTTTGTAATTTTTGAAGGCTAAGTTTTGTTTCTGAAATTTTCTTTTAAGACTACCATTAAAGTGGATGTAAACCCAATGTCATCCTTTCTAAACTACTGCCATAGGGGTTATCTATAAGGATATACATGCCTCCTGCATGTATCTTTACCTGTCTCCCCTCTGTCTGTTATGAGACCCGAAAAACGGCATATTCTGTGGGTGGGTCTGTTGTCTGGAGCTCGGTGGGTGGAGTCGTGATGTCATTAGACTCCCCGCCCACCTCTACACTCCCCTTGTCAATATGCATTTTCTCCTGTGTATTTCTAACACTGCTATGATCTCTAACATCCAGTGAAAAGACAGAAAAGTAACCAAATGACTTTAGCATGCCAAATCATGCTGAGGTGTGAAACAGCCAATCCTTGCAGAGCTGCTGAAGAAAGGAGTGGGAGGAAATTAAAAAATACTGCATGTCTTTAGCTAGTGCACAAGATATGTAAATCACCTGTCACTCACAGCAAGAGGGAGGATTTGACAAAGTTTTTCTCAGTTTGTCAAGATTTATCTCACTGAACAAAAAAAGAGGATTGCTCAAAGCTGGATTAACTCTTTGTGGCAAGACTGGGCTCAAATGATAGGAAATCTTATACTCTACATTATGATAAAAAAATAAATAAATACAATTTCGGGTTTACATCCACTTTAAGGCATATAGGTTTAACTTTTGCTATCTTATATTTGTTATTGAATAGAATGCGAGGGAGAATGGTATTGTTTAACACACCGTTAAAGCACTCCAACTTCTTCATTGTGTTCTTTGTTAACCCCTTCATGCCGACCGTACGCAAATATGCAGCCTCACTGGACCGGGGTCGCATATTTGCATATCTCCCTTTGTGCTGGGAGTGCGCTGCACTGCACGCTCCCAGCACAGAAGCTGGGGTCTCACCAAGAGCCCCGGGCCCTGTTCTAATGATCAAGTTTCGGAACCTCCGTTTCTGGGTCGCCTACATGTTGTGATAGCCTCTGGCTATCATAGTGATCAGCCACTGTGAAGCCAGCCTCCATGTCTCTGTGAATGTTCGAGACAGATGCATTATATCTTTCTCTGTCCTTCCAGAGATAGGGAAAAAAAGTGTGTGTAGAAAAAAAAAAAACAATTAAAAAAATAAAATAAAAAAATACCTAGATTAAGGTTTGATCTAGGTCAGCCCCAGGGTTAGTGTTTGGGTCAAAAGTCAATATTTTTTGGACAGGATATTTTTTTTAAATTAGTATCAGTGTCAGTCAGTGTCGGTGTGTTTTAGGTAGGATAAAGAAAAAACAAAATGCACACTATTGTTTCTGGGCTGTACTACGGGTACAAACAAAAACGAACATACACATATGTGGTATCGCTGCAATTGTCAGGAGCAGGAGAATTTATTTTGGGTTGTTCATTGGTGGTAGGTTATGGTGGTAGCAAGAAATATACAGTTAAAAAATGTTCATCTGCATGAACACAGACTACAAGCCATGCAACAGCAAAGACCCCCGGGGACCCTCATTGGATTAGTGGCTTGGTTAATTGGATAGGACCTTTTATTTGCACTTACTGGATATGAGGACTTGAAGGTGAAACTGACACTATCTCCCTCCTGTTGGTGGCCTGTGAGGGAGCCCTTGCCTTTGCATGAATGCAGTGGGAGGGCTGCATCTTCACCTAGCAATCTTTACATCTGCCATCTTCTTATACCGCTACCATCTGTAGCGGTATAAGAAGATGGCAGATGGACACATCCTAATATCCTAGATATTCCTTTAATCATCCTCAACTGCACCCCCTTGAACCCCTGAGAAAGCTAAAGCGAAACACATTGGGATGAGGCACCCCTCCCCTTCTCTTCTATGATATGTGGGATAGTATATTGGACTCACATTGTGTATATGTGACTGTTTAGGGGGGGGACATCTAATCTGGGATTGCATTAGCTATGAGAATGCATTTACCATAACTTTCTGCACGTTTTTAGGGGATGTCTAAGCCAATTTAAAATTTTTAATGAATTTATCATTAAAAGCTCATGTTTAATACACAGCTGTCTCAATGATTTATTCTGAATGAAGGTCTCAACACCTCTTAAAGTCCCGCCCTCTTTTTCAAAAGTTCCTTTAGATATCGATAACTATTTACCACCAAATGAAAGCCTAATTTGTCATAAAAAAACAAGGTATAAGCCACCTGGATGCACAAAGTAGTTGTGATGATATGTACAGTTTTATTAACACATGACAAAGTTGCAAAATTGGACTTAGGCATGAACCACTTCATGCAAAACGACGTACCCATACGTCAGTACTTTGACGCAGTGGATTCGCCACAATATCACTTTTATCGACGGCGGGAAAGGTGCCCACCCCCCTCCCGCCGCGCTCAGGTCATCTCCGCCCCTTTTCTGACCCGCCGGTAGCGGTGGAGACGATTGCATCCTCTCCGTGGATGCCTGGCTGTTGACTGAGGGGAAGATGGCCCCTGCTCGGCTTGTATTTTAGCGTAAATATGAGATCTGATGTCTTTTTGACGCCAGATTTCATATTTAAGAGGTCCTGTCATGCTTTTTTTTTAAAAAGAAGGGATGTTTACATCCCTTGTAATAGGAATAAAAATGACCCAAATTTTTTATTTTTTTAAAACTGTGTCAAAATAAAAAATTAAAAGTAAAATAAATAAGAAAACAAAAATGTTTTAAATCGCCCCATCCTGTGTTCAAACCACACATGTGAGGTATCGCCGCGATTGTTAGAGCGAGAGCAATAATTCTATCCTTAGACCTTCTCTGTAACTCAACACTGGTAACCTGTAGAAATTTTTAAACATTGCCTATGGAGATTTTTGAGGGTAAAAGTTTGTCGCCTTTCCACGAGAAGTCACTCCATGAAAGTCCCCATGAAACCAATACCCTTCCTATACCAGCTTCTCCGCCACTTGTTCAGCAACCTTAGCTCCCCATGCCTCTCTAGTATGGCACAGCAATATTTCAAAAGTACTATCCCGGAGGTCCTTATTTTAAGTTTGGTACCTAAGACCTTAAAATTTTTTTAGAATGCTCCATTTTACCCTAATTTTGTCATTTGTACCAATATGTACCATGGTAGCTAGGTCCTCCCCAGCCACACCCAACAGTTGGTCAACCAATTCATCCAGTAAACCCCGTGTGACAGATTACTCTGAGCTCCGAATAATTAAGTTCCCTACAACCAATATCTATCTTTTTTTACCTATACACCTCTCTTCATCTTTATTGGAACAGTCATTTTCCTGGCAGCTAGAGGAGGAATTCCGCTACAGCATTCTACTCCTGTGCTGTTGTCAACAACCTTAAGGAATTGGGCAGATTTATTGAGGTGTATTAGCTACTAACTAGGCTCTTTAAAGCTTTTCCCCTGTCCAGCTACACATCTCAGCATCCTGCATCTTCATTTTTCCATCTTCCTCAGTGCTGGTGTTTGCCAGCTCTTAGTGGGTAAATGTCAGGAGTGTGTAGTGCTCCTGTTCCATAGTAGCTATTGGTCACATTGCAGCATCTTGGTTTTGCCTGAGCTGTACTCTCCCTGTCTGACTGTCCATCTGCAGGGTGATTGATGTAGACAGAGCTTCTGGGTGGAGGCCAAACCTGTTTTTAAGACTGCCAAGCCCTAGTGTCATGCTTGTGATAATGTTTGCAACACGTGCTTCAAGCTTTCTTTTTTTTTTTTCTTGACCTTTGCCTTCGCCTGATCCCCATCCTGCCTGCTAGTTTGGAATTCCTTGTTATCGAGCCTGGATTGGAATTTGGACTACTCTCAGAACCCTGCCTGCCTTTTGAACGCTACTTTGACCTGGACTACTCTCTTTATGTTGCATGCCTTGAATCTGGACTTCCAATGGACCACTCTGCCAGGCTGCCAAACTGCAAGTAGCTATTTGCTGTGATTAGCTTGCACCTGCCCCAGCATGGTAGGTAGGCACTATAGCATTGTGTAAAAGACCTGGGGCAATTGAGTTCCCCTAGGCCTGCTTGCCTTATGGGAAGGGGGGATGCTATAGGTGAAGAACACAGAGCCACCTATAGTGCCTGACCACCAATGCTGTGGGTAGGCATGATATTAAGGTCTACTACAATCTTCTAAACTGTATACACAATAACTTTGTCCAAATGTATGTGCTAAATGTTATTGCACCTGCATAAATTACTGTGAAACCAGGCAGTGTTTAGCCTGTGCTTCCAGACCACTTAGCACTCACATGGTCTCCTCTGTTTTTAGCTATGCACTAGTCTGTATGTTATATTTATGGAGCCTATCTTAACCAATGGTCAGCATTTTGTAACTGTACGCATCATCCTCCAGTCTGTTATTTACTAATATAACTTATGTCCACTAATGTCCATCAGGGAGGATTTTTTCCCCCCACTAGATTAAACTGGATCATGCATATTTTTTTTGTTTGCCTTCCCTTGGATCAGCTGTTGGTAATAATAGAAGTTGGAGGTTTTCTATTTATTTATTCTGTTGATTTGTTTTTTTCTCTGTCTCTCAGATTGCCTCTTGGAGGATCAGGAAGGAATTTTTTTCCCCTGCTGGAGCAAATCGGATCATGCTTTTCTGGGTTTGTTTTGCCTTCCTCTGGATCAACTGTGGGTATAGGATTGTGTATATCTGATTGTATAATATTTCTTTTTCCTTTTATGGGTTGAATTAGATGGACTTGTGTCTATTTTTAACCAGACTAACTATGTATCTATTGATGTAACTAAATGAACTTGTGTCTTTTTTCCACCTAATTATGCAGCACCTTTCTGTACGTAGTATCTGTGAATGTAAACATGTTTTTTCTTTTTGGTTAGAATAGGGAAGCTTTAGACTGTCTGTGTTCCTGCTGGCGAGATTCATTCCACTATTTGTCCTGATGAACACAAAGTGCAACAGGGGGGAATCATCTAACGCACCCAGAAGAGTAGATTCATCAGCAAGCTTATCTCCTGAAGACAGTGGAGTTTAATGGCATGGCAAGGCTAAGTTTTAATATTTTTCTTTACAGACCGACTATATTTAAAAAAAAAACTATGTATAGCAGAAAAAAATGACTTGAAGTCCACCTTTTGCAAATAATAATAAACGCACCCATCTTTTCAGAAAAAAAAAAGAATTTATTATATTTTGCACAGGTGCCTGCAAAGTATTGCAATAGTGGTCACAAGATCATGGGTGCAATGCACAGCCTCCTGCAGACTCTTTCTTCAGCTGCTGGTCCTTACCAAAGTACTGTAAAACCTTGGTTTGAAAGCATTTTGCAAGACAAGCAACATTTTTTAATACATTTTGACTTAATATACAGTGGGGCAATTGTGCAAGTTCTCCCACTTAAAAAGATGAGCGAGGCCTGTAATTGTCATCATAGGTATACCTCAATTATGAGAGACAAAATGTGGAAACAAATCCAGACAATCACATTGTCTGATTTTTGAAAGAATGTATTTGTAAATTATGGTGGAAAATAAGTATTTGGTCAGTATCAAAAGTTAATCTCAATACTTTGTTATATATCCTTTGTTGGCAATGACAGAGGTCAAACGTTTTTTGTAAGTCTTCACAAGGTTGTCACACACTGTTTCTGGTATGTTGGCCCATTCCTCAATGCAGATCTCCTCTAGAGCAGTGATGTTTTGGGGCTGTGGCTGGGCAACACGGACTTTCAACTCCCTCCAAAGGTTTTCTATGGGGTTGAGATCTGGAGACTGGCTAGGCCACTCCAGGACCTTGAAATGCTTCTTACGAAGCCACTCCTTCGTTGCCCGGGCGGTGTGTTTGGGATCATTGTCATGCTGAAAGACCCAGCCATATTTCATCTTCAATGCCCTTGCTGATGGGAGTAGGTTTTCACTCAAAATCTCACGATACATGGCCCATTCATTCTTTCATGTACACGGATCGGTTGTCCTGTTCCCTTTGCAGAGAAACTTGTCCTAAAGCATGATCCTGCCACCCCCATGCTTCACAGTAGGTATGGTGTTCTTTCGTTGCAACTCAGCATTCTCTTTCCTCCAAACACGACGAGTTGTGTTTCTACTAAACAGTTCTACTTTGGTTATATCTGACCATATGACATTCTCCCAATCCTCTTCTGGATCATCCAAATGCTCTCTAGCAAACCTCAGCTGGGCCCGGCTTTTCTGGCTTAAGCAGGGGGAGACTTCTGGCACTGCAGGATCTGAGTTCCTGGTGGCGTAGTGTGTTACTGATGGTAGCCTTTGTTATGTTGGTCCCAGCTCTCTGCAGATCATTCACTAGGTCCCCCCGTGTGGTTCTGGGATTTTTGCTCACCATTCTTGTGATCATTTTGACCCCACAGGGTGAGATCTTGCATGGAGCCCCAGATCGAGGGAGATTATGAGTGGTCTTGTATGTCTTCCATTTTCTAATTATTGCTCCCACAGTTGATTTCTTCACATCAAGCTGCTTGCCTATTGCAGATTCAGTCTTCCCAGCCTGGTGCAGGTCTACAATTTTGTTTCTGGTGTCCTTCGACAGCTCTTTGGTCTTCACCATAGTGGAGTTTGAGTGTGACTGTTTGAGGTTGTGGTCAGGTGTCTTTTATACTGATAACAAGTTCAAACAGGTGCCATTAATACAGGTAATGAGTGGAGGACAGAGGAGGCTCTTAAAGAAGAAGATACAGGTATGTGAGAGCCAGAAATCTTGCTTGTTTGTAGGTGACCAAATACTTATTTTCCACCATAATTTGCAAATAAATTCTTTCAAAAATCAGACAATGTGATAGTCTGGATTTGTTTCCACATTTTGTCTCTCATAGTTGAGGTATACTTATGATGACAATTACAGGCCTCTCTCCTCTTTTTAAGTGAGAGAACTTGCACAATTGGTGGCTGACTAAATACTTTTTTGCCCCACTGTACAAGCGATGTCTTGATATAGAAGTAGCGTCATGTCACAACTGAGTATATAAGAGAAGAGAGGCGCCTCTAAGTTTAGCAATATGGTTACATTTAATGAAGGTACAACATTTAGCAACATATTGCTACACTTAGAGGCACCTCTCTTCTCTTTAATACTATGTAGCTCCTGCTGGATTTTGCTTCTAATCCCCTTGTGGAGGCTTCCATTTGTGGGTGGACATTTTATGGTTACCAACCTGGTCACAGTGCTATAATATTTTTATATGGACTATAAACTGAAGGCCCTATGAATAAATGGCTGTGGAACGAATCTTTTGAGTTTCCATTATTTCTTATGGGGAAATTTGCTTTGATATACAAGTGCTTTGGATTACAAGCTTGTTTCTGGAACAAATTATGCTCGCAATCCAAGCTTTTACTGTACAGACCTTTGGTTACAGGGCTGCAGGAAGTGTTAATAGGCTGCAAGTGGTCTGATACTGCACTTGTGTCCCAAAAATAATTTCAAGACCCTCTGCCACAGTGAAAGACAATGATTCTAGTTTATTTATTCACCCATCTCTGTGAATGAATTACGTAGCCATGCACAGCGGTGCCAAATTCAAATGTTCACAGGATCCGATAGGGGGAAGAATCGGATCCTGTTGGGAAAAGAAGCAATTTAGGGGTGGGGTGGCTTGGCACCATGTTACACCCTAAATATGGGTGTAACATGAACATGTAACATGGTTACTCGAAGTTGGAGTTAGCCTTTAACATATAATGCTAACTAACTGTTGTAATAAGTAACCCTGTCATGAGAAAAATGCTGATGGGACAATGCTGGATTGTGTGTAGGGATAGAGGGAGGGGGACAAGTAGTGGGGTAGGGGGTTTAGGGGGGGGGAGACAGGAAATACATTAAGGTAAAAAAAAAACTTTGTGACTTTAGAGCCACTTTGACTGAGTAGTCTAATATTTGCATGCAAACTTCATATCTTTATGTTCACTTCATGGTGCAGTATGAGTTATTACTGTTATCTGAACCAAGCACATGTGGTGATTACCTTCCAGATTTTTGTACACAGAAAAATCTCCCACGTTTCCTTTTTGTCTGGGCTCAGGCCATATAAGCTTCCTTTGGGGCAGTTGCTCAGCCACAGCATGTCCACTACAAATCTGAAAGCGGATGGATATGGGACAGATAGAGAGGCTAGAGTGATAACGTGTGTCAGCCACTTTCACCATGACTGCTTATCTCACTGTAACAGACTGAATGTTGATGTGGAAGTTCCCACTTAACTGCAGAGTGAAAAAAAGAGAAGTAGATGAATCTTTTAGAAGTGTTGCATAAAGTGGTCTGGGTTAAAACTAAAGTTCAAGCAAGCAGCTAAGTACAAAGGAAAATAAATATGTGGGGACTGTTCATAGGATTTGTAATTCTGTGCAGACAGTCCTTCATAAGTACAGGTATCACAAATGCCTAGCCCTTCTGATCAAATTTAACCAGCCCTTTACCACTTTAAAAGCATACTAACCATAATCTCACAGCCATAATCTCTATTGAAATCATGCACATACCAAAAGGCCAACATCTGCTTGAGAAGCCCAAAACAGCCTATATAGTTACACAGCAAATGCCTGCTACATATCATAAGCTTCACAGGGTCAACTTCTTCAAGGTCAATGTAAACTCTAACCCTGCCACTTGATTTATATTCTTCCCTATTAGAAAGTTACTAAATTGTACATTTTGAGTCATATATGAAGGAATCTGCCCAGGTTGAGTTTGCAGGGGTTTGTCAAATCCTGTTTGAAATCTGCAAAACCTAAACTTAGCTGCAAACCCTATCAAAGAATAAAGGGGAAATCAGGACCGTCATTCAACAGCCACAAATACTATATGATGTGCTTACTGCTGTGGGTCTCTGGTGCCACCATCTTGGATACAAGACCCGGCATGGCATTTTGTGAATGTCACTGCTGGAGTGGATGGGGCAAGGGATGTCACCATCTCCTAAGTGAGGTTTTCAGAAGTGAAAGCGGGTACTGATAAATATTGGACTTGTGACTTTGAGGGAAATATGAAAACACCAATTCTTTAAATTGTATTCTTTGTGAATTCCTTTAAAGCAGAACTCCAGGATCGGCAAAAAAATCCCCTATTTGTACACCCCCCTACACTTAACACTAAACAGTTATTACATTTGTGTAATTCCTTACCATTGAAGAGAAAAGTCTAATTGAATTTCCAGGAAGTCAGCTCTGTAATTCAGAAAATGCATCGTGTATTCTGCCAGGGAGGAGCTGTTAGAACAGTGATTGTATCACATCCTCTCCCCTCTCTTTACACTTTCATCAAACTACATTTCCCATGAATCCTTGGGATTGGAATGAATGTGGGAGGTACACTAGGCCTGTACATGTAAATGTGAACAAGCCCACTTCAACATAAATCACGCCCCTCATTCTGCAGCCAGTCATACTACTCAGTATCACATAGCAGGATAGGTAGGTGACAGTCTTATGAATGCAAAGCATGTCTGTGCTCTCCTCCTCCAGACACAACAGGAGATAAACATATTGCATTACTTGCTTTATGTAATCATTACTGAACTGTAGACGCATGCCCATAATTATTTATTATACACAATGTACTCTTTGTTTCCACAATGTACTCTTCTGTAATTCAGTATTAGAAATTTTCCTCCTCATGCTACAGCTTTGATATCTTTCTAACAGCAATCAGTGCTTGTGTGGTGTATGAGAACATCCCCATCCCAGAAAGAGCCAGGCGATGATGCTTTACATCAGCATGGTGCACAAGTAAATGTCGGCATCAGAAGAAAACAAAAACGTGCAGCACTAACTTACTGATCAATAACACAATAATGGTGGAACCCTCTAATGTATGGAAACTTCAATATCAGTGCGGTCTCATCAGAGCCCATAAGTGCTGTCTCATCGGAGCCCATAATGCGGTCTCATCTGTGCCCAAAAGTGCGGTCACATCTGTGCCCATAAGTGTGGTCTCATCTGTGCCCATAAGTGCGTCTCATCTGTGCTCATAAGTGCAGTCTCATCTGTGCCCATAAGTGCGGTCCCATCTATGCCCATAAGTGCCGACTCATCTATGCCCATAAGTGCGGTCTCATCTATGCCTATAAGTGCGGTCTCATCAGAGCCCATAAGTGCGGTTGTATCAGAGCCCATAGGTGCGGTCTCATCTGTGCCCATAAGTGCAGTCCCAGCTGTGCCCATAATTGCGGTCTCATCTGTGCCCATAAGTGCGTTCCCATCCATGCCCACAAGTGCAGTCCCATCCGTGCCCATAAGTGCTGTCTCATCTATGCCCTTAAGTGCGGTCTCATCTATGCCTATAAGTGCGATCTCATCAGAGCCCATAAGTGCGGTTTCATCAGAGCCCATAAGTGCGGTTGTATCAGAGCCCATGAGTGCGGTCTCATCTGTGCCCATAAGTGCGGTCTCATCTGTGCCCATAAGTGCGGTCCCATCCGTGCCCATAAGTGCAGTCTCATCTATGCCCATAAGTGCGGTCTCATCTATGCCCATAAGTGCAGTCTCATCAGAGCCCATAAGTGTGGTCTCATCTATGCCCATAAATGCGGTCTCATCAGAGCCCATAAGTGCGGTCGTATCAGAGCCCATAAGTGCGGTCGTATCAGAGCCCATAAGTGCAGTCATATCAAAGCCCATAAGTGCAGTCATATCAGAGCCCATAAGTGCGGTCCCATCTGTGCCGATAAGTGCGGTCTCATCTGTGCCCATAAGTGCGGTCCCATCTGTGCCCATAAGTGTGGTCCCATCTGTGCCCATAAGTGAGGTCCCATCTGTGCCCATAAGTGCGTTCTCATCAGAGCCCATAAGTGCGGTCTCATCAGAGCCCACAAGTGCGGTCTCATCAGAGCCCACAAGTGCGGTCTCATCAGAGCCCACAAGTGCGGTCTCATCAGAGCCCACAAGTGCGGTCTCATCAGTGCCCATAAGTGCGGTCTCATCAGTGCTAATAAGTGCGGTCTCAACAGAGCCCATAAGTGCAGTCCCATCTGTGCTCATAAGTGCAGTCTCTTCTGTGCCCATAAGTGCGGTCTCATCTGTGCCCATAAGTGTGGTCCCATCTGTGCCTATAAGCGCGGTCTCATCTGTGCCCATAAGCGTAGTCCCATCTGTGCCCATAAGTGCGGTCTCATCAGAGCCCATAAGTGCGGTCCCATCTGTACCAATAAGTACAGTCTCATCAGAGCCAATAAGTGCGATCCCATCTGTGCGGTCTCATCAGAGCACATAAGTGCGGTCTCATCAGAGCCCAAAGGTGCGGTCTCATCAGAGCCCATAAGTATGGTCTCATCTATGCCCATAAGTGCGGTCTCATCAGAGCCCATAAGTGCGGTCATATCAGAGCTCATAAGTGCGGTCCCATCTGTGCCGATAAGTGCGGTCTCATCTGTGCCCATAAGTGCGGTCCCATCTGTGCCCATAAGTGCGGTCTCCTCTGTGCCCATAAGTGCGGTCTCATCTGTGCCCATAAGTGCGGTCCCATCCGTGCCCATAAGTGCAGTCTCATCTATGCCCATAAGTGTGGTCTCATCTATGCCCATAAATGCGGTCTCATCTATGCCTATAAACACGGGCTCATCAGAGCCCATAAGTGCGGTCTCATCAGAGCCCATAAGTGCGGTCGTATCAGAGCCCATAAGTGCGGTCGTATCAGAGCCCATAAGTGCAGTCGTATCAGAGCCCATAAGTGCGGTCTCATCTGTGCCCATAAGTGCGGTCCCATCTGTGCCCATAAGTGTGGTCCCATCTGTGCCCATAAGTGAGGTCCCATCTGTGCCGATAAGTGCGGTCTCATCTGTGCCCATAAGTGCGGTCGTATCAGAGCCCATAAGTGCAGTCATATCAGAGCCCATAAGTGCAGTCATATCAGAGCCCATAAGTGCGGTCTCATCTGTGCCCATAAGTGCGGTCCCATCTGTGCCCATAAGTGTGGTCCCATCTGCGCCCATAAGTGAGGTCCCATCTGTGCCCATAAGTGCGTTCTCATCAGAGCCCATAAGTGCGGTCTCATCAGAGCCCACAAGTACGGTCTCATCAGAGCCCACAAGTGCGGTCTCATCAGAGCCCACAAGTGCGGTCTCATCAGTTCCCATAAGTGCGGTCTCATCAGTGCTAATAAGTGCGGTCTCAACAGAGCCCATAAGTGCAGTCCCATCTGTGCTCATAAGTGCAGTCTCTTCTGTGCCCATAAGTGCGGTCTCATCTGTGCCCATAAGTGTGGTCCCATCTGTGCGTATAAGCGCGGTCTCATCTGTGCCCATAAGCGTAGTCCCATCTGTGCCCATAAGTGCGGTCTCATCAGAGCCCATAAGTGCGGTCCCATCTGTACCAATAAGTACGGTCTCATCAGAGCCAATAAGTGCGATCCCATCTGTGCGGTCTCATCAGAGCACATAAGTGCGGTCTAATCAGAGCCCAAAGGTGCAGTCTCATCAGAGCCCATAAGTATGGTCTCATCTATGCCCATAAGTGCGGTCTCATCAGAGCCCATAAGTGCGGTCATATCAGAGCTCATAAGTGCGGTCCCATCTGTGCCGATAAGTGCGGTCTCATCTGTGCCCATAAGTGCGGTCCCATCTGTGCCCATAAGTGCGGTCTCCTCTGTGCCCATAAGTGCGGTCTCATCTGTGCCCATAAGTGCGGTCCCACCCGTGCCCATAAGTGCAGTCTCATCTATGCCCATAAGTGTGGTCTCATCTATGCCCATAAGTGCGGTCTCATCTATGCCCATAAACGCGGGCTCATCAGAGCCCATAAGTGAGGTCTCATCAGAGCCCATAAGTGCGGTCGTATCAGAGCCCATAAGTGCGGTCCCATCTGTGCCGATAAGTGCGGTCTCATCTGTGCCCATAAGTGCGGTCCCATCTGTGCCCATAAGTGTGGTCCCATCTGTGCCCATAAGTGTGGTCTCCTCTGTGCCCATAAGTGCGGTCTCATCTGTGCCCATAAGTGCGGTCCCATCTGTGCCCATAAGTGTGGTCCCATCTGTGCCCATAAGTGAGGTCCCATCTGTGCCCATATGTGCGGTCTCATCAGAGCCCATAAGAGCAGTCTCATCAGAGCCGACAAGTGCGGTCTCATCAGAGCCCATAAGTGCGGTCCCTTCTGTGCCCATAAGTGCGGTCTCATCTGTGCCCATAAGTGCGGTCCCATCTGTGCCTATAAGCGTGGTCTCATCTGTGCCCATAAGCTTTTTGTTTTTGTATTTGAGGAGATTAAACTTGGAGGGAAATGGGGAATTATGGGAGCCACTCCCAGCCCAGAATGAAAACAAACAGGCCTAGCAATCAGCTAGGTCTGCCTAAATTTACCTACTCTGCCAATGAAAAATTCTCACTCTAGCACCTACTTAACTAGAGGGTGCTGCACTTAAAATTTCATAACACACCACAAAATAGTGCACAAAAACACAATCTTATTTTCCCAAACCCCCTTCCATTCCTGTATCTCCAATTATCTCCCAAATGTTCAAAATATAGACTGTGTATGGTTTGTGTTTGGTAGAAATTAGTCAGTATGAGAGGAATTGAATAGGCTGTGAAGAGAAAAATATAAGGGAGGTTTTATATTGCAATAAAAATTAGAGTGTACTATCTGAGACACAGTAGCCGCAAATATTGTTCAGTAAGAGGACAGCAAGTACAACTGCACAGCTTGCTTAGACTACAATATAAGTGGGAAAGATGATGCAGGTTTTAGCATTAAAATGATTGTAAAGGTTTTTTATTTATTTATTTAAATAACAAACATGTCATACTTACCTCCTCTGTGTAAGGGTTTTGCACAGAGGGCCCTGATCCTTCTTTTCTGGGGTCCCCTTCTTTTCTGGGGGCCAGCAGGACTTGGCCCAGCCCCCAGCTCCCGTGTCACTGGATTTGATTGACAGCAGTGGCAGCCAATGGCTCCCACTGCTATCAATCTATCCAGTAAGGACCCAAAACAGCGGCTGGAGCTGCTGGGCTCGTGCTCGTCACTGGAAAGATTGGGTTCAAGTAAGAAAAAGGGGGGCTCTGGGAGACAGTTGCACCACAGAAGGTTTTTCACCTTAATGTATTATGCATTAAGGTGAAAAACCTTGAGACCTTACAACTCATTTAATTAAACATTAAACTGTAGGCTTAAATTGCCATCTGGAGCTGTAAAAGAACTGCAACCACTCCCCCCTATATAACCTTATAGAAATTTGCTGGCCTAAATTGCCCCAGAATAACGTAATCCCATCCACAATTTATTTTTCATACTTTGTTTTGTTTTTCATTTTCCAGGTTTTATTTTAATATGTATTTATGTTTTTGTATTATTTTGCTGTATTATTTGGTATTGATGCAGTGGTTAGGCTGCACACAATAGAGGTCAGGTAACTTTCCAGCATGATCTTAATCTTCCCAGGTACTTGTCAACCAGATGTTGTTTTTTTTTTTTTTCCTTTTTTTTTTCCTTTTTGTAATTTATGTTATTATAGTCAGGTTACTGGAGGCATATCTGCAAGGGGAAGCTTAAGACCATAGGCTGCTTGCCCTTTCACAGTGCAGGGGAAAAGGCAGGCAGCAAATAAAGGGGACATCTTAAGGCCAGAGGGCAGGCAGAAGCAACAAAAATTAAGTGTAGTATCCTACAACTATAAGCTGTCCACCCTTCCCCATATCAGGTTTTAAAAAATACTTCTGACTTAATTCTGTTTTACTCACCTTTAAACCATTTACTCTAGGTATATTCTACTGACCTATATTCTACTGACCTCTGACCTCTGAACTCAGCATTACTTACTCCTGACCCCTGCACTCTGCATTACCACTGACCTTTGATTTCTGTGTTACATAGTATTGACCCCTATACTCTGTGTTACTTACTGTTGAGCCCTTCGCTACTACTGACCCCAAAGCTCCTCAAACCTTCCTTACTTTTTAATGGAGCCTTGCTAGATTATCTTCTAAAAAAAGCATGTTTCACTCTAGTGGTCTTTGACCTCTTCCATGTTGTTCAGATAGATCTTTCCAGGGTTGACTACCCCAATTTAGAGTTTGTTCTACAATTTCTTGTAGGCCTCATTGCATCACCATTTAACCCTGGGGGTAAAAATAAATAAAAAAAGTGTATATTTGTCTGATTTCAACAGAATAAATATGCTATAGACAGCTAACATAGTATTTCTACTATTTCTTATGGACCTCCTAACCTAGCCATATCCCTAAATAGCTTTGTAGGACAAAAATAAAATATGGAAAATGTATATTTTTCTGCTTAAAAGAGAAGTAATATGCTCCACACAACGTGCTTAGTATTTCTACAATTTCTTGTAGGTCACATTGCCTAAACCACATCCCCATTTAGCTTTGGAAGAAAAAAATACACTTTTTATTTTTATTTTTCAGATGCAGCAGAAGTAATTTGCTACACACAGCATATGTGGTAATCTCCTGCAGACATAATTGGCTAAACCACATCCCAATTTACCTGTGGATAGCACCTAACAAAGTAAAGTTAATATTTACCACATTATAATCAAGAAAATGTGGTACACACTGTATAGAATAGACTATGTAGGAATTTCTGACAAACCTCATTTGATAAAACATATTCCTCATGCACTTTTATAGGACAAAAACAAAATAAAGTCTTTCTTTTTCACTGATGAAGCAAAGGGATATTGTATATCCCCTTGCTCTCCAGAAGATTTATCCCCCTTCGTGACCAGATAAAAATAAAAAGGGGTTCCCCTAAGTGGACTTTTAAGGCACTCAATTAAATTGTATATAAAGAGTATAAGAGAGTATATAGAATCATGTAATAGTAAACAATTTTTACTTATAGAAAAAACAACATTAAAAGGTTGTAAAGAAACATTGGTTTGTCTGAACAATACGTTGTTATCACCATATAAAACGTGTACATGAAAAAAAAAACCTTGCACCCAACGCGTTTCGGTATATAGTTTAGTCCTCCTTCAGGGGTGCAGAAAGTAAGAGGGGTTCATCTAAGGTGTAATTAAGAGCAAATGATCAGTAAATTGACAGAACATGTGAAGGTACAGAAGACTGTATGCTTACAGTGTTACAATCCAGTACTTACATAAGGTTAAATGGTGAAATGTTTTTACAATGCTTCGTTAAATCACATCAAAAACTTGCAGTTTAAGATAGCACCGAGTGGTTGAGCCGGTGGGAAAGCTGTCTTAAGGCAAGAAAAGGGGGGCATCGGAGAAGTCTGTAAGGTGTAAGCTGAATAATGATGTCTCTAGGAGGCATAGCTCCCTCCCGCACTTCACGGCAGCGAAATGGCCAGAAGAATATACTGAGGCAAATGGAATGCCTGGGAGTAGAGAAAAAACATATGCTAAAAAAATATATATGTCCATGTGCTAGATGTGTAGTAGGGTTGGATATTCTAGGATTGAGCAGAGTCAGGAGAAATATGTATAAATATATATATATCTATGAGCATACATGCCTGTAATTCATAGGAGTGCCAGTAACATTGTCTGTGGTGAGAATGGATGAGATTAAGGGGGGGTTTCATAGGTGCCTGGGGGTGCATCCAGGTACAAGGGTAATCAATAGTATGCATGCTATTTAGATTGTGGTGTATAGTTGCTATATATAAAGAAAATTGGGCAAAAAAATGTATGTGGTATGGGGTATATGAATAGCAGGTAGATATTTGAACCTGTGCATATACAGGCGCAAAAGTTAACTGTGTGTGTAGCTGGTGTTTTCTTACTGTGGGGGAGGGGATTGTACTAGGGGAAGGCATGGATCCATGTCTCTGCTTTGCAGCAACACAGGATCCATGCCTTCTGTACTGACGGAACGGCAATCTGAATTGTTTACATAGGCAGACTGCCGTTCTCCCTTTGTACCGAAGGATCGGCGGGTGTCGGCGGACATCGAGTCAGTGGTACACTGATCAGCTCCCCCTATATAATCCCAGCGGACTAGACATGCATGCAGGATGAAAAAATTTGTTTAGTTTAGTTTCGATCCGTTATTTAACTAAATTTGTTTAGTTAAATTCGTTGCATTCGTTTTCGGAATTCGTTTCGTTTGGTATTCGAATTCGAAAAAATTTGACCGCATTCGAAAAAATTCGAACGTATTCGAAAAAAACTATCAAATTCGAAAAAATTCTACCACATTCGAAAAAAAAATATCAAATTCGAAAAAATTCTACCACATTCGAAAAAAACTGTCAAATTTGAAAAAATTCTACCACATTCGAAAAAAAATATCAAATTCAAAAAAATTCTACCACATTTGAAAAAAACTATCAAATTCGAAAAAATTCTACCACATTTGAAAAAAACTGTCAAATTCGAAAAAATTTTACCACATTCGAAAAAAACATTAACTGAATTTGAAAAAGTAAACTATATATAACCATTTTGTGAAATTTGAAATTCGTATAGAATTAAATCGAATTCCAATAGAAAAGATTAGGATAGAATAGAAAATATAAAAGAATAGCATAGAAAAACAATAGAACAGAATAGAAAAAAATATAATATATGCTATTCTATTTTTTTTTTTGCCACTTCAGACAACCTTTTCGGGGGACTTAAATCAACTTTACAGTTCATTTTCGTTTAAAAGACCCTCCAGTGTCTCATCATCGTGGCCTTTTGCCATAACAAAAAAAAAATTAGTATAAATCCCCTCCCTCCCCCTCCCCGAGTCCTCCCCATCCCACCTCTCCAAGGTCTATTCTTCTTCTACTCTATTCTTTGGCATAGCTCCATGTTTTTTTGAATTTTTTCCAGCGGTCCCACCTGCCCGTGTTCACGCTTCCTATTTCCTCAAGCATGCTCCCCAGAGTCTCCATATTACAAGTTTCCTCTACTGCGTCAAACCACTCCCATATCTCTGGGGACTCTCTCCTATGCCAACTCCTCGGTATCGTTCTTTTTGCAGCGTTCAAAAGCTGCGGGACCAGTGACTGCTTGTAGTTTTTTAAGTCTCCTGCCCCCCCATGGAACAGGACCTCCCAAGGGTCTCCTACTACCTCTATTTCCGTGATCTTCTTAATTAGAACTAGTATTTTTCTCCAGAAGTTTTTAATTTTGGGGCAGCTCCACCACAGATGTCCCATTGTACCTACTTCTTGGCAGCCTCTCCAACAATTGGCTGACCCAATTATTTACTTGTATCTCTGGGGTAAGGTAGCTTCTACTAATGCATTTATAATTCATTTCTGCCGTTCGGGTATCTATTGCTGAATTGGCGATCATTTTCAGGATTCTTTTAATTGTAACTATATCCTTCTTAGTGCCTAAATCTCCTTCCCATTTAGCCATAAATGGCGGTATCTCCAATTTTTCTGAGGTCGTCAAAATTTTGTATATTTGAGAGATTATATTTCTTGGGACTTCCTTATCACACAACCTTTCAAAGTCTGTCAATTGATCCCCAGACCTGATCGGGTGTGGTAGCTTATTAACAAAGTGACTTGATTGGAGATATCGCCATCTCTCTAATCCCCGTGTTTCCCTTCCGTGTGTAAGTTGCTGAAGTGATATAATTTTTCCTTCTTTCATAATTTCTCTTAATTGTGTTTTCCCCCAAAGTGCTTCTTTTCCTCTTATATTCTCCATTCCCGGTGTGAAAAAATTGTTATCTATTAGTGTAATCAACGGTGAGTTGTAATTCTCATTAACTTTCTTATATACCCCATCCCATATTTTAAGGACATTTCGTGTTATTACATGCGTACTGTTATCTATTAATCTAAAGTAATCCAAATAATAGTGCCTAATTGTGCTTTACTAATATTTTCCTCTATTTTTACCCACTTTTTTAAAATGTAAGCAAGACAGAGGTAGCGACCTTGAAAAAAGAATTTCGTTTTAAATGGACCAAGGAACTAAAGTATCTGGGTATTAAACTAACTAACTCAATCAAGAAAATGTTTACTATTTACTATATGCCCTTACTTGACTCCGTCAGACTAAACTGTAAGAGATTCTCCGGTAAGGCCCTTCCATGGATAGGACGTATAAACGTCATTAAAATGGTCCTATTACCCAAAATCATGTACTACTTCCAGATGTTACCAGTGCCACTCCCCCAGTACTTGAGGAAGTTAAGAAAAATAATTATGACCTTCATCTGGGAAAACAAAAGACCGAGAGTCTCCTTCCAGACATTGAAACAAAGGAAAATAGATGGCGGCCTGGCAGTGCCCGATGTGCAGATTTATTATAAAGCCGTAGTATTATCAAGGGTGGTAGAATGGGCAAGGAAGGAAAAGCTAAAAAAGTGGGTGAAAATATATTCTATTCTAATCTTTTCTATTCGAATTAATTCTGTACCAAATTTCAATTTCGGAAGATGGTTATATATATATTATATATTTTTTCTATTATGTTCCATTATTTTTCTATGATATTCTTTTCTATTCTATTCTAAACTTTTCTATTCAAATTTGAATTAATTCTATGTGAAATTCGAATTTCGGAAGATGGCTTCTAAAATTAGATTTTTGTATAGAATGAATTCGAATTTGAATAGAAAAGATTAGAATAGAAAATAATAGAAATAGAATAGACTAGAAAAACAATAGAACAGAAGAGAATAAAATATAATATATATATTATATTTTTTTCTCTTCTGTTCTATTGTTTTTCTAGTCTTCTTTTCTATTATTCAAATTCAAACTTCAGAAGCCATGTTCCGAAATTCGAATTTCGTATTGAATGAACTTGAATTTGAATTGAAAAGACTATTATAGAATATAAAATAATAGAAAAGAAAAGCATAAAAAAAATAGAAGAATAGAAGAGAATAATAAAACAAATTTTATATATATATATATATATATATATATATATATATATATATATATATATATTCATTCTATTGCTTTATTATTTTATATTCTATCTTATTGTTTTTTTTAGAAAAACGTTTTCTATTTTTTTCAAATTCGATTCGAATTTGTCTTCGATTCGAATATGTTTTCGAATTCAATTCGAATAAGTTTTCGAATTAGTTCGTTTTTTTTTCAGATTCGTTTAAATTCTTTACTTTTCTAATTCGGAAATTCGGATGCATCCAAATTTCCGAACAATGAAAAATTCATCCGAATTTAGATTCGGAACGAAACGAAATGCACATGTCTACAGCGGACCACCGGTGGCCAGCTCCAGACCCGGACACGTCGGATCACGTACTAGGTATGTGATCCGGCACAGCCGTGCCACCTTGCCGCCTAATATCTTATTTTATAATTAGTTATACGGTCGGCAAGTGGATATACTGCATAGGCAGTATTTCAGCATTCTCTTGTAAGCTGCATTTTGAAAAATCAAGAAAATGTCTAGCACTTCAGAAACAATTATAAAAGTTGAGTGTTATCCTGCAGATGACTTTCAAGCCTCTTACCAGATTTCCAATCCACTTATGCCAAATGGGTCCAATAAACTGTCAAAATCCCCAACTGTGTGTCTTCTCCTTCAATCACCTTTGCTTCCCAAACATCTTCAACTCATCACATGTGAAGCCCAAAAGGAACTCATATAGTGTAGTTTTTTTATTAATAAATGAAAAAATATATACAGTATCTCACAAAAGTGAGTACACCCCTCACATTTTTGTAAATATATTATTATATCTTTTCATGTGACAACACTGAAGAAATTACACTTTGTAGTGAGTGTACAGCTTGTATAACAGTGTAAATTTGCTGTCCCCTCAAAATAACTCAACACACAGCCATTAATGCCTAAACCGCTGGAAACAAAAGCGAGTACACCCCTAAGTGAAAATGTCCAAATTGGGCCCAATTAGCTATTTTCCCTCCCCGGTGCAATGTGACTCATTAGTGTTACAAGGTCTGAGGTGTGAATGGGGAGCAGGTGTGTTAAATTTGGTGTTATCGCTCTCACTCTCTCATACTGGTCACTGGAAGTTCAACATGGCACCTCATGGCAAAGAACTCTGAGGGTCTGAAAACACATGAACGCCATCTCTACATAAAGATGGCCTAGGCTATACGAAGATTGCCAAGACCATGAAACTGAGCTGCAGCACGGTGGCCAAGACCATACAGCGGTTTAACATGACAAGTTCCACTCAGAACAGGCCTCACCATGGTCGACCAAAGAAGTTGAATGCACATGCTCAGCATCATATCCAGAGGTTGTCTTTGGGAAATAGATGTATGAGTGCTGCCAGCATTGTGCAGAGGTTGAAGGGGTGAGGGGTCAGCCTGTCAGTGCTCAGACCATACGCCGCACACTGCATCAAATTGGTCTGCATGGCTGTCGTCCCAGAAGGAAGCCTCTTCTAAAGATGATGCACAAGAAAGCCTGCAAACAGTTTGCTGAAGACAAGCAGACTAAGGACATTGACTACTGGAACCATGTCTTGTGCGTTGATGAGACCAAGATAAACTTATTTGGTTCAGATGGTGTCAAGCGCGTGTGGCAGCAACCAGGTGAGGAGTACAAAGACAAGTGTGTCTTGCCTACAGTCAAGCATGGTGGTGGGAGGGTCATGGTCTGGGGCTACATGAGTTCTGTTGGCATTGGGGAGCTACAGTTTATGGGAACCATGAATGCAAACGTGTACCGTGACATACTGAAGCAGAGCATGATCCCCTCCCTTTGGAGACTGGGCCCCAGGGCAGTATTACAACATGATAACAACCCCAAACACACCTCCAAGACGACCACTGCCTTACTAAAGAAGCTGAGGGTAAAGGTGATGGACTGGCCAAGCATGTCTCCAAACCTAAACCTATTGAGCATCGGTGGGGCATCCTCAAATGGTAGGTGGAGGACCACGTCTCTAACCTTCGGCAGCTCCGTGATGTCGTCATGGAAGAGTGGAAGAGGACTCCAGTGGCAACCTGTGAAGCTCAGGTGAACTCCATGCACAAGGGGGTTAAGGCAGTGCTGGAAAATAATGGTGGCCACACAAAATATTGACACTTTGAGCCCAATTTGGACATTTTTCCTTGGGGGTGTACTTACTTTTGTTGCTAGCTGTTTAGACATTAATGGCTGTTTTTAGTTATTTTGAGGGGACAGCAAATTTACACTGTTATACAAGCTGTACACTCACTACTTTATATTGTAGCAAAGTGTAATTTCCTCAGTGTTGTCACATGAAAAGATATAATAAAATGTTTACAAAAATGTGAGAGGTGTACTCACTTTTTGAGATACTGTATCTATCTACCTCTTACCAAATAATGAAATTTAAACTGCATACATAACAAAACCCTAGATAGCAGTATAAAAATAACCCGATGGGGTCCTAACCCATCCCCAGTCTACCCAGAACTAAGGGAAAAGTCAGCTAATAGCAGGTTGCCCGCTATCAGGTGAAGGGGCAGAGCCATGCCAGGCTCTGGAAGGACCCCAACAATATTGTTGGGATCCACCTGGCTGCCTAAATAACAGCTGGCTCCACTTTTCAGCGCATGACTGAGAGTCGGTGCCAACCCCTCTCGAGCCCAGCACTCCAGTGAGCTCTAAAGGAGGAGTAGAATGGGAGTGGTTACTGACAGTCACTGCACTTTGCTGGGAGCAGACTGAGAACTGAACTATCAGTAGTCATGTGATTGCTCAGTTCTTGGTCTTAGAGTCTGCATAGAAGGACAGCTGCATCTTGACACTGATGCTGCAGCATGGAGGTAAGTATGAAGGTTTGTTTTTTTACATATGCCATACTTCTCTTTTAATCTATTTATCAGTGATAATCCAGTCCTATAGCCAACTGCTTTAATAGGATTTAATAAAAAAGATGTTAAAGCGGAACTAAAGACAGGTATACTCCTGTGTGCCAGTTTTTGGGCCTCTTCATTGGCCAGTGCAGGTTGACATCACTCCTGCACAAACGCAGGAACTAGTCACCCTGGCACACAGGCTTGGGCTGGCCACTGTAAAAAAAACTTTAGTTCCACTTTATTTGAATAAATTTGGAATTATTAATTTACAAACATTGTACACATCGAAGCTACACTGTGATTGTAACATTAACAAAAATCTTTTTCTACTACCCCAGCAGCAGTGCTCAACAGTGACCACACAAAACTTGGCCCCGTCGTTTTTCTTCATTTTGCCACTTTTTTGCCATTATCTGTGCTTAGGGTTGCCACCTTTTCTTCAAGTCAAACCCGAACACTTTAGCAATTTTAGTTTTTTACAGTATATACTATATAGTACATATATTTTGTGATTAAATAAGAAGAGTCCCCTCTTACATCAGAGTCCACAGAGTTCCCCTTCTAAACCTGAATCCGCAGACTTCCCCTTTACATCTGAATACGCAGAGTTTACTTTTACATCTGAATTTGCAGAGTTACCTTACACTGTAAGGGGGACTCTGCAGACTGATGTAAGGGAGAACTCTGGGGACTCTGACTTAAGGGATGCTCTGGAAACCCTGATTTAGGGGAAACACTGAGAACTCTGATGTAAGGAGAGGACTCTGATATAAGGGGGAACACTGTGGACCCCCGTGTAAAGGGGAACTTTGATGTAAGGGGTGCTCTGAGAACCCTGATTTAACTTTGTGTACTCATTCAGGGAGGGGGAGGGACTGCTAGTGCTGGCGTTGAGCAGCATGAAAGAGAATGTAACAGACACTCTCGGTTTAGACAACTACAGCCAGCAACCCTGCTGGGAAGCCATGGTCCGGTCTGAATAATGTGTCCGGGTTTCAGGTGGTCTGAAACCCAGACACATGATTCAAAACTCGAACTGTCCGGGTGAATCCTGGACAGGTGGCAACCCTAACTGTGCTCCCAATATAGGTAATAAATAATGTTAATAAATGTTCTAACAAAAAAAAACAGATGTCATTTAAAATTCACAACTATAAGGTTATACACCTAGACCATGGAAATAACATTACCTAGTTTATGTTTAAGTACATCTGCAATGAAAGTAATATAACCATTGCCATTGCTGACTGCCTCAAAAATATCGGTTAGCAGTCTCTAGTTTGAATATTTTATGAGATTATGACCTCAAGCAAGTAGTCAGATAGGAAAGTAAGTAATAAAGTAATAACTCTTTATCTGTGTACTGATCTGGACCTTATTGGATTGGCTTGAACACCCAGGAAAGAACATTTTCAGGAGAGGGTCAACAAAAGCACCCTCCATACTTTTTTTAGTACTGGTTTCCTTTCAGTAGCATACATGTGGGGAAAACAAAACTAAAGAAGGATTTGGAAAAAATACTAGCTAACAGTAAACTTAGCAGCAACACCAAATGCCAAAAAAAACTGAAAAAAAACCCCCTATATTTTAATGTACTGTATAAAGGTGTAGCACCTTCTAATGTGTGAGTGCAGAAAAATTTTTGTTTGACTCATGCTTAAACCTGTGAGTCTTTAACCACTTCAGCCCCGGAAAAATGTACCCCCTTCCTGACCAGAGCACTTTTTACGATTCGGCACTGCGTCGCTTTAACTGACAATTGCGCGGTCGTGCGACGTTGCATCCAAACAAAATTAACGTCCTTTTTTTCCCGCAAATAGAGCTTTCTTTTGGGGATATTTGATCGCCTCTGCGTTTTTTATTTCTTGCGCTATAAACAAAAAAAGAGCGACAATTTTGAAAAAAAACACAATATTTTGTACTTTTTGCTATAATAAATATCCCCATTTTTTTTAAAAAAAAAGCAATTTTTTTTCGGTTTAGGCCGATATGTATTCATCTACATATTTTTGGTAAAAAAAAATTGCGTATATTGATTGGTTTGCGCAAAAGTTATAGCGTCTACAAAATAGGGGATAGATTTATTGCATTTTTATTATTTTTTTTTTCACTAGTAATGGCGGCGATCAGCGATTTTTATCGTGACTGCGACATTATGGCAGACACATCGGACAATTTTGACACATTTTTGGGACCTTTGGCATTAATACAGAAATGCATTGATTACTGTAAAAATGTCACTGGCAGTGAAGGGGTTAACACTAGGGGACGATCAAGGGGTTAACTGTGTTCCCTGGTAGGTGATTCTAACTGAAGGGGGAGGCGACTGACTAGAGGAAGTGACGGATCGCAGTTCCTAGCTAATAGGAACACACGATCTGTCATTCCTCTCAGAACAGAACAGGGAAGTGTGTGTTTACACACACTCATCCCTGTTCTGTGTCTCCTGCTCACAATCTCTCGTGGCCGGCAGTCATCGCGACCGTCAGCCACGGTCATCGGCACCCCTGCTGTGCAGAGGGCGTGCGCGCGCCTGCTATCCCGACCCCGCAAGCCGACGTATAGCTACGACGGCTAGCGCAGGGGAACCAACCTGCCACAGTATAACTGCGGCGGCTGGTCGGGAAGCGGTTAATTGGGTCATGGGTTTACTTTAGGTCAGGGCTGGGTGATTCATGCAGACAACTCTTTGGTACCCCCCCCCCTCTGGTTCTGCAATGTTGAAGAATGTTCTGGAAGCTGGAGGGCATTGGCTAGGAGGGCAGCTAGGAGGGGAGCATATTCTGGGGAGCTTCAGCAATCCATAGGCAGTGAGCCTGGCATTATTGCCGGGCCAGCCCTCAAGTATGGATGAGTCATGATTTCAGGGGAGTCAGGTGGAGGATGGAGATGGAGTGCTGAGGGGACTGTCAGTGGACCAGGCTCAGGTGCTAGCCTGGGAGGATCCTGACAACAGGAGAAGCTTGGAAGGAGTCTTTCCTGGGAGGCAGCAGGAGCAAGGAGGACAGGGATAAGAAAATACGTGCATAATGAAACACAAAATGTTCATAAGTAAAGGTGTCCCAATGGAAGAATTCCGATACAGGACCCTGAATCTGTATTCTCCACCACTTGTGCTGCCCGTCACCTTTCAACAAATAATGGAGGCTTACTAGAAAACCTGCGACCGCCCTTCTCAGGGGGGTCAAGTCAGGCTTAGTAGAAAAAGCAGGGACACTGTTAAGGACTCACTTCTCTCACAGGTGATCAGCTGGCGTCAATAAGGAATAGCTTCCACGGCACACTCACAGGAGACAGGTGCTGAGCACCAATAGATAACCGAAGGGACAGGAGCTACACGCCAATGAGCATCCACTTCCACAGCATTCGATGGATTATCCAAGGGAGGGAAGAAAAAACTCCAGTAGTGCAGAGATTCCTTTGATAGTTTATTCTAACAAAAAGTCCCAATACAGTAAAACGTTCCTTGCAAGGATACAGATAAAATTCTCTGCTAGTATCTAAAAACAAGAATGCGCATGCGCCATGCGTATACAAATGATAATGATACCGTTCTCATATTGGGCTTTCTGGTAAGCCTCCATTATTTGTTGAAAGGTGACAGGCAGCACAAGTGGTGGAGAATACAGATTCAGGGTCCTGTATCGGAATTGTTCCATTGGGACACCTTCACTTATGAACTTTTTTGTTGTCACATTTTGTGTTTCATTATGCACGTATTTTCTTCAACACATTAATTACGTATGGACTATTTCTTTCACTGGATGTTTTTATTTTTATTTTTTGATCATGATTAATTTTATACACTTTACAGTAAGCTTACACATTATATTCACTTGGTAAATATTGGTCTATTATCTAGTGCTGCACTTTTATTAATACATTTATTTAATTTGTTTATAAACGACCTGGAGGATGGGGTAAACAGTTCAATCTTTGTATTTGCAGATGACTCTAAGCTAAGTAGGGCAATAACTTCTCCGCAGAATGTGGAAACCTTGCAAAAAAGATCTGAACAAATTAATTGCAAATGAGGTTTAATGTAGAAAAATGTAAAATAATGCATTTGGGTGGCAAAAATATGAATGCAATCTATACACTGGGGGGAGAACCTCTGAGGGAATCTAGGGGAAAAGGACCTGGGGGTCCTAGTAGATGATAGGCTCAGCAATGGCATGCAATGCCAAGCTGCTGCTAACAAAGCAAACAGAATACTGGCATGCATTAAAAAGGGGATTAAAATGAGAGAGATAAAAAGATAATTCTCCCGCTCTACAAGACTCTGGTCCGGCCACACCTAGAGTATGTTGTCCAGTTTTGAGCACCAGTCCTCAGGAAGGATGTACTGGAAATGGAGCGAGTACAAAGAAGGGCAACAAAGCTAGTAAAGGGACTGGAGGATATTAGTTATGAGGAAAGGTTACAAGCACTGAACTTATTCTCTCTGGAGAAGAGACGCTTGAGAGGAGATGTGTTTCAATTTAAAAATACCGTGCTGGTGTCCCGACAATAGGGATAAAACTTTTTCGCGGAATTGAGTTTAACAAGACGTGTGGCCACTCACTAACATTAGAAGAAAATAGGTTTAACCTTAAACTACGTAGACGGTTCTTTACTGTAATGCCATGTACACACAATCGGACATTGATCAGACATTCCGACAACAAAATCCATCTGATTTTTTCCAACGGAGGTTGGCTCAAACACACAGTCGCACAAAGTTGTCTGAAAATCCGATCGTTCTGAACGCGGTGGCGTAAAACACTTACGTCGGGTCTATAAACGGGGCAGTAGCCAATGGCTTTCGTCTCTTAATTTTATTCTGAGCATGCATGGCACTTTGTGCGTCGAATTTGTCTACACACGATCGGAATTTAAAGGATCGGATTTTGAAAATTTTATAGCCTGCTCTCAAACTTTGTGTGACGGAAATTCCGATGGAAAAAGTCCAATGGAGCCCACACACGATCGGAATTTCCGACAACACAATCCAATCACACTTTCCATGTCGGAAAATCCGACCATGTGTACAGGGCATAAGAGCGGCAAGGATGTGGAATTCCCTTCCACAGGCGGTGGTCTCAGCGGAGGGCATTTATAGTTTCTAAAAACTATTAAATAAGCACCTGAACGACCAAAACATACAGGGATATACAATGTAATACTGACATATGATCACACAACATAGGTTGGACTTGATGGACTTGTGTCTTTTTTTCAACCTCACCTACTATGTAACTATGTAAGGGGAGAGACTGTCATACGCAGCCGGTCTTTCTGGAAGATCGGGCCCCACGATGAAGAGGTCTGGGCCCGGTTTCAGGACATTTGGCAGGAATGGCACCTGGGGCGGGCCATATACAAGGAACTGGTGGTGGTTGTCAGAGAAGCTGATGGTAGTGTCACCAGACTGCCAAACCCAAATATGTATCTGTAAAGGGGCTAATGAGGAAATCCAGCCTGAAGATAGCAGGAATGGACAGCAATTGCACTGCAGAGGAAAACCTGCTACCTTTGTGTTCATTCAGCACGGACTAGGCTGGCTCAAAACCCCAATTTCTTTCTGGAAAAAGTATTGTTCCTAGTGAAGATCCTTGGGCGAGGCCTAGAACTGTTACCTTTGATGCTATGGAGGGGCTATGGAGGGGCTCTTCTCCCTTCAGAGACTTTTGTGTAAAAAGTTTCTGTCTGCAGGATCATAAACCTCTGCTAACAGAATGTATTCATAGCTAGTTAAGTCTAAGGATGTATTTTTCCTCTGTTTCCCTGCAGGTTTGTTAGGGACAGCTGTCCTCCTGACTCAGTTTTGGACTTTCTAGGACTTTCTCCTGCAATCCTAACAGTTTCGCTGGGAGGGCTTCCCTTTAGGGGGAGGTGCTCTGGTAAACATGTATATATGTTTATGTTTTGACAACTTTGCTAGCTACAGGGACCTGTAGTCAGAATGTACATTTGATATGTATATGTTTTTGAGGAAAAAAGTGTTTATATCTATTTTTGATACTGATTATTTATACAGAACCCCTGTAAAGTTGTTTCCCTTTTTCTCGCCCCTGTTTTTCTTATAGAATGCCCTTGCTCCTGGGCGCAGGAACCATTTTTATGTATATCTTTCCAGCCAATGGGGACATGGCTGATTTTAGAAGGGGGTGAGTGTAGCACCCTCTAGTGTGCTACCAGTGTGAGTGCAGGAAAATGTATGTCTGACTCATGCTTAAACCTGTGAGTGAGGTCAGAGCTGGGTGACTCATTCTGGAAGCTGGTGGGAGGGGGCTAGGAGGGTTGTTCTGCATTCTCAAGGGAGCTTGACCAGTCCTCAGGCGATGGGCCTGGCAGGGTGGTCAGGCCAGCCCTTAAGTATGGATGAGTCATACTGGCAAGGGAGGCAGGTGGAAGATATAGATGGAGTGCTGAGGGGACTGTCGGTGGCCCTTGAGGCAAACACCCTAGACTGGGGGGGGGGTATTCGGGGGTTCTGCCTGGGGCCGAGGCTCAGGTGCTGGCCTGGGAGGATCCTGACAACATGAGAAGCTTGGAAGGAGTCTTCCCTGAGAGACAGTGAGAGTGAGTACAACAGCACGGTTCAGGGACCTACAAGGGGAGAAACTGCCACACATAGCCGGTCTCTCTGGAAGATGGGGGTGTGCTTAAATCTTCTTTAACCTTGCTCTGGGAGATCTCTGGAGCAGACAGTCGGGTAGACTGGTGAAGAAGCAGCCAGGTGGGCTGGGAAAAGCAGCCAGGTGGGCTAGCATTTCCTGCAGTTGGTAGAACTAGGATCAGTGTCTACAAGGGAGTTGGAGTTACTCCAGGGTGCAGTTTACAACACTTTGTGCTACTATCTAAATGGAGAGAGAGTTCCTAGTCCTTAACCACTTCAGCCCCGGGATGATTTACCCCCTTCCTGACCAGAGCACTTTTTGCGATATGGCACTGCAACGCTTTAACTGACAATTGCGCGGTCGTGCGACGTTGCACCCAAACAAAATTGATATCCTTTTTTTCCCCACAAATAGAGCTTTCTTTTGGTGGTATTTGATCACCTCTGTAGTTTTTAATTTTTGCGCTATAAACAAAAAAAGAGCAACAATTTTGAAAAAAAAGCAATGTTTTTTACTTTTTACTATAATAAATATCCCCAAAAAATATCTAAAAAAACTAATTTCTTTTTCAGTTTAGGCAGATATGTATTCTTCTACATATTTTTGGTAAAAAAAAAACACAATAAGCGTATATTGATTGGTTTGCGCAAAAGTTATAGCGTCTATAAAATAGGGGATAGATTTATGGCATTTTATTATTAATTTGATTTTATTAGTAATGGCAGCGATCTGTGATTTTTATTGTGACTGCAACATTATGGCGGACACATCGGACACTTTTGACACCATTTTGGAACCATTGTCATTTATACAGCTATCAGTGCTATAAAAATGCACTGATTACTCTATAAATGACACTGGCAGGGAAGGGGTTGAAACACTAGGGGGCGATCAAGGGGTTAAGTGTGTCCTAGGGAGGTGTTCTAACTGTGGGGGATGGGCTACCACTGACATGACAGCGATCACTGCTCCCGATCACAGGGAGCAGGAGATCCCTGTCATGTCACTAGGCAGAATGGGGAAATGCCTTGTTTACCGCGGGCACGGTCACGGAGTACACAGCGGACGCATGCCCACAATACCGCAATTTAAAGGGTATGTACCTGTACGCCCATTTGCCCAGCCACACCATTGTGCTGATGTACATCGTCGTGCGCTGGTTGGCTAGTTGTTAAGGGGCTTTTGCTTTTCTAACAGAGACTGTTAAATAGCTATTAAATAAGAGGAATCAATTAGAGCTGTACAGAGTAAAGGAGAATAATCAATCAGAGTTGTACATAGGGAGGAAGTTGTCCCTGGTTTTGATGCTATCAAGTTGGGCATCCCATAATTCCTATTCCCCATCAAAGTTATTAACCCCTAATAAAACATAAAAAAACAAGCTCAAAGACTGTTCCTTGTGTTTGTAGAAAGTGTGGAATTTACTTGTTGCCTGGCTGGGCATCTGCAACCCCTACAAGTGTAGTGCTACAAAAGGAAGATAAAAATAATTAATGCTAATATAATATTGCCCTGTATGAATCACTTGTAAAGCCCCATCCAGGATCCAGTTTTGGGAACCACATTGTAAGATTGTCAGTATATTGTAAGATGGGAAAAGGGGATTTACTTGTTGGTTTGCATATCATTTTTCCACTGGCGGGTATAGCTAACGCCTCTAGGAGGCAAATCAAAGGGTACAGCTTCATCTAATGGCTATAGCACTGCATGTCCTGATGTAACAAGCATTGAGCAAATGGAAGCAATGGAAGATAACCATCCTGAGCCTCTTAAACACTCTGGTAACAGGCCAATAACTGAACTACTGAAGAAAAGGTTGTAGAGGGTGTATACTCTTGAGGTGAGTAGGGTGTATACTCTGACTAGCTGCAGCCACACTGGAGGAATCCAGTGAAGTCTCAGAGGTGGGAGTAGAAACATGTAGCTCAGAAGAGGACCTACAATCATCACAAAGATACTAAGCCTGGCAATGACCAAACCTGAGGGTGCGCATAGCACAAGCAAAATGCAAACGGGCTGTTGAGGTCCACTAGCATTAGCAAGGCAACTGGTCCTCATTTGTGTATTAGACATGTTGAATAATTAGGAAACAGTGTCAGAGAAAGCCTCATGGGATGTGCTTTAAAAATCACCATGGAAAGTAGAGCTGGCCTTAACTCCCAACCTGAGCCTTGCCATAATATTTGCAGTTTAACACAAGTGAAAGGCAGACCTTATTATGCTGGGGAGACATTAGTTTGACTGGTTCTTTAAGTACTCACTGAGGCAAGCTGTAGCATTTCTCAACAGTATGCTATTGCAATCTTCTATATCTTCAGTGCAGTTTCTTGATTATTTAGAGCAGTAGAAGTAAGAGTGGAAGGGCAGATGCAAACTCCCAACACTGCCCCTATACAGCATGCTCTGAGCAAGTCCGCTTACTTCCTGCACATGTATTTATGCATCAAACCATACAGTGCCTTGAAAAAGTATTCACACCCCTTGACATTTTGTCATGTTACAACCAAAAACGTAAATGTATTTTATTGGGATTTTATGTGATAGACCAACACAAAGTGGCATATAATTGTGAAGTGGAAGGAAAATGATAAATGGTTTTCAATTTTTTTTACAAATAAATATCTGAAACGTGTGGCGTGCATTTGTGTTCAGCCCCCTTTAAACTGATACCCCTAACTAAAATCTTCAGAACTAAAATTGCCTTCATAAGTCGCCTAATTAGTAAATACAGTCCACCTGTGTGTAATTTAATCTCAGTATAAGTACAGCTGTTCTGTGAAGCCCTCAGAAGTTTGTTAGAGAACCTTAGTGAACAAACAGCATCAGGAAGGCCAAAGAACACACCAGACAGGTCAGGGATAAAGTTGTGGAGAAGTTTAAAGCAGAGGTTAGGTTATAAAAAAAATATCCCAAGCTTTGAACATCTCACAGAGTACTGTTCAATCCATCATCTGAAAATGGAAAGAGTATGGCACAACTGCAAACCTACCAAGACATGGCCGTCCACCTAAACTGACAGGCCGGGCAAGGAGAGCATTAATTAGAGAGGCAGCCAAGAGGCCCATGGTAACTCTAGAGTAGCTGCAGAGATCCACAGCTCAGGTGGGAGAATCTGTCCACAAGACAACTATTAGTCGTGCACTCCACAAATCTGGCCTTTATGGAATAGTGGCAAAAAGCAAGCCATTGTTGAAAGAAAGCCATAAGAAGTCACATTTGCAGTTTGCGAGAAACTATGTGGGGGACACGGCAAACATGTGGAAGAAGGTGCTCTGGTCAGATGAGACCAAAATTTAACTTTTTGGCCTAAATGCAAAATCCAAGGTGTGGTGCAAAACAAACACTGCACATCACCCTGAACACTCCATCCCCACTGTGAAACATGGTGGTGGCAGCATCATGTTGTGGGGATGCTTTTTTTAGGCAGGGACAGGAAATCTTGTTAGAGTTGATGGGGGAAGCCAAATACAGGGCAATCTTAGAAGAAAACCCGTTAAAGTCTGCAAAAGACTTGAAACTGGGGCGGAGGTTCACCTTCCAGCAGGACAATGACCCTAAACATACAGCCAGCAATACAATGGAGTGGTTTAGATCAAAGCATATTCATGTGTTGAAATGGCCCAGTCAAAGTCCAGACCTAAATGCAATTGAGAATCTGTGGCAAGCCTTAAAAATTGCTGTTCACAGACGCTCTCCATCCAAACGGACAGAGCTTAAGCTATTTTGCAAAGAAGAATGGGCAAAAATGTCACTCTCTAGATGTGCAAAGCTGGTAGAGACATCCCAAAAAAGACTTGCAGCTGTAATTGCAGTGAAAGGTGGTTCTACAAAGTATTGACTCAGTGAGGCTGAATACAAATGCACGCCACACTTTTCAGATATATATTTGTAAAAAATGTTGAAAACCATTTATCATTTTACTTCGACTTCACAATTATGTGCCACTTTGTGTTGGTCTATCACAAAAAATCTCAATAAAATACATTCATGTTTATTGGTTGTAACATGACAAAATGTGGAAAATTTCAAGGGGTGTGAATACTTTTTCAAGGCACTGTATGTGTTGTGGCTGATGTCATTCCTATTTGCATGATGAAAATGATGTGAAAAAAAATATATTAAATAAACCAGTGGTGGTCAGTTCTTCTGGAAGTAATAACACTGCCTGAGTTTGTCCTTGTGATAGTAAGTTGAAACTGTTGAAACTGTGGAAACTGTGAATACTGGCCTTCCTTAGCTAATAGAAAACCCCACTAGACCATCCATCGTGATCTGCAATTAGGCATTCACAAAGCACAACCTCTCACTCACCCATTTCACTTTATTTCTAAATATGGCAACTTGCCTTTTACTGAGCGACCTTTAATGGTCCATTTTGTAATCTCCTATCCAACACAAGTTGTCAAGCCTCTCATTTTCTTGACTCAGGACGATGGACCTCTATAAGGGATGAACCACAAAAATTCCTACTGTTTAGATCTCTGGAAGGCCTTACAGTTCAGTCACTTATTTACTTTACCCCCTCCTGTTGCCTTCTATAGACCTTTACCCATTTTTTAAAAACTCTGTGTGGACACTGACACACTCCCTGTGGGAGTGGGAGACAGACCTCGTGGGAGACAGACCTCAACTTGACCTTCACTCCGATACAATACGGGATAATATTACATCACAAATTAAAATCTTCCATTAGTGCCAAATAGCAAGAAAGCAGCTTTAAAATCAAGTTTAGCACTACCCACAATGGATCTGCTGATTAAGATGGGTCCTCTGTTCTTTGCCTGGACCTTTTCCAGAAACCTCAGCCCTTCTAACACACCAGGTTGAGTGTAGGAATATACAATATCACAGGACATCAGTGAAAGTAATATTCAATATCCAGTTGTAGTACTATATCAAAGAAAACAGGCACCAAACCAGGTAGTAAAGACAAACCTAATATATTGTCACCCAATATGATTGATACCTAGGCAAGCATAAAATGGATTACCAATGGTAATACCACAGTTTAGTATGCAAAGTGATTAACAGCAAGGACTAGGCATAAAATGGCATTTAGCGTCCAGATCAGCATAAACAGTAGCAAGGCCATCTTAAGTGCAGCAATGAGCAGTGGTAAAGTTTAATCTACAGAGTGACATAACTATACTGCCATGTATGGCGGCGATGCTAGTCCTAGACTGACTAGGCATGCACTATCCAAAAGAAAATGAGGATGGTAAAATATGAGGGGAGGAAAGGGGGAACAGAGGGGACTTGCAGAATAATTATTAGGGAGGGGCAGTACTATGAGATGTTCTTCTGTCGGCTATCATTGGGGCCCTTTAGGAGCGTAGGTGCACTAACAACAGTTCTAGTTAACCTACATGCAGTATAGGTACAGTATAGTCTCAACACAGGTGCAAGGTAGGTATTGTTCAGTTGCTGTAAAGGTTTGGTATGATACGGTACGGGTTCTAGGTTTGGAATAAGTGTAGTATAGAGTGCAGTATGGGTGCAGTATGGATTGGGTACACTTGGTGTCAGTGACTCAGTCCCTGCTAGTAGTATCAGCAATGGACAAATATCCAAATATCCCTCTCACCAGTCCCCAGGATGCCCCATTGTGACCTATTGCTGTTGTAGGGGGGCCCCCCAAAGGCCTCCTGTGATCATTGGTGAGAAGCAAAGGGTGAGTGAATACTACAGTCTCCCTGTGACAGGGGTGCAGGTGCTGTGATGTGGGCAGTGCTGTGCTGCCTCTGAGTGTCCTCACTCCCAGTCTCAGATCTCCATTGGTTTGGTCTCCCGTTGGTAGGTGAATATCCAAGCAGAGGTGCTCACTCTACAACTTCCCCAGTGCCAAGAGGAAGAACCTTTCCGGGCAGTTTTTTAAAAATTGTCCCTCACTTCTCCTACTGCACAGTGCCTATTGGGATCTGTAGTGTGAGGAGTCAATTGGCCTCATTGTATGCCTGCTATCTCAAACTACAACTCCCAGGATTCTCACTGCTCTCCATACAAATCTATGGGCTTGCTTGGCTTTAGCACTCCACCTGCTGGCTGGAGGAGAATGGTGCAGCATAACATCAGTATCTCAGTAGAGGGAGAGAAGAATTAATGGCAGTGGGGTTGATTTACTAAATTGGAGAGTGCAAAATTTGGTGCAGCTGTGCATGGTAGCCAATCAGCTTCTAACTTCAGCTTGGTTAATAGATTAAAAAAAAAAATCTGAAAGCTCACTGTTTTATATGCAGAGCTGCACCAGATTATGCACTCTCCGGTTTTAGTAAATCCACCCCAATGTCTCCTTCTCCATATTGCTGAAGCCCACCACCTGGCTACACAAGATAGCATAGAACACCACTTGTGATACATAAATATTACCCCAAAATCACAGCTCAATGTTGGAGATGTCAGTCAGATAAGAGCTTGTGCTTTTATATGTATTATCCCCAAACTAAAACCCTTCTGACAAAAAGTTAGAAAAATATCACAAAACAGTCTTTATCGTACCAGATGACATCCTTTTCTTCTTACTTCATAACTCCACAATTCCAATGAAAACCTACAAGAAATCCATTTTCAGACACATATTAAATGCTGCTAAATCATGCATGTGCCAGAGAGGTTACCTCCACCCCTATCAATTTCTATGTACATAGAGTGGAGGACTTCAGACAGATGGAATATCTAACTCTCACTTTACAAAATAAATGAGACATGTTCGAAAACCTTGTTTTATTCAAATGACTTCTCTCTCTCTTGTCTGAAGGCAAGGCGCTTCTTCGGGAAGACCCTTGCTGATACAGTATATGCTAATAAATATAGAGTTAATCTTGACTGCCTGCCCGAGGCATGGGAAATCATTCTGCTGCTTTCTGCCCCACCAGATCCCCTTTTTTCCCCTTTTTTCCTGCCATCCCCTATCCCTCAACCTGATTCCTACAGCATTCCCACTCCCACCCTTGGGTTCAGCCCCCATTTCCTATTCCTGACTATCTTTCCCTATCTCTCCCACATCTATTCTTCCATCTACACACCCACAACCTTCTTTATGTTTACATTTGTACACCTCTATAAAATACAGGAATTTAAAAAAAACACGGTCTATACCAGTTAAAAGAAATTTTTTGAGTAGCTGCAGCCAGTACAGATCACTGTCACCCTTTTGACGTAAGTTATGACTCACAATAACTTATCACAGTTAAGGGTGTCATTATAAGAGTGTCATTATGCTATGGAAATTCTGAAATACTTAATTTCCTGCTAGTTGCCCTTTAAAAACCTATTTAACGTGCGCTGGTGATTCTTGAATTGGCTGTGTTGTGAAGAATTATATTATCAGTACCTTTGGCTAAAGCACAGTGGTTTAAAAACCACAAAAGGAAACTTTATTAACCACCTATGCAAATTAACTGAAACCCAAAATCAGATTAGGAGTTTTCCATTATGTTATTTGCATTTTTTTAATCAATTTTAAAAGGTCATTTAGCTTGAGAACAACAGCCACAAATATGTTTTTTCTCAAGATTTTGGTTTCTTTATGATATCAAGTGAAGAAAATGAAAACAGAAACTCTTAAATTGAAGAGATAATATTATTTGAAGCTTTAAATTGCATGTATAGCCCAAACTTTTTATTTTAGTTTTGGATAAGATAAAGAAGTGTTAGAACCCTTGTAAGTTAGTTTACTACTTTCTGAGTCAAGTTGGAAGACACAATGCATCCTCATTGGGACAGGACAGCTTCATCATTTTGGATTCCCCATCAGTTTCTGTCCTGGTGACAATGGTCATCAGGATAAAGAGATGAAGAAGAAAATAGCAGTAAATATCCCCAGCAGAGAAAACAATAAAAACTTTAAAAGGGTTCTTATACTATCACACTCTATCCAAATATAGAATACAAGTTTTGGCTATACATACCCTTTAAAATATTATTGTTTTTGAAATTAGATCTTTAGGATGTAAAAAAATGCACCAAAATAGTGTGCTCAAAGTCCACCAAAGTACCAAACACAAACAGTCTCTGAATGAAAAAACACAATCAGTTGAACACAGGATGGGTGGCATGCATCCCCCAAAGGTGTACTCTCACCTGGTAGGTTGACCCTCAGTACAAAGGACAAACTCACATGAAGGACACAGAATCCCCAATTCTACCAGATGGATCCAATCAGCTTACAGCACACTGATTTCTTTGGCTTTCCATTCCCTAGCTCCTCCTACTGATCACAGGTTCACATAGACTCTAAAGCCTCGTACACACGATTGGATTTTCGGCAGGGAATTGTGTGATGACAGACTGTTTGCCTAAAAGCCACCCATTAGTACGCTCCTTCTGACAATTGTTGTCCAACTTTTGGTCAACAAATGTTGTATGGCAGGCTAGTAAATTTTCGGCAGACAACGGTCTGTTGTCAGATTTTCGTATCGTCTGTACACAAGTCTGTCACCCAAAAGTCCAAAGTACAAACATGCATGCTCGGAATCAATGCTGAACACGACATTAGCAGAAGGTGCCCAAAGGGTGGCGCTCAAGAGCTGAAATTCCACGTAATACGTCACTACGTTCGTGTTTGTTGGCCGACAATTGTGTGCCGTTAGTATGCAAGACAAGTTCCTGGCACATGCCCTTCATACAAAAGTCTGACTGTTGTTCAACAATCCGATCGTGTGTACGAGGCTTTAGCCTCAAGAGCTGAGATTCCCTTTGAATGCTTGCTGTCAGTAACTCAATAAAAGCCCTTTCACACTGACAGTGCGGCCGCACTAGTGGTAAAGAGCTTTTAACCCAAGCTAGCGGTTGAAAAAAGGATTGAAAGCTCCCACAAAGCACCGGTGCCTCGGCACTTTGCAGGCGCTTTGGCGGCGCTGGCCATTGATTTCAGTGTATACACCGCTCCTAAAGCGCTCCAAAGATGCTGCTTGCAGAACTTTTTTTAACTTCCTGCCAGCGCAGCGCCCCAGAGTAAAGGCACTCGGGCTTTCACACTGGGACTGCAGATGAGGCATTTTTCAGGCACTTTACAGGCACTATGTTTAGCGCTAAAGCGCCTGAAAAACTCCTCCAGTGTGAAAGGGGTCTAACTGTCTCAGCAGACCAGATGGCAATGGATGCAATACAGGCCACAAAATCCCCAAGCTGGGCGATGATGGCGGTAAAAAAGATCACTGTCTCTAGATGTTTCTGCACTAATAGCACTTTTTCTGGGGTCAGACAAATAGGGGACATAGCACACTTGTGGGGAGGTGCAGTGTGGTGCATGGGCAGTAAACTTTCAGAGTCCAGTTGCAGAAACAGAACTTGTAATAAAGTTAAAGTTCAGCAATTAACAACAAGCCCAGAGGGAAGGCACCCAGCCGGGAACAGTCACAGAATTCAAAAGCGATCTGTAGCAGAGCAGATCTCAGGTGTTGCCGACTGTCTGTCTTGAGGGGCAGAATGCGGCCGGGCCAGTCCATGCCCAAATGGGGAGGTCTGCAGAATGGATGGCATGTCCCTATCCTTTCCCTACTCTTCTGGAACCTCTCCCTGACGCTAATTACTGTTCCTGTCAGACGGGTGACCTGTCCCTACACCACCCACATGCAAAATGCGTGCCAAGCCTGGGAACCAGGGCCCTAAATAGGCTCTGCCTGACTTAAGATGACTCCCAGAGTCACATGGGGCGGCATCATCCAATCAGCTTCCCCAGTATTCCTCTTGACTTTCCCTCTAAAAGCAATGCTGCTGCTGTCGAGCCCCATCTACAGTGGAGAAAATAGACTGCACCTACCTACATACTGAGAAAACATACACCTGTGCTCAAATCCCGTAAGTTTGACTCGAACGAAACGAACGAAACATTTGGGGAAATTTGAGCGCTGCGGAACGCTCCATAATGCTCTGTGAGATCACAGTGAATTGCTGCATGATGATTGGCCAAAGCATGCACCTGACCTGCATGCTTTGGCCAATTACAGTGCGCTCTGCTGAGAGAGTCATAATTGGCCAAAGGCAGGGTGCCTTTGGCCAATCATGGCTCAAAAGGACTAAGTCCATGCCCCACACTATATAAGGCTGCGCACAGAGTGACGTGTGTAGTGTTGTTGGCATGGACAGAGAGATAGCTTGAGTTAGTTTAAGCAGGCAGGTTCTTCAGTTAGTGGCAGTGTATTTGATATATATACAGTCAGTCTAGTATATATACAGGGCCGTATTTAAGGCGGGGCAAACGGGGCACCTGCCCTGGGCCCTGTCATTGTTAAGGGGCCCAACATCCTCACAATCGCTCCCTGTCACATAGTGCAGCTGCAGGGAAAGTAAAATAGTAAGCGGTGGTGTCCTTGCCTGGCAGCAGAACTGGCCTAGTGGAGAGACACACTAATGAGCAGTGGCAGGGGTCGGAGGAGTGAGAGAGGATCGCAGGAGGCAATGACAGTCCTAAGGCAGCATGGATGAGACAAGCTGATGGGCGGTGAGAGTTACGGTTTGAATGAGAACATGCATGGCTGTTTGAGCCATTAATCTATTACTGCTCTTCTTTACCTCTCTGCTTTTTAACAACATTACCAGCACTGCCTGTATATAACACTGGTCGGCATGGGTGAGCGGATAGCCTGTATGTTGTGTGATTTATAATCTGAATTAGTTCATTTGCCCTGGCCTGCTTTAGTTGAAATTTAACTTCTTTAGCAGCTAAACAATCACTGATCTCTGCTTGCTATGACCATTGACAGTACTGTTTTTGAATGTAATCCTGGTCGGCTTCATTAACCCCATCTTTTCTGCCCAAATTCTGCTGCAATGCAAAACACTTTTAATCTGGCAATGGGACTGCTTTGTATTTGTAGCATAATCTATCTATGATCTAGCAATCAATCAGAGAGCAGTAATGTTGTGCAGTAACCTCTAGCAACCAATCAATGTGCAGCAAGGATGTGCAGTAACCTCTAGTGACCAATCAGTAAGCAGTAATAATGTGCTGTAACCTCTAGCAACCAAGCAATGAGCAGTAATGATGTGCAGTAACCTCTAGAAACCAATCAATGTGCAGCAAGGATGTGCAGTAACCTCTACCGACCAATCAGTGAGCAGTAATAATGTGCTATAACCTCTAGCAACCAGTCAGTAAGTGGTAATGATATGCTGTAACCTCTGACAACCAATTGCAATTGTTGTCTAATCTGCTGCAGTAAACTGATTTCGAGTCTACCTGTGTCAGAAACCATGAACCAGATCGAGACAGAAGTACAGTAAAATCACACTTGTTTGTTAATAAAAATAAAAAGGTTAATAGAGTAAGCGTAGTCAAAGCATAGCCACAGTCCAGTAACTGGATTGGGTAGTCAGCCAAGCCAGAGTTCAGGAACCAGATCGGGCAATAGCCTGGCCAGAAGTCTAATACAGTGTGTATAGTTTCTACTACACTTCTGGTGGTGTACAGTATACAATACAGTGCAGCCATTGTACAGTTGCTAATACAGTTCAGGCGATGTACACAGTATCTAATACAGTGTGTACAGTTTCTACTACACTTCTGGTGGTGTACACAGTATACAATACAGTGCAGCAATTGTACAGTTGCTAATACAGTGCAGGCGGTGTACACAGTATCTAATACAGTGTGTACAGTTTCTACTACACTTCTGGATTCAGTGCAGCCATTGTACAGTTGCCCAACGAGGCCAAAACATTGCCTTCCACATGCCGGTAGAGAGCCTTCCATGAAAAGAAATGGCATTTTGGAACCTGCCACTGAGGTACAGCTCAATACACAAATTAACGAAAGTCTACCAGCTGAAAAGTCAGCAGTTGCAGTGCTAGCAATTTGGCCGAGCTAGCATTTAGACGCTGAGCATGTGGATGGCTGGGACCAAAATTCTTATTTTACAGTTCAGCAACTGGGGTAGGGAATTTTGCCTTCTAAAATCAATTGGTGGTGTACTGCTGCAAGTACTTGGGAAACCTATTGCTATACCACCATCCAAGGCCCAATTTTTCTGCCCGTTTAACAGGGGCATGCAATTAAAAATGTTTTTGTTCCAATGATTTGGGCATGTAATTAAAATTTTTTATATAATATTTCAACGTAGGGTCCGTTCCTGCGCCCAATAAGAGTAACTGTGAGGGCTTACAGTGTTCTGGTACCACCAACACCTAAGACCCAATTTTCTGCAGAGTATATAGGGCAGGTCGCATAGTATATATACTGCTGTTCAGAGCATATAGTGCCTGGGGGCTTGGGGGACCCCCCACGCCATTTTTTTTTAAATGGTGCGGGGTCCCCCTTAATATCCATACCAGACCTGAAGGGTCTGGTATTTATTTTGGGGAGGACATCCATATTTTTGGTATTTTGGTACCCATTTTTATCTATATTACATTACAGCCACAAGGAGTTTTAAATTACATTTTTTCCTTTAGAAATGTCATTTTGCTAAGGCACTGTTATAAACATGAGAAAGATACGCTACTTTACAGGCATACTAAGGAACACCACCCTTCCGTGGTGAGGGGAAAACAGCCCCCACCTGTCTCTATACCATTGCAGGGCAGAAGCGACGTCAAAACGTCACTTCTGCCCATAGCTCTTAAAGGGCCTTTTTTTATTTTTATTTTTTTCAAATTACATTTTTTTTGTATTTTTTATTGCATTTTAGTGTAAATATGAGATCTGAGGTCTTTTTGACCCCAGATCTAAGGCTGCTTTCATACTGAGGCACTTTACAAGCACTATAACGCTAAAAATAGTGCCTGCATAGCGCCTGTAAAGAGCCCCTCCTCTCACTCCAGTGTGAAAGCCCGAGTGCTTTCACACTGGAGCGGTGCGCTTGCAGGACGGTAAAAAAAGTCCTCCAAGCAGCATCTTTGTAGCTCTGTATCAGCGGTGTATACACGCTCCTAAAGCGCCTCTGCCCATTGAAATCAATAGGCAGCACAGCCGAACCGCCGGCGCTTTGCCAACGGTTTTAACCCTTTTTCGGCCACTAGCAGGGGTTAAAAGCACCCTGCTAGCGGCCAAATAGTGCTGCTAAAATGACGGTAAATCGCCGCTAAAAATAGCCTCAGTGTGAAAGCACTCTCATATTTAAGAGGTCCTGTCATGATGTTTTTCTATTACAAGGGATGTTTACATTCTTTGTAATAGGAATAAAAGTGAGGAACAAAAAAGAACAGTGTAAAAATAAAAAATAAAAGGTAAAATAAATAAGAAAAAAAAAAATGTAAATGCGCCTCATCCCACTGAACTTGCACGCAGAAGCGAACGCATACGTGAGTAGTGCCCACATATGAAAAAAGGTGTTCAAACCACAGACGTGAGGTATCGCCGTGATTGGTAGAGCGAGAGCAATAATTCTAGCCCTAGACCTCCTTTGTAGCTCAAAACATGCAGCCTGTAGAATTTCTAAATGTCACCTATGGAGATTTTTAAAGGTAAAAGTTTGTCGCCATTCCATGAGCGGGCGCAATTTTGAAGCATGACATGTTGGGTATCAATTTACTCGGCTTAAACTTTTTTATTCACAATCTACAAAACAAAATTGGACTAACTTTACTGTTGTCTTATTTTTTAATTCAAATAGTGTATTTTTTCCAAAAAAAGTGTGCTTGTGAGACCGCTGCGCAAATACGGTGTGACAGAAAGTATTGCAATGACCACCATTTTATTCTCTAGGGTGTTAGGGAAAAAAAAAAGTATAATGTTTGGGGTTCTAAGTAATTTTCTAGCAAAAAAAATGTTTTTAACTTGTAAACAACAAATCTCAGAAAGAGGCTCAGTCCTTGGTATGTGTGAACTAAAACTCCCTGTTTTTCATTGCCAAGTTTGCTGGATAGAGTGTATAGCAGTCTGCAGAGGGTTCATCCAGGATTAGTAGTGCCTACATACTGAGGATCCTCTCTCCAGCCTGAACCCCCCTTTCAGGTCTTCTCCTGTGTGTGTGTCTCTCTCTCTCCATTGCAGCCTTGCTTCTTCCTTGGGTTCCTCTGCTTCCTCTTGTTCTGCACTTTAGAAATAGAGAAAAAAAAAGATCACTTTTATTTTCTATTTCTGTATGTATCCGGTGTTCCTCTGATTGTGGTTTTTCATCCAGAGCACTGTTTATGTTATGTACTTTGGTTGAGTTTAAGAACATTATTTTAGTGCAGTTTCTTCTGCCGCGTACACACGGTCGGACTTTTTCATCTACAAAAGTCCGACAGCCAGTCCGACAGACTTTCGGCTGACTTTTGGCGGACTTGCGGCGGACTTGCGGCAGACTTTCTAACGAACGGACTTGCCTACACACGATCACACAAAAGTTCGACAGCCTAGTACGCGGTGACGTACACCAAGTCCGACGAGACTATAAAACGGAAGTTCAATAGCCCGTACGACACCTTTTGGGCTCCTTCTGCTAATCTTGTTTTTATCTCGTGTTAGTAGAAGTTTGGTGAGAGACGATTCGCGCTTGTGAGACTCGTATTTTTCAGTTCGTTTAAACTGTTGTTCAGTCTGTGCTTGTGAGGTTTGTATCTGCTTTTCAGTGCGTTTGGTCAGTTGGCATTGAGAAATCTCTGTTTTATTGTCCGCTCGTTTCTGATTTTCAGGTCGCTCTTCACAGGCCTTGCTGTTCTTCAGTGCGTTCTGTTAAGTGCGTTCTGACCAGCCGACTGTTTTGAAGCCATGTTACCTGTACGTACTCGTCGTCGAGCTCATGCATTGTATGTGCTTGGTGCTGTAGTTCATTCTTCAGCCCAAGACCAGTCCATGAACAGGGCGAAGAGGAGTTCATGGACCAAGAATTGGTTGCTCCAGCGTGACCAGTTCTGTCACATGCCATTGCTCCGTGAGATCCGTGAGAATAATCCTGAGGATTTCAGGAACTTTCTCCAGATGACGGACCCCGTTCTTGACCGTTTGTTGACTTTGCTGACCCCCTATATCAGCAGGCAGGATACCTGCATAAGGGAAGCCATCACTCCGGAGCAGAGGCTAGTTGCCACGTTGCGGTACTTGGCGACAGGGAGAAGCCTGCAGGACCTCAAGTTCTCGACAGGCATCTCCCCCCAGGCTCTGGGGATCATTATCCCAGAGACCTGTTCTGCCATCATCCAGGTCCTGCAGAAGGACTATATTAAGGTAAGATTTTTTTTTTTATTAGCATCACATGTTATTTTATTTATTTTTGATAATGTAATGTATTTCTTAACTCAAACACTACTTACCATCATTGCAATATAGTGTGAATGTCCCCTTTTTCTCCTCACGCATGCAGGAATTTTGTCCTGTTCTTTTTTGTCATGCATGTATATTTGCCTTCACTAACCTCCCCAGCATACAATGCTGGGCACATATCCACCTAGTCTACTCAGTTTGAATGTATTTATTCAGCTGCATTGTATTTTGTTTCCCCTAAACTCCATCCAAATAGTGTGCGTGTCATGAAAAAAATGGGAAAAAGTCCCCCGAGCGGGGTTTTTAGGCAGCTAGCTATAGATATGAGCAAGGCATTAAGTAAAATATTAAAATGCTTTATTGAAGGGTAATGAATGAATGTAACAACATATAAATATAAATTGGGAGCTCCAGTGGGAAAATACCCATACCAAAAACATATAATAGCAAACATAGGTTATACACAGCATGTGATAAGGCTATTGCATAACAATCCTGACGCGTTTCGACCCATGAATTTTGGGGTCTCTTCAGAGGATGAGTTTGCTAAAGAAAAAAGAAAAATTTATAATAGTATGTACAGCTTATTTAAAAGAGTTACAGCATAGGCAAGTTTGTTTAGCAACATGTTTAGTAACACTTTGCACATAATTACCACTGAGTTTGGATGTACCCCTCGATCAGAGCCTCCCCACATAGCAGCCAGACCATCCAGTGTGCCCACACGTAGCAGCACCCCGGAAAAGGGGGGAACAGGAATCCACTTGATGTGGCTTGCAAGGAGCCACACGTATAATTGCCCCCCCACCAACACGCCACGGGGGGGGGGGGGTGGGTGGGGCCGGAACCTACGAAAATTGTCAGAGCGTTAGCTAACGAATATACCCATATAGGTTAGTGGTTAGATTTAACTGTTGGGCGGTCAGAAAGTATTGTAATAATCTATTACAGCTTGAATTAATCATGTGAAGGATAATGAGATTAGTAAAGTGACTATATTGATGTAACTAATATAAAATATGTCAGGGATGACCTTGTCTTTAATGCTGACAATGGAAGTGATAGGAAGAAAAGTGAGGAATGTGCACAGTGAATAATGACGTGTAAAATATAATGTAAAAAATATGAAGAAAATGTGAAAAAAGGAGTGTGCATGAAAATGATGCGAGCGAGTGTTTAAACAGCAGAAAAAAAAAAAAAAAAAAAAGAAAAGGCCCAAATGGGTGTATGTGTGATGTGTGGATTTAAGGAAAAAGTGCATGATATTGCCAAGTATCTAAGTCTACGGCATTCAAAGCTGGTATGCACATAGATCAAAATTAAATATAAATATAAGTGTGCGTGTCATAAACTAGATTTCCAACCCCCCCCCAAACTCCATCCAAATAGTGTGCGTGTAATTAACTTGATTTCCAAACCCCTCCCCCCACCTAAACTCCATCCAAATAGTGTGCGTGTCATAAACTAGATTTCCAACCCCCCCCAAACTCCATCCAAATAGTGTGCGTGTAATTAACTTGATTTCCAAACCTCTCCCCCCACCTAAACTCCATCCAAATAGTGTGCGTGTAATTAACTTGATTTCCAAACCCCCCCCAAACTCCATCCAAATAGTGTGCGTGTAATTAACTTGATTTCCAAACCCCCCCTAAACTCCATCCAAATAGTGTGCGAGTAATTAACTTGATTTCCAAACCCCTCCCCCCACCTAAACTCCATCCAAATAGTGTGCGTGTAATTAACTTGATTTCCAAACCCCTCCCCCCACCTAAACTCCATCCAAATAGTGTGCGTGTAATTAACTTGATTTCCAAACCCCCCTAATAATTTGCTATAATGTTCTGTGGTGTTGATTTTTACAAAGCAAATATATGTTGCACTTTGCAAAATGCATTTGCACTCTGCAAGTGCATTTGCTCCAGTGCTTTAGTAAATAAGCATAAGCTCTGCTGATTTCCATCATCCAATCATGTGCAAGCCACAAAGTGTTTGGATTAATTGCCCTTGCATATGATTGGGTACTCCTTGCAACATGAAAGCCTTTTTACCTTACCTCATTTACTAAGCTGTGGAGCAACTGCACTTGCAGAGTGCGACAACTGCACAGTCTTGTAGCCTTTAGTCAATAAAATCCTGCGTGTCCTTAAACTTTTAATTAATTTCTAATTTCACCACCCCCTAAAATGTAACAATGTGCCATCAGAGGGGGTGAGCAATCTGATAAGTGTGCCTTTCCATATTATTTATTCAAGAAGATTTCAATTATTTAATGTTATACTGATGCTGTGCAATAATGTTTTAAGTGTATAATGTTGTTGCAATGTTCTTTTCTAAATTACTGAGTTTTGTTTTCTTGTTTGATTCCCCAGTTTCCTTCAACGCCACAGGAATGGCAGACTGTGGCATCCCATTTTGCCACCCGTTGGGACTTTCCCAATTGTGGAGGGGCTATAGATGGGAAACATGTCCACATTGTGCCACCACCCCATTCGGGGTCATACTATTTTAATTATAAGGGGTTCCATAGTATTGTCTTAATGGCGGTGGTGTCGGCACACTATGAATTTCTCTATGTGGACGTGGGGAAGAATGGCCGGATGTCGGATGGAGGAGTATTTGCCCAGACGGAGTTCTGCCAGCGTCTCCAGAGTGGTGGCCTGGGATTGCCACCTGATGCGGATAACGTGGAAGGACTCCCCTTTGTCTTCATAGCAGATGAAGCCTTCGCTCTGAGCAAGCACCTCATGAGGCCATCCCCCCAAAGAACCCTCACCCCGGAGAGGAGGGTTTTTAATTTCCGGCTGGCCAGAGCGAGAAGAGTTGTTGAGAATGCGTTTGGGATTCTGGCCAGCCGGTTCCGCCTGTTTCAAACATCCATTAACTTGGCGGAATACAAACTTAATTTTATCATTTTAGCGTGCTGCATCCTGCACAACTTTTTGCACAAACATTCAACAAATTATATTGTGCCAGTTGGGCCTGAGGCCGGACTTATCAGTGACAATCTTACGGGCCTGGATACTGTCCGTACTGGCTTGGCCCCCCAAAAAGCCCGTCAACTTCGAGAGCAATATGTAAATTATTTTATGGGTAGGGGGGCCATTGCAATGGCCCAGGATATTTAAATTATCAAAATTAAAAATCTTGATGAAATATTGAATTATATTTATTGCTTGCCTTTCTTTTTGGCTTTCTCCTAGGTTATGGTAGAGCACTTGTAGTGCCAAGTGTATTTTCCTTGACTAAATAAGCACCAATATCACTGTAAACAACTATTTTAAATTTAAAAAAAACTGATACTGAGCATTGAAATAACAAACCACACATTTAGTTAATTACTAAACAGATGTTTTAATATTCTGTATACATTCACTTATGCATTAGTATAAAATGTTCATAGTGAAAAAAATCTCGATATATTTACAAATGTAGAAAAATATAATTAGTTATATTTTTTTTATTTAAAAATTTTTTTTTGTATTTGGGTTTTAACAAACAGGCCTCTTTTTTATTTATTTATTTATTTTTTAGATTTTTTAAAAACAGGCCTCTTTGTTTTTTTTTTTTTTTTTTTTTTTTTTTTTTTAAAAACAGGCCTCTTTTTTAAATTTTTTTTTTTTTAAACAGGCCTCTATTTTTTTACATTTTTTTAAAAACATTTTTTTTTTTTTTTTGGGGAAAACAGGCCTCTATTTTTTTTTCAAAACAGGCCTCCATTTTTTTTGTTTTTTTTAAATTTTTTTTGTTAAACAGGCATAAAATTTGAACAAAATACAAAAGAGAAGGCCCAGAATGGAGTCAGCAAACAAGGAAATGAAGGACATGATCGATGTTTTTTGGGTTGAAAAAGGGCATTTAGATTCAACCCAAAACATCGATCATGTCCTTCATTTCCTGCTGCATACGATCCAGCCGATTCCGCATTTGATCAATCTCCCCATTCCAGGTCATTATTTGAGCAATTAGTCGTTGGGCACTGTCTGTTGTGAAATAGTCACTCGGACCTAAAATTGAATGAAAAAAAGATGTGTTTAGAAATATGCAGACATACATAGTAGGGTTGTCCCGATACCGATACTAGTATCGGTATCAGCACCGATACCGAGCATTTGCCCAAGTACTTGTACTCGGGCAAATGCTCCCGATGCTTCCCCTGATACCTTGTCAGCAGTGATCGGTAAGTGGGGGAGTTACAAGCTTCTCCCCCAGCGGCTTTCAGCTGCTTAGTGACATACAGCGGTGATCGGTGCTTGTAATTCCCCCACACGCGATCACTGCTGACTGTCACCGCATCCTCCATGCCCCCTCCGTTCCGCTGCCCCCCCCGCTGTCCCTCTCCGTTCCGCTGTCCCTCTCCGCTGTCCCTCTCCGTTCCTCTGTCCCTCTCCGTTCCTCTGTCCCTCTCCGTTCTGCTGTCCCTCTCCGTTCTGCTGTCCTCCTCCGTTCCGCTGTGCATTGTTAAAAAAAAAACCACTGTTATGTGACATTAAAAAAAAAGTATCGGTAATCGGTATCGGCGAGTACTTGAAAAAAAGTATCGGTACTTGTACTCGGTCCTAAAATAGTGGTATCGGGACAACCCTAATACATAGTTTACCTTACCATAAGCTGGTGTCTCAGACACTGACCTGGTGGGGTGCCCATGTTGCATACTTCTAAAACATCCTCGGGGGTGGCGCTGTTGCTTGAGTCAAGCACAACCAGATCACCTAAAATAGAGAAAAAAATTTACATCACAAAAAAAGGCAGCCATGCATAGATTACCGTAAGCTGGTGTGTCAGACACTCACCTGGTGGGGTGCCCATGTCGCCCAACTCTCCTTCCTCCACATCCTCAGTGGGGCTTGGGCTGATTTCCCAAGTATGTTCTTTCGGTTGGGGGGGACTGGGTTCTTCTTGGCTGAGTGTTTTTTCCCCTATGTGAACCAAAAAATGAATATACTTAGCACACAGATATTTTAGTACATAGTAATCTTCAAACATTGTAGTGAAGTGGTGTACAAATTGTCTGTTTGTGTAGAGTTCCTAGTTTACTAAATGTTTAATTTTAGAAAGACATATCTAGATAGATAGATAGATATATCGATATCTATACATCTATCTATAAATATCTAAATATCGATCTATCGATCTCTATATCTCTCTCTCTATATATATATCTCTCTCTCTCTATATATATATCTCACTCTCTCTCTCTCTCTCTCTGGACCCCAAAAGAAACATGTAATGTCTTCACCACCTTCGCCATTATTTTGGCTTTTCTCAAATTTGGCCGGGCGTACGGTCCATACTTCCCATCATAGTCCTTTTTTTTAAGAATTGCCACCATTTCCACCATCTCTTTAAAGGACATATTGGAGACCTTAAATCTCGGCTTTCCAGATCGTGACGTTCCGGCCTCCGGGCTTTCGTCGCTACCTGAGGTAGTACACACCTGATGTGTCTCCGGAATTATTCACCCCACTACCCACCGTAGAAAGAATGGGCGGAGAATATGAGTTAAAATCGAACGTCAGGGGCGGGCGACGCAGGCGGAGTTTCACACATGCGCAGTGTATAAAGAGGGGTCTTGCGCACGTGTCGTACATACGTTCTGTGCGTAGAGTTAAGGGGCAGAGAATATGAGTTAAAATTGAACATCAGGGGCGGGCGACGCAGGCGGAGTTTCACACATGCGCAGTGTATAAAGAGGGGTCTTGCGCAAGTGTCGTACGTACGTTCTGTGCGTAGAGTTAAGGGGCGGAGAATATGAGTTAAAATTGAACGTCAGGCGCGGCGACGCAGGCGGAGTTTCACACATTCGCAGTGTATAAAGAGGGTCTTGCGCACGTGTCGTACGTACGTACGTTCTGTGCGTAGAGTCAAGGGCGGGGTATATGCGTAAAGAAAAAGAACGTCAGGGGCGGGCCAAGCAGGCGGAGTATGACGCATGTGCAGTGTATAAAACGTTGTTACGTATTGTGTCGTACGTACTTTCTGTGCGTAGATGATAGTGGACCGGGACGCTACAAAACGAAGGTAATTTTAAATTTATAAATTTGGTCAAAACTTTGTAGCAAGCAGCCTATATGGCTTGACAGATTGATGAGGCCTACATAGGGATAAGATGATGAGGGTTTAGCAGAAACATAAGTGTTTTTTGTCTTGTGTCTTTATCTTTTACAGACATTATGAATGCCCAATTTAAAGATCCAGAATTTTTGTCAGCTTTCATAGACAAATATAGAGAGATGAGGAATCTGTGGGAGGTCAAACACCCTCAATATTATTTGAAGCATGTCAGGAAGTCAGCGCTGGAGAGACTTCTGACATTTGTCCAGACAATCATCCCGGAAGCAACGATGGAGACGTTGTTAAAGAAAATTGGGATCTTGAGGAACATGTATAAGAGGGAGCATAACAAGATCCAGGAATTCATGAGATCAGGAGCATCAGCAGATGATGTATATGTACCCAGGCTGTGGTACTACAATAAACTACGGTTTCTTGATGACCAGACTGAAGCCAGGGCTCCACCCTTCCCTCCACCCTTCCATGCACTCTTCCATGCACCCTTCCCTCCACCCCAGCAGAGGCTGATGAGGAGCAAGCTGGGTCTTCCATCCTGGATGAACCGGATGTGACAATCTGGAGTCAGGTAAATTAATTTCACAAATATTTACTGTCCTAATATTAATGATAGTAACTGGATGTTATAATTGATTCAAATAATTTTCGCCTAAAAATGATGTATTCATATCAATTGACAGTAGTGGCGAAATATGTTTGTCACCTGCTTCAAAAAATTAGGGTGTCTGATTTCTAGACTATTTTATTAAGAGATGTATTCACATTGAATTTGCTAGTCATGAGAAGCAAATTGTGTGTCATTGATGAACCCCCCCAAAAAAACTAAAACTATGTCTCTTTTTTATACACAGGATGAGGGCAGCCAGGAGGAATGTGGGGAAAGTGGCAGGCAGGAGGAGACCGGGCCCATGGACAGCCTGGAGGAGGCCGGATACAGCATCATCCTGGAGGAGGCCGGACCCAGTGTCATCCTGGAGGAGGCTGGACCCAGTGTCAGGCAGGAGGTGGCTGGGCCCAGTAGGAGCCTGACACAATCACAAGTGCCTCCCCTCCGCCTTCCTAAAAAAAGGGCCAGGAAGGGGACGGTGACACAGGAGGCATCCCTGCGCCTCATGCGAGAGGCCACCCATTTTTTAACGAGCCCCCCCCCTAAGCTGAAGAGGCCTATGGGTGCTACTTAGCCAGCAGGTTGTTTAAAATGGAGTGGGGCCAACGCCTAATTTGTGAGAGACTGTTTGGGGAAACAATACACAAGGGGCTGCAGGGCACGCTAACCAGCAACACACAACTACATGAGGCAGCCCCCCCTCCTCCTCCTCCTTCTCCTCCTGCCACAACTCAAACACCAGAGCCACAGCCTCCAAAGAAGGCTGCAGGGAAGGGTGCAGGGCAGCGTGGAGGAAAGGCTGCAGGGAAGAGAAGAAAGTGATGACCTAGGTTCAGTCTGGTCTGACAGAAAACGCAGGCTGTTGTAGTACCACAGTCTGGGGACATCTATATCATCTGCTGCTGCTGTTGATCTCTGGGATTCCTGGACCAGATTGTGCTCCCTCTTATATGGACTCCTCAAGATCCCAATTTTCTTGTCCAGAGACATTTTTCAGCGTTGACTTTCTCTTTATTTTCTTTAGACCATGAGTAAATGGATATTTGACATATGGAAAAATGCAGCGCATGTACAAATGAATATAGGTCTTTAAAATGGTGAAACAGTCAAGAAATAACTAATTGACCACAGGTGCCTTGAAACACAAACGTCCATAGATGGATGTAAATGTCCAACCGCACAGGAGGTATAAGTACTCCAAGGGGTGGTGATGGTCTGATGGTTGTCAGAAAACACCTGGCATCATACAGCGACTTCCCAACCGAGAAACCAGGTCCCAATGGGTCATTCAGAGAAATTGCAAAAAAGCCTCTTACCAGATCCTGTGGATTCCCATGTCAGCGACAGGGAATCGCATGCGCAGTTTGTCACAAATGACGTGGAATTGGAGCTCAGGAATCGCCAATCTCTTGGATTGTGGTCAGTATGGATCTCGGCCGGCAACCGGATGGGTCCTCACAACGAACCGTCCTCACACCGAACCGTCCCAGCATGCATCAGAAGTTTCACAAACGGTCCCCCGAAAGGAGCAGTTGGAGGGACTGGATCTCATGCGGTAAATGTGGAAACAAAAAGAATGTGCCTCCACATGGTGCAGATAAAAAAGGGTGTTTTTATTGACAAAAACGACCATACACAAATAAAAGCGTGATCACGGTGGATAAAAACAAATGGGCAACAAAGAGAGTGGTGTATGTACCCGACGCGTTTCGACCTAGGGGTCTTCAACAGGGGCATATGCCCCTGTTGAAGACCCCTAGGTCGAAACGCGTCGGGTACATACACCACTCTCTTTGTTGCCCATTTGTTTTTATCCACCGTGATCACGCTTTTATTTGTGTATGGTCGTTTTTGTCAATAAAAACACCCTTTTTTATCTGCACCATGTGGAGGCACATTCTTTTTGTTTCCACATTTACCGCATGAGATCCAGTCCCTCCAACTGCTCCTTTCGGGGGACCGTTTGTGAAACTTCTGATGCATGCTGGGACGGTTCGGTGTGAGGACGGTTCGTTGTGAGGACCCATCCGGTTGCCGGCCGAGATCCATACTGACCACAATCCAAGAGATTGGCGATTCCTGAGCTCCCATTCCACGTCATTTGTGACAAACTGCGCATGCGATTCCCTGTCGCTGACATGGGAATCCACAGGATCTGGTAAGAGGCTTTTTTGCAATTTCTCTGAATGACCCATTGGGACCCGGTTTCTCGGTTGGGAAGTCGCTGTATGATGCCAGGTGTTTTCTGACAACCATCAGACCATCACCACCCCTTGGAGTACTTATACCTCCTGTGCGGTTGGACATTTACATCCATCTATGGACGTTTGTGTTTCAAGGCACCTGTGGTCAATTAGTTATTTCTTGACTGTTTCACCATTTTAAAGACCTATATTCATTTGTACATGCGCTGCATTTTTCCATATGCCTATTTTGTTGTTTTTGTCAAACTGTATGCAGCAGCTTTCATTCTTTTTACTGGTTAGCGCGGTGTTTTCTATTTACCTCTGAAATGGATATTTGAGTTTCTGAAAAGACTTTATGTGTTTTATTTTAAATCATTGATTTAGACACAATGTCAAATTAACAAGGGACAACAATCTCCTTGAGGTTGCAAAAACACGCAAAAAAAACATTAATAATGTTCTAGTGGTAACTTAAAAAAAAATATATATACATAACCAAAAACGGTTCTTTGTGTTAACTTTAAATACAAAAGAAAAAATCACAATAAACAAAAAAATGGTTCTTTGTGGTAAGTTAAAACAAACAACATTAAAAACAAACAAAAATGAAATAAAAATGTATTTGTGTTCAATTTAAGAAATACAAAACTAAAAAACAAACAAACAAACAAATAAAATGGTTCTTTGTGGTAACTTTACAAACCAAAAAAAATAAATAAAAATAAAATAAATAAATAAATAAAATGGTTCTTTGTGGTAACTTTACAAACCCCCAAATAAATAAATAAATAAATAAATAAATAAATAAAATGGTTCTTTGTGGTAACTTTACAAACCCCAAAAAATAAAAAAAAATAAAATGGTTCTTTGTGGTAACTTTACAAACCCAAAAAAATAAAAAAATAAAAAAATGGTTCTTTGTGGTAACTTTACAAACCCAAAAAAAAAAGAAAAAAAAAGAAAATGGTTCTTTGTGGTAACTTTACAAACCCCCCAAAAAAAACAAGCAAAAAAAATTAAATAAATAAAATGGTTCTTTGTGGTATCTTTACAAACCCAAAAAAACTAAAAAAAAAAAGAAGGTATATAAAGATAAAATAAGTTCGACAACAATCATAAAATAAACATCTGGAGAAAGTCTAAAATAAAAGATGACTCCCCCAAAAAAAACAAGTGTAAAAATTATTATTAGTATGGAGACATTGTTTTTAAAAATAATACTATATCATTCATGAGATCAAAGAGAAAAATAATCCAGAAATCAGTTTGGGAGAACTCTGTTTGAATATGAACAGCAAAACATCTTCGTTCTTATAGCATTAGTAAAGAAGACATTAATGCGCTGCATTCAACGAACACAGATTTTGCAGCGTGAGTAATGTGCTACCTACAATACGAACACTAGTTTTACTAGACCGAGTGCTTCCGTTTAGTTTTTGCTTATGAGCATGCGTCGTTTTTTTGTCCGTCGGACTAGCATACAGACGAGTGGATTTCTGGGTCCGGCGTAGTTACGACGTAAAGATTTGAAGCATGTTTCAAATCTAAAGTCCGTCAGATTTGTGGCTGGAAAAGTCCGCTGAAAGTCCGGGGAAGCCCACACGCGATCGGATTGTCAGCCAGCTTTAGTCCGTCGGCGTACTTTGGACTTTTGTAGACGAAAAGTCAGACCGTGTGTACGCGGCATTACTGTTTATTGTGTATTTGATTATTTGTTGTGTTTTTTTCACATCTTTGGTGTAAGATTTAGATTATTTTTACAACACTTAGGCCTGTTACAAGATAGATCTTATAATTGGTTAGATAATTTTCACAGCACTCATTCACAATACGTATTTGCTTTACACTATGTGCTAGCAGCTACCATACAGTACATATACATATTTTTTCACTGTAGCGCAGTTCTCTTTATAACTATAATGCCGCGTACACACGGGCGGACTTTTCGACAGACTAGGTCCAGTGGACTTTGACGGACTTTTTGACGGACTTTCGAATGAACGGACTTGCCTACACATGATTAACCAAAGTCCGACAGATTCGTACGTGATGACGTACGACCGGACTAAAATAAGGAAGTTCATAACCAGTAGCCAATAGCTGCCCTAGTATTGGTTTTTGTCCGTCGGACTAGCATACAGACGAGCGGACATTTCCGCTCGTCTTGTCCGACGGAGTCCGGTCCGCCGGACCTAGCCTGTCGAAAAGTCTGCTTGTGTGTACGCAGCATTATAGATCTTTAGGATGATTGGTAATAATTATGTTGATAATGGAATTACATTTTTCTATTACCTGGAAATCACTGTTCGGAGAGGACTTATGCCGAGTACACATGATCGGAAATTCCGCCAGCAAAACTCAGATGAGAGCTTTTTGTCGGAAAATGAGACCGCGTGTATGCTCCATCGGTCTTTTGCTGGCGGAATTCCAGCCAGCAAAAGATTGGGAGCATGTTCTCGGTCGGGAGAAGTTCCTATCCGAAAAAGCGACCGTCTGTACAAGTTCCGACGCGCAAAATTCCTACGCATGCTCGGAAACAATTTGACGCATGCTTTGACGCATGCTCGGAAGCATTGAACTTCATTTTCTCGGCTCGTTGTAGTGTTGTACGTCAGTGTGCTGTTGACGGTCGAAAGTTCAGAGAACTTTTGTGTGACCGTGTGTATGCAAGGCAAGCTTGAGCGGAATTCTGTCAGAAAAACCATCCAAGTTTTTTCCGACGGAAAATCTGCTCGTGTGTACGGGGCATTACTAGTAGAAACAAAATACAAGTTTGGATCTGCTTTATTGTATGGTTCTATCAAAAAAGGATAAAGGGATAATTGGACTAAAAGCTTCAGGATAACAGCAGTGTCCCAAGTACTATATAAAATTCTCTATTCTGTGTAGACAACTTGGTTCTACTATAGGTAGCAACTCCTTCGCTCATCAAAGACGATACTAATCACTTGATCCTGAACTCCTAAAATCTTATGAGCAGTTGGTCTGACAGGGAACTCTGCTTATAGCAGAGATGGCCAAAATCCAGGTATTTTGATGAATTTTTAATGGAAATGTCCTTAAAGTGGAACTTTAATCGGAAAACGAAGTCCTAGATGGCCCCTTTAGCAGGTATAGCTATGTAAAACATTAAAAATAAGTGCCTATACTGTTTAAAATGCAGTAATACACTGTCTCACCCTGCTCTGCACATGCTCAGTTGCTCTCTTTGTTTGGCACTGCTGAATTTGTAGAGGCCGATCTGCTGCCAGCCTAAAAGTGGAAATGAGCCCTCCTACTGTGGCCTTTACAGCCAACAAATCTGCTTCTGTTTGTTCTTCAACTGCCATGGCACTGCACATCTGATCAGTTATGACACCAGCCAGTTGACCTCTACGCGTGTAACTATGGGCCATTGCTTTCCACTATCAGAGTAGATCTGAAAAAATGGGATCGATACGCTTTTTCATGGATGGGCCGAGTCAGTGTCCTCAAAATGATTGTGCTGCCCCATATCCTGTTCTTCCTGCAGATGGTGCCCATCACCTTGCCTAGGACTTTCTTCTCAACCCTCAACAGCATGTTTATACAATACATATGGAGTGGGAAATGCCCTCGGCTGGCCCTCTGCATGATACAGCGCCCTAAAGCAAGAGGTGATTAAGAGGTAAACGAAAAATCCTGGACAGCCGCACTCAAAAGAAATCTTCAATCTTTATTTAAATATGATCATAAAAATACATGTCACAGCATCACAAAGCAGGAAAGCTGACACGTTTCACACTGTAGTCAGTGCTTAATATTAAGCACTGACTACAGTGTGAAACGCGTCAGTTTCCTGCTTTGTGATGCTGTCGCATATATTTTTATGATCATATTTAAATAAAGATCGAAGATTTCTTTTGAGTGCGGCTGTCCAGGATTTTTCGTTTACCTCTTAATTACCAGTATTGCCTGCACCTGTTACTTCCAGCATGGAGAAAATGTTTGTTCCTCACAGACCTCTTTCAGAGCAGTGATATCTCTCTCTCTCTAAAGCAAGAGGTGGTTTGGGGGTCCCAGTTGTCCGCAGATATTATGCGTCTATAGCTCTACAGTGCATTCTAGACTGGTATCATGGTGTCACTCTTAAACTTTGGGTGCCACTTGACAAATTCCCAGCTGGTCGGGAACCTGTCGCATTCCCCCTGGGTCCCCCGGGAGAGCAGGGGTCTTTCAGTGCTGGTCTCTCCCATGACTTCCCATTCTCTGACAATCTGGGACGCTTTGAATAGGAGGGGAAGGCTTGCTCCGCTGACCTCCCCTCTGGTGCCTCTAGGTGGCTTCCCCTGGTTTACTCCAGGGGAACACCATTCCTTTTTTCAGACGTGGGCGGCCGATGGAGTCCAGATGTGGTAGATTTATCCAGAACCAAGGCTTGCTGCTGTTGGCAACACTGAGGGAACAATATGGCGCCTTCCCAATGGACGTGTGGCGTTATAGACGGCTCCAGCATTTCATCAATTGCCTACCCCGTGGAGCTTGCTCTCCCACTCTGGCATCACCCTTTGAGCGCCTATGTATGTCAACCTCCGCTATCCCCCACGCAATATCGGTACTATATGACTTGCTGCGATCCATGCATAACGAGGGAAAACCGGGGTTCATTGGAGACTGGGAGAGGGGCCTTCAGCCCATCTTTACTGAGCCTCAGCTGGACCATCTTTTTCGCCTCACACATTCAAGCACAGTAGACACAAAAATGCAGGAGAATAGCCATAAAGTCCTAACCAGATGGTATAGGGTCCCTTCCAAACTTGCCAAGATTTACCTGTCTCTCTCGGCCACATGTTGGAGAGAATGTGGCCTCAGAGGCTCGTTCCTCCACATCTGGTGGGAGTGCCCCAAATTAAGGCCCTACTGGCTGGATAGTCACGCGCAGATCAAAATCATTTTAGACCTGGAGCTCCTGGACTTCCCCATGGACTCCCTACCGCATTTCCCCACCATTCCTCTCGGCCAATACCGCATATCAATACTACCACATCTACTTAATGCGGCCTGAAGGTTAATCCCAATATATTGGAAGAAGCCTCAGGTACCTACACGCACCGAATGGATAACATTAGTCAATAATATCACCGTCTGATTGACGGGGCTGGGTTGGGGGGGTTCCGGTGTGGTATTGCTTGGAGAGCAAAGGTGCAGACGAGCTCTGACAAACCTATCACAGCTTAAGTTGGTTTACTATGCTAACAGGTGTAACACCCCCTCACCTTTTATTTTCAGTTTATTTTGTTTCTATTCTCATCTTGACTTCCATTTTGGCTTATGTTTTTTTTTTTTTGGCCCTGGTACCTTGGATCACTGTCTGATCCCTGCCCTTGATTGAGGGTTTTAATCCTCCTCAGTGATATCCCAGAAGGGGAAGGTAGGGGAGATTCATAGATGTGTGAATTCATATGATGTTATAGTGGAATGATAATAATAAATCTCTCCGGAGACGATCCCTCAAATGTGTGTATCCCCAAGTAACGTTTTCTTTCTATGAAAAGTGTACCCAAAAAAAAGGCCTTCTTTGTAACATCCTTTCTACCCTTTATATGTTGCTTTATGTCCATTTGTATGTTGTTAATTGAAAATATTCTTAAAATAAAGATTATATAAAAAAAAAGAGTGTATTGTGCTATTATTTAATGACACTGCACAAAGCCATTCAGTTTTGTTTTTTTTCCGTTTTTTTTTGGGGGGGGGGGGGGGGCGGGGGGCGCAAGTAGCTGGTATTGCCTAGGGTGCACCGGCCCTGTCTATAGAGGTAAGTGGAAAAGCAGGATCCAAATGGACAGCAAAGAATATAGAAAGTGTTGTAGAATAAAATTGTAATTCAAGAGTAATTAATACAAAATTTAAAAGGTGTATATACAAAAGCAAGAAGTCTGGCAAACAAAATGGACGAATTAGAACTTCTGTTATTCAAAGAGGATTTTGACTTTTTGGGCGTATCAAAAATCTGGTAGGACAGCTCACATGATTGGGTTGCTAATATCTATGGGTACACTCTACTTTTGAAGGGACAGGATTAATCGAAGTGGGGGAAGGGTATACCTGTATGTCATAAAGAATCTGAAAGTGGATTTAAGAGATATCTCTAAAGAAATTCTTGATGATTCAGAGTCATTATGGCTGGAGCATCTAATGGGTACAGCAAATAGTAAATTACTTTTGGGAATGTGTTATAGGCCTCAAGCTAACAGACAAGTACAAAGCCTCCTGCGCATGAGGCTGGATTCACACTAGTGCGAATTGCATCCAATTTGCAATAGCAGGAGGTTGTGACCGTCTCTCTATGGAGCCGGTTTACATATCTCCGCTGCGGCTCTAGTGTGAATTTGCACTGGGTCCTGTGAGCCTTTTGGTCCGTTTCAGGTCCGAATTCAGGCAAAAATTCAGGCTGAAATCGAGCCTGAAACGGTGAATGGGTACACACCGGGCCCCTGCTGTGAGCTGCACGCGGCTTAAATGTGAACCCAGCCGAAAAGTGGTTCCCAGAGATAGTTGATTTTCATTCCTGTGTTTAGGTCCTGGCTTTCACAGATATGCCATGCTTTGCTGCCCTCTCAAGACTAGGGAAGTTTGAACCCACTGCAACCATAGAACATATAGAGGGCGCACCAGCCTAGTCCATTATCCTGTGCGTTAGCCTTTCAGACTCATACTGTCCCTCCATGTGTTGTATTGAGGATTTGAAGCTGATGTATTATGACAATCTTTGATCTACCTGTTGGTTTGTGAGTATATTACCTACATTTTTTAACAATAAAAGATATGTTTTAAGGAAAATGCACTAGGCTGGTGTGCCCTCTATTTGTTCTATGGTTGCAATGTGTTATAGGCCCCTGAACATAAATGATGAGTTATGCTGCGTACACATGACCGGTTTTGCCATCGGAATAAACTCCGAAGGTTTTTCCGACGGAACTCCGACGGAATTCCATTCAAGCGGTCTTGTCTACACACGGTCAACCCAAAGTCCGACCAAAGTCCGACCAAAGTCCGACCGTCCAGAACACGGTGACGTACAACACTTACAACGGGACTGGAAAAAGGAAGTTCAGTAGCCAGTAGCCAAATGCTTCCATCTCGTACTTGCTTCAGAGCATGCATCGTTTTTGGTCTGTCGGAACAGCATACAGACGATCGGTTTTCCAAATAGGAATTGGTTCCGTCGGAAATATTTACAACATGTTCCATTTCTAGGTCCGTCAGAATTAAAAAAAAAAAAAAGTACGATGAGGCCTACACACGATCGGAATAGACAATGAAAAGCTTTCGTCTGACTTTTTCTGTCGGACATTCCGCTCGTGTGTACGCGGCTTAAGAGATCCAGCTACTGTTACAGACTGAAAAGGCTGGGAAACAGGGCAATGTTATTATTATAGGGGACTTCAGCTATCCTGATATTCATTAGACAAATAGAATTGCACAATCAACAAAGGCTTGTAATTTCTTGAACTTACGGCAGAACAATTTCATGGGTCAGATGGTGGAAACCCCAGTGAGGAAAAATGCTCCGTTGAATCTAATGGTTGTATTATTTTAAACAACAAAGCTTATCACAGATGGGCAAGTTAGAAACAACCTGGGTAATAGTGATCATAGTGAAAATCAATTATTCTGCGCTTAGGACAGAAAAAGGAACTGCAGCCCCCCCACCACAGAAAATCACCTAGGTGAAATTCAAAATAACCGAGATACTGTAATAGGGGAATTGGCGCTGTTCAAAAAATGTACAAATGTGTATTAAATCATGAGTATTAAATAAAGAAAAATATGTATACATGAAAATACACCAAAATATAATGCTATACCATAAAGTGCTAAATGCTAGAGAATGTGTATATCAATGAAATGCAATACACGAAAAAACAGTGAAATAACACATCAGATGACATATAATAAAAACGTATACTCTCAACCACTGTGAAAAAAGGACAAAAATACCAAAATGGTGGTAATCAGTGTAAAAAGTGTTAAAAAATGTGTGTTGATAAAAAGTAAAAAATGAAAAAAATATATTTTTACAGTGTCCTAAAAAATATATAAAAAAAGCTGTAATATATCAATCCAAAGAATCCAATTAAAAATCTTGATGTAATGCTGTGACAAGTGCTCCCCGTCTTCTGTTGCACCCCCAGTTGTGCCCTCACTCACCAGAGCGCCTAACCCCTGCACTTTGTCATAAGTTACAGGAAAAAAGGTATGTTGGTATGACAACTACACTGAATTTTAAAAAGACTAACTTCAATAAGTTGCACTTCTAACGTAAGTCACTAAATGGGTTGAAATATTCTTTACAAAAACAGAAAGGACAAGTGGTTGAGTTTTAAGGACACATTAAACAACTATATTAGTCAAGCATTAGTCAAGGCAGAAAAAATAGATTACTGGAAACTACAGACCAATCAGTCTAACATCAGTAGCATTTAAGAGGGAATGGTAAGAGACTATGTTCAAAAATGTTTCTGCAATAAAGGTATAAGTAACAACCAGCATAGATTTATAAAACACTGTTCTTGCCAGACTAACCTGTTAACATTCTTTGAGGAAGTGAGTAGGAATCTAGATAAGGAAGTGTGGACTCCCGCGCTTATGGTGAAAATATAAAATATGTAGAGTATGTGAAGAACTGCAGCCTCTATCAATAAATTCACCCTAGGGTAAATCTAGAATAATATGAAAAAGAGAGAGATAGAAATGGCGTTGTTCTTACTAAGAGGTTATCCAAATCCTCTAAATGTTTGAGGAATGTGTGTAAGTGGTGCTTAAAAAGTGCAAATGCGCAAAAAGAAAAGCAGTATTAAATGTCAGAAAATGTGCAAAATAGAAAAAAATGCACAAAAAAACGACTTGATATCCGCACTTTTATGTCCTACTGTGTGGTGGTGTGTGTAAGCCTCTTAGTCAGAGGACCACTTATTTGTAATAAATGCTAATGCCGCGTACACACGATCGGACTTTACGGCATACTTTGCCCGGCAGACTTTTAGACGGACTTTACGACGGACTTTCCGAATGAACGGACTTGCCTACACACAATCAACCAAAGTCCGACGGATTCGTATGTGATGACGTATGACCGGACTAAAATAAGGAAGTTCATAGCCAGTAGCCAATAGCTGCCCTAGCGTCGGGTTTTGTCCGTTGGACTAGCATACAGACGAGTGGACTTTTCGACCGGACTTGATGCATGCTCTGAAGCAAGTACGAGATGGAAGCTATTGGCTACTGGCTACTGAACTTCCTTTTTTCAGTCCCGTCGTAAGTGTTGTACGTCACCGTGTTCTGGACGGTCGGACTTTGGTCGGATAGATTTAAAACATGTTTCAAATCTAAGTCCGTCAAACTTTTGAGAAAAAAAGTCTGCTGGAGCCCACACACGATCGAATTGTCCGACGGACTCCGGTATGCCGGACCAAGTATGCCAGAAAGTCCGCTCGTGTGTACGCGGCATAACAGAATCAGAAAATATGTGCATTCAAACAAATGGGAAATGTGTATTCCTGTGCAAGATCCACAATCCTGTGCAAAATCCACATTGAAAAGAAATATTCCTGTGCAAAAATCGCAATGTAACTAATGTATAATATTGCTGTATACTGGACTCAAACATGCATGTAAAGTCCCCAGATGCTGGTATGTAAAAAAGTCCAAAATAAGGTCCAAAATAAGGTGACAATGTGCTCCTTCAATTTATTCTATGCTTCTTAGAAAAAAGTGCCCCATAGGAAACTCACTCACCGCTATTATTTGCCCTACAAGGAGGTATTTCACCTTCACAGTATGGGCCACTGTGTAGCCTACGGGATAGGAGAGCCTTTTTTCCTGTGTCCTCAGAGTGCTTCCGTGTCTGCGGTGTAAGTGGTCTCCTTGCTGCTAGCCTCCTAAATGTTGCCCACATGTAGAGAGGAAAGAAGCTCCATAGTGTGATACCGTAAAAACATCCAAATATTTATTTATAATGTTGATGGGTATTCACATTTAATAGGAATTGTTAAAGCAAAACAGTAAAATTAGGAAGCCTGGAACGATCTGCGCTCCACGGCCCAAAACCGGAAGTGATGCAATGACGCTGTTAGCCCCGCCCTACGCGTTTCATCACTGGGACGTCATCTGAAGCGTTTTCTGACATTTAATACTGCTTTTCTTTTTGCACATTTGCACTTTTTAAGCACCACTTGCACACATTCCTCAAGCATTTAGAGGATTCAAATCACCTCTTAGGAATCTAGATAGATGAAGACCAGTAGACGTGGTATATCTAAATTTAATGAACCATTGGATATCGTACCTCATAAACCTTTAATTCACAAAATAAAGCCAAACTCTGGCTTTCTGTCACTTTAAAATGGGTCATTTGGACCAAGCTGGTCCTAACAAACTATTTCCCCCACTAATAGATGCACCTGCTGTGAGTTCTGTATAAACTGTATGTAGCACCAGCTGTTGCAGTGGTATGGGAATTTCCCACTCTGCTCCCAGAGCAAAATTAATACATGTCATAATCTCCACCATCAAAAGAAGCCTTGTACTCATTCATAAAATAGAAAGCTTCCTGTGAATGGCTGAGCAGAGCTCATCCTTACTCAATTCTGTCCTAGGAGTGAGATGGGAAGTCCCCATCCCGCTGCTGGAACTCAGCACGTATACTGTATGTAGCTGATACCACATGCAGTTTATAAAGCGCTCACAGCAGGTCCATCTGTTAGTGAAGGGAATAGTTTGTTTAGACCAGCTTGGTCCAAACTAACTATTTTAAAGTGACAGAAAGCTGGAGTTAGGCTTTAAAGACTATTGATGTGGAGGAAATTGTATATACATGGACAGGAACAAGTCTAGAGAGTATTGGTAAATGACATGGGCTTTTGTCTTGGGGTCAAAGCTGTGTAACTAGTTTTTAAATGATATTGTGTTTGGAATTAGGAGTTTGATTTCTGTGTTTGCTGATGGCACCAAAATATACAAGCTATTACATTCAGCACAAGATATAGCAACTTTATAAGAAGAGCTTGATAAAAAAGGTGCAGGCTACATGACTAATGACAACGTAATAAAAAGTCCTTGCCTTTTTTATACAAGGACTTTTACATGTACGCGTTAAACAATTACCTATATAGAAAAATGTATAGATGTATGCAATAACTGTGCCCCCCCACCTTTTTTTTTTTATTGTGTCCCCACGTAGCTCTTTCGGTGGGTTTTTTTTTTGTCCCTGCACAGGTCTTTCGGTGGTTTCCTGTTCTGGTTGGATGGTTGGGGCTCTTTCCTTCTCTGTCTCCTGGCGCGGAGGGGGGAGGGAGGACTCCAGGGTCTGTCCCTCCCACCATACCTCTGGCATTAGCTGGGGATTTCCCTCCGGACCAGTGGCATTCAGTGGCTGACTCCAGTCGCTGGTGTCTGCCGCACATGTGAGCATGGCCACCACCAGGGGGCGATGTACTGGCACGTGGCATCACAACGCTGGACAGGTTTCCATGGAGTCGGCGGCCATTGCCGGGATTCTCCCTGAACGCCGAGGAGGCCATACAACTGGCCTTTGATTTATTCATGGCTGTAAGGGGCGTGCAATACAGGATGGGGAGGTGAGACATGGATGCGCTGGTTCATACCTTGATTATGGACACAAGTGAGATAGGTCAGGGCATCAGCAGGCTTCCATATAAATGGCACACCCAGTATACATTCTATTCCTATGTGGATACAACACATTGGATAGTTGCAGGGCTGGAGCATGTAGTGAAAGACAACTCTCACTAAGTAACCATTTTAACCATTTACCATCCCTTTCCTTTGAAAATATATTGCAATATGGTCAGTTTACCTGGGGGTTTGAGATAGCTGTCTCAGCCCTCTCTGACTAATTAATTTAGTCACACATGTACATATATATATATATATATATATATATATATATATATAGCGTTGGTAGATTTTATTTACCGCTGATAGGTAAATTTAGTGTGTCGCTTGTTATAGGAAGTTAGATTTGCCTCTGTTCCAGCTTGGCTGACGTTGCATGCAGTTCCACATTGTGCCGGTGGGTGTCGTTGTCACTGTCAGCAGGTGTTGGAAAAGTAACGTGTTAAAGCGAATGAGTTCTCCTCTTTCCCGGAGATAACTCGGCGGGGGTAGTCCTCCGAGTTGTATTCTAGGAGAGTGTATTTATGGGACAGACGCCATGTTTAGGGGTTCGTTTTCAGCCACCTGCTGGCCCTCCTGGCCGACAGGTATGCACTAGGAATACCACCTCGTGGTCCTCCATTCCGGAGGCCCGCGTCGCTGCGGCGTGTGGGTGGGCCCAGAAGCCTGTCTGGGGCCTACCACAGCAGCGGAGGAATGGTCTTGAGCTGTCTTTCTTGAGTAAAGAAGCTGGACAACCGGGAAGATCCCAGGGGAGGACCTGTCATGGAAGGATCATGCAGAGTGCTGGTCTGGAGAGGGGCTTGGTGACTCGGTTGGAGGACGCATTCCGAAATAATCTTACAGTATAGTATTGGCTTAAAGGTTCAAGTACTGTATCTGTCTTTCACCACAAACCAATACATCCTGTGGCAGAGGATCGTACGGGTTTAATTCCAGATAAGTCTGTGGCAGAGACTTTTGCTCATGCTATGTACTGGCTGCTAGGCAAGTGAGAGATGTCTACCCAGGTGGGCAAAGATTGAATCCTACGAAAGGGGGACTATTCAATTACAAGTGTTCAATTATAAAGAGTGTTCTGAAGAAATACAATGGAAAGGTATTTGAGCTTCCCTGCAGTTTTCCTATTACCTCTTTCCTGCTGCTTCCCTTGTTCGTTCTAATAAAGCATTGGAAAAATCTACCCAAGTGCTTGGTGCTTATATCGTCCAGAGGTAAACTCAACGGAACCCTAGACCCGGTGCCGGTGAAACAGAGGTGTCGAGAGTGAAGGTAACAAGCCCGTTTAAACCAGCAGCTCCACCGAGGGTTATTGCTACATATATATATATATATATATATATATATATATATATATATATATATATATATATATATATATATATATATATATATATATGTTTCTTTCCATGCAACATGTGGGTGCTTTAATGGTGATGAACGTGTAACTAGCCGCCTGCTCTGACATATTGGATAAATCAACACATTACATACTGGATTGATAGATAGTTAAACAAGGTAATTATACCCATTGAATGTAGCTTTACCGATATAGACATATGTTATAAACTTCTATACATATGTATACACCTGTTGGAAATTTATATCGCCCAGGTGATGCATTTAATCTGGGAAATACATTCCCTTAGCATAAAGCACAGGATTTGCATCAGTGCATAAGATATCCTTACAAAAATAATAAAAAAGTTGAAGGTAATTCATCCCTAGATAATTTATATATATCATGCACGCATTTGTGTCTCCTCCCACCCTTGCACGTCTAATTAGGTATGGCCTCTTGTAGACAGAATTGGACTCCCTGCCCACTTTCTGGATGGTGGACCACTGTGAGCATATCCTGATGTATTGTGACGTTTTGTCTTTTTGCTCTGGCTATTTAAATATTTCTCGTATCAAAGGTAGGACCCTTTGTTATTTTTGAATTCCTGCATATACAGGGTCTTTATTCCCAATGATGATGATGTTATTGACATCAATATTGCTAATATTCTGTATTAATATGTTATAGATGTCTGTATCCCCCTGAAGAAGATCGTATACAAAATTATGATTGAAACGCATTAGGTTACTCTAAACAGTAGTATCCACAGCTATACCATTTGTGGATTTCTTTTTGTAAAACGTTATATAGATATCTAATATGTTTATTTTTGTGTACACCAGAGCTCTTGTTGTTCCTCCTTTTCCACATGTTTCCCTTCCCATGCCCTCTCCTTTTTGTTATTGCTGCTTTTATTGATGCAATTTTACCAATTGAAAATAAAAACAATATTTTTATATAAAACAGGCATTTTTCATTACTTGTAAGCTGTGTATAAGCCATTAGTACTTTGCTTTTTTTTGTTACGTACATGACTAATGATTATCAATATTGAAAAATGTAAATGTATGTATAAAAAATACACATTAGGAAGGGGATCCCTGGGAGAATTGGTGTGAGAAAAAGTTTCAGGGGTCCCTGTTGATCGCAGACTTAGCAGTAACATGCAATGCCAGCTGCAGCTAGCGAAGCTAGCAGAATACCCATACTCATTAAAAGGACATATATTTAGGCAATTAATCCATAATTCTACCATTTTATAAAACACTGGTCTAATCTTGAGTATAGAGTTCACTTTTAGTCACCAATTCACAGGCAAGATGTCTGAACTATAAAGAGTTCAGCAAAGGGTAACAAGGGGGTTAGAGGACCTCAGATATGAGAGACGACTATAAAAATTACATTTACTTTGTGTACAAATATATCATAGGCAACTGATATGGTTTAATCCTAAATTGCGTAAGGATTGCATTATTATTAGAACAGTGAAAAATGTTAAACTTCCCTCACCAGGTGGTGGTATCATCCGAGACTGCAGATAGATTTTTCTGGGAATTTTCAGACTCAAACACATGCACATGCACACACATTGGCCGGACCTGTCTTATTTAAACCTTATCAACTATGTAGCTAGGTAACATCTAACAAAAGAAAAACTTATGCCCCGTACACAGGCCAAAGATGGCGGCTCTCCCTCATCCTCTCCTACCTCCCACTCAGCTGATAAGGCAGAGATCCTGGAGGTGAATACTACCTGCCAGACCTCCCTCACTACTAGGGTTGAAGAGGTAAAGGTGGATATCTCCCTGCTTCGTCAGGATATGCAGCACCTGAGGGAAAGAGTTAGCGAATTGGAAAATGTTCGATGGGAGCTAGATGTCGGAAATACTGGCTATTGAGCTTCATTTTTCTCGTCTCGTCGTACATGTTGTACGTCAACGCGTCCTTGACGTACGGAATATCCGACAAGATTTGTGTGACCGTGTGTATGCAAGACAAGTTTGAGCCAACATCCGTCTGAAAAAATCCATGGATTTTGTTGTCGGAATGTCCGATCGTGTGTATGGGGCATTATTGTGTGCAAGTATCACAATATTTTAGACATAGATAAACTCCTATGAAAGGCCCCCCCCCCCCCCCCCACACATAAGGAAGACTGGAATCATATAGTAACTAACAAGCAAAGTTCACAAGATTGTAATAGAGAGTAGAGGAAAAAATGAGTTGCAACTCATGGAACTAGCAACATAGGAAATACCAGTCTGGGCTATCTCAACCTGAACCATCACAGGCAACAGAAGGTACATACATGACTACATAAACACTATGTTTTCATACCAACAAATCATTAGGGTTTATGTCGTCTGTCATGGTTATGATCCAGTACACCTGCTTCCTGAACCTCCCAGGGTTCAATCTGCATCAGTCAGCTGTAGGGTCCACTACCTTGCGGTGCACTCCTGATCCCAACGGTGTGCATCTGTCACCCAGCCTCTAGGTGACCTGACAGTTTGATCAGCCATGGACCCGGCTTATGTGCCGCTACCCGCAGATGATCCGTTGCAGGGCTTAGTTTGCAGACTTGAGACCCAGGAATCGCACCAGACCCAGGTGATGCGATTCCTTCAGGATTTGGCATCCCGTTTCGAACAGGTTCAGGCCTTATTAGGATCCCCGGTTCAACAACCTCAACCGCTATCTGCTGCTGCACCTATAGCACCAGTCGCAGCCACACATTCATTACATCTGCCGGCCCGTTTCTCTGGGGACTCTAAGGCCTGCAGGGGGTTCCTTAGCCAGTGCACAATTCATTTTGAGCTTCAGCCCCAAAACTTCCTGTCCGATCGAGGCAAAGGTAGCCTATATTATATGCCTCCTGTCCGGCGAGGCGTTAGCCTGGGCTGCGCCTCTGTGGGATCTAAATGATCCAGTGGTTTCTAGCCTGTCTGATTTCTTGAAACTTTTTCGGAATATCTTCGAGGAACCGGGTCGTGTCTCCTCAGCGGCCAGCGCCCTTTTACGTCTCCGTCAAGAGTCCACTTCTGTGGGACAGTATGCTCTACATTTTCGTACTTTGACCGCTGAGCTGAGTTGGAATAATGAGGCCCTAGTTGCAACCTTTTTACATGGCCTCTGTGATAGAGTAAAGGATGAATTGGCAGGAAGATCTCTCCCTGCTGATCTGGATGGTGTCATCACCTTGTGTAACCAGATCGATATTCGCTTTCAGGAGAGGGCCCTGGAAAAAAGACGCCAGCACTGCCCGTTCTTTAGGCAGCCTGAGCTCCATGTCCCTTCTCTCCATTCCGAGGAGCACCTCCTGCCTGCTGAGGAACCTATGCAGCTGGGCCGGACCAAGTTATCTCCCTAAGAACGCACTAGTCGCAGAACTCTGGGCCTGTGCCTCTACTGTGGCGTCAAAGGTCATTTTCGTGATACTTGTTCTCTTCGTCCAGAAAAACAATCGGGGCTAATACATCTGGAAGGTGGAGTATTAGACCCTGAAGTATCATCTTCACCTTCTCGTCTTCTTCTTTCTGTGTTCCTTCATGTTGGCGCTTCCTCTCGTTCGGTCTCGGCACATCTGGATTCCGGAGCCGCTGGCAATTTCATGGACTGGGGAACTGCGTCTTCCATGAGACTTACCCTTTTGCCCCTTACAATGCCATTGGTGGTCTTGGCGATTGATGGCACTGTTCTCCCAGGGGGCTCTATCCGCTTCCAGACCCTCCCTGTTGGGATGTCGGTAGGGACACTCCACCAGGAGTGGATATCCTTCCTTGTCTTACCTAAGGCTTCGTCTCCTATCATATTAGGTCTTCCTTGGTTACGGCTCCATTCTCCACATGTTGACTGGACTGCTGGACAGATCTTGACTTGGGGTTCCTCCTGTTCCTCCTCCTGCCTACTCAAGGTTACCCCAAAAGAGAATCCTCCTGTTGCCACCATCCCAGTATCTTTTGCTCTTCCCACTGCGTATAGCTATTTCTGGAATGTCTCCTGCAATAGTCGGCCTGAGGCACTCTCTGGGTCCTGTGGCACTCTGGATGAGGAGCCTACCTGTGAACCTGAGCCGATCAGTCACTCCAGTTTGCATGGCCATTTCTCTTTGCCTGTCCCTGGACCCCCTTGGACACACACCCAGGCTGACTCGTCCACCAGTTCCACAGTCGCTACGCCCTGCGATGCAATTCTGGTGGTCGCTGCACCTGGCAATGCTGTTCAGTCGGCCTCTGCACCAGTCCAGCCTATGCCCAGTGAGCTTCCTGCTTCTTGTTCAGGACCTTCTGTAACCTGGCCTCACCCTACTGCTACTATGTCCGTTCACACCTGTTTAAGAGGCTCAATCTATCCTTTGGATAGACTGCTTCATTCGGTCAGGTGGGGTTTTCAATCTTTTGTTCAGGGCTCTCTGCATTCTGTTTGTGTTCCAGCTATCCAGCTTAACTCTAGTGACACGTCACCTTTTAACCAACCTGACCTCAGGGATCCACTGACCTCTACCCAGTCTGATGGTCCTGTGTTGGATGTCCAGCACATCTTTAAGGGTCTGGGGGACCCTGCTCGGACTTCTGATGGTCTTCTCTTGCCCTTACCCATTTCTAAAAAGCCTTTAGTCCTCAATAAGTCCTTTCGTCCTCTCCTTACCTCGGTTCCGGCCTCTGAGGATAATCTAAAGTACGAGGTTAGTCAAGTTTTGGATTCCCGGCTCCGTAAAGGCATTCTTCAGTACCACGTACATTGGAAAGGGTTTGGTCCTGAGGAGAGGTCTTGGATCACTCCATCTGAGGTCTTTGCTCCTTGTTTATTGAGGAGGTTCCATCTGGAGTTTCCCTTTAAGCCTGGGCACAGGCGGGGGAGGGGGAGGTCTTAAGAGGGGGGTACTGTCATGGTTATGCAATAGAGTTTGTCGATCAGCATACCTGTCTCCATGTGTTCATCTCTAGAGACCAGCTGACCCTCACCTGACTGCTTTTGTAACCTCTCCTCTAAGCATGGCCCCACCCCAGGCCCTATCAGGGAACCCTATATTAACCTGTGCACTGCAAGCCAGCAGTGCTGATCAACCATTGTGTGTTAGCCTCTGTGTACATGCTGTGTTTCCTACATCTGATTCCTGTTACCATCTCTGGCCTGTTCTTAACTATTCCTGTCTGCTCGTGACCCTGACCTTTGGCGTGTTCCCGACCATCCCTGTTTGCCTGTGACCCTGAACCTTGGCGTGTACTCTGTTGTCCTTGTCTGCTTGTGGCCCTGACCTTGGCTTGTCCCTTACTTTCCCTGCTGCCTCCTTCCTCTTCTCCTGTAGTCTACCGTGAGCGTGAGCTGTGAGACCCTGGGGGCAGCGACCTGGAGCCAGACTGCAGCGCAGTCCATCCTTGCCATTAAAGGCTCTGGTGAACACCTGCTGGCTCTTAGACTCTGCATCCTGGGGAATCTATGCTCTAGCTCCCAGTGGGATCTGTGTCAGTGATTCAGTAGACCTGCTTCCTGAACCTCCCAGGGTTCAATCTGCAGCAGTCAGCCGTAGGGTCCACTACCTTGCGGTGCACTCCTGATCCCAACGGTGTGCATCTGTTACCCAGCCTCTAGGTGACCTGACAGTCGTCTAGGGTGATTAGCTAGATTGACAAGAAAAATGTATCTAAACACGTAGAAGGACAAAAGGGGAGTGACCCTAATAGTCCCATATTCGATTAAATGATTGCAAGGAGTCCCTCAAAGTGACTGTGAGGTGTTCCAACCTATGAATGTCTGCGACAGTGTCAATAAGCGGGGACTTTTGTGGGGTGTGAGGGGTTCCCCAGTACAATGGCATGAGCCATCTAGCCTCAGTCAGGATGTGGGTAACCAGTTGTTTAAATTCCCAAATAGGGAAGGAAAAGTAGGCAGTGGATTGGGATCCAAAGGCAGGGAGAATCAACTTTTAACTTATTTGGGTAATAGTAATTTTTTTTCTATTCAGTGATGTCTCTAAATAATTACTCTTATAAAGAAGGAAATTCTTTATTCTGCTTGATGCATAGCAAAATGACTACTCCTAAGGTATTGTGTAAGTAATACTGCTAATTAAAAAGACTGCCAATATTGTTGAGAACAGGATATCAGTAGAGTAAGTAGAAGGTTGATGTTTGCTGTAATATAATCAAACACCCCGGAGTCAAAGATTTTGCTGCTCAAGCATACATTCCTAGAAACAGAAATAGCTATTTTGGAAGCTAGTGTCCCAACCTTGTTTAACACATGTGCTAAATTATTTTGAAGGTTTGCTAAAATGTAGGCGCCTAGTGGTGTCTGAATAAATCTTCAAACATTCATGAATGCCCTTATTACTTCAATAGCTTGCATAGTCTAGTTTACAAATCCTGTAATTTTTTACTAAATGTAGAAAGCTAGCCTGCCCCCTCCCATTTTCAACAACTTACTATTGGCGATTATGAATACCCAGTAGGTATTGTAATGTACCAATAGGGATGTGCAGAGAGTAGGATTAGGTAGGCTAGCTTTCAAAACTGCTAGAAAGTATTAGAAGTGTATATCTGAGCACTTTACATTTCAGGGTGGCCAAGGACCTGCTGAATGTGTTTGAAGGACCTTTTTAGGGAACTAGTGGATTCTGTGTACCTTAATTTTAGTCAAGTAGCAAGTTACCATTTGTAATTGATTAAAAGGTGTACTTCAAAGTTTTACTGCGTAGAATTGGCTGAAGATTATGTCAAGTGCACTTGCTTGATAGTGTTCTAAATGCCCTGTAGATAATTAGGTCATTGCTTCAGAATAAGGTTACCAGAATTACCAGAATTTCAAAATGAAATCTTGGGGACACCCTACTGACTATTCCCACAAATCACACCCTTATTTGTAGCCACACCCCAAGTTTACACCCTGAAATGATCATTTGGGCTCCATGAGAAGGGTAGTGATGCAGAATGCTATCCACGCCATGGAAAAACTGTGGGTCTGGCCACACTGCATTAACAGTTGGCAGGGCTTAAAAGGGTATGGTAAAAAAAAAACTGAACCTATGCTACCATCAGTCAAGAGCTTTTAAAGCAGGGGTCAGTATTAAGTAACACAGAGAGTTCAGGGTTCAGGATTAACTAATGCTCCTAATTTAGGGTGCAGGATTTAAGTGGTTATAAAACCTAAACTTTTCCTTTAATGCATTCCTTGTTTTAGGGTAAGGAATATTTAGGCATCCGTATCCCCCCTCACCCCCTCTTTTAATTACCAGTGCTGTGCCCATCTGCACCTCTTCTCTCCCCTCACTTCCTGATCTCACTGGCTTTGCCGAGGCAGCGGGAGTCATTGGCTCCCACTGCTGTCAATCAAAGACAGTGACGAGAGTTGAGTTTGGGGCTGAGTACCGCTGTCTGTGTCTATTGATGTAGACAGCAAGGCTCGAGAGCAAGCCTACACGAGTGCCTCCAAAGAAAGCTTTTTTCTATGGGGGCACTCACCAGAGAGGAGGAGCGCAGGCGGGGGATCAGAGAAGAGGAGGTTCAGGGCCACTCTGTGAAATTCCATTGCACCGAGCAGGTAAGTATAAGCCTGTTTTTTTTTTGTTTTTTTTTATAAAAAAAGCATTTATTATCACTTTAAAGTAAACCACTCCAGCTGTACTGTACAAGCCTCAGTCCAAAATGGCATGACTGCTTGCATGTTATGAATTAGAGTCTGTGCATTGTGAAGTTTACAGTATCAACTCCTGAGGACGGTTCCGGAAATGTCTGTTTTCCAGAGACAGACACATCACATCTGAATCTTAAATGAGTGTTCAAGGGAGGCACCTCCTATGAGAAGTTATTTGTGCCTCTCAAATTTATCTTACTTTGCTATGAGCTACTAAGCCCTACCAACTGCCATTTCCTTCTCATTTGAAAGGGGGAAGGCCCTGAGTTAGGGAAGACACTAACACATTTAAATTAGTTTCATAGAGGAACTGAGAAGGATAATTGTAGATTTCTTGTGTCTACTTTTAGGCAGAACGTTTAAAATTGCTGAAAGGGTCACTTAAGTTTGTTACTTTTTTGTAATTTTTGTGTTTCAAGATTATTACTACCGTTTACAGATAATTCCACTACTTGAAGCTATGGCCAAAATTTAAAAATAAAAATAACTAAGTTTAATTTAGATCCCCTGAGGAAGTCACCTGTTCGTGACAATACAAGTTGGGATTGGACGATATGTACCTCGGAAGTGACGTATTAGGACACAGGTGTCAAACACAAGGCCCGCGGGCCGAATCCGGCCCTCCAGGCTATTTCATGTGGCCCTCGCACCTCTCCTGCAGCTGCAGGAGAGTCTCAGCCCTTCACTGGTCCTCCTCCAGACCCTTACTTTCTGCTTTCAAGCAATGCATTCAACTTCTTCCCAGCAGCAGCATAAGGAAAAGGGGGTGCACTGTGATGTAAGGGAGAGTGGAGGACTCAACTTCTGATGGTGGGGTGGCTCTTGACATCTAATGTAAGGGGAGGGGGATGCGCTGGACATTTAATCTTACAGATACAACCGGCCCTTTTGAGGGCAATTATAATGCTGATGCGGCCCACAATGAAATTGAGTTTGACACCCCTGCATTAGGACAACCTCGGTGCTTGTGGATTATATGTCCGTTCTTATTGATTCAATTGTGAGTAAAATATCAGCTGTTTTTATAATAAATCTTTTTGAAACCTACTGCACTATTGGAGATCTCTTATTTGAATATCACCATTGAGGGCAGTATCGGAAAGGACCCCCTGGAGTCTGAGAGAGGTGGCTTTTCCATTTCCACTGTTTCTTAAGCTGTTTTCACCATTGCAAACATTCCTGGAGGTGAGCAAAGATACCTGGACCCCTAGAGAGAGACCCATTTTGTCTATATGCTGTTACCTTGCAGCAGTAAGGTGCATGGCTAAAGAGCACTGAGGTGTCACAGCAATTTTAAAGGAATAGGCACCAGTCACCTTATATTTTTTGCTTGGAAGAAGTAATTAATTTATCACCTTTGACACTGTTGTGTCTTCACTTGGACTTTTTTATTCAGTTTTTCCAGTCACTGCACATTTATATGGTTGGCACGTTTGTGGTCACTTTGCACTTTATTGTTAATTTAGTTGCTGCACTGTTTGATTTTACTGTGAATTTATTTTGTTATGCTCTTTATTGTATTCACTCATCTTTATTCATATTGACCACATTTTTTTTGACATATTACTACTTGACAGCACAACACCACCACTCTATTATTCATAGCACTCTAATTGACTACTCCAGTGATATACTTAACAACATATGAAGTCAAATACGATTTAGCATTATGTGTGTCTAGAGCTGTGATCCAAATATAATGTAGCATTGTGCAAAACTAGTAGGCATAACCTTGCACTAGTTGCATCTAATGCACTGTACACACGAGCGTAATTTCCCTCGGAAAAATCTTGGATGGTTTTTCCAATGGAATTCCGCTCAAGTTTGGCTTGCATACACATGGTCACACAAAAGTTCTCTGAACTTTCGACCGTCAAGAACGCGGTGACGTACAACACTACGATGAGGAGAGATAATGAAGTTCAATGCTTCCAAGCATGCGTCGAATTGTTTCCGAGCATGCGTGTTTTTTTGCGCGTCGGAATTGCATACAGACAAAGCATTTTCGGATAGGAACTTTTTCCGACCGAAAAATAGAGAACCTGCTCTCAATCTTTTGCTGGCGGGAATTCCGCCAGCACAAGTCCGATGGAGCATACACACGGTCGCAATTTCCGACCAAAAGCTCTCATCGGAGTTTTGCTGGCGGCATTTCCGCTCATGTGTACAAGGCATAAGGAAACATTTTGGGTGCATAAAAAAAAAAAAAATAGAAAAAAAACAAAAAAACACTGCTATACACTAGATCAGAAGTAGGCAACCTTAAAGAGGTGGAGATCTACCTGAACAACATGGGAAAAGTCAAAGATCACTGGGCAGTGTCACCTCCTCACACCTGATTTAGACCTCTAATTGTGTCGCAAGTGCGTGCAATGAACGGCAACCATGGGTTTAAATCAGGTGGTGAAGAGGCAAACATAACGCTTTCTCACCACCTGTCAACTGCACTCGGATCGCTTTTCAGAGGAGAAGCAGTGCCTGCTGCACTTATGAATGAGCCCTTTGTTGCATTTGGCAGCAGCACCCTTAGGGCTCATCCACACATAAAGTTGGGGGGTGGCAAAACCCTGCGGTTAAGTCATTGTTTTTAACTTCTGCTGTGGCTTTGACTTGTGTACACCCCTGGTCACTGCAGCTAAAGGGAGTGCGGTTGGTGCGGGGGTGATAAAAACCTGTCTTAACTATTGGGCCCCCCTCAAATGCAAATGTAAACTAACCCTTACTGTTCTGAGCCCCTATAAGGCTGCTTTAACACTGATGTACTGCAGTTTACCTTTACTGTGGGTGCAGTGCATTTGCAACTTTCCTGGGTTAGCTGCAGGATATAATTGGAGTCTATAGCTAAGGGCAGAAAACCCACAGGAAAGTTGCAGGTACACTGCACTGCACCTTCACACTGACCGGAAGATCTCTTCTTTCCTGTTGCTGGCACCACTCTGGAGACCGCTAGCCAGGCTAAGAGGTGGAGTGCAGTTGGTATCAATCTGCATGGGTCAGGAGTCAGTACTACACAGGAGCTTTTGCGGCTCTTGTTCCCTGCTGCAGCTCCAACTTTCCAAGTAGTCCCTCTGTATTTCACTTTTATCTACGGCCAACAGTTCTTTAAATAAGGTGATGCAACATCACACAGGAAGCATTCCCGGAAGTGACGCGGTTAAGGAACGAGTTTGGCACTCGTGGATTTTCGCCAGTTCTCGGCTTTTTAAAATGTGAGTGTTACTATATTATTTTAATAAATCTGTTTACAACGATACTACACTACGAGAGCATTCTCCTTTCTTTACACATTCCCATTGGGAGGGTACTAGAGAGGATCCCCTAGGAAGAACAGAGACCCAGTACCATTACAGGAGGGAGCAGTGCATTGGAAATATCTATAGAGGACCCCTAGTGGTGACCACACGATATTACACCATCTGTGGAAGATTATACCCTATTCTGGTTCTAGACATATTTAAGGTGAGGGGCTAGATAGCATGGAGGTGACACAGGAAGAAGGATATACTGTCACTCATATCATGAATTGTCACAACTAATGGTGAAGGGATAGCTCACGCATAGCTATCCAGAAACTATGAAGGACATTTTTTATAAGGAATATTTTTATGGACATGATTAACTGCTCTTGATATGTAAATACATGCGGGGAGGGCGGGCTTGATGAGGGAACCTGACGGATGCAGCTGCTGATGATGATCTGAGAATCCTGCGAACCTCCCCCGGCATGAGAGTGAGGAATGGACATCATCTCTGCTCTCTGTTCCTGTCTTCTCCCCCCCTCCTTAGCTGCCTGGTGATTGGATGAGTGACTGAATGCAGGACACAACAGAGCACTCCCTGGGTATCTGCAGGAACGCCAGCAAGAACGTGTGGTGATGGTGAGAGCACACAGCGGTTCTCTGGGGCTCGTACACAGAGAGACAGTGGACTAGGAGCTCACTAGACACTCAGGTCCATGGCGTCCTGGCTGAGAGGACAGGAGGCTCAATGGAGACGTGCTGCTGCTAAAGTGGACCGCGGGTTGGACTTAAGGACAGGAGAGGTCTGCGGCGCCCTCCCCTCCCCCTCCCCTCCCCCTAAGGACCTCATATATTGCTAACCTGGTACTCCCTTCAGAAACCTCCAAGAGTGAGCGATCTGCTTTGTATGTGCTCATAATATATCTGCGCTGCAGTACTACTGGATGGATTAAAAATAAGGATATAGAGAGACTCTCCTACTGGTACAAGGACTAAAACTGTGAAAGAAATTAAATTCCTTAAAACTGGTTCCTGGATCTTATGTTAGACTGGACTGTGTTCACAGGGGTGTTATGTACAACAGTAAAAATATGGGAAGCAAATAAGCAAGGCAATCTAGTTGAATAAAGGAGGATCTTGGACAATTAGTGGAAGCAGAGACTAACTGGAAAGGTCTGGTGATAAGAGAGTTCCGGGAGAGCAGGGATGATGGGACCCTCCCCTCACCAGCATACACGAGTTTTACAGGCCAATCTTACTCCTGTCTCTAACAAAGGAAAAGTGTCTGAATTTAATATATTAGAACTGTAAGATAATAAGCATTGCGTTGTTCATTTAATAGCAGTGAATTGTTGGATTACCGTTAAAAACACCCTGTATCAACCAGTACCAACCAGTGTGACAGCGGGAAGGTGAACTGGGTCACACACTAATTAAGCAGTCATTCACCCTCCTCTCCCCACCTTACCAGATCCAATTGTGGCCAGCATCTGTTTTTTGTTTTTTTTTCCAAAAATTACTGGGAAACTGTTGGGACAGCAGGGATGGTGGGAGCCTTCCCTTACCAACATATATGAGTTTCATAGCCCACTCCTACATCTCTCTCTAACAAAGGAAAAGTGTCTGAATTCTATTAAATTAGAACTGTAAGATAATAAGCACTGTGCTGTTCACCTCATAGCAGTGAATCATTGAATTACCGTTAAGAACACCTGTATCAATCAGAAACAACCAGTGTGACAGCGGAAAGGTGGATAAGGTTAGACATTAACTAAGTAGTCACCATAACTTCCCCCTCCACCTCACCAGATCCGTTTGTGGACAGTAGCTGATCTCTTCAAAAATTATCAGGAAACAGTCAGGCGAGCAGGGATGGTGGGATCCTCCCCTCACTAATATATACGAGCTTCTCAGCCCATTCCTATATTTGTCTCTAACAAAGAAAAAATGTCTGAAATCACTATATTTGCACTGTAATAAGCACTGCGCTGTTCATCGGATAGTAGTGAATAACTGAATTACCGTCAAGAACACCCCATACCAGTGATGGTGAACCTTGGCACCCCAGATGTTTTGGAACTACATTTCCCATAATGCTCATGCACTCTGCAGTGTAGTTGAGCATCATGGGAAATGTAATTCCAAAACATCTGGAGTGCCAAGGTTCGCCATCACTGCCCTATACCAACCAGTATCAACCTGTGTGACAGCGGGTAGGTGGATAAGGTTACACACTAACCAAGCAGCTACTCACCCCCCCACCTCACCGGACCCGTTTGTGGCCAGCAGCCAGTAATTTTTATAAAATTACTATATCGAACGTATACCTGAAATATAAAGAACAAGATGAGGGGGAAATCCGTAAAGGGGGCAAGTGCGAATCCACCCAGAATGAGTGCGAGCCCTGGCTCTATTAAATACTTCCCGACCGGCGTATGCCAATGTACGTCGGCAGAATGGCATGGCTGGGCAAATGGGCGTACAGGTAAGTCCCATTGAATTTCATTGCATGCGCGCCGGCCGGGAGCTCCGTGAGTGGGATACCCGCGATCACCTCATGGAGAGGACAAACGGGGAGATGCTGATGTAAACAGCATCTCCCCATTCTGCCTAGTGACAGTGTCACTGATCTCTACTCCCTGTCATCGGGAGCAGAGATCAGTGACCTGTCACAGCTAGCCCATCCCCCCTACAGTTAGAAAACACTCCCTAGTACTGACTTAACCCCTCCCGCCCCCTTAACCCCTTCACTGCCAGTGTCATTTACACAGGAATCAGTGCATTTTTATAGCACTGATTGCTGTATAATTGACAATGGTCCCAAAAATGTGTCAAAAATGTCCAATGTGTCCGCCATAATGTTGCAGTCACAATAAAAATCGCTGATCGCCGCCATTACTAGTAAAAAAAAAAAATTATTAATAAAAATGCCATAAAACTATCCCCTATTTTGTAAACGCTATATCTTTTGCGCAAACCAATCAATAAACGCTTATTGCAATTTTTTTTTGCCAAAAATATGTAGAAGAATACGTATCGGCCTAAACTGAGGAAAAAAAAGGTTTTTTTGATTATTTTTTGGGGATATTTATTATAGCAAAAAGTAAAAAAAAAAATGTGTTTTTTTCGAAAATTGTTGCTATTTTTTTGTTTATAGCGCAAAAAATAAAAACCGCAGAGGTGATCAAATACCACCAAAAGAAAGCTCTATTTGTGGGAAAAAAAGGATGTCAATTTTGTTTGGGAGCCACGTCGCACGAACGCGCAATTGTCAGTTAAAGCGACGCAGTGCCGAATCCCAAAAAAACGCACTGGTCAGGAAGGGGGTAAATTCTTCCGGGACTGAAGTGGTTAAAAAATATATGACACAGGATGAGGGGGACAGAGAGCCCGGTGAAACCAACAGGGGCTAAGAGTAAAAAAACCCCAGAGGGAGTACAAAAAAACAGACAGAGAAAACAACCAAAGGACCCAGAGACACCAGATATCTCAGAGAGCATTTGTGAGGACAGAGAGGAAGAACTGGCAACTGAACCTAGACAAAAAAAACAATTGCCAACCAAAGGAGAGATGGCAGAGATGTTCGCAAAATTAGAAACATCTATCAAGGGGGAAATGGCCACTCTACATGAGGATTTGAACCTCATCTTGAGAAGGGTGGAAGGCACAGAAGAGCAACTGGATGTACAAGCAGTAACAATAAAGGATTTGAAAGAGCAGATGGTAAGACTACAAAGAGACCAGAGAGATATACAATGTATCGGCTAGAAGACCAGGAAAATCGGAATAGAAGGAAAAATCTTCGAATAAGGGGAGTACCAGATATGCAGGGAGAAGATCTACAGGTAAAAATGGATAAAATATTCGGGCACCTGCTGGGACTAAATGAGACTGAAAAAATAAAGTTTGAAAGGGTGCACTGGGTAAGAAAGCCAGCTACACTGGAAGCAGAAATGCCAAAAAATATAATAGCAAGATTTCATTATTTCAAGATAAGGAACAGATCTGGCAAAGACTGAAAAACAAACAACTGATTAAATATGAAGAGTCCATCCTGCAGATATTTCCGGACTTATCAGCCGAGACCCTGGCTAGAAGAAGAACACTGAAACCCTTACTGGAGCACCTGAAACTTAATAATATACAATATTCATGGGGTGGGAGGGGAGGGAGAGGGTAGAATAAGAGTAGCAGAATAAATGCAATACTGCGGGAAGAGGGGGCGGGGGAAGGGTCATCCCTATTTTTGGGGGGCAGCTGGTCTGACGGGACCCACAGGTAGAGTCTAACCTTCGGGGGGGAACCAAAGGGCCTAGGAGGAGGAGAAAGGCCAATTGCCCCAAAGGAAGGGGAGTGGGGGGAGGTTAGAAGGGAGAGGGGAAAAAAGGAGGGGTTTTCTCTCAGGGATCTGCTCTGGAAAGAATCAAGATTTAGATGAGGGGTGGGGGGGTCTCTGCCCACTGTGCTCCCAGAAGTGGGAGAGGGGAAGAGATGTCTCGGAGCTCAGTGTGCAGAGATGACTACCCTTAACTTCATGACTTACAATGTCTGTGGTTTAAACACTCCTATAAAGAGAAATAATGTAATAAGAGAACTTAAACATTATAAAGCGGACGTAGTCCTATTACAAGAGACACATATATCATATGACTCAAATTTAAAAATATTATCAAGAAACTATCCAGTATGGTATTACGGGGACTCTCCAATAAAAAGAGCTAAAGGGATTGCTATAGGATTTGCCAGAGGAGTAAGGTTTGCCCTAGAGGACAGAGTCACAGACCCGGAAGGGAGATATCTGTTTCTGAAGGGTAAAATTAATGAGGAAGAATACTCTCTGGCAAATATCTATTGCCCCAATAATAATCCAATAAAATATACAATTAATATCATAAAAAAGTTTATGGATTTTAAGAAAGGATATACCATCCTGGGTGGAGATTTTAATTTTTGTATGACTCCAGGGATCGACAGTACGTCAAGTGTACAGAGGGCTGGGAATGTTCTGCGGAAGGTTTTAAAAAAGATCTTAAAACAGAACCAGCTGATAGAAGTGTGGCAAATGCAAAATGCAAACTGCCGAGATTATACATTCCACTCCTCGGTGCACGGGACGTACTCAAGAATAGATTTTTTCTTGGTAGATCATAGATTGCTCAATATAGTTGTTAAGGTAGACATTAAAATTCTCGAATCATGCGCCGGTAATGATGGGAAGCTCATTTGACAATCTGAGCTCTACTTTTAAAATGGCATGGGAAAAAAATCTTAAATTATGCTCGGCGGGAATGATGACACTACTCATAGAGGAGTATCAGAAGCATATGACTGACATAGATACTAACATAGATTCAATCTATTCAAAAATCTATTCAAAAATCAAACCACTACAAAACCATCCCTCTTTCCAAAACATTAATGAGAAATTAAAGGTACATATAGAACTTTTTAACAAAACAATCCTCTCTAAAAAAGAATTGAAATACTTGCGAGATAAACAAGCCTTTGAGGAGGGTAAGGCCTACAAATGGTCTCAAAGTAGTGGCAATAAAAACGTCCAACGTAAACCAGCACAGTATGTGAGATATTCAGATGTTTCTGATTCGTCATCTGAATCATCCCATGTCTCCCACACGCCTTTCAAACAAACCAGGCGAACTAGGAAACCTAAATGACGTCAAGAAGGAGATCACCTTCTAGCCAGTAGTACCAAAAAAACATTCCCCAAATCACGATTGCAGAATCCAGCTGCTGCAATTCCAGGCTCCACGACGCCGGTACCACCTTCTGGTGCCGAGGTCGCGTGATCAGTGCCAGTTGAAATCCCTGTAGCCACACCATCTGCCAAAATTCCAGCAATATTTTTCCCAAAAAACCAGGGGAATCCCCCTGTATTCAGCAACCTGACATCCCATTGAGCACCTCTTCTTCCTCTTTCTCACTTAATGTTGTCAATCTTTCGGCACACAATCTTACTCAAGATGAAATTTCAGTTCTTTCCAAGGGCCTTATATTTTGTCCAAATAACAGACTGGACAAGTTTGTAGCCATAAAGGATCTTCATGTCTATACTCGCAAACTGCTACTCGAGAGTATATTTGAAAAACATAAACCTGAATATGAAGATTGTCGCATGTTTAGCAAACGACAAGCTTTAAATAACCTAAATTCTCTTCTAGAAGAAAGCGACCAAAGGGACCTTATCGATACTATCGATTTAGAATCCCTATTGAAGGGTATTAAAGACCCGCCTACTGACATTTCAGCTAAAAAATCTTCTTTAAAAAAAGGCCTCCTCTATGTATCCTGCCCCTAGTTCCAACCACGGTGTCGCAACATTCCTCAAAATGACCTCTCAAGAGATCAAATCCCTTAACTGTACACTTACCTATAGAAAGAATCTAACTAAAGGCGATGAAGTTGGCGTTACAAAATCTACAAAATCAAGATCTAAAAATCACACCATCACGATAAAATCCAGTGACAAAGGAGGTAACATTGTCCTTATGGACAATGAACAATGCAGGAAAATGTGTTTTAAGATCTTACAAAATCGCGATTGGTATCGTCCAGTGGGCTCAGATATTGTAGGGGCTTTTAACAAAAAGTTTTATCTGTTTGTGGATGATGCTTTTTCCAACAATATTATATCCAAATAGACATGGGATTTTGTCCGTACTCCCTATCCAAGAATAGCGACGTGCTATGCGTTGCCTAAATTACATAAAAATGCTGTTGATCCACCGGGGAGACCTATTCTTTCCGGGAATGGATCTATTACTGAAAATGTATCTAAGCTGATAGATGAGCACATCAGACCTTTTGTTCTTACAATTCCTTCCTACATCCGGGATACCATCCATCTCTTGCAAATTATAGAAGATGTTTCAGTTCCTGACCAATGTATCTGTAAGAGAACTGTTGCGCTCCGAGCACACTCGCGCACGCATGCGCGCATAAGGGACTCTTTGGATCGCAGATGCGCCAATGCGCGTGCGCAAAGGAGTGTGGGCACCCACAGGAGCGCGTCCACGCACCCCTTTGGTGCCAGACGGCCTATTTAAGGGGCGCACTGACTGTAACAGATGCTGACTGATCTTCAGCTGTTCCTGTACCAGTACCCTGTGTTTCTGCTTGCGTGCCTGATATCTGTTGCTGAACCCTTGGCTTCCCCTGACCTTGCTTCTGGACTCTCCCTCATCTTCGATTACTTGTTCCTGATTTCGGCTTCCTATTGACTCTGCTCCTGCCTGATGATTTGGTACCTTGCTGCCCGCCTGCTTCCGAACCCGGCTATTCCTGTGACTTCACTCCTGTCTCCTGTTTGGCTCCAAGCTGCCTGCCGTGTTGCTGCATCTCCGCTCCTGCGATCTGCTGCGACTTCCTGCATTCCCAAAGTCGCATCATCTGCCTCAAGCTTCCAAGGCTACATCTGCAGGCACTCGTGTTCCCCCTTTCCTTTGAGTCCTTCTGTTTCCATTCTCAGCGGGACCCAGGTTGGAGATACAAGGGAGGCCGACCTCGTCACTTCAGACTCCGATAAGGTACGTGACAGTATCAGTCAGCCAGCAATGGAGTCTGAAAGGGAGGCCTCGCCTGTTATGGACATCTGCCGATCAATTTCTGCACTAGCCTATACTGTACTGAATCTCCAAGAGGACCTGGGCCAGATGGAAGATCGTCTACCGAACCTGCTTGATGTTTCATCTGCCTCTACCCACCTTGCTCTTGTGAATTCTTCTGTGCAAACAGACTTTTGCCTGCTCAGTGGAACCTCTCTGCCTCCTGAACCCAGAGTACCCTTGCCTAAGCATTTTTCAGGGGATCGCAAACTGTTCCGTACTTTCCAAAATGCCTGTTAATTTTATTTTTTCTTGTTACCCCGAACTTTCTCATCTGAGAGTTTTAAAGTGGGATTTATCATTACACTCCTACTAAATGAACCATGTCCCAACTGTATGCTGATCCCTTCCTCCAACAGACTGCTGAATCCACACTTGGTAAACTCCAACAAGGCTTAAGATCCGTAGAAGATTATGTAACTGATTTCCGTGTCTGGAATTTAGATACGCAGTGGAATAAAGCCGCTGTACATCAACCATTTCGTCTTGGACTTTCTGACACATTAAAAGACAAACTTGCCCGAGTAGGAGTACCATCATCCCTGGAAGATCTGATCCACCTTGTCATCCAAATCGACCATCGACTGCGTGAAAGGCAATCTGAGAAGGCTAATATCAAGCCATCTACTTCCTCTAGAGTTTTTGCTTCTGTTTCTGCAGTCACTTCCAGGTTACCAAGGAGACCCCACAAGAATAAGGAGCACCTTGAGTCTCCCCGCAGAAGCTTTCTAAGACCACCTCAGTCTTCACCTGAGTCCACAACAGCCTACAGTTGTTTTGTGGACTCAGCCTTTGTCACCTTACATCAACTTCCTGTATGCACCAAAGGCAGGGATTTACTGTGCATCTTGCAGATGGCCCTGGTCTCAAGTCTGGACCTGTTACACAAGAGACTGTACCCATTCTCTGCCAGACTACCTCGGAACATCAGGAACTTCTCCGTTTGGATGTCATAACTTCCCCCATGTTCCTGTTATCCTGGGGTTACCTTGGCTGAGGGCCCATAACCCTCATATTGACTGGCTCACTGGAGATATCTCCTTTTCCTCTAATTATTGTCAGAGACATTGCTACCCGGAAAAGTCTGCTAATCCTGTTCCTCTCCTCAGCATCCACTCGAACCCCGAAACTATGAAGTTAGTACCTGTAGCTTATCATGAATTCCTGGATGTATTTAATAAAAAGAATGCAGAGACTCTTCCTCCCCACTGGATTTACGATTGCCCCATTGAACTTTTACCAGGGGCAGAGATTCCTTTCGGCCGAATGTACCCTCTCTCGGAACCCGAACTAGAGGCCTTATGCAAATACATAGATGAAAGTCTGGAAAAAGGTTTCATTCGGACCTCTTCCTCTCCAGCAGGGGCCGTTATCTTCTTTGTGGAGAAAAAAGATCACTCCCTGAGTCCCTGTATTGACTATCGTGATCTTAATAAAATAACTATCAAGAACCGGTACCCACTTCCATGAATTCCCCAGTTGTTCCAGAGACTGCGTGGAGCACAAGTCTTTTCCAAGCTCGATCTGAGAGGTGCCTACAATTTGGTTTGAATCAAGAAGGGAGATGAATGAAAGACTGCCTTCAGGACACGTTTTGGGCATTTTGAATACCTAGTCATGCCCTTCGGTCTCTGCAACGCCCCAGCCACCTTTCAGCACCTGGTAAATTATGTTTTTCGGGACTTCCTTGACCTGTTCATCATTGTCTATCTCAATGATATTCTTATCTTTTCTGACTCGATCGAAGTTCATCATACCCATGTGAAGAAGATTTTGAGTACACTTTGTGAACACCACCTCTATGCCAAGGCTGAAAAGTGTGACTTTGAAAAACAGACAATACAATTTCTGGGACTTGTCATCTCCACTGATGGTATCTCCATGGATCCCCAGAAAGTCACCGCTGTCTTGGAATGGCCAGCTCCTACAGACTGGAAGGCGGTACAAAGGTTTGTGGGATTCGCTAATTTTTATAGGAAATTCATTAAGAACTTTTCTGGCATTATCTCTGCTATTACCCTTTTGACTAAACAGCATGTTCCTTTCCGGTGGAGTACAGAAGCACAAGCATCTTTTGAGCAGTTAAAAGCTTTGTTCACCTCAGCCCCCATCTTAAAGCATCCTGATCCATCCTTGCCCTACATTCTGGAGGTAGACGCCTCTGAAGACGTTGTGGGGGCCATATTATCGCAGCGACAGGGTCCTAAGTCTCTTCTCCATCCTGTGGCGTTCTTCTCCAAGAAATTGAATCCATCTGAGAAAAATTATGATGTAGAGGACCAGGAATTGTTGGCCATTAAAGCTGCCCTTGAGAAGTGGCGTTACCTGTTAGAAGGTGCTCTGCACCCTATACTCATCTTCACCGGCCACAAGAACCTCGAGTACTTGAGAACAGCTAAAAGACTTAGACCTCGGCAGGCAAAATGGGTATTGTTCTTCTCCCGCTTCACATTCCACATAACTTTCCGCCCTGGTTCAAAGAATGGTAAACCAGACGCGCTGTTGCGCATGTTCAATGATCCTGTTCGTCCCTCGGAAGCAGACACCATTTTACCGGTCAAAAACTTTCTCCTTTCCAAACCGATCTGATGTCCCAAATAAGAACTGAGTTGTTGGAGCACCCCCCTTCCCAAGACTTACCCCTCCAGCTAAAGGACAGGCTCTGTTACCATAAGGAACAGGTCTTTGTCCCGGAGCAGTTTAGAGTTTCTGTCCTGAAGCATTGCCACGATCATCCTTTGGTGGGCCATTTTGGGATTCACAAGAGTATCGACCTAATTTCCCGTTCTTTTTGGTGGCCAGACTTGATTCAGGACTGTAAAAGATATGTCAAATCCTGTGTGAATTGTCAACGCAATAAGACTGATCGAGCCAAGACTTGGGGTCTATTAGAATGTCTTCCTGTGCCTATGAAACCATGGAGCATGATATCCATGGATTTCATTGTTGAGATCCCCCCGTCTGAGAACTTTACCACCATATTTGTCGTGGTCGATCGTCTGACCAAAATGGCACACTTTTTACCCTTGCAAGAACCCCTTCTGCCGCAGAGACTGCTTCAATGTTCATTCGAGAGATAGTGAGGCTACAAGGTATCCCCGACAAAATCACCTCTGATCGAGGGGTACAGTTCACTTCCAGATTTTGGAGATCTCTCTGTGAAGCCTTGAACATCGAGCTCCGTCTGTCCACTGCTTACCATCCTCAAACTAATGGACAGACGGAGAGAACCAACCAGACTTTGGAACAATACTTGCGTTGCTTCTCCTCTTTCTCACAGGACGATTGATCACCTCTGCTTCCGCTAGCAGAATTTGCATACAATAATTCCATCCACTCTGCTACCAAACAAACACCCTTTTTCGCCAGTTATGGATACCACCCTTCCTTTTTGCCTGAATTACCCGTGGAATCTTCTGTGCCTGCTGTCCAAGACAGATTGAGTTTGTTCAACGCCAACAACAAATTGCTTCAGGACACCATCTCTAAGGCTCAGGCTAACAACAAAAGATTTTTTGACAGGAAAAGGAGGGGTAACTTGAATCTGAAACCAGGAGACAAGGTCTGGCTATCCACTGCTAATTTGAAACTTAAGTGTCCCTCCAAGAAAATTGGTCCAAAATGACTGGGGCCCTTTCCTGTAAAGAGAGGGCTCTACTCTGTGGCCTTTGAACTAATCTTACCAAGGAACCTAAAGATTCACCCTGTTTTCCATATTTCTTTATTGAAAACATCAGTGCCCAAACCCTTTCCCAACTGGGATCCTGAAAACCCTCCTCCACTGCTCATTGAGGGCAGTGAAGAGTTTGAAGTAGAAGCCATTCTCAACTGTATTTGGTACCTTGCTGCCCGCCTGCTTCCGAACCCGGCTATTCCTGTGACTTCGCTCCTGTCTCCTGTTTGGCTCCAAGCTGCCTGCCGTGTTGCTGCATCTCCGCTCCTGCGATCTGCTGTGACTTCCTGCATTCCCAAAGTCGCATCATCTGCCTCAAGCTTCCAGGGCTACATCTGCAGGCACTCGTGTTCCTCCTTTCCTTTGGGTCCTTCTGTTTCCATTCTCAGCGGGACCCGGGTTGGAGATACAAGGGGGGCCAACCTCGTCACTTCAGACTCCGATAAGGTACGTGACAGTATCCTTGCAACCATTGATGTAGAAGCCCTCTACAGTTCAATACCATTCTGTAGAGGGCTAGCCTGCATCCGCAAGGTTCTATCCCAAACGAGCCACCATGAGTCCTCATTTAATGAGTTCATTCTCCTGGCACTAGAATATATATTTAACCACAATGTGTTCTCTTTTGATGGTCGGCTGTTCCTCCAGGTGCAGGGCGTAGCCATGGGCACCTGTTGTGCCCCTGGCTATGCCAATCTGTACCTGGGGGAATGGGAAAATGCAGTTTTTAGCGACGAGGATCTCTCTATGTACCTGTGCCACTTTGTTATGTGGCACAGGTACATAGATGACATCTTTGTGGTCTGGGATAGTCCCCAGTCCCTTTTGGATGAATGTCTCAATGCACTAAATGTGAACCAATTTAATCTTAAATTTACCATGACCTCGGATAGGTTCAAAGTCACCTTTTTGGACATTGAGATCTTTAAAAATGAATTTAACCTGCTGTCCTGTAAACTTTATAGGAAGCCCACTGCGGGTAATACAGTGTTGCATTCCTCTAGCTTTCACCCAAACCACTCATTAACTCTATCCCCTACGGGCAATATTTACGCATCAAACGCAATTGCTCCAACTACCAAGACTTCAAGCATGAGGCCAACAAACTTAAAAAATGCCTACTCGAATGTGGCTACAGCCACAAATGTTTTAAAAAAGCATTCCAACGTGCCAACTCCAGTGATAGGCACACTCTGTTGGCCCCCACAAAAAGCTGTAACCCCAAGTGAAAACCAGAGAATAATTACAACATACACTAATGATCACAAGAAAATATTGCATATATGTAAGAAGTATTGGCACTTACTAACATCCGACCCTACAATAGGACCCTTTGTTCCTCCCACCCCGCAGATCACCTACAGATGGGCTGCCTCTGTCAGTGATCTGCTAGTTCAAAGTGAATTTCATGGCTCAGCAAGAGGTGATCCATGCACAACAACAGGCACGTTCCCATGTGGATTGTGCCCCTATTGTAAATACATGGATATTAGGAAAAACATTTTTCTACCCAATGGTAGACGTTTTGTACCGAAACACCATTCTAGCTGCCAAACCATGGGAGTGGTTTACTTGCTACTGTGTAGCTGCAACTGCTTCTATGTTGGCAAAACAGTACAAAAACTGTGGCAACGCTTATACCGCCACATCAGGGCAATGCAAACTGCCAACCCAGATCTTCCTCTGGGGAGGCATGTTGCTCAGGTCCAAGGTGGTATTTTTCCCCAAATTTCTGTTTTAGCATTAGATCGCATACACCCAAGCACACGCGGTGGAGACTTTAATAAAGGTCTCCTGCAACGTGAGCTTCGTGGGATATTCAACTTGAATGTGACTTCTCCGCCTGGCCTTAACGAAGCCTTTAATTTAAAACCTTTTTTACCAGGCTTCGTGATGAGAGGCTATGATAAAGAACTTTCAATTTATGCATCATCCTCGTTTCCTTCCTTCTTTCCTTCCTTTTCTTCTTCCCTTTTCTTGGTTCCTTCTCTCCTGCAATTTTAGGAATACTTCCCATTTTTATTATCTATGTTTGATTATTTGATTTTTTGTTTTGCTTTGACTCAGTCACTCTGTCATTAATATCAATCCATTTATCCTTGTTGCCTATTTTGCATGCTTAATATGGCTGTTATTAGTATGTATTACATTTACGGTTTTCGTCATGTTAATGAACATTTATGCTCCTCTTTTTTACAGATGATAATATAATTTCTTTTTTTGTTTGAATAAAATATTACCAACATGTACAGATGATGATCCCACGTCTTTCTAGTCCATACCCAGCTGATATTTTAACCATATATATTAAATTATGTATCTAATATTGTCTTCTAAAAACACTTTTTCTTTTTCCTACAGATGTAATTTTTATATATATTCGGTATATACATTTTTTATTATGTGGTTGATATGGACTGACTTGGAACAGTTTTTAGTTTCGATTTTTCCAGATGTCCTGGGTGTCCTGTGCTGGTGGTGTGGTTCGCTGGTGCTCCCTGGCACGGGGGGGGGCCTCCACTCCCTGTTTCTCTAGGGGTGGAGGCAGTTTAGAGGCGAATATGCGCATGCACGGAGCTTCCCGTGCTTCGCGCCGGCGCACTGGTGCTTGTTTCCATTCTTCCTCAGTTACCGCCCTTCCTCTGTGCCAGCGGCCTGGGTCGGCGTCTGACGTCATCACGCTGTCTGACGCGGTGATTCTGGATGTCACGGCGGCCGAGGGGCCGCAGCTGGAGGGTGTCCACACACAGGTGTGGTGGTTGCACAGATATCTGTGCGATCAATAGGCCTAATTGCTAGACCATGCCTTATCTATGGCCCTTATTTGGTCAACACCAAATCGATTGGCTGCTGCCATACCACCACCCCCACTTTGGGAGTTATTTAAATCCAGGTAAGAGCAGCACAGCATTGCTACACAGCCCAGATGAACATCATTCCTGCAGGAACATGAGAGGTTAGTTTACCCAGAGGTAGAAACAACATTGTATTTTTTGTTCTTTATCTCTTTCCTTTTATTTCTTTTTCTTCTTTTTCTTTTCTTCTTAGTCTTTTTCTTCTCTTTTTCCTCTCTTTCTTTTTTCTTACCTAAAATTATGTGGTTTGGCATTTTATCATCTACATTGAAATGACATACCGTATTTATCGGCGTATATCACGCACTTTTTTCCCCTTAAAATCAGGGGAAAATCGTGGGTGCGTGTTATACGCCGATCCCCGCTAATTGTGATCTATCGGAGCGATCGCCGCCGACATTCACATAGCGTGTAGTTTTAAATATGGCGCTGCGGAGTTCGGAGGGACTCGGCGGAGCTGAACGAGTGCCGCCGAGAACACAGTGACTGGGCGGAGCCGAGATACACACTGACCACTGGGGCAAGGCTGCACTGACCACTGGGGCAAAGCTGCACTGACAAGGCTGCACTGACAAGGCTGCACTGGGGCAAAGCTGCACTGACAAGGCTGCAATGGACACTGGGGCAAAGCTGCACTGACACTGAAAAGGCTGCAATGACACTGACAAGGCTGCAGATGGACACAACAAGGCTGCATTGATGGGCATTTTAATGTAAGTTTTTTTTCCTTAAACTTCCCTCCTAAAAGTTTTTTTCCTTAAAATTCCCTCCTAAACTTGGGGTGCGTTTTATACGCCGGCGCGTGTTATACGCCGATAAATACGGTACTCACTTCCACTCTGGGTATTATCTGCTAAATAAGTCTATCCCTGCACCTATACTATATTTTTATCTGGCAGGAATATATACACATATACTGATGACACGCATGTATATATTTTTGTTATTTGCTAGATTCGCACCCTCCTTATCTTCTTGGCGGTTCCTGTGAGCTCTGACTTACCGCTCCACTCTCTCGGGTTCCAGCTCACCTGTCTCTCCAAGTTATGATTTGACGCATTTCCCACTCATTTTACATCCAAGTGGGCAGTAAAAAGCTAATCCTACCTGGGTTATTCCAACTTGATAAATCAACCTAGTGGACTTTTGGATGTGGGAGTTCATCTACCATCAATATTGCTGTGTACCTTGTCATTGTCACTTCAGAGGAGCATGCGTTTATTGTGAGTACCATTGTAAATGATACATGCTTTTTATGTCTGTCTTTCTGGATGATGTCAAATTAATTATTTATAAGTATGGAATCAATATCTATTATATGCATATATATGTTTTCTTTCTCTGTTAGAAGCACAACAGCACACTTTATTTGAACCCCTGAAGAAGGAAATATAGTGTCATGAAAAGAATTTTATCTTTTTATGCTCTCCATTTTTGTTATCATTTTTGAACTATTTTTCTATACTGAATAAAATGTATATATTTTTTATCTGTTTTTCTATTCATACTTTGATCCTGTGCTGGTTTTCTGCCCATAGAATCCCTCTTGTGGCATTTTTCTTTCTTCACATTAGACTTTGGGATGTGGCAGAGACCCTCAGGACTATCTTCCTAGCTCCCCCTTTTTTCTATATGGAATTAAGCATGGGGAGGAGACAAATAGAAAAACCCCCTGGAGACTACCGTATATACTCGAGTATAGGTCGACCCGAATATAAATCGAGGCCCCTAATTTACCACAAAAAACTGGGAAAAACTTATTGATCCGAGTATAAGACGAGGGTGAGAAATGCAGCAGCTATTGTAATTGGACAAGAGGGTCAACAATGCCCATCTGCAGCTGCATGCCTCCCTGTGCATGCCTCCCTGTGTCCTGTGCATGTGTTCCTGTGTCCTGTGCAGCCTACCTATGTCCTGTGCATGTGTCCTGTGCATGTGTCCCTGTGTATGTGTCCCTGAGTCCTGTGTATGTGTTCCTGTGCATGTGTCCATGTGTCCTGTGCAGCCTACCTGTGTCCTGTGCATGCCTCCGTGTGGCGCTCTGCACCAATCAGCGTGTGATAATATAATTCGGCGGCCATTCCACTGTTCAAAAGCCGCGCCTCCTCCTCGTCTGTGATAGGCAGAACACTCCATTTCCCAGCAGTCAGCGGTCATACCACGGACGAGGATGAGAGAATGTCCATCATAGGCTGTACACTGACTGCTGGGAAATGGAGTGTTCTGCCTATCACAGACGAGGAGGAGGCGCGGCTTTTGAACAGCGGCGGTGACTTGAGTATAAGTCGAGGGGGGGCACTTTCAGCCTAAAAAAAAGGGCTGAAAATCTCGACTTATACTCGAGTATATACAGAAGAGCTATAACAGGATGTAGAGGCAGAAGCGAAGATTAGGCAGGAATTAGAGTGGTACTTTAAAACTAATGATACAGAAGAAATATCAGAAGAAGCCACACTATGGGAATCTCACAAGGCTTATGTTAGAGGTATACTGATCCAGATGGCCACAGAAAGGAAAAAAAGCGGGAATAAGGAGAAAGAATACTCTGATAAAAGATATTGCGAGGATAGAACAGCAACACTAAAAAATAGGAAAAGCAGAGATTCTTGTGACTCTTATTCGTAAAAGGGAAGAATTGAAAGAACTAGTCGAGCAAGATACACGTTCAGCCTATAATAAGATCAAAAAGGAAAGGTATCTGTGGGGCAATAAAATAGGAAAACCCCTGGCAAGGATGTTAAAAAAGATATGTAAATACTTGGTGTTCGGCCTTGAGACACACAGATACATTAACCGTTTATGCACTGGAATCACCTTTATTTTTGATTTTGAATATTATGCATCATTGAAATCATTTATTGGGTAGATTTATAGTTTTTTATGCTTTGAGATTAATTTCTTTTTTATACTTATTGGCACTGGTATCACTCTTGTAATGGAAATTTGTACGTTCTGTATATAATTGTATTGTATTTTGTATGTATTGCACACTGCCTCACTGTGCACACAGCACTTATAATGTTTTCAGTAAATGTTTACATTCTTTCGAGTCCTGATTAGAATTAGCCTGCCTATGTAATGTCCCTTGTTACCATAAACGTGGAATTGTAATATTAATGTGATACCTACATAATCATGTGTATAAAAACCTTCATTTGCGTCATAATAAAGCAGAACAGTAATTTGGAAAGATGCTGAGCGTATCTTTTGTGTCTGTTCCCTACTGCAGTAGTTACTATTAATTTGGAACCACTAATCAATATGAGGATAGGAGTTGCCTATCATCAATTTAACCAAGTCTGCATGGCGAGCTTTGCCTTAGGAGGGTATTCCAGGTGACCCTGAGTATCCAAAACGAGGAGCTTGAGACAATCCGGGAATTTCTGATAATCAGCCGGCTGAGGTAAGCCTTTTGCTTACATTTGAGTTATCAGACTTCCTTGATCGGTAAGGCATTTTCGGGACAAAGGGTATTTTACTCCCCTTAATCGAACTGTATTGATTGGTGGTTATATGTTATGTTGTCACTGTCTATTGTCCAACGGAGTGTTATAGATAAGAAAGGGAAGAATAGTGCTGTTCATAGGTATATGTAGTACGTCTGCTAGATAAAGTAGTTTAGAGGCAAGAGGGTATAGGCACATGTAGAGAAGACTGGCCAGTCATTATGGGCATTGAATTAAGTAAGGGAATGAAGGGTAAGAGACCCTCAAAAATGCCCAGCGCAAGAGGAGCGCTATATATGAACCGAAGGTGCGGTTCCGCCTATACTGAGCCCCTAGATTAATGGTTAAAGTGGACATGGATCCACAATGGGTAACTGGGTTACCAAGGTCCACAGGAACTAAGAATCATGCAGAGTAAACAGCTAGAGAAACAGTTATCTATGTGAGCAGGATGGATCAAGGGTGACAATAACACTATAAAGAAAGTGACATTTTCATGTTAAGTTGTGGGATGAATGTGGGGTCAGGCACTACAACTAGTAAAAATCAGAAACAGAGAAATGAGAGGTAAAACAGAATACAATATGTTGTCAGAGAGGGAAGATGGGATGAGCACTATGGCTCCCCGTCTGATCATAGAAGCTAGATATAAAGGATATCTGAACAAAATTAGGAATGCAGAATTTAAGGCAGGGAAATATTAATGAGAGTTAAAAGAAAGTGAGAGAATGATATGCATGTGTTGTGTACAAATGGGAAAAATGTAAGCGATTTAAGAGAGATATATTCGTGTATGTGTGAATGCTGGGAGCTTTAGTTCTATCCCTTGTGTGTGTCATGTACGCAGATGTGACCCCCTCCTTTGTGCTCTCCTGAAAGAATGTGGCTTGGATGAGAGGTCAATGATAAGCTGGAAGGACACCATCCCAATTCCAGTTTTTTAGGCAAAACATTTATAACAAAATTGGCCCGGTTAACGAATCTAATGGTAAACAATGTGATCACAATTATTTTTTTAATCTGTTTTCCAGACATGGTAAAATGAAGGTTACATTTAACCGTGTATTACACAAATTGAATATCCTTTGGTAGTGGAAACAGTGCATTTAAAAAAGGGAAATTAAGTAAAATTAAGTAATAATAAGTATTCATTTCTAATATGAGTTTAACAATTTTATTAATAATATAGATATATTGAAACTGGTTATCCAGGTTATTGGGGAAATTTGTAAAAATGGGATTAGTTTAGATTAAGATAACAATTTTGTCATTTTACATTTATACAATAAGCCCTTATTAAGGGGGGTTCTGATGGGGACACCTGCTGTGGGGGGCTCTGATGGGGGACACCTGCTGTGGGGGGCTCTGATGGGGAACACCTGCTGTGGGGGGCTCTGATGGGGGACACCTGCTGTGGGGGGGGGGCTCTGATGGGGGACACCTGCTGTGGGGGGCTCTGATGGGGGACACCTGCTGTGGGGGGCTCTGATGGGGAACACCTGCTGTGGGGGGACTCTGATGGGGACACCTGCTGTGGGGGGGCTCAGATGGGGGACACCTGCTGTGGGGGGGCTCTGATGGGGGACACCTGCTGTGGGGGGCTCTGATGGGGACACCTGCTGTGGAGGGACTCTGATGGGGGACACCTGCTGTGGGGGGGCTCTGATGGGGACACCTGCTGTGGGGGGGCTCTGATGGGGACACCTGCTGTGGAGGGACTCTGATGGGGACACCTGCTGTGGGGGGGGCTCTGATGGGGGACACTTGCTGTGGAGGGACTCTGATGGGGGACACCTGCTGTGGGGGGGCTCTGATGGGGGACACCTGCTGTGGGGGGCTCTGATGGGGGACACCTGCTGTGGGGGGGCTCTGATGGGGACACCTGCTGTGGGGGGGCTCTGATGCGGGACACCTGCTGTGGGGGGCTCTGATGGGGACACCTGCTGTGGAGGGACTCTGATGGGGGACACCTGCTGTGGGGGGGCTCTGATGGGGGACACCTGCTGTGGGGGGGCTCTGATGGGGGACACCTGCTGTGGGGGGGCTCTGATGGGGACACCTGCTGTGGGGGGACTCTGATGGGGATACCTGCTGCAGGGGGGCTCTGATGCGGGACACCTGCTGTGGGGGGCTCTGGTGGGGGGCTCTGATGGGGGACTCTGATGGGGGACACCTGCTTTGGGGGGACTCTGATAGAGACACCCTGCTGTTGGGGGCTCTGGTGGGGGACACCTGCTGTTGGGGGCTCTGATGGGGGACACCTGCTGTGGGGGGGCTCTGATATGGACACCTGCTGTGGGGGGACCCTGATGGTGACTCCTGTTTTGGGGGGACTCTGATGGGGACACCTGCTGTGGGGGGACTCTGATTGAGACACCTGCTGTGGGGGACACCTGCTGTGGGGGGCTCTGATGGGGGACACCTGCTGTGGGGGGACTCTGATGGGGGACACCTGCTGTGGGGGGACTCTAATGGGGGACACCTGCTGTGGGGGGACTCTGATGGGGGACACCTGCTGTGGGGGGACTCTGATGGGGGACACCTGCTATGGGGGGACTCTGATGGGGGACACCTGCTATGGGGGGACTCTGATGGGGGACACCTGCTGTGGGGGGCTCTGATGGGGGACACCTGCTGTGGGGGGCTTTGATAGGGGACACCTGCTGTGGGGGGCTTTGATAGGGGACACCTGCTGTGGGGGGCTTTGATAGGGGACACCTGCTGTGGGGGGCTCTGGTGGGGGGCTCTGATGGGGGACACCTGCTGTGGGGGGGACTTTGATGGGGACACCTGCTGTGGGGGGACTCTGATGGGGACACCTGCTGTGGGGGGACTCTGATGGGGACACCTGCTGTGGGGGGACTCTGATGGAGACACCTGCTGTGGGGGGACTCTGATGGGAACACCTGCTGTGGGGGGACTCTGATGGAGACACCCTGCTGTGGGGGACACCTGCTGTGGGGGGCTCTGATGGGGACACATGCTGTGGGGGGACACTGATGGCAACTCTGATGTAAGGGGACAGAGGCTGTATTTGGGGGGGGGCAGAGGCTGCATTTGGATTTGGGGGGAGACAGAGGCTGCATTTGGATTTGGGGGGGAGACAGAGGCTGCATTTGGGGGGGGGCAGAGGCTACATTTGGATTTGGGGGGAGACAGAGGCTGCATTTGGATTTGGGGGGGAGACAGAAGCTGCATTTGGATTTGGGGGGAGACAGAGGCTGCATTTTATGTGACAGAGGCTGCATTTGATGTGACACAGGCTTCATGTAAGAAGGGACTGCTGGGGATACCTGATGGCATCTGGTTGCAGGCAACGTGGCTAGTGACACACTCGGGGCTCCCACTGATTCTGCATTATGGTGAGTTGAACGATTTTATTTTATATTACAATGTAATAATAGTAATAATGAGCTTCAATCGTCCTGACACCATAACAACCATGGTGCCGGGATGATTGAAGCGCTAACACCAGGTGTTTGGAGTATCTTTATATGCTGATTGTTAAACTTTGTAGAATACACATTTCTTTTGTTGTGTAGGATCAGGGGCTGCTGTCCCTCTCTCACTCTCCCTCTCCCTCCATCCCTCGTTCATCTCAGACGCTAACCACACCACCTTAGAGCCACGCCCACTATTTCGCTGAAACCACGCCCATTTTCACCAAGTGGGAGGGGTCAAAAAGGAAGGGCGGGGTCTGGCGCCCCCCCATCCTAAAACTTCACCAGCCGCCACTGAGTACAGTGTTATAAACAGAAGAATATTTTGGATTTATGGGCATCTCTCCATGACCGCAGGGTATTGTTATCATTTATTATAATATTGCCAGGAAAAAGTTGTCTTTTGAAACATGAAACTGGAGTTCTTACACAAACAGCGTGATAGAAAACAAGCCATTGTAATATATTTATGCAAGCTGGACCCAGTAATGAAGGGTTCATCCCGATATATCAGAGCTGTAGCTTTTATGCAAAGGTGCTATTAGACAAAGTAAGATATTGTTTTGGTCAAACTTTTAATTTTTAATGGTCCGACATTCTGCGCAGCAAATATACAGCTAACTAACTGTTTGTCTAATGAAAGGTTTAAAATGAGTTTGTTTATGTACAAATCTAACAATGAAAAACGTGTACATTTATTCAAAAGAAAGGAAAAACCACATGTGTTAAATTGATGGTGTAGGAATCAGCTGCTGTGAGCCCAGTGCGGGACACACTCCCTGAAGACCCAGATATTAAATTTTTTGTAGATTTGAGTATGCAGTTTATCACCCAGAAGGATACTCTGTATTCAAAGTCATTGGATCCCAGCTCAAGAAGCAGAGCTCCATGTTTTAGCAAAGCCTGTGAGCTATAAAAAAGTGTATATTTATATAGATAGTCAAGATATAGAGAACCTTTGGTTCCATTTAAAGGGCCAGAAGTTTGTTTTTAAACCAACCAAGCATGCCAAGTTAATTTGATCGGCTGTTTTCAGCCTTCCAGGTTCTTGCTCAGGTAGCCATATTAACTTTAAAACTCACACATGGAAGCAGACCAGGTGACTAAGGATGCTGCATTACAGCCCCGGACACTTGATGGGTCTGTGCAACTCACAGATTCCACCCTAGTTCTGGCCCAGTATAGCTGGGATTATTAATTCAACTTTAAGGACCCCAGAACGAGAAGAACAAGTGGTCCACAGGGGGCAACTTCTTATGAAACAGAACTTTGGAAAAGGTGATCATTTATGTCTGCCAGCCACTCTTTTCCCTCCAGCTTGACACATGGACTGAGTCATCAGTCACGAGCAGTTTTGGCTGCCTTAGTAAATGAGCATGGGATAGAGCCAGGGTTCTCCACAGTTGTTTTTATAACATACCACTTCTTGTTTTACCTGTTACCAAAGATGTTACCAAAAGCTGAACATCCCTTCCAGAGATTAAAAAGATATATCCAGATGCCCAAGTCAGGATCTTACAAGTATGCATTTTGTCTGTATGGACATGTTTTCTGGATGTCCAGTGGCAAATGCTACTGCAAAGGCCACAGTAAAAAGTGTTATCAGAAGTAGTTTGTAAGTACAGAGTGCCAGAAAGTACAGAGAGTAACTGAGGAAATCATTTTTATAGGAGAGTCCGTACTAGAAGTTTTGAGGTTTTATTTTTACACCCCCTACTGTCTACAATGTAGCGGGCAAAGTAGAGTAAGAAACTAGAAAACTTTAGCCTGAATGTTTTCTTATATTTTATCAAGCCCCTAAGGGGGATGTTGGACTCTCCCCCTATGGGATTTGGTTTGGGAGTGTGTTACTCACTTGCTTATATTTTGTCTCAGCAGCTGAAGTCCTCCATTCGGATCTCACAGAGAATGTTGCTGATCTTTTAAGGTTTTTTACAAACTCATCTATGTGTTTTCTCCCAAATTCCAGATCCTAAAAGTTTGGAATGATCTAAAACTAAAGCCAGGTGACTTGTGGATTGTTAAGAGACATTTATATATAAGAAAATGTTTGAAGACTCAATACAGCATCTATTTCATGTACAGTTTTTGCAAAACTTGAAGGAAAAGTCACCTGGATCCACACCAGACACTGCAAAAATGACTAAATTAAAGAAATCTCTGTGTTTGATTTGTTTCCCTCTTGTGATCACAGTCTAGGGTACTTTTTGATTCAATTACTTTAATTGTAAGGGATATATATATATATATATATATATATATATATACATATTTGAAAAGTAGTTTAGCCATGTTGAAGTCATATTTGTCTTTTGTACGTCTTCCGTTTTATGTAGAATTGTCTGTGTTTACATATGCTGATAAGTCAGCATGCCCACAATTCAGCTAGAAGGCCATTCTGGCCACAGGAGTGTACATCCGGTACTCTGTAAATATGTCTTATCAATCATTTGTTTTTCACGATGAAAAGTCATTTGGTAATGAAAAAAGCTGCTCAGCTATTATTTTCTCCACAATGGAGTTTTTTGCCTCTTTGGCCAGGACTACTTCCACCTAAGTGTGTGGAGGTTCCAGGTTAAAGGTGATAGCAGGTATGGTTAGTGATCAAAATATTGATCAAAAGAGGGGAGACTGTAATGGAAATTTGTACGTTCTGTATATAATTGTATTGTATTTTGTATGTATTGCACGCTGCCCTCACTGTGCACACAGCACTAATAATGTTTTCAGTAAATGCTTACATTCTTTTGAGTCCTGATTAGAATTAGCCTGCCTATGTAACGCCCCTTGTTACCATAAACGTACAATTGTAATGTTAATGTGATGCCTACGAATCATGTGTATAAAAACCTTAATTTGCGTCATAATAAAGCAGAACAGTTATTTGGAAAGATGCTGAGCGTATCTTTTGTGTCTGTTCCCTACTGCAGTTGTTATTATTAATTTGGAACCACTAATCAATATGAGGATAGGAGTTGCCTATCATCAATTTAACCAAGTCACTTTATATTAAGAATTGTGTTGATTGTTTGGTATTCGTCCTTGAAACACTTGGATGTATTAACCACTCATGCACTGGTATCACTTTAATTATATGATCTTTATATGATTTTCAATGTCATACACAACTGAAGCGAATATTTAAGTTGACCAACTGATATTCATGTTTTGAGACACAGGATTATATTGGACACATAGAAATCACTTTATTAATTATTATAGACACAGGATTGCACTTTATACACAGAAACCATTATAATACATGACAGCGGATCACTATTTTTAAATTTGTACCCTGCAGTAGAGTGATCTGAAAGCGAGGCTTGAAGCGCTCCTGAAGCGCAGCGTGGAAGGGATGACATCGATGGTGCGGAAGATGGTTTATGTGGACAGTTTTACCCTGGATGCCTGCATACTTAGATGTGCCTCTTTTAATCATCAATCATGTGAGTTTCTAAATGTTGTACCTTCATTAAATGTAACCATATTGGTACACTTAGAGGTGCCTCTCTTCTCTTTTATATTCAGTTGTGACATGACGTTACTTGTATATCAAGACATCGCTTGTATATCAAGTCAAAGTGTATTAAAAAACCAAGTTACTCTCAAACCAAGGTTTTACTGTACCAGACTGTTCTCTGACTCTGGAGTGACTCTGAAAATTTGGTGTGCCTGGCTGTGCAGGGTGGGGGATCCCAGTTACTTGCAGCTCCTCTGGGGGTGTGCTACACTTGTATTGCACAAAGCTGTGTACAGTATATAAACTCTGCTTGTGAATTACATAGTCTTTGATGTAATTCCCATAAAGAGGTATTCTGCTGCAGCAAAGACCAAGAACTTCTGTATGCAAGTTATTCCTTTGCAAGGAGACACTGATTACAGACATTAAGACTGGCAGACGGCCAGCATAACTTGGCATTGCTGCTTGGGAACCTAGTAACTACAAAACTAAACTAAATATGACTGAACAGTGTAGGAAACAAGCAATTTGTTTGTATATGCAGAGGGTGGCACATGTTTTCTGCAAATTATAACAATAAAAGTCTTAAAATGAATTACAGTCAGGTCCATAAATATTGGGACATTGACACAATTCTAATCTTTTTGGCTCTATACACCACCACAATGGATTTAAAATGAAACGAACAAGATGTGCTTTAACTGCAGACTATCAGCTTTAATTTGAGGGTATTTACATCCAAATCAGGTGAACGGTGTAGGAATTACAACAGTTTGTATATGTGCCTCCCACTTTTAAAGGGACCAAAAGTAATGGGACAATTGGCTGCTCAGCTGTTTCATGGCCAGGTGTGTGTTATTCCCTCATTGTCCCATTTACAAGGAGCAGATAAAAGGTCCAGAGTTCATTTCAAGTGTACTATTTGCATTTGGAATCTGTTGCTGTCAACTCTCAATATGAGATCCAAAGAGCTGTCACTATCAGTGAAGCAAGCCATCATTAGGCTGAAAAAACAAAACAAACTCACCAGAGAGATAGCAAAAACATTAGGTGTGGCCAAATCAACTATTTGGAACATCCTTAAAAAGAAAGAACGCACCGGTGAGCTCAGCAACATCAAAAGACCCGGAAGACCACGGAAAACAACTGTGGTGGATGACTGAAGAATTCTTTCCCTGGTGAAGAAAACACCCTTCACAACAGTTGGCCAGATCAAGAACACTCTCCAGGAGGTAGGTGTATGTGTGTCAAAGTCAACAATCAAGAGAAGACTTCACCAGAGTGAATACAGAGGGTTTACCACAAGATGTAAACCATTGGTGAGCCTCAAAAACAGGAAGGCCAGATTAGAGTTTGCCAAACAACATCTAAAAAAGCCTTCACAGTTCTGGAACAACATCCTATGGACAGATGAGACCAAGATCGACTTGTACCAGAGTGATGGGAAGAGAAGAGTATGGAGAAGGAAAAGAACTGTTCATGATCCAAAGCATACCACCTCATCAGTGAAGCATGGTGGTGGTAGTGTCATGGCGTGGGCATGTATGGCTGCCAATGGAAATGGTTCTCTTGTATTTATTGATGTTGTGACTGCTGACAAAAGCAGAAGGATGAATTCTGAAGTGTTTCGGGCAATATTATCTGCTCATATTCAGTAAAATGCTTCAGAACTCATTGGACGGCGCTTCACGGTGCAGATGGACAATGACCTGAAGCATACTGTGAAAGCAACCAAAGAGTTTTTTAAGGGAAAGAAGTGGAATGTTATGCAATGGACAAGTCAGTCACCTGACCTGAATCTAATTGATCATGCATTTCACTTGCTGAAGACAAAACTGAAGGGAAAATGCAAGAACATACGGGAACTGAAGACAGTTGCAGTAGAGGCCTGGCAGAGCATCACTAGGGATGAAACCCAGCGTCTGGTGATGTCTATGCGTTCCAGACTTCAGGCTGTAATTGACTGCAAAGGATTTGCAACCAAGTATTAAAAAGTGAAAGTTTGATGGATGATTGTTAATCTGTTCCATTACTTTTGGTCCCTAAAAAAGTGGGAGGCACATATACAAACTGTTGTAAATCCTACACCGTTCACCTGATTTGGATGTAAATCACCTCAAATTAAAGCTGAAAGTCTGCAGTTAAAGCACATCTTGTTTGTTTCATTTCAAATCCATTGTGGTGGTGTATAGAGCCAAATAGAATAGAATGTCCCAATATTTATCGACCTGACTGTACGTTAGTTAATGTCCAATACTGTAGTAAGTGCTATTGAAAGGGCTCTTTCATCAATAAGGCCCCTTTCACACATATGGACAGTTCGTCCATTTTTCATCCATCCATTGATGGATGAAAAACAGATATCAATGCATTTCTATGGAAAAGCGGATGACAACTGATGATCATTCATTTGCATCCGTTTTCACCCGCTTCTGTCAACATCCATGTTTGTAGGTCAGTTCAGTCACTTATTTTTTGCAAAAAACTGATGAAAAATGGATGAAAACGGATGAGCACAGATGAAAAACAGGTGAAAAACTGATGAAAACTTCTCATCCGTTTTGACGTGACTGAACTGATGAAATGAATGGCCCATATGTGTGAAAGGAGCCTAGAAGGGCGTAATTTAAAACTTTGGGAAATTAGCTGGTAGAACACCTTGCAGTAAATAGAGACTTTATTAATCTCTTTGTAATAATGTCGTACTGAAATACATCAAGATCTCTAGTCAACCAATGTATACTGTATAAAAAAAAGCTTTGGTGAAAGGCCATGGTGCCCACAGAACCACAAACTGGTATATGACACAACAGTTGTCCCTGCAAAAGAGAAAAAACTATATTAGATAATATTTTACAATCAGAAAAAAAAAACAGGCTGAAATTCATGGATAATCTTCTCAATTCATAAAATGTATAGGACATACTTTTGGGCAAACACAGGTCAAGTATTGTTTGCAAGGGACTTCCCATCTAGTAGATCCTTACCATGTTTGTATTCATTTTTGCACACAAGCAGGCATACCGTTCAAATTAAGCACTGTCTCTTGCTATTCAGATGGTTGAAGCTACTTGTCAGGAAGATTCTGCCAGCCTGCATATTCATTGGTCAGCTCAATGTATCTGCACATTGTCCTGCACATAAGATTATGGCTTGCCATGTGTCTGTACACAGAGGTTCACTCATCTGTGCGTGTGCTTCACAGCGTATGTACAGGTGTGCACGCTAATTAACACTTGTGCCAAGAAGGCAATTTAAACAAAGTCTATCCCTGGCTCAGTACTCAAAATATATGGTCAGCCTATTATTAACTCTTTCACTATTAGCCCTATTTCTGGATCCATCGCCCCTTCATAAAAATTGGTTACAAATACCTTTATTCTGATGTTAAATAGTTACATAGTAGGTGAGGTTGAAAAAAGACACAAGTCCAACCTGTGTGTGATTATATGTCAGTATTACATTGTATATCTCTGTATGTTGCAGTCTTTAAGGTGCTTATCTAATAGTTTTTTGAAACTATCGATGCTCCCCGCTGAAACCACCACCTGTGGAAGGGAATTCTACATCCTTGTCGCTCTTACAGTAAAGAACACTCTACGTAGTTTAAGGTTAAACCTATTTTCTTCAAATGTTAATGAGTGGTCACGTGTCTTGTTAATCTCCCTTCAGCTAAAAAGTTTTATTCCTATTGTGGGGTCACCAGTATGGTATTTATAAATTGAAATCATTTCCCCTCTCATGCGTCTCCAGAGAGAATAAGTTCAGTGCTCGCAACCTTTCCTCATAACTAATATCCCCCAGACCCTTTATTAGCTTAGTTGCCCTTCTTTGTACTCGCTCCATTTCCAGTACATCCTTCCTGAGGACTGGTGCCCATAACTGGACAGCATACTTTAGGTGCGGCCAGACCAGAGTCTTGTAGAGCAGGAGAATTTTTGTTTCATCCCTGTAGTTGATCCCCTTTTTAATGCATGCCAATATTCGGTTTGCTTTGTTAGCAGCAGCTTGGCATTGCATGGCGTTGCTGAGCCTATTATCTACTAGGACCCCCAGGTCCTTTTCCATCCTAGATTCCCCCAGAGGTTCCCCCCCCCCAGTGTATAGATTGCATTCATATTTTTGCCACCCAAATGCATTATTTTACATTTTTCTACAATAAACCTCATTTGCCATGTAGTTGTCCAACCCATTCATTTGTTCAGATCTTTTTGCAAGGTTTCCACATCCTGCGGAGAAGTTATTGCCCTGCTTCGCTTAGTATCGTCCAAAAATACAGAGATTGAACTGTTTACCCCATCCTCCAGGTCGTTTATGAACAAAAGAAATAGGATTGGTTCCAGCACAGAACCCTGGGGGACCCCACTACCCACCTCAGACCATTCCAAGTACTCCCCATTTATCACCACCCTCTGAACTCGCCCTTGTAGCCAGTTTTCAATCCATGTACTCACCCTATGGTCCATGCCAATGGACCTTATTTTGTACAGTAAACGTTTGTGGGGGAACTGTGTCAAATGCTTTTGCAAAATCCAGATACACCACGTCTACGGGCCTTCCTTTATCTAGATGGCAACTCACCTCCTAATAGAAGGTTAATAGATTGGTTTGGCAAGAGCGATTCTTCATGAATCCATGCTGAATACTGCTAATGATACCGTTCTCGTTACTAAAATCTTGTATATAGTCCCTTGTCATCCCCTCCAAGAGCTTGCATACTATTGATGTTAGGCTAACTGGTCTGTAATTCTCAGGGATGTATTTTGGGCCCTTTTTAAATATTGGTGCTACATTGGCTTTTCTCAAATCACCTGGTACCATTCCAGTCAGTAGACTGTCAGTAAAAATTAGGAACAATGGTCTGGCAATTACTTGACTGAGTTCCCTAAGTACCCTCGGATGCAAGCCACCTGGTCCCGGTGATCTATCAATATTAAGTTTCACAAGTCTCATTTGAATTCTGTCCTCTGTTAACCATGGAGGTGCTTCTTGTGGTGTGTCATAAGGTTAAGCACTGCAGTTTTAGTTACTGAAGCCCCCCGATTCCCTTGTGAAGACTGAGGAGAAGAATAAATTCAATACCTTCGCCATCTTCCCATACTTTGTAACCAGATGTCCTTCCTCATTCTTTATGGGGCAATATGGTCTGTTCTCCCTTTTTGACTGTTTACATACCTAAAGAATTTCTTGGGATTTTTTTTGCGCTCCTCCGCTATGTGTCTTTCGTGTTCTATCTTAGCCACCCTAATTGCACCCTTACATTTCTTGTTGCAATCTTTTTAAAGTCTGAATGCTGATGATGATCCCTCAACCTTGTATTTTTCGAAGGCGTTCTGCTTTTATATGCATTTTTACATTGGAGTTAAGCCATCCAGGACTTTTGTTCGCTTTTTTAAATTTATTACCCAATGGGATGCATTGGCTAATGCCCTTATTTAATATGCTCTTAAAGCAAACCCATCTCTTCTGCATGTTCTTTGTTCCTAAGATTTTATCCCAATTAATACTTTCTAACAAGGTTTGTAGTTTAGGGAAGTTGGCTCTTTTGAAATTCAGTGTTTGTATTCCCCTTATGTTTCCTATTTGTGTGAGTTATACTGAAGCCAATTGACCTGTGATTGCTGTTTCCTAAATTGCCCCGTATTTCCACATCTGTGATCAGGTCTGTATTGTTGGTAATCAGTAGATACAGTAACGCTTTTTTTTCTAGTTGGTGTGTCTACCATCTGAACCATGAAATTGTCCTGCAAGACATTTAGGACTGGAGAACCTTAGACGAATGTGTGGTTCCCTCCACCCAGTCTATGTTTAGATTATTAAAATACCCCATTATGATAACACTTCCCATCCTTGCTGCCAATCCAACTTGTGATAGGAGATCCGTCTCCCCCTCCTCCCTCAGGTTAGGGGGCCTATAGCATACTCCCAGTAATATTTTCCCTTTAACTTCATCCCTTACCCATAAGGATCTACCCATAAGGATTCCACCTCCCCCCTAAACCCCCTAGTGATGTCATCTCTCACATTCACTTGTACATTATTCTTGATATATAGGCATACCCCTCCCCCTCCCCCTTTTTTACCCTCCCTATCCCTGCAATAAAGGGTAAACCCTTAAATGGTTGCCAGCCAATCATGAGAGCTGTTGAACTAGGTCTCTGAAATTCCCGCAAAATCCAAATCCTCCTGGTACAACAGTATCTCTAGTTCACCCATCTTGTCCGCCAGGCTCCTGTCATTGGTGAGCATGCCACATAGTTTAGACCGGTCGCATACTATCCTCTTATTGGGTGTTCTGAGATTGCAACTAGGACTTGTTACTATACTTACTTTGGGTTTATGTGCTTTAGTCAACCTACCACTAATGCCCCCCAATACTACCCTCTGGAATATGTTCCACGCTGACTATCTCTACCTCTGGGCCTTCCCCCCCGTTGCCTAGTTTAAAAACCCCTCTAACTTTTGGCCATCTTTACTCCCAGTTGATCTGCACCCTCCTCATTTAGGTGCAGTCAGTCCCTTCTATAGTACTGGTAATCGACTGAGAAGTCGGCCCAGTCCTCCAGGAACCCAAACCCCTCCTTACTACACCAGCTCTTCAGTCACTCATTTACTTCTCTAATCTCCCTCTGCCTTTCTGGTGTGGCTCAATGTATCGGTAGTATTCCTGAGACTACCTTGGAGGTCCTTTTCCTCAATTTAGCTCCCAAGTCCAAAAATTGTTCTTTAGGACACTTCATCTGCCTCTGACTTTATCATTGGTGCCAACGTGCAACTTGAAAACCGAGTCTTCCCCAGCCCCTCCCAATAATCTGTCCACCAGATCCGTGATGTGCCGAACCCAAGCACCCGGTAGACAACATACAGTTTGGCGGTTCAGGTCTTTGTTACAGATTGCCCTCTCTGTCCTTCTAAGAATTGAGTCCCCTACCACCAGAACCTGTCTTTCCTTTCCCTTCGCTCCCCCCCCACTCTCACTGGAGGAGTTCTTCCCCCGGCAGCTAGGAGAGTCCCTTAGCTCCAGCAGTGCTGGTCCCTGTCTGGGTTTACCAATGTCACTCAATGGAGCGTACTTGTTGGGATGCTCCAGCCCTGGATCGGCCTCCCTGGCACTTCCCCCTCTACAGGGTACAAAGAAAGGGAATTGGCGCTGTTCTATGTGACAGAAGGAGCCTCATATGTGTAGTATATATAGGGAGTTGAAAACGATACAAAGGAGAATTATCCCACACAGGTGAGAAGCTAGGTGAATCAAGTGTGACAAGCCGCATGTTGGCTGATATAATAAATCCAGCAAGAAACACAAATAAAATAAAATGGTGTAATGGAAAATTAGTAAATTGGTGTAACCCTAGTAATAAGGTATGAGTACCCAACTACTGTGCAAACAGTAAGGTTTAAATACCCAATATCTGTGTAAACAATACAAGTGCAGAGAACAAGTTATAATAAAAAATTGGTAATCCAAAAAAGTAATATGATGGTGTGGTGTGTAACTAATATTTAGGTATGAGTACCCAAATTGTGTGCAAACAGCATATTCAAATACAACTAAAGTATTATAATCAAAAGTCCAGTAGATGTGCAAAGGGCACAAAATGTCTGTATAGCAAAAAAAGGAAGAAATAAAAACAAAAAATAAATAAAAAGCAAAAAATCCCAAAGTGACTAGTGCAAAATCAAAAAATATAAATATAAATGGTGACAGTCTGTTCCAAATTCCAGTGCCAAGAATATAGGTGACTTTTCGTGCTCCCCTCTGCAGGGGTAAAAGTCGTATACGTGGGATATACTCCTATCCTATCCCTGCTGGACCAATCCCGGGGTGCATCCTCCTCCGCACCCTGATACGACCAGTCAGGTCTCTTTTCGGAGTCCAGGTCCTTCTTAGTCCCTCCTGGGGTGAGTGGTATAACACGGGGTATATGCAAGATATTAGTGAAGCACTAATGCTATTCCTCCTCTCTCCATTGCAGACTGGGGATGTCCGGGGTAACCACCTGGAGGCAGCTTTTTCTTCCTTAAAGGCACACCAGGAGTCCAGTATTGCTCATTGCCACAGAAGATCCCCAGCATGTGTCTGCACACATCTGTATGTCCAAAGAAATGCAGTATTTATGTGTAGGAGGTTTTCACATGTGTCAGCTCTGTGGCTTAGAGGTCAGAACCTCTGCCCAGCATCCTTGAGCGTCTGGATCCAGAGGAGGATACACCCCGGGATTGGTCCAGCAAGGATGCAGGGGTAAGGCGCTCTGGTGAGTGCAATCACGAAAGGGGAGCACGAAAAGTCACCTATATTCTTGGCACTGGAATTTGGAACAGACTGTCACCATTTATATTTATATTTTTTGATTTTGCACTAGTCACTTTGGGATTTTTTATTTTTATGTATTTTCTGTTATTATTTCTTCCTTTTTTTGCAATACGGACATAATTTGTGCCTTTTGCACATCTACTGATCTTTTGATTATAATACTTTAGTTGTATTTGAATATGCTGTTTGCACACCATTTGGGTACTCATACCTGAGTATTAGTTACACACCACACCATATTAATTTTTTGGATTACCAATTTTTTATTATCACTTGTTCTCTGCACTTGTGTTGTTTACACAGATATTGGGTATTTAAACCTTATTGTTTGCACAGTAGTTGGGTACTCATACCTTATTACTAGGGTTACACCAATTTACTAATTTTCCATTACACCATTTTATTTTATTTGTGTTTCTTGCTGGATTTATTATATCAGCCAACATGTGGCTTGTCACACTTGATTCACCTAGCTTCTCACCTGTTTGGGATAATTCTCCTTTGTATCGTTTTCAACTCCCTATATATACTACACATGTGAGGCTCCTTCTGTCACATAGAACAGCGCCAATTCCCTTTCTTTGTATCCTTTAGTGTAGATTTCACTTGTGAAGTTTGTTTTGGGGAGGCAGCAGTTCATCTCACTCCTAAATGCGGAATCCTTGCTTGTTTTGCTTCCCCCTCTACGCTTCCTGACTGTCACCCATTTATTCTTTCCTAGTGCCTGTACCTCTTTGTCTCCATCCGCCTCTGTGCTGGCCCCTGCCGGCACCTGCCGCGTACAGTTCTGGCTCTCCTTTAGTATGGAGGGACTTCTCAGTGCTGACAGTTGCTTCCCTAGATTCAGAACCTGGGCTTCCAGGGAAACAATGTGCTTACATTTTGCACAGCAGTATTCGCCCTCGATCGGATGATCAAGGAACGCATACATGCCACAAGATGTACACCGAGTCGCATCTCCACACCCACCGGGAAGCGTACCTACTAATTTAATGAGGATTGGGGATTATACCCTGTCCAAATTACCTAACAACTAGCTTTCTGACACTAATACTCAACAAGGCAATACACAGGTACTCAACAAGACAATAAACAGGTACTCAACAATACACAGGTACTCAACATGTGGTATTTGTAGTCATGTAACCCCAATCTCTTACAATTTTGCATAAGTATATTGTCAGGTTAAAAACAGAAGTGATGACATCACTGCTGAGCGGAATTGTGATAAACAGGTTTGAGGGTCAACAATGCTATAAATTCAGCAGTGAGATTGCGCTGTTTCAGCCTGACACAGGAAATGAGGTCACAACAGGGGATGAAGGGACCCTGCCATAAGTCATAATGTTCCTATTGTAAATTTAGGGCTGCTGGGTGGCTGTGTTCAGCCTTAACCTAAAAAACTAACTCTGCTTTCTATAGTTTTTCTACCTATGCAACCACTAGGAGTTTTATCGCCAGTGCTGCATGCTAGGGAATTGTATACATATTTTAGGGAACATTCTGGAAATCTCTCTTGCCTCCCTGGTTTTGCTGGGGAGGACATGTGTGCTGTTTTTCTTGACATCACAGGCTTGCTGTCCGGGGAGGACTGTAATGTATTGCAGCTTGCCAATCCTGGTGTCTGCATTCTTTTACTGTATTATATTTTTTTTCCTTATCTTTACCTGGTAACCCATCCATCTTGCTAATCCTGGTGGCTGCATTCTTTTACTGTATTATAATTTTTTTCCTTATCTTTACCTGGTAACCCATCCTGTAAAACATTTCCTGTCTTAGGCCAGCCATACACGGTTCAAATCTCGGCTGATTCAGCAGGAAGCGGCCAAGATTCGACCTGTTAATGGGCAGGCTGAATATACCTAGTTGATCAATCAATCAACTTGGGTACAACCAGCAATTTGGGAAAGCAATTTGTGGATCTGGGAAAGCAATTTGCTCCGTGTATGACCAGCCTTAGGGTTTCTGCTCTATCTATGGAGGAGCAACAGAGATACCCTTGGACAGCAGCACTGTCTAGAGAGGATAGTGTTAGATGGACTAGTAGATTAAGATGGACTTAATGTAAGAGACTAACAAATTATAGGCTAACTCCAACCAGTGCTCAAAATTTTTTGGGGGGCGCAAACAAACTGAAAAGTTCTGAAAAAAAAAACCCATCAATCGCAGCCACTGTGCCATCAAACACAGCCACTGTGCCCATCAAACGCAGCCACTGTGCCCATCAAACGCAGTCACTGTGCCCATCAAACGCAGCCACTGTGCCCATCAAATGCAGCCACTGTGCCCATCAAATGCTCCCACTGTGCCATATCAAATGCTGCCACTGTGCCCCATCAAATACAGCTACTGTGCCCATCTTATGCAGTCGCTTGGCCCATCAAATGCAGCCTCACTGTGCCCCATCAAATGCAGCCTCACTGTCCCATCAAATGCAGCCTCACTGTCCCATCAAATGCAGCCTCACTGTCCCATCAAATGCAGCCATACTATGTCCCATCAAATGCAGCCTCACTGTGTCCCATCAAATGCAGCCTCACTGTCCCATCAAATGCAGTCTCGCTGTCCCATCAAATGCAGTCTTACTGTCCCATCAAATGCAGTCTCACTGTGTTCCATCAAATACATCCTCACTGTGTCCCATCATATGCAGCCTCACTGTCCTATCAAATGCAGCCTCACTGTCCCATCAAATGCAGCCTCACTGTCCCATCAAATGCGGCTCCACTGTGTCCAATCAAATGCAGCCCCACTGTGTCCAATCAAATGCAGCCTCACTGTGTCCCATCAAATGCAGCCTCACTGTGTCCCATCAAATGCAGCCTCACTGTGTCCCATCAAATGCAGCCTCAATGTGTCCCATCAAATGCAGCCTCACTGTGTCCCATCAAATGCAGCCTCACTGTTCCATCAAATGCAGCCTCACTGTTTCCCATCAAATGCAGCCTCACTGCGTCCCATCAAATGCAGCCTCACTGTCCCATCAAATGCAGCCTGTGTCCCATCAAATGCAGCCTCACTGTTCCACCAAATGCAGCCTGTGTCCCATCAAATGCAGCCTCACTGTCCTATCAAATGTAGTCTCACTGTGTCCCATCAAATGCAGCCTCACTGTGTCCCATCAAATGCAGCCTCACTGTGTCTCATCAAAAGCAGCCTCACTGTGTCCCATCAAATGCAGCCTCACTGTGTCCCATCAAATGCAGCCTCACTGTTCCATCAAATGCAGCCTGTGTCCCATCAAATGCAGCCTCACTGTCCCATCAAATGCATCCTCACTGTGTCCCATCAAATGCAGCCTCACTGTGTCCCATCAAATGCAGCCTGTGTATCATCAAATGCAGCCTCACTGTCCAATCAAATGCAGCCTCACTGTGTCCCATCAAATGCAGCCTCACTGTCCCATCAAATGCAGCTTGTGTCCCATCAAATGCAGCCTCACTGTCCCATTAAATGCAGCCTCACTGTCCCATTAAACGCAGCCCCACTGTCCCATCAAATGCAGCCTCACTGTCCCATCAAATGCAGCCTCACTGTCCCATCAAATGCAGCCTCACTGTCCCATCAAATGCAGCCTCACTGTGCCCCATCAAATGCAGCCTCACTGTGCCCCATCAAATGCAGCCTCACTGTGCCCCATCAAATGCAGCCTCACTGTGCCCCATCAAATGCAGCTCACTGTCCCATCAAATGCAGCCTGTGTCCCATAAAATGCAGCCTGTGTCCCATCAAATGCAGCCTGTGTCCCATCAAATGCAGCCTCACTGTTCCATCAAATGCAGCCTGTGTCCCATCAAATGCAGCCTCACTGTCCTATCAAATGTAGTCTCACTGTGTCCCATTAAATGCAGCCTCACTGTCCCATCAAATGCAGTCTCGCTGTCCATCAAATGCAGCCTTACTGTCCCATCAAATGCAGTCTCACTGTGTCCCATCAAATGCAGCCTCACTGTGTCCCATCAAATGCAGCATCACTGTGTCCCATCAAACGCAGGCTCACTGTTTCCCATCAAATGCAGCCTCACTGTGTCCCATCAAATGCAGCCTCATTGTGTTCCATCAAATACATCCTCACTGTGTCCCATCATATGCAGCCCCACTGTCCCATCAAATGCAGCCTCACTGTCCCATCAAATGCAGCCTCACTGTCCCATCAAATGCAGCCCCACTGTGTCCAATCAAATGCAGCCTCACTGTGTCCCATTAAATGCAGCCTCACTGTGTCCTATCAAATGCAGCCTCACTGTGTCCCATCAAATGCAACTTCACTGTGGCCCATCAAATGCAGTCTCACTGTCTCATCAAATGCAGCCTCACAGTGTCCCATCAAATGCAGCCTCACTGTCCCATGAAATGCAGGCTCACTGTGTCCCATCAAATGCAGCCTCACTGTCCCATCAAATGCAGCCTCACTGTGTCCCATCAAATGCAGCCTCACTGTGTCCCATCAAATGCAGCCTCACTATGTCTCATCAAATGCAGCCTCACTGTGTCCCATCAAATGCAGCCTCACTGTGTCCCATCAAATGCAGCCTCACTGTGTCCCATCAAATGCAGCCTCACTGTCCCATCAAATGCAGCCTCACTGCCCCATTAAATGCAGCCCCACTGTCCCATCAAATGCAGCCTCACTGTCCCATCAAATGCAGCCTCACTGTCCCATCAAATGCAGCCTCACTGTGCCCCATCAAATGCAGCCTCACTGTCCCATCAAATGCAGCCTCACTGTCCCATCAAATGCAGCCTCACTGTCCCATCAAATGCAGCCTCACTGTGCCCCATCAAATGCAGCCTTACTGTGCCCCATCAAATGCAGCCTCACTGTGCCCCATCAAATGCAGCCTCACTGTGCCCCATCAAATGCAGCTCACTGTCCCATCAAATGCAGCCTGTGTCCCATAAAATGCAGCCTGTGTCCCATCAAATGCAGCCTGTGTCCCATCAAATGCAGCCTCACTGTTCCATCAAATGCAGCCTGTGTCCCATCAAATGCAGCCTCACTGTCCTATCAAATGTAGTCTCACTGTGTCCCATTAAATGCAGCCTCACTGTCCCATCAAATGCAGTCTCGCTGTCCATCAAATGCAGCCTTACTGTCCCATCAAATGCAGTCTCACTGTGTCCCATCAAATGCAGCCTCACTGTGTCCCATCAAATGCAGCATCACTGTGTCCCATCAAACGCAGGCTCACTGTTTCCCATCAAATGCAGCCTCACTGTGTCCCATCAAATGCAGCCTCATTGTGTTCCATCAAATACATCCTCACTGTGTCCCATCATATGCAGCCCCACTGTCCCATCAAATGCAGCCTCACTGTCCCATCAAATGCAGCCTCACTGTCCCATCAAATGCAGCCCCACTGTGTCCAATCAAATGCAGCCTCACTGTGTCCCATTAAATGCAGCCTCACTGTGTCCTATCAAATGCAGCCTCACTGTGTCCCATCAAATGCAACTTTACTGTGGCCCATCAAATGCAGTCTCACTGTCTCATCAAATGCAGCCTCACAGTGTCCCATCAAATGCAGCCTCACTGTCCCATGAAATGCAGGCTCACTGTGTCCCATCAAATGCAGCCTCACTGTCCCATCAAATGCAGCCTCACTGTGTCCCATCAAATGCAGCCTCACTGTGTCCCATCAAATGCAGCCTCACTATGTCTCATCAAATGCAGCCTCACTGTGTCCCATCAAATGCAGCCTCACTGTGTCCCATCAAATGCAGCCTCACTGTGTCCCATCAAATGCAGCCTCACTATGTCTCATCAAATGCAGCCTCACTGTGTCCCATCAAATGCAGCCTCACTGTGTCCCATCAAATGCAGCCTCACTGTGTCCCATCAAATGCAGCCTCACTGTCCCATCAAATGCAGCCTCACTGTTTCCCATCAAATGCAGCCTCACTGCGTCCCATCAAATGCAGCCTGTGTCCCATCAAATGCAGCCTCACTGTCCTATCAAATGTAGTCTCACTGTGTCCCATCAAATGCAGCCTCACTGTGTCCCATCAAATGCAGCCTCACTGTGTCCCATCAAATGCAGCCTCACTGTGTCCCATCAAATGCAGCCTCACTGTGTCCCATCAAATGCAGCCTCACTGTGTCCCATCAAATGCAGCCTCACTGTTTTCCATCAAATGCAGCCTCACTGTTCCATCAAATGCAGCCTGTGTCCCATCAAATGCAGCCTCACTGTCCCATCAAATGCATCCTCACTGTGTCCCATCAAATGTGGGACATTTGATGGGACATCATTGTGTCCCATCAAATGCAGCCTGTGTATCATCAAATGCAGCCTCACTGTCCCATCAAATGCAGCCTCACTGTGTCCCATCAAATGCAGCCTCACTGTCCCATCAAATGCAGCTTGTGTCCCATCAAATGCAGCTTGTGTCCCATCAAATGCAGCCTCACTGTCCCATTAAATGCAGCCTCACTGCCCCATTAAATGCAGCCCCACTGTCCCATCAAATGCAGCCTCACTGTCCCATCAAATGCAGCCTCACTGTCCCATCAAATGCAGCCTCACTGTGCCCCATCAAATGCAGCCTCACTGTGTCCCAGCAAATGCAGCGTCACTGTGTCCCATCAAACGCAGGCTCACTGTTTCCCATCAAATGCAGCCTCACTGTGTCCCATCAAATGCAGCCTCACTGTGTTCCATCAAATACATCCTCACTGTGTCCCATCATATGCAGCCCCACTGTCCCATCAAATGCAGCCTCACTGTCCCATCAAATGCAGCCTCACTGTCCCATTAAATGCAGCCCCACTGTGTCCAATCAAATGCAGCCTCACTGTGTCCCATCAAATGCAGCCTCACTGTGTCCCATCAAATGCAGCCTCACTGTGTCCCATCAAATGCAGCCTCACTGTTTTCCATCAAATGCAGCCTCACTGTTCCATCAAATGCAGCCTGTGTCCCATCAAATGCAGCCTCACTGTCCCATCAAATGCATCCTCACTGTGTCCCATCAAATGTGGGACATTTGATGGGACATCATTGTGTCCCATCAAATGCAGCCTGTGTATCATCAAATGCAGCCTCACTGTCCCATCAAATGCAGCCTCACTGTGTCCCATCAAATGCAGCCTCACTGTCCCATCAAATGCAGCTTGTGTCCCATCAAATGCAGCTTGTGTCCCATCAAATGCAGCCTCACTGTCCCATTAAATGCAGCCTCACTGCCCCATTAAATGCAGCCCCACTGTCCCATCAAATGCAGCCTCACTGTCCCATCAAATGCAGCCTCACTGTCCCATCAAATGCAGCCTCACTGTGCCCCATCAAATGCAGCCTCACTGTGTCCCATCAAATGCAGCCTCACTGTCCCATCAAATGCAGCCTCACTGTTCCATCAAATGCAGCCTGTGTCCCATCAAATGCAGCCTCAATGTGCCCCATCAAATGCAGCCTCACTGTCCCATCAAATGCAGCCTGTGTCTCATAAAATGCAGCCTGTGTCCCATCAAATGCAGCCTCACTGTGTCCCATCAAATGCAGCGTCACTGTGTCCCATCAAACGCAGGCTCACTGTTTCCCATCAAATGCAGCCTCACTGTGTCCCATCAAATGCAGCCTCACTGTGTTCCATCAAATACATCCTCACTGTGTCCCATCATATGCAGCCCCACTGTCCCATCAAATGCAGCCTCACTGTCCCATCAAATGCAGCCTCACTGTCCCATTAAATGCAGCCCCACTGTGTCCAATCAAATGCAGCCTCACTGTGTCCCATCAAATGCAGCCTCACTGTGTCCTATCAAATGCAGCCTCACTGTGTCCCATCAAATGCAACTTCACTGTGGCCCATCAAATGCAGTCTCACTGTCTCATCAAATGCAGCCTCACAGTGTCCCATCAAATGCAGCCTCACTGTCACATGAAATGCAGGCTCACTGTGTCCCATCAAATGCAGCCTCACTGCCCCATCAAATGCAGCCTCACTGTCTGTTACGTACCTGACGGTAGAGCCTGATTTGCAGAAGATGGCCTCTCTTACATCTCTGACTCAAGGCCCCCTGGTAGAGCAGACAGGAGGCGCGGGAGTGCAGGCGCACGAGTGCCTGACGGGTCACAGACAGCGGAGTCAAGGCAGCTGCAGGTGGAATGGCAGTTCAGCAGGATTCTCCGGGCAGTAGAGAAGGCAGCTACAAGCAGGCCGGGTCATACACTGGTGGGCACGTCAGGAGCAAGTGCAGAGACAGAAGCGTAGTCAGGATACAGGCCGGATCGGTGATGGGCTGGCAGCGAGGTAGCAGAAGGAGCAGGCAGATGCGGTGGTCAAACAAGCCGTGTCAGGTGCAGGCAGAAAGCAGGAACGTCAAAAGCAAGCCGGGTCAGATAACAGGAACAGGTATCAGATACAGGCAACAGGAACACACGGGAACGCTGTAGAGCAGACAGCACTGAATCTGGGTACTGACCGAGTTTAAATAACCTGTTGGGCACCAAAAGTTGTCACAGAGTGTGCGCGTGTTGACGCGCGCAAGCGCAGCGGTGGTATTCTGACTGAGGAAACAGGCCATCTTTGGTTCTCATCTTGGATACTGGCATGCCCTCCCCAACAATGCGTGCGTGCCACGCAGATGCGAGTGTGCACGCAGGTGCACCCACGGGTGTACGCAGATGTGCCAATGGTGTTCTGACAGGGGCTGAGGTCACAGGTTGTCTTCTTCGGCCGCCATCTTGGGTACTGGCTAGCCCTTCCTAACACTGTCCCATCAAATGCAGCCTTACTGTCCCATTAAATGCAGCCTGTGTCCCATCAAATGCAGCCTGTGTCCCATCAAATGCAGCCTCACTGTCCCATCAAATGCAGCCTCACTGTCCCATCAAATGCAGCCTCACTGTGTCCCATCAAATGCAGCCTCACTGTGTCCCATCAAATGCAGCCTCACTATGTCTCATCAAATGCAGCCTCACTGTGTCCCGTCAAATGCAGCCTCACTGTGTCCCATCAAATGCAGCCTCACTGTGTCCCATAAAATGCAGCCCCACTGTCCCATCAAATGCAGCCTCACTGTTTCCCATCAAATGCAGCCTCACTGTGTCCCATCAAATGCAGCCTCACTGTCCCATCAAATGCAGCCTGTGTCCCATCAAATGCAGCCTCACTGTCCTATCAAATGTAGTCTCACTGTATCCCATCAAATGCAGCCTCACTGTGTCCCATCAAATGCAGCCTCACTGTGTCCCATCAAATGCAGCCTCACTGTGTCCCATCAAATGAAGCCTCACTGTCCCATCAAATGCAGCCTCACTGTGCCCCATCAAATGCAGCCTCACTGTGCCCCATCAAATGCAGCCTCACTGTGCCCCATCAAATGCAGCCTCACTGTGCCCCATCAAATGCAGCTCACTGTCCCATCAAATGCAGCCTGTGTCCCATAAAATGCAGCCTGTGTCCCATCAAATGCAGCCTGTGTCCCATCAAATGCAGCCTCACTGTTTCATCAAATGCAGCCTGTGTCCCATCAAATGCAGCCTCACTGTCCTATCAAATGTAGTCTCACTGTGTCCCATTAAATGCAGCCTCACTGTCCCATCAAATGCAGTCTCGCTGTCCATCAAATGCCGCCTTACTGTCCCATCAAATGCAGTCTCACTGTGTCCCATCAAATGCAGCCTCACTGTGTCCCATCAAATGCAGCATCACTGTGTCCCATCAAACGCAGGCTCACTGTTTCCCATCAAATGCAGCCTCACTGTGTCCCATCAAATGCAGCCTCATTGTGTTCCATCAAATACATCCTCACTGTGTCCCATCATATGCAGCCCCACTGTCCCATCAAATGCAGCCTCACTGTCCCATCAAATGCAGCCTCACTGTCCCATCAAATGCAGCCCCACTGTGTCCAATCAAATGCAGCCTCACTGTGTCCCATTAAATGCAGCCTCACTGTGTCCTATCAAATGCAGCCTCACTGTGTCCCATCAAATGCAACTTCACTGTGGCCCATCAAATGCAGTCTCACTGTCTCATCAAATGCAGCCTCACAGTGTCCCATCAAATGCAGCCTCACTGTCCCATGAAATGCAGGCTCACTGTGTCCCATCAAATGCAGCCTCACTGTCCCATCAAATGCAGCCTCACTGTGTCCCATCAAATGCAGCCTCACTGTGTCCCATCAAATGCAGCCTCACTATGTCTCATCAAATGCAGCCTCACTGTGTCCCATCAAATGCAGCCTCACTGTGTCCCATCAAATGCAGCCTCACTGTGTCCCATCAAATGCAGCCTCACTGTCCCATCAAATGCAGCCTCACTGTTTCCCATCAAATGCAGCCTCACTGCGTCCCATCAAATGCAGCCTGTGTCCCATCAAATGCAGCCTCACTGTCCTATCAAATGTAGTCTCACTGTGTCCCATCAAATGCAGCCTCACTGTGTCCCATCAAATGCAGCCTCACTGTGTCCCATCAAATGCAGCCTCACTGTGTCCCATCAAAAGCAGCCTCACTGTGTCCCATCAAATGCAGCCTCACTGTGTCCCATCAAATGCAGCCTCACTGTGTCCCATCAAATGCAGCCTCACTGTGTCCCATCAAATGCAGCCTCACTGTTTTCCATCAAATGCAGCCTCACTGTTCCATCAAATGCAGCCTGTGTCCCATCAAATGCAGCCTCACTGTCCCATCAAATGCATCCTCACTGTGTCCCATCAAATGTGGGACATTTGATGGGACATCATTGTGTCCCATCAAATGCAGCCTGTGTATCATCAAATGCAGCCTCACTGTCCCATCAAATGCAGCCTCACTGTGTCCCATCAAATGCAGCCTCACTGTCCCATCAAATGCAGCTTGTGTCCCATCAAATGCAGCTTGTGTCCCATCAAATGCAGCTTGTGTCCCATCAAATGCAGCCTCACTGTCCCATTAAATGCAGCCTCACTGCCCCATTAAATGCAGCCCCACTGTCCCATCAAATGCAGCCTCACTGTCCCATCAAATGCAGCCTCACTGTCCCATCAAATGCAGCCTCACTGTGCCCCATCAAATGCAGCCTCACTGTGTCCCATCAAATGCAGCGTCACTGTGTCCCATCAAACGCAGGCTCACTGTTTCCCATCAAATGCAGCCTCACTGTGTCCCATCAAATGCAGCCTCACTGTGTTCCATCAAATACATCCTCACTGTGTCCCATCATATGCAGCCCCACTGTCCCATCAAATGCAGCCTCACTGTCCCATCAAATGCAGCCTCACTGTCCCATTAAATGCAGCCCCACTGTGTCCAATCAAATGCAGCCTCACTGTGTCCCATCAAATGCAGCCTCACTGTGTCCTATCAAATGCAGCCTCACTGTGTCCCATCAAATGCAACTTCACTGTGGCCCATCAAATGCAGTCTCACTGTCTCATCAAATGCAGCCTCACAGTGTCCCATCAAATGCAGCCTCACTGTCACATGAAATGCAGGCTCACTGTGTCCCATCAAATGCAGCCTCACTGCCCCATCAAATGCAGCCTCACTGTCTGTTACGTACCTGACGGTAGAGCCTGATTTGCAGAAGATGGCCTCTCTTACATCTCTGACTCAAGGCCCCCTGGTAGAGCAGACAGGAGGCGCGGGAGTGCAGTCGCACGAGTGCCTGACGGGTCACAGACAGCGGAGTCAAGGCAGCTGCAGGTGGAATGGCAGTTCAGCAGGATTCTCCGGGCAGTAGAGAAGGCAGCTACAAGCAGGCCGGGTCATACACTGGTGGGCACGTCAGGAGCAAGTGCAGAGACAGAAGCGTAGTCAGGATACAGGCCGGATCGGTGATGGGCTGGCAGCGAGGTAGCAGAAGGAGCAGGCAGATGCGGTGGTCAAACAAGCCGTGTCAGGTGCAGGCAGAAAGCAGGAACGTCAAAAGCAAGCCGGGTCAGATAACAGGAACAGGTATCAGATACAGGCAACAGGAACACACGGGAACGCTGTAGAGCAGACAGCACTGAATCTGGGTACTGACCGAGTTTAAATAACCTGTTGGGCACCAAAAGTTGTCACAGAGTGTGCGCGTGTTGACGCGCGCAAGCGCAGCGGTGGTATTCTGACTGAGGAAACAGGCCGTCTTTGGTTCTCATCTTGGATACTGGCATGCCCTCCCCAACAATGCGTGCGTGCCACGCAGATGCGAGTGTGCACGCAGGTGCACCCACGGGTGTACGCAGATGTGCCAATGGTGTTCTGACAGGGGCTGAGGTCACAGGTTGTCTTCTTCGGCCGCCATCTTGGGTACTGGCTAGCCCTTCCTAACACTGTCCCATCAAATGCAGCCTTACTGTCCCATTAAATGCAGCCTGTGTCCCATCAAATGCAGCCTGTGTCCCATCAAATGCAGCCTCACTGTCCCATCAAATGCAGCCTCACTGTCCCATCAAATGCAGCCTCACTGTGTCCCATCAAATGCAGCCTCACTGTGTCCCATCAAATGCAGCCTCACTATGTCTCATCAAATGCAGCCTCACTGTGTCCCGTCAAATGCAGCCTCACTGTGTCCCATCAAATGCAGCCTCACTGTGTCCCATAAAATGCAGCCCCACTGTCCCATCAAATGCAGCCTCACTGTTTCCCATCAAATGCAGCCTCACTGTGTCCCATCAAATGCAGCCTCACTGTCCCATCAAATGCAGCCTGTGTCCCATCAAATGCAGCCTCACTGTCCTATCAAATGTAGTCTCACTGTGTCCCATCAAATGCAGCCTCACTGTGTCCCATCAAATGCAGCCTCACTGTGTCCCATCAAATGCAGCCTCACTGTGTCCCATCAAAAGCAGCCTCACTGTGTCCCATCAAATGCAGCCTCACTGTGTCCCATCAAATGCAGCCTCACTGTGTCCCATCAAATGCAGCCTCACTGTTTTCCATCAAATGCAGCCTCACTGTCCCATCAAATGCAGCCTCACTGTGTCCCATCAAATGCAGCCTCACTGTGTCCCATCAAATGCAGCCTCACTATGTCTCATCAAATGCAGCCTCACTGTGTCCCATCAAATGCAGCCTCACTGTGTCCCATCAAATGCAGCCTCACTGTGTCCCATCAAATGCAGCCTCACTGTCCCATCAAATGCAGCCTCACTGTTTCCCATCAAATGCAGCCTCACTGCGTCCCATCAAATGCAGCCTGTGTCCCATCAAATGCAGCCTCACTGTCCTATCAAATGTAGTCTCACTGTGTCCCATCAAATGCAGCCTCACTGTGTCCCATCAAATGCAGCCTCACTGTGTCCCATCAAATGCAGCCTCACTGTGTCCCATCAAAAGCAGCCTCACTGTGTCCCATCAAATGCAGCCTCACTGTGTCCCATCAAATGCAGCCTCACTGTGTCCCATCAAATGCAGCCTCACTGTGTCCCATCAAATGCAGCCTCACTGTGTCCCATCAAATGCAGCCTCACTGTTTTCCATCAAATGCAGCCTCACTGTTCCATCAAATGCAGCCTGTGTCCCATCAAATGCAGCCTCACTGTCCCATCAAATGCATCCTCACTGTGTCCCATCAAATGTGGGACATTTGATGGGACATCATTGTGTCCCATCAAATGCAGCCTGTGTATCATCAAATGCAGCCTCACTGTCCCATCAAATGCAGCCTCACTGTGTCCCATCAAATGCAGCCTCACTGTCCCATCAAATGCAGCTTGTGTCCCATCAAATGCAGCTTGTGTCCCATCAAATGCAGCCTCACTGTCCCATTAAATGCAGCCTCACTGCCCCATTAAATGCAGCCCCACTGTCCCATCAAATGCAGCCTCACTGTCCCATCAAATGCAGCCTCACTGTCCCATCAAATGCAGCCTCACTGTGCCCCATCAAATGCAGCCTCACTGTGTCCCATCAAATGCAGCCTCACTGTCCCATCAAATGCAGCCTCACTGTTCCATCAAATGCAGCCTGTGTTCCATCAAATGCAGCCTCAATGTGCCCCATCAAATGCAGCCTCACTGTCCCATCAAATGCAGCCTGTGTCTCATAAAATGCAGCCTGTGTCCCATCAAATGCAGCCTCACTGTGTCCCATCAAATGCAGCGTCACTGTGTCCCATCAAACGCAGGCTCACTGTTTCCCATCAAATGCAGCCTCACTGTGTCCCATCAAATGCAGCCTCACTGTGTTCCATCAAATACATCCTCACTGTGTCCCATCATATGCAGCCCCACTGTCCCATCAAATGCAGCCTCACTGTCCCATCAAATGCAGCCTCACTGTCCCATTAAATGCAGCCCCACTGTGTCCAATCAAATGCAGCCTCACTGTGTCCCATCAAATGCAGCCTCACTGTGTCCTATCAAATGCAGCCTCACTGTGTCCCATCAAATGCAACTTCACTGTGGCCCATGAAAAATGCAGTCTCACTGTCTCATCAAATGCAGCCTCACAGTGTCCCATCAAATGCAGCCTCACTGTCACATGAAATGCAGGCTCACTGTGTCCCATCAAATGCAGCCTCACTGCCCCATCAAATGCAGCCTCACTGTCTGTTACGTACCTGACGGTAGAGCCTGATTTGCAGAAGATGGCCTCTCTTACATCTCTGACTCAAGGCCCCCTGGTAGAGCAGACAGGAGGCGCGGGAGTGCAGTCGCACGAGTGCCTGACGGGTCACAGACAGCGGAGTCAAGGCAGCTGCAGGTGGAATGGCAGTTCAGCAGGATTCTCCGGGCAGTAGAGAAGGCAGCTACAAGCAGGCCGGGTCATACACTGGTGGGCACGTCAGGAGCAAGTGCAGAGACAGAAGCGTAGTCAGGATACAGGCCGGATCGGTGATGGGCTGGCAGCGAGGTAGCAGAAGGAGCAGGCAGATGCGGTGGTCAAACAAGCCGTGTCAGGTGCAGGCAGAAAGCAGGAACGTCAAAAGCAAGCCGGGTCAGATAACAGGAACAGGTATCAGATACAGGCAACAGGAACACACGGGAACGCTGTAGAGCAGACAGCACTGAATCTGGGTACTGACCGAGTTTAAATAACCTGTTGGGCACCAAAAGTTGTCACAGAGTGTGCGCGTGTTGACGCGCGCAAGCGCAGCGGTGGTATTCTGACTGAGGAAACAGGCCGTCTTTGGTTCTCATCTTGGATACTGGCATGCCCTCCCCAACAATGCGTGCGTGCCACGCAGATGCGAGTGTGCACGCAGGTGCACCCACGGGTGTACGCAGATGTGCCAATGGTGTTCTGACAGGGGCTGAGGTCACAGGTTGTCTTCTTCGGCCGCCATCTTGGGTACTGGCTAGCCCTTCCTAACACTGTCCCATCAAATGCAGCCTTACTGTCCCATTAAATGCAGCCTGTGTCCCATCAAATGCAGCCTGTGTCCCATCAAATGCAGCCTCACTGTCCCATCAAATGCAGCCTCACTGTCCCATCAAATGCAGCCTCACTGTGTCCCATCAAATGCAGCCTCACTGTGTCCCATCAAATGCAGCCTCACTATGTCTCATCAAATGCAGCCTCACTGTGTCCCGTCAAATGCAGCCTCACTGTGTCCCATCAAATGCAGCCTCACTGTGTCCCATAAAATGCAGCCCCACTGTCCCATCAAATGCAGCCTCACTGTTTCCCATCAAATGCAGCCTCACTGTGTCCCATCAAATGCAGCCTCACTGTCCCATCAAATGCAGCCTGTGTCCCATCAAATGCAGCCTCACTGTCCTATCAAATGTAGTCTCACTGTGTCCCATCAAATGCAGCCTCACTGTGTCCCATCAAATGCAGCCTCACTGTGTCCCATCAAATGCAGCCTCACTGTGTCCCATCAAAAGCAGCCTCACTGTGTCCCATCAAATGCAGCCTCACTGTGTCCCATCAAATGCAGCCTCACTGTGTCCCATCAAATGCAGCCTCACTGTTTTCCATCAAATGCAGCCTCACTGTTCCATCAAATGCAGCCTGTTTCCCATCAAATGCAGCCTCACTGTCCCATCAAATTCATCCTCACTGTGTCCCATCAAATGCAGCCTCACTGTGTCCCATCAAATGCAGCCTGTGTATCATCAAATGCAGCCTCACTGTCCCATCAAATGCAGCCTCACTGTGTCCCATCAAATGCAGCCTCACTGTCCCATCAAATGCAGCTTGTGTCCCATCAAATGCAGCCTCACTGTCCCATTAAATGCAGCCTCACTGTCCCATTAAATGCAGCCCCACTGTCCCATCAAATGCAGCCTCACTGTCCCATCAAATGCAGCCTCACTGTCCCATCAAATGCAGCCTCACTGTGCCCCATCAAATGCAGCCTCACTGTGCCCCATCAAATGCAGCCTCACAGTTCCATCAAATGCAGCCTCAATGTGCCCCATCAAATGCAGCCTCAATGTGCCCCATCAAATGCAGCCTCACTGTCCCATCAAATGCAGCCTGTGTCTCATAAAATGCAGCCTGTGTCCCATCAAATGCAGCCTCACTGCGTCCCATCAAATGCAGCCTCACTGTCCCATCAAATGCAGCCTGTGTCCCATCAAATGCAGCCTCACTGTCCTATCAAATGTAGTCTCACTGTGTCCCATCAAATGCAGCCTCACTGTGTCCCATCAAATGCAGCCTCACTGTGTCCCATCAAATGCAGCCTCACTGTGTCCCATCAAATGCAGCCTCACTGTTTTCCATCAAATGCAGCCTCACTGTTCCATCAAATGCAGCCTGTGTCCCATCAAATGCAGCCTCACTGTCCCATCAAATGCATCCTCACTGTGTCCCATCAAATGTGGGACATTTGATGGGACATCATTGTGTCCCATCAAATGCAGCCTGTGTATCATAAAATGCAGCCTCACTGTCCCATCAAATGCAGCCTCACTGTGTCCCATCAAATGCAGCCTCACTGTCCCATCAAATGCAGCTTGTGTCCCATCAAATGCAGCTTGTGTCCCATCAAATGCAGCCTCACTGTCCCATTAAATGCAGCCTCACTGTCCCAATAAATGCAGCCCCACTGTCCCATCAAATGCAGCCTCACTGTCCCATCAAATGCAGCCTCACTGTGCCCCATCAAATGCAGCCTCACTGTGTCCCATTAAATGCAGCCTCACTGTCCCATCAAATGCAGCCTCACTGTTCCATCAAATGCAGCCTGTGTCCCATCAAATGCAGCCTCAATGTGCCCCATCAAATGCAGCCTCACTGTCCCATCAAATGCAGCCTGTGTCTCATAAAATGCAGCCTGTGTCCCATCAAATGCAGCCTCACTGTGTCCCATCAAATGCAGCGTCACTGTGTCCCATCAAACGCAGGCTCACTGTTTCCCATCAAATGCAGCCTCACTGTGTCCCATCAAATGCAGCCTCACTGTGTTCCATCAAATACATCCTCACTGTGTCCCATCATATGCAGCCCCACTGTCCCATCAAATGCAGCCTCACTGTCCCATCAAATGCAGCCTCACTGTCCCATTAAATGCAGCCCCACTGTGTCCAATCAAATGCAGCCTCACTGTGTCCCATCAAATGCAGCCTCACTGTGTCCTATCAAATGCAGCCTCACTGTGTCCCATCAAATGCAACTTCACTGTGGCCCATCAAATGCAGTCTCACTGTCTCATCAAATGCAGCCTCACAGTGTCCCATCAAATGCAGCCTCACTGTCCCATGAAATGCAGGCTCACTGTGTCTCATCAAATGCAGCCTCACTGTCTGTTACGTACCTGACGGTAGAGCCTGATTTGCAGAAGATGGCCTCTCTTACACCTCTGACTCAAGGCCCCCTGGTAGAGCAGACAGGAGGCGCGGGAGTGCAGTCGCACGAGTGCCTGACGGGTCACAGACAGCGGAGTCAAGGCAGCTGCAGGTGGAACGGCAGTTCAGCAGGATTCTCCGGGCAGTAGAGAAGGCAGCTACAAGCAGGCCGGGTCATACACTGGTGGGCACGTCAGGAGCAAGTGCAGAGACAGAAGCGTAGTCAGGATACAGGCCGGATCGGTGATGGGCTGGCAGCGAGGTAGCAGAAGGAGCAGGCAGATGCGGTGGTCAAACAAGCCGTGTCAGGTGCAGGCAGAAAGCAGGAACGTCAAAAGCAAGCCGGGTCAGATAACAGGAACAGGTATCAGATACAGGCAACAGGAACACACGGGAACGCTGTAGAGCAGACAGCACTGAATCTGGGTACTGACCGAGTTTAAATAGCCTGTTGGGCACCAAAAGTTGTCACAGAGTGTGCGCGTGTTGACGCGCGCAAGCGCAGCGGTGGTATTCTGACTGAGGAAACAGGCCGTCTTTGGTTCTCATCTTGGATACTGGCATGCCCTCCCCAACAATGCGTGCGTGCCACGCAGATGCGAGTGTGCACGCAGGTGCACCCACGGGTGTACGCAGATGTGCCAATGGTGTTCTGACAGGGGCTGAGGTCACAGGTTGTCTTCTTCGGCCGCCATCTTGGGTACTGGCTAGCCCTTCCTAACACTGTCCCATCAAATGCAGCCTTACTGTCCCATTAAATGCAGCCTGTGTCCCATCAAATGCAGCCTGTGTCCCATCAAATGCAGCCTCACTGTCCCATCAAATGCAGCCTCACTGTCCCATCAAATGCAGCCTCACTGTGTCCCATCAAATGCAGCCTCACTGTGTCCCATCAAATGCAGCCTCACTATGTCTCATCAAATGCAGCCTCACTGTGTCCCGTCAAATGCAGCCTCACTGTGTCCCATCAAATGCAGCCTCACTGTGTCCCATCAAATGCAGCCCCACTGTCCCATCAAATGCAGCCTCACTGTTTCCCATCAAATGCAGCCTCACTGCGTCCCATCAAATGCAGCCTCACTGTCCCATCAAATGCAGCCTGTGTCCCATCAAATGCAGCCTCACTGTCCTATCAAATGTAGTCTCACTGTGTCCCATCAAATGCAGCCTCACTGTGTCCCATCAAATGCAGCCTCACTGTGTCCCATCAAATGCAGCCTCATTGTGTCCCATCAAAAGCAGCCTCACTGTGTCCCATCAAAAGCAGCCTCACTGTGTCCCATCAAATGCAGCCTCACTGTGTCCCATCAAATGCAGCCTCACTGTGTCCCATCAAATGCAGCCTCACTGTTTTCCATCAAATGCAGCCTCACTGTTCCATCAAATGCAGCCTGTGTCCCATCAAATGCAGCCTCACTGTCCCATCAAATTCATCCTCACTGTGTCCCATCAAATGCAGCCTCACTGTGTCCCATCAAATGCAGCCTGTGTATCATCAAATGCAGCCTCACTGTCCCATCAAATGCAGCCTCACTGTGTCCCATCAAATGCAGCCTCACTGTCCCATCAAATGCAGCTTGTGTCCCATCAAATGCAGCCTCACTGTCCCATTAAATGCAGCCTCACTGTCACATTAAATGCAGCCTCACTGTCCCATTAAATGCAGCCCCACTGTCCCATCAAATGCAGCCTCACTGTCCCATCAAATGCAGCCTCACTGTCCCATCAAATGCAGCCTCACTGTGCCCCATCAAATGCAGCCTCACTGTGCCCCATCAAATGCAGCCTCACAGTTCCATCAAATGCAGCCTCAATGTGCCCCATCAAATGCAGCCTCAATGTGCCCCATCAAATGCAGCCTCACTGTCCCATCAAATGCAGCCTCACTGTCCCATCAAATGCAGCCTGTGTCTCATAAAATGCAGCCTGTGTCCCATCAAATGCAGCCTGTGTCCCATCAAATGCAGCCTCACTGTTCCATCAAATGCAGCCTGTGTCCCATCAAATGCAGCCTCACTGTCCTATCAAATGTAGTCTCACTGTGTCCCATCAAATGCAGCCTCACTGTGTCCCATCAAATGCAGCCTCACTGTGTCCCATCAAAAGCAGCCTCACTGTGTCCCATCAAATGCAGCCTCACTGTGTCCCATCAAATGCAGCCTCACTGTGTCCCATCAAATGCAGCCTCGCTGTTCCATTAAATGCAGCCTGTGTCCCATCAAATGCAGCCTCACTGTCCCATCAAATGCATCCTCACTGTGTCCCATCAAATGCAGCCTCACTGTGTCCCATCAAATGCAGCCTGTGTATCATCAAATGCAGCCTCACTGTCCCATCAAATGCAGCCTCACTGTGTCTCATCAAATGCAGCCTGTGTCGCATCAGATGCAACCTCACCGTCCCATCAAATGCAATCTCACTGTCCCATCAAACCCCCCTCCCCCCCCATTCTCCGCAGGAGGTCCGGACCGGCACTTACCTTGCTGTGGTGTCCTCTCCTCCTGCTGTGTCTCCTTCAGTGGGCACTGGCAGCGGCAGTGGAGGAGTCCGCTCCTCATACTTCCTCCGCTCGGACGCAATGGGAGAAAGAAAACCCGAAGTGACATCTAATTCGGATGTCAATCAAACCACCTGGCCATAGTAATACATACTACGGGTGCTGGGGGAAAGCTGTTCGGCGTGATGGAATGCACAGCAAGGCAGGACAAAAGCCCGCAAATGAAGCGCCTCGTTTGTAATCTCATTTTTTTTTTTTTGTGACTGCCAGTGACGCCCCTATGGACGGGCCGTCACTGACTCCAACTAATGCTTTTAAGCAGTGACATTTAGGATAAAGGGTTTATACAAATGATCATTGTAAGTACCCCTGTCAGTGTTAAATAGTTTTGTCTTGTGTAGTAGGTCAAATTAATATTCATTTTTACCATACTGACAAGAAAATTCAAAGGAGCAGAATGGAATTTTTTTCTAGAACGAGCTTATTTCTTTTTTTTTTTTTAAATCTTTATTTAATTTTCAAAAGAATAATTTACATACACATAAAACTCCTCCAGCTGGGAAGGTCTCAATACATCTCATAACATCATCTCTCCATTTCCCCTGAACAACTTTCTAAGATTACCTCTCCCACTGGACCCCCCTCCCCCCAGCCTCCCCCCATACCCCCCACCCTCCTCTCCCCTCTCCCCCGCAGGCTCTTATCTTCTCTTCCAGTCCTTAACAACCTTACTTTAAACCCCTTGGGCTATCTTAACACTGCTTCCGCAAATCTATCTGTTTTTTTAAAAGCCCCCCACGGATTCCACTTTCCCTTCTCTCCCTCTTGAGTCCCATCTAGATGTTCTTTCCACTCCGTTTTCTCTAATCTGTAAATTTCATCTACTTTTGCGATCCAATGCTTAATCTTTGGAGGTTCCACTTCTTGCCATTTCTTTGGGATTACATTTTTAGCGGCATTAAGTAAAATTAGTGTTAATGAGGACTTATAACCCTTCTTCCCTCCTTCCAGGCCATGAAACAGACAGCTCCAAGGGTCAAACCGTATACTCTTACCTGTTATCCCCTCTATCAACCCTATCACTTCCTTCCAATAAGTTTTAATTTTGGGGCATTCCCACCATAAGTGCGCCATTGTTCCTGGGATCTCCACACCCTCGCCAACAGTTAGGGGATTTATCTAGTGAAAATTTACTCACTCTAGCCGGGGTCATATACCACCTGGCTATACACTTATAATTGCTCTCCCTTGTTTTCATATCTACTGCCGTCCCGTGCGTAGCTTCCAGGATACGTTTCTCCATTTCCCTGTCACATTGAGACCCCAGGTCCTCCTCCCATTTTCTGATGAACGGGGGCGGATCCTGTCCGCCCCTACTCATCAGAATTTTATACACCTCGGAAACCATCCTTATTAATTCTTCTCTAAGTGCCATTTTCTCTAACCCTCTATAGTCCGCCTCCCCCCTTAAGGGGCCTGGGAGACTTCTAATAAAGTGCTTTATTTGATTATACTGCCACCCGTTTATTAACAATACCTCCCTTAGTGCTTTCAATTCTTGCAGTGTTTTTAATTTACCTCTACTTATTATATCCCTTATCTGTGTTCCCTTCTCAAAAATCCAGTTCCCTCCTATCGATCCCATCCCTGGGGGAAAAAACGGGTTAGCTTTTATATAAATTAAAGGTGAGCTATAGTCCCATTTATTTAATTGGTGAATCTGGTCCCACATTTTAAATGTATGGTGCGTTATATAGTATGTATCTTTACCTAAATTCCTGTAGTGTGGTGGATTCCAAATCATATGGCTCAAACATACCTTACTCAACCCTATTTCTAAATTCACCCACCTTTTATTACTACTACTCTTACCCCATTCAAGTGCCCGCGCTATTACAATTGCTCTATAATCATTCTGGTATTTGAGATATAAAAGAGTGTATCATCGGCGAATGCCGCCAATTTGTACTCCTCCTCGCCTACCGCACATCCACTGATATCCGGGTGTCTTCTGATCGTATTAAGGAGTGGCTCTAAGGCCAAGACAAATAGGAGCGGGGACAGTGGACAGCCCTGCCTGGTGCCGTTCTGCATAACAAACCGAGCAGAAGGCACATTATTCACCCTCACAAAGGCCGCTGGGTGGTTATATAGAATTTTTATCCTTTTTAACATTATTGGCCCTACTCCCATTGCCTCCAGCGTGTTAAACATAAATCCCCAGTCTACTCTGTCGAACGCCTTTTCGGCGTCGATCGACAGAAGTAGCCCTGGGGATCTGCTTGCCTTAAATGCCTCCATTATGAGGAGAGACCGGACCCCATTGTCTCTTCCCTCTCTTCCGGGAACAAATCCCACCTGGTCCGGATGAAGCAGGTAGGCCCTTTTCTCCCTCAACCGAAGTGCCAACACTTTCGCATATAATTTGGTGTCTGCGTTTAATAACGCGATTGGCCGGTAACTCGAACATAGGGTGCGGTCTTTCCCTTCCTTGGGAATCAGTGTCACTGCTGCCAGTAAGGCTTCCCCACACATTTCCTGATTTCCCAGGCCGTTCCACATCCGGCAAAGCCCTGGAACCAGGGATTCCTTAAATTTTTTATAAAAACTTGCCGTGAAACCGTCCGGCCCGAGACTCTTGCCCCCGGGAGATTGCTTCAGAGCTCTCAGGAACTCATCTTCCGTAATTGGTCTCTCCAATTCCATTGAGTCTATTTGTGACAGAGTGGGGAGGGCTGCTTCCTTTAAGAATTCTCTTACCTTCTGCTCTCTCTTCCCCCCGTTTTTCTCTTTGCCCCACTGAATAAAGAGAAGAAAAATAATTTCTGAATTCCTCCACTATTTCTCTCGTTGAGTGTCTCATTTCCCCTTTTTTGCTCTTTACCTTCTCTATGTAGTTCTCCACTCTCTTTTTCCTAATAGTTGCGGCCAGATGTTTCCCTACTTTATTCCCCTTTATATGGAGGTCCTTACAGTGTTTATACCTTCTTTTGAGGGCTTCTACTTCTAACAGTTCTCTCAACTCCTCCCTTTTTATTATCAGCTCACTAAATACCTTTTTGCCCGCTTCCTTGTTGGCTTTGTATAGTTGTTTTAATTTGTATATTTTTTCTATTAGTCTCTCTTGCTTTCTCGCTCTCTCTCTCTCTCTCTCTCTCTCTTCTCCCCTGTGCCGATTGATATTAACACCCCTCTAATATAGGCCTTGAAAGTCTCCCAAATAATTGTCCCTGGGACCTCTTCAGATTCATTAGTGTGAAAAAACCCTTCAATCTCTCTCTGAACCCTTTCTCCAATATGCTCTTTCTCTAAAAGAAAATCATGCAACCGCCATGTATATGGGATCCTTTGTAGACCCTTAAGCTCTAACGTCATCACCACTGGAGCATGATCGGACAAAGTCTGGATTTCTATCTTTGAGCTCACTACAGAATCCAGTAGGCTATGATCAACTAACAAATAGTCCAGCCTTGAATAGGTCCCATGTACCCGTGAAAAGAAGGTGTAATCCACCTCCTTAGGGTGCAACACCCACCATACATCGATCAACTGCTGGTCATGTAATCTCTTCCCAATTCTTATGCATCCCTTTTTATCTGCCCACACGGAACCAACTGACCTATCCAAGGCTAGATCTAGACAAAAATTCAAATCGCCTGCTAGGATCACTTCCCCTTCTTTAAATTCCTCCAGGCTAGTCAGGGTCCGGGCAAAGTATCCTATCGGATCTCTATTTGGACAATACACGTTGGCCAATGTAAGAATCTTTTCATTTATTTTTATTTTCATAAACAAAAATCGTCCCTCTGGATCCGCCCTCTTATCCACTAAATTAAATTTCATCCGTTTGAGAATCCGATAGCCACTCCCTTCGCCCTTTTAGAGGGGGAATCACCATATATCCATACCGGAAGACCTCTTGAGGTCAGCTTAATACCCTCCTCATGCACTAAGTGTGTTTCCTGCAAAAAGGCAATATCTATATCCAATCTCTGTAATTCTTGACCTAATTTCCACCTTTTCCCTGGTGAGTTAAGTCCTTTCACGTTATCTGATAAGCATCTAATTTCCATTACCGCCCCTCATTATATGTGCTTTCATATCCCACAGAATCACCTCTACTTTTCTCTGAGTAAGCCTACCACCGTTACACAAGGGAGTGAAAGAACTAAAACATGAAGAGAGAGAAAGAAAGAAAACAAGAAGGAAAGAAGAAAAAACAAAAACAAAAAAACAAAAAACAGGACCAATAGCTTGTACCCAGAATCATTATGGAGGGCAGATCTTCTCTTCTCTGTTCTGGGATAGCTCTGATTCTAATGTTTTGCCTTCTGTTTTGATTCTCCTGCTCTTTGAGTTTAAGGAGCAATTCCCTCTGGTCTGATTGCAGATTTTTAACTTGCACTTTCAAGTCCTCAATCGCCGTCGTGTGCTGCTCTGTTACCTCCTCCACAGTTTCCACTCTTTTCAATAGATGTCCCAGATCCTCTCTGATGTTAAGAATCTCTGCCTTCAACACGTTCTCTAACTTGATAAACATATCCTGAATCTCTGTTCTTGTAGGTAAAACCTCCATATTTACTTCTATGCTTGCTTCCGATTCAGGCTCAGGTGAGGTTGCTAATCTGGAGTTACTTCCTGTCGCTCCCTTATTTTTAGTGGGATCTTTCTTTTTGTCTTTTCCACTTTGCTGTTTATTGTCCATGCTAGGGCTTCTGGCTTGTGTTTCTGTCATATATTTTTGGATGGTGCTTGTGTTTAAACTGTCCCTTGGTTTTTTAGCCACTGCAGCCTTAGTGGTGCGCCCTTTCATATTCTTCTCCCCCCTCTTTTCACCTCTCTTGTATAGCTTCTTAGGTCTCCTTGCTTCACTCTGTACCCCCTAAGTGTGTTTCTCCTTATATTATTGCACCAGATTGCTACACACACATAACACTCAGGAATTTATTCAGCGTCCACTTTTCTAACCTGGTGTTGTCTTGTAGCAGGGGTCACAGAGCTGATGTTCCTCCTCATGCAGGGCTGACAGGGACGCTCTCCACTGTTTCCAGAGTTCCACCGACTCCACAGACTCACTTCACAAAATTCTGGTTTTCTGTGATACAGAACAAACCTCCCAATCCCTCTCCCCCTGTGAACGGGAGAGGGGAATGAAAGAAGGGGGGAGAGGCAAGGGGAGAGAGGCGTCTCGGATCTTTCCTCCACGCTTGGCTGGGGGGGGGGCGGGGGATGGCGCCGCCACACCAGCCGGTGTCCAGGGAGTCCACCTGCACCGGACCGGGTTCCCTTCCAGACGAGCCTGTGGTTCCCAGGGTTCCCCTTCCCCGTGCTGCACGTACTGCTGTCACTGCTGGTCCCGTCTCTGGTTCCGGGTTCAGGCTCAAGTTCACCTCCCCTGCTGGTTGCCCGCTGACTGGCGAATACCGTCCACTTCCGCTCTGTTAATGCAGCTGTCTCACGGAGCTCAGCGTGGCTCTCACCTCACGCTGTCTCCCTCGCCATTCTCCTCCTCCTCTGTCCCCCCCTAGTTAGGCTGCTAGGTAAATTTAATTTTTGGCTCCTTCTGCAGTCAAGGGAGCAGGATTTCACAGCCTGGCAGTTTGATTGCTTTCCCCTGCCCCTGAAGAAGTTTCCAGGGTTTAGGGAAGGATAATTCAGATAACTATCCTGAATATCGATCAGGGCCTACCTATTCCCTGGTGAGGTTTGCTCAGATGGTGGGTAGGAAAGCTGATAAATAGTCTGAAGCTCTGGAGAGATTTTCTTCCACAGCAAGGAGAAGTTACCAGCCTTAGAGAGAGCTGTTGCCCCCCCGAGGCAAGCCTTGGATTGTGCTGCTGTTCTCTGAGGTCTCGAGGTAGGAGACCTGGAAGGGACTTGGAACTGGCTCCAGAACTTCACTAATGGGATCTGGTCTTGAAAAGGATTTTTCTCCTCACTCACTCACTCACTCACTCACTCAATCGCTGGGAGGTGTCCAGAGGTAGCTGGAAGGTGGCACCTGCCATGTGGACTTGTAAGGAATGACCCTGTACTGATTTCTAGTGACTGTGTTCTTTTAGGAAATAAGTGCCAACCATTTCTCTGACTAAGACAGTTCACAGATAATGGCCATTCTCTTGTCCTCAGCAGTGTCCTGGAATGTGAGCTTAGTAAGGAGTGCTTTCCTGTACTGTGTAGTGTTCCTGAAGTTGCAGTGATTACTAATGGCTGTGCAATTGTGCAAGATAACCAAGTACCAAAAAGACTTGCCTCATGGTCCTCAGATGTGAGGCCTTAGACCATTCAGTATCCACAATTACTAAATTGAAAATTGCTTGTTAAAGGGACTGGCCTCATGGTTATCACATACGAAGGAGACTTGCCGTATGGTCCCCAGACATGAGATTTTAGCCTGTTCAGAAAGTCTCCTCATGGTCTTCAGCTGTGGGGAGTTTAGACTCAGGAAAAAGATTGTCCTACAACTGTTATACGTTAAATGTCTTGGAGTGTCCCATGCCTCTAAGCCAGTGTTTCTCAACCTTTTTTCAGTCAAGGCACCCTTTAGCATTCTGCAGTCTCAAGGCACTCCATTCAAAAATGTAGTTACTCTTGTCCCTCATTTTTTTCTCCAACTAATGTGACCCCAGTGTTGACAGGGAGGGGCAAACAGGGATGCTGTGCAGGGGCCCAATGTCCTTTTATCTACCAATGGCATAAATCCACTGACAGAGAATGTTCTTAGAACATGGGATAGTCTGTGTAGGCATTATCATTGGGAACATAATTCACCTTTGATTTCATTAATAGACACAAATTACTTCACACCTGGGAAAGAGGATTATTTATATTTTGACAGATGGGCAAAAAAGGAGATAATACAGTTACAAGATGTGATGGTAGGGGACAGGATTTGTTCATTCTTTGAATTAAAGCAAAAATGGGGTAGTATGCCACTATATAAATGGAGACACGCACAAATACAACACTTCGCACAAATGTAACCACAGCCACTACATGGAAAAGATAGAATTAAGTCAGTAGAAAAACTGTTTAGTTCCCCATTTAGTGTCCAGCACGTCATTTCAAAAATATATAAGGTACTAGTGAAAGAAACAGAAGCCAAGTTCCCATCCTATCTTGGGAAATGGGAGCAGGAGCTGGGAGTAACCTTAAATGAGCACCAGAAGAGGAGAATACTAAAATTAGCGTGTTTTCCTTCAAAGGACGCAAAGATGATAGAGATGAGCTTTGGCTAGATGGTATGTGACCCCGCTGAGGGCGAGGACTTATGCCTTCTATGTTGGAGAGTATGCAGGTTGCCGGGGACCTTTGCGCACCTATGGTGGGAATGTACCAAAATAGAGGTCTTTTGGAGGGTGATCATTGAGGTTATCCAGGAAATTACAGGGGAGCGTATGCAGGCAAAACCCTGGGGATGCTTATTCCATAAAACTGATAAACCCATAGCTCAATATAGGATATCTCTGGTACCACACCTCTTAAATGCAGCTAAGGCCTGATTCCCAGGTACTGGCAAATACAAAAAAAAACAAGTGTGAAGGAATGGATAAAAAAAATCGATCAGATATGCGCTATTGAAGAGACAATACTTTCAGATGAAGATTTAATAGAGAGACATAATGATATCTGGGGAAATGGCTGAATTTGAAGAAAACAGGGAAGTATACGGAAATGTGTGATATAGGAGAATGAGTTTAAATGAGAATATCTTGAGATGTAGAGCAGTGGTTCTCAACCCTGTCCTCAAGTACCCCCAACAGGCCATGTTTTGGGAATTTCTCTTATGCCGCGTACACACGATCGGACTTTACGGCATACTTGGTCTGGCGTACTGGGTTTCGTCGGACAATTCGATCGTGTGTGGGCTCCAGCGGACTTTGTTTTCTCAAAAGTTTGACGGACTTGAAACATGTTTTAAATCTATCCGACGGACTCGAGTCCAGTCGAAAAGTCCGCTCATCTGTATGCTAGTCCGACAGACAAAAACCGACGCTAGGGCAGCTATTGGCTACTGGAACTTCCTTGTTTTAGTCCGGTCGTCTGTCATTACGTACGAATCCGTCGGACTTTGGTTGATCGTGTGTAGGCAAGTCCGTTCATTCGGAAAGTCCGTCGTAAAGTCCGCGGAAAAATCCGCCGGGCAAAGTATGCCGTAAAGTCCGGTCGTGTGTACGCGGCATTAGATAAATTAGCTGTCCAAAATACCAAGCCATAGACTCTGATTTAAAGCACCTGTGCAATATAAAGGAAAACCTGCAAACATGGCTTGATGGGGGTACTTGAGGACAGGGTTGAGAACCATTGATGTTGAGAACTGGCTATTTGGAGAAGATTAAGAAGGGAAAAGGTGGGAACCTAGAAGGGAGTGAGGGGGGGGGGGGGTGTATGTATATGCATATACAAGTATGTGTATTTATATATGTCTATCCTTTTTTTTTTCTTGGGGAGGGAAGGGGGGGGGTTAAGTCTGTGGATTGTAATTTTTCATAAGTTGCAATATATATATTGCACAATAGCACATTATTGCTGCACTTTTATTTGTTAATGCTACTGACAAACTGCATACTTTTATTCATAGTAACGAAAAAAAAAATTCACAGAAGACAGCAATTTCCCACCCAGGGGTTGCACTATTACTGTACGTTGCACAATACTTCAGCCTCCTGGCTTACTAACTTGCCACATGGCTGCTTCAGCCCTCAAGCCTAGGCCTTAGGTTTCTCAGACCAACACAAAGGTTTCCTTCCAGTCAAGCTCTCTCATAGCTTACTCACAGGGCTTTTTTTCTCAGAGTATAGGTGCAGGAACTCCCCCTTTCTGAATCACCCCATTTCTCCTCCTCCTACCCACCTCTAACCATTTCTTTGCTTCACCCCCTGCACACCCTCCAATACTGCCCTTTAAAGAGAATACAGAACCTAGTATCATTTTTTGGTGCCAAGTAATTTGTATGGAATTTGTTAATAATAACAAGAAAAGCAGTAAAATAGATCCCTTGCAGCCAGCAACAACAATAGAACCTCCAGCAACAATAGATCTCCCTCCAACAATAATGGACCACCGGTAGCAAAATATCCCCCAGCAAAAATAGACCCCCAGCAACAATAGACTCCCAGCAGCAACAACAGATATCTCCACAGCCAGCATCAAAAGACCCTCCAGCAGCCAGCAACTATAGACCCCTCCCTTAACAGTAGATCTCTCCCAGCAACAACTGACCCCCCCCAGCAACATTAGACCCACCCCCACCAACAATAGATCTCGCACCAGTAACAACAGACTTCCTCAGCAACAATAGACCCCCATGCAAAAACAGATCCCCTCCAGCTACAATAGATCCCCCAGCAGCCAGCATCAGCAGACCCTTCTGCACACCCCAGCATCCCTTGCACATATTCAGTCCTGAAGGTTCCGGAACTGTGTTCCCCCACGTTCCTGCTGAAAAAAGCCCTGCTTACTCACAATCAAACAATGAGCTGCACACCAATAAAGTCATAAAAATCTGATTTTTTTTAATGTCATTCATGTGCAGCTTATTGTTTGGAACCTTAGAAAAGCTAGATTGGATTAGAAGAGGCCTGGTATTGGGGGTATGGTGGAGGCCAACGCTTGATCAAAGCCCGGCTAAAAAAGGTAGAAGCCATCCAAAAGTAGCTCACAAAGACCTCACAAAGGGAAGAACCTCCACTCTCATTCACTGGAGTCATAAGGCAGAAGCAGCATTCTACCATATGAAGTAAGCTTTGTGCTAAGAACCAGTTCTTGTAGCCCCAGACTTTCAGTGTGGGTTTCTGGTGCAAACAGATGCTTCAAAACTGGTACTTGATGCAGTCTTGACCCAGTCACTTGGGGTAGAGGAACAGTCTATTGTGTACTTGAGCCAGAAGCTTATTTACCAATAATTAAAATTATCTAGGATCCTTTCATCCGGTTTTGTTCTTGCACTCCTTTGATCTGCTGTTGGGTTCTCTTTAAGGGCAGTCTCTGTAGAACTTGCTTTACCAAAGCTATTGAGCTTGTTCCAATTTCTCCTTCATCTGACTGCACATACAAGTTTGAAAGTTTCCAGCGCCTCCTTTAATGTTTTGCTCTGCAGAGCATTAGACATATGAACCCCCAGATTGTTGACAAGCTGGTGCCCCTTGTGGCGTGAAATAATGGTACTGAGTACTAGCTCTGGGATCTGCCTTCCAAGCTGGTAGCTCCTGAAAATAGGAAAACATTAATCTCAGGTAAGGGGCTCTCAAGTATACAGCCTCCTAACCCAAAAGGAGTTTCTTCTTTGAGATAAACACAACATATTGAGTGCTGGAAGTGCCAAGGACTCGGGCATGTGAGTGACAATTTCTCCATAATTAATGAGTGAATAGAATGTGACATGTCACTATATGCCAAGCCTGCAGCCCACATAACACTTTGGACTAAGGTAAATATGTCCTATTGCCATAGAAAGACACCGGGTGGAGGCATCGTTAGACTCCAGGAAGTCTTGTCACCGTTGTCCATGCCAGCCTAGTGGGCCTTTCCAAGCTTGTCTCAGATCACATGTAAGTACATAGTTACATAGTTAGTCAGGCTGAAAAAAGACACAAGTAAATCTAGTTCAACCAAAAAAAAAGTACTCTGTATACACTATGATGCCAAAGACTATCCAACTGCAATGTTCACAATGCCTAGAGAAACTGTAAAGCATGTCATGGGTGTGGTTAAGAACTTGCTACACGGTGTATTGGGCTGTTATTTTACACTGTAGCTCTAAAGTGTGTTGAAAGTAAATGATCTTACTATTTTCCCCGAACTTCAGGTGGATGTTGGTATCCCTACATCAAAGGTGCTGAGAAGCTTCCCACTAGTGGCTATGGAGTCACAGGAAGCAACCTCAGTGCCAAAAATAAAGGATATACCTTTGGCCAGAAAGTAGTATTTTAGTAGTATTTTGGGACCACACAAGTATGGGATCTCAAATTAGCAAACACATGGAAATATGTAAAGGGGATAAGCAAAGTACCCCAAGAACCAGAAGTTAGCCTTGTATATCCCACATATTGCGGCATCCCATTACTTACTATATTGTGTAAAAAAAATAGGAATGAGCTGTAAGTTTGAACTGAACATTTACTGTTTAAAACATTTATCCAAAAGCTGAACATTTAGGGCATTCAGCATGGATGAACATGACAGCTCATATCACTTAAACCATTCACTTACATGGCTGGGAATTCATGGCCATGTATGTAGATGGGCGGGGTGATGTCAGTGGTTGTTAATGATGTGGGCACATACTACATCTTCAGCAACCACTGTTATGCCTACTTGGTTCTATTTGCTTACATGGCTGGGTATTCTGGGTCACATAAGCAAAGGGGCAGGGATAAGGGAGGTGACATCATTGCCTAAATATGGCCACATGGCTTTTAAGAGCCTGGTATATATTTTTCGGGGTATTCATGCTGTTTTTTAAAAAGAAAAACAAGCTGGCAGGAAGATGTAATTTATCTGCATATTAACAGCTTTTTTTTTCTTAGTAAATATCAGTTCTGCTGTGGTAGGTTATATACATTGTACAGATACACCACTTCACAGACAGATTTATGGCACCTCCAGGCAAGTTATTTAAAGGAATTGAGTATTTTGAAAGTTTCACTTTAAACATTATTAAAATTGCTGCTTTTGCAGCCTAATTTAATTTTTGTTTTACTTTACTACATCTCCCAGGTTAGTACCCCCCATACCATTTGTTTGATAATCTCTAGCCTAATAGCCAAGAAAATGTCTATTATTGATTTTACAGATTCGGCTCCAATTAATTTCAGTATGATTCGGAATCTGAACTTATCTAATGTTAGCCAAACCCAAGTACATTCAGCTCATCACTATGAATGGAAGAACGTTGTATATCAGTAGTGGTTCCCCAGTCTTGCATGAGGATGGTATTGGATATTTAGGGGCCCAATATTTACAAAGCCACTGAGGAGTATTGTAATTCTTGCCAGAGGGTATCAGCATAAATTGGTAGTACTTGATTATGCCACCCAGTATCCAGAAGCAGTCCCTCTCAGAAACACATTCTTTAAAGTTCTAGCAAATGAGCTTCACATTTTCCTGTATAAGAACTCATAGGAAATTTTGACAAATCAAGGAACCCCTTTCATATCAAAACCCCTTTTATTAGAACCTCTTTCAGTTGTTGAAAATTACTCACCTGTGCACCCCAGTGTACCACCCACAAATTGATGGGTTGGTAGAATGGTTCAATAGAGCCCTGGAAGGTATCATAAAAAACAAAGTGGTTAATAATGATGTAAAGGACTGGGACTTCCTGTTACCATTGTTGAACAGCAGGGAGACTTCCATCAGAATATACTAATCAGCGTTACTGGCTATAGCGGGCAGTACTGGTCATGTAGTAATTTTGCAATAGGCTTTTTTGCTAGATCGATGCCTGTACAACTAGCCTGTCCATACATAGATCGAAATTCATCCAGTCCCTGTATGATTAGCTTTAGTTTGGCTACCTACTTTACAGAGTAAATCACACCCAGAGGCGGCTCTAGGCTTTGTGAGGCCTTAGGCAAAACTTAGACATGAGGCCCCACTAACGCCCATAATAGGAAAAATAGTTCAAGCGATAAAAATGAACTGTATAAGGAGGGTACAGGGGAGGGTAAGTGGGCACAGTACAGAGTAAAGGAGGGCACAGTACAGGGGACAGGAGGGGACAGTACAGGGGGAGCAGGATGGCACAGTACAGGGGAGGGTAAGTGGACAGATTATAGGGGGCAGGAGGGCACAGTACAGGGGGAGGGTAAGTGGACATAGTACAGGGTGCAGGAGATTACAATACAGGGGGAGCAGGAGGGCACAGTACAGGGGAGGGTAAGTGGACACAGTACAGGGGCAGGAGGGTACAGTATAGGGGGGGGGGTAAGTGGACAGTACGGGGGGCAGGAGGGTACAGTATAGGGTCAGTAATGTATAATACAGAGCTGCTCTCACAAATCCTTACTATTCTATATAACTATATAAGAAAGAAAATGAAAAGAACATCCATCATATAAGTGTGTACCACAATAAAATGCTATAGTGTGATAGATATCAAGAATAGTTAATATATGTACATTCCAAAGTGCTGGTACAATAAATAATAAGCATAAAACATACATGTCGCACACAAAAAAATCGAACAAAGCTGTGCTGTGATAAACTTGTGCAGATCCACTGCAAACTATTTGCTCAGACTTCAGTGTCCCATCACCAAAACAAAGCACACACCATTTGCTTACCAAAAAAAAATTGACTCCCTAAACTTATGAGGTCACATGCACTTGTCATCTGCTGGATATTTACAACCACTTCACTAAAACAACACCACTGCAGGTAGAGTAGCTTGGTCCGGTACCAACCACAGGGAACCCTGTAAATGCAAAAAATAAAGCAACACCAGGACAATTAAACAATGTGTTGCTTTATGCTAGTAAAGTCCTGGTAATGCATACAGTATATTTTATTCTTTGCATACACAGGGTTACTGTGGTTGGTACCTGACCAGGCAGAGTGGTGAAAGGCTGCTCCTGGGAGAATGCTACTATAAAATGCGTTGTCACTTTTTGAGTGAAGTGGTTGTAAATATCCAGCAGATGACAAGTGCATGTAACTTATAAATTTAAGGAATCAAATTTTTTGGTAAGCAAATGGTATGTGCTTTGTCTTGGTGATGGTACACCGAAGTCTTTGCAAACAGCTTGCAGTGGATCTGCACAAGATTATCACAGCATAATTGGTGTGTATGTATATATATATAAAAAATATAATAATTCTTGACATCTATCACACACACTTTAGGCACTTTCACATGAAGGGTCCAATGGGGTCCACCTGTCAGTTTTTCAGGCAGACCTGATCGGACCCTCCAATCTCCTCTATGGAGCGGTGGATGTAAATGGACTTTTGTCTGTTTACACCCGCCTACCTTCAATTTGGCCCAACAAAAATAAACTGAAGGGGGATCCATTACCCTCTGTCTGGGTGGATCAGGACAAATGCCAGTCGGGTATAAACAGACAGGTGGTCCGTTTACACCTGACTGCCCATAGAGCAGTGTGGGCTGTGTCTGTGTCTGCTCGGTATAAGCGGAGCAAACGTGAACCTGTTAACCTCTTGCTGTGCTCAGTGGGCGGTCAGTAGCCCTGCTGAGAAAAGCAGAGTCTGTCCCATGTGAAAGGGGCCTCATTGATGTTTTGTCCCATCACCTTTGCTCTGTCTGCCCCCATTTATTCTCTAACTGCCCCATCTCTCTTATTCCCTTGCTCTGTCCTTATTTCCCCTTTTCTGCCCCATCTATCCCTCCTCTATCTCTAGATGGTCCTTTTTATGTACATGCAGCAGGCTGTGTAATGGTTACAGTCACACATGATACATCACCTTACCTTTCTCTGAGGATCCATGCCATTCCTGCTACTGTTCCTGCTGGCCCCTCCCCCCTCCTCTCACTTACCTCCCGTTCACCAACAAGTATGCTCGAATGGAGGAGGTTCTGGTACCGCCCACGTGGGAGGAGATTCTATTGGAGAGAAGCAGCAACTGATCGACGTGCTGAAATGAAAGGCTGTCATCTCCCGTCTGCCTTTCATGTGGGAGGAGGAGGAGGAGGGGCACGGAAGCTGGTGGAAGTTAGTATGGAGGCAGAAGCTGAAGCTCACAGTGCCCGGCGCTGCACGTTACCTGTCTGATGTCTGCTGTGCACTTGAGGGACCGTCTGCTTCAGTACCGCCCCCTAAGGTCACTGCCTTATGCTATCTGGAGCTGTCAGCTCCTGTCCCCCGCCCCCTGAGCTGGTCTTACATGCAGTCCTGTGATCTCTCCGATGAGTGCATTGTAGACCAGCTGGGATTCGGCACTTTTCTGATGGCGGGGAGATCCTTGCTGCCAGCCTCAGAGGTGGCTCTTTAACTAGGTAGATTAGACGGCTGTGAGCGCGAGGCCCTGTCAGTGCGAGGCCCTTAGGCGGCCGCCTAATATGCCTAATTAGAGAGCCGCCTCTGATCACACCTCACCCACCTTGTGATAGTAATAAAGTTAAGTAAAAAAAAATGTAATTGAAAAAGCACCCCCCCCCCCCCCAAACTCATATATGTGAATGCGTGCATCAGATGTGCCTGTATACAAGAACAACCCATATATTAGATATAACCAGGTATGCTTGTATTAGAGCAATGATTCTAGAGTGATCCATCACTGTTAACTGTTAATTATTGAGCTCTAATAAATATTAAATCATTGTTTATGGACAATTAATTTAGGGGTACTGTAATTTTTGCTGTTTCATGGGCATATGCAAACTTAGGGCATGACATATTGGGTATCTCTGAACTCAACACAATCTCACCTTTTATATTTTACCAAAAAATGCATACAATAAAAAATGTAGATTTGATCAGCAGAAGCATAATTATCGTGTGCAATATAAAAGGCTTAATTTTATTCTACAGGATTGCTGATTTCAGAAAATATATGTTTTGGTGGTTTTAAGTACTTATCATGCCTAAAATGTGCATTTTAAGATGTGTGTGTAAAAAAAAAAAAAAAAAAAAAAAAAGTCTCAGCAGCAGAAAGGTTAAACTTGTATATTCAAATCCGCCTACGTGCATACTGCCCAGTGTGATTAGCAGAGACTGTACAAGAACAGAGTAGGTCAGTGATAGCTACTGCCATTAAAACTGGTTGGAGGAAATCCTTCTTGTGCTATGTTTATTATTTCAGAACACACATAATGCATTAGCTAGTATTTTTGGTATCAAATTAGAATGATTACATCAGCAAGCGTTGCTGTGCTGATGCACTGGTGGCATAAGAATACGTTTCTAAGTGCTTCCTGAAATACTCTCACTAGTATTTAAAAATAACTCAACTGAATTAAATGGCATCTCTGTATAGAACTATGGATATTTGTGAAATGATGATATATACATAAAATGACAGCTTGTTTTAAATACTATAGATTATACAAGGACCATATAAAACTTACAAGTATATTCTCAAATTTGGGAAACTATGACCTCAGTTTTTTTTTTAATAAATTTGAAACATCTTTAATTAATAGGACCTCTCTGCTGGCTAGTGGAGATTGGGAAATTATATAGTTTGCACTGTGCATCATGCATGTATTGTATTTATAAACAATGCATAGGCAAGTGTCTAGGTCCCTGGAGTCCTACCTGTGGCCCGAGGGCCACATGCAGTCCTTTGGTATTTGCCCTGAGGACCTAAGCAGTCTGTAGTGGGAACATTGATTAGGGTAATAGTATTGATCTCTACAAGCCTCATGTAACATATTTCCAGTTTGGAATTGACTTCTGCATCATATCTCCAGCCAAAAATGTAGCGTGTCCATATTCTCTGACTGTAATTTCCTCTATTAGGTCTGCTGTTTCTGACAGTTCCCTCAAACATCACATATATTGAACAATATGGGTGACCCTTTGGTGATGTCAGGGGCTGCATTTGAGGCCCTTCTGAGCTAAGTTGACAACCAATGGTATTGGGAAACAGGGTTAGATAAGGGTTACCATTCCTCCAATTTAAAAAAACGTTCATATGCTCTCCCCTTATTTTTTGCTATCTTCTATCTACTTCTGTAACCTTTGTGGGGAAATCAACAAAGGAATTCTAGGAGTAAGGAGGTGCAGGAGATTGGAGGATTGTGAAGGCCTTTTACAGTTCAGAACACATGTATTTGGTCTGTACAGTTGAAAAATAACTGCACACAATGTAGTTCCCCATGCTAATTCCAACGATTCATTATAGCAAAAGTTTTTACTAAAATATTTATTCAACACATGGGCGAAGCCTGTACAAAAAGGTATCATTATAAAACTGTGCTTAGCCCAGCATAATGTCTGAACACAGCCCTGCCCAGCAGGTTGTTTTGGTTCAACATTCTGTCTTTGCAGGTTCCTCCATACTAATAGCAGAATTTTTCCTGCTCTGGTGCCAACTGTGAATAGTGACAGTATAATCCTTATAACAGCTTCATGGGAATGTTGGTGATGGGTTTTGCACAATACAAGTTTGGAGTGATTCACAAAAATGTTGCAGAAAGTATCGAGTATTTATTGCACAAGTCAAAGAAAATAATAATGGACATACACATTGATAATTGAAGGACTTTTATTGCATTAAACTTTTGTTTTTTGGATATATGATTTGTGGCATTATATAAGTTTATTAATTGTTTATTTTTATCTAATACTGCATGACACTATTTTATATAATAACTGCAATAACATACTTCACCATTTTAGACTTTCATAAAGAGGAACAGCAAGAATAAGGAATAATGTGGTGCACACTGCACTGCAAAAAGTGGGTTTGATTATGTAGCCCCCTGTTCCCAAAAATGAGGCTACGGTGCAAATTTAGTTTTTGGCTGAGCTGTAAACAGCTCAGATTGATTGTACATAGTTTATTTGATTCTGTCCTAAATTTGACTGTGTTGTGCATTTCCCACTGTTGCTAGTAGGTGTCACTGGTACCACAGGACAGTGTGAGAATAACAACTAAGTTAAGCTGTAATGAATATTCTTTTTTCCAGAAACAGCCCAGTAGGAGGTTCCTGCCGCTGTGCGTTCTGGGAAGGGGTATTTATTGAACAGATGCCATGTACTTTAGTCAGTTCTCACCTCGTGGCCCTCCAGGCCTGAGGCTACGCTGCTGCAAGCTGTGCAAGTAGGCCCCAGAAGCCTGTCTGGGGCCTACTAGTCCGGAGGTGGTCCTTAGGCTGTCTTGCCTGTTTGTAAGAAGCCGAGCCAAGCTGAGGAGATCCAGGGGAGGACCCTTGCTGGAGAGAGCCAGGATGAAGGCTGGTCTCTCAGAAGAGCGTGGTAACTTACTTGGAGGACGCACCTACATCTAACTACCCTCACAGTACTGCCGGGTCGGCTTAAAGGTTCTGGTACTGGTACTGTGAAGCTATTCTACAATCTAATCACGGTAACAAACTCATGGCTGCTAAGTTTGTAAGAGAGACTTATCCAGGCATCTGCTGGCTGCTAAGTCTGTGAGAGAGGCTTATCCAGGCACTTACTGGTTGCTAGGTCTGTGCAATAGACCTACCCAGGTATTCAAGATCTTCTAGAAGAAAAGCTGCTTTGTCCTTTGATTCAAGGAGTCTGTAAGTGATCTACTTTGAGGTATCTGACCCAACAGGTCAAACAGATATACCTATTCAAAAAGGGGTGCCATTATGAATTAACTCATAAAAGGCAAAAATATAGGAGATTCAAGAGACGGCACCCATGGGGTCCAGACCTCCCTAAACTGAGAATTGTTTTCGTTGACTGAAGCTACCAGCTCTTCCATGCGAATTATATAGTTTACTTCTGCAACCCATTCCCGTATTGTTGGAATTACTGCCGATTTCCAATATCTGGGTATCAAAGCTCCACCTGTCATCAATAAAAAAATCAAAATATTTCCTTTTTATTGGATATGATTGAACCCGGGATGACTTAGGAATGATTATTGTTTTCAGGGACAATAATCCAATGCATAATTTATGGGACTATATTAATGCCAACAGGCACCTAATGTCCTTTTTTCACATTTTAGAGTGGGAGGTGGTGATAATCTCTGACAAATTTTAAATCCTGTTTGTGTCTCTTCAGTGGTGTTTTGGAAGGAGTTCTACTTTAAAAAAGTAATGGCTGATAGATGTGAACCACTCTTTAAGTGTTACTAAACCCACAACAGTAAAATCATTCTGTATATGCAGTAAAGCATGCTTGTTATTCTCACAGTGGAACCTAACCTGTGGGGTTAAGCCTCTGCATTGTGTAAAAAAGCTGTTTGATCCTGTCTTCTCTGATGCTCCCCTTCTTCCACAGTCCCCAATCCATCTGCTGATAGAAGAGAGCCTTAGGAGCACTCTGCACAAGCTCAGTTTGGTGTATATTGCTAGAGAGTTTTTTTTTTACTTGGGAGGGTACATGTGATCAGCACAGGGACAATAAGCACTGTCCAGACAGAGGGTCAGGGGTCCTGCAGCCAGAGACGGAACAAGGGGTAGGCAGGAGGGGCGCCTGCCCTGGGCACAATGGTTTATTGTAGGGATGTGGGCTCCCTGACTCTAACCCTAAGGGAGGGGGGGCACAGTTTGGCATATTTGCCCTGGGCGCTGGATGGCCTTGTCCTGGTAATGCCTGCAGCCTCCTAGGGGAATCAGGGGAGAATGAAAACTCCTCCTACAAGCTTTAACCAGACACTGATAAAAGTCACAAGACTGCTCTGTATTGCTGATGAGAAATGGTATTTAGAAGATTTTTTTTTACTAAAATAATTTAATTTCCATGTTCTTTGTACTATGGGAGACCAGATATAGTGAATGCAGGGCCCTGGGTTAAGTAACACTTTAACCACTTCCTGACCAGCCGCCGGAATGACACGGGTGGGCAAAGCGACGTTACCCTACAGCGGCCGCGACAATCGGATTCGTTTCAGAACCAATCAGTCTCCTGGCCCAGGCCAATGATTTCTGGCCTGGACCTGCTGATCGGTTCTGACTAATTAAATCTTCCCCTGCCTGTGTAAGTGTAAACATGGGCAGGAGAAGTGATGTCATCTCCCCTCTTGGAACTCTTTTCCGTTCCAGAGAGAGGAGAGAGGACATCCAAACGTGAGTTGCACGAACACTACACTGACACAGCACACATTTCACCCCCCGATCGCCCCCCCCTCCGTTAACCCCTTCACTCCCTGTCATTGTGTCACCCAGTGCAGTTTTCATATTTTTCTTTGATCACTGTACTGGTGTCATTTGTGACACTTATCAGGGTTACTGTACTTAGTAGTAGCCCCAGATAGGTCTAGGGACCCCCCTAAACCCCCCTAATAAAGGTTTAACCCCTTGATCACCCCCTGTCACCAGTTATCACCATATTAGTGTTACGGGTGATGCTGGTTAGTTTGTTTTCTATAGCGTTAGGGCACCCGCCATATATTGCCCAATAAACGTTTAACCACATGCCGACCGGGCCATAGCCGAAAGACGGCTACAGCGTGGTCGGCTTATTCTGGGGGGCGTACCCGGGAACATTCATTCATGACCACCGGGTCCAGGGGACCCGGCGCATCACGGATCACAGTAAATTGCCGCTGATAGCAGCCGTTCACCACGTGATCACTCTGTCAAAGGAAGGAGCATCACTTGTAAACAAACCGGCGTCATGTCATGACGCTGGTTCCTCCCTCCCCTCTGTACCAATCAGGGAGAGGGAGATATAGTTTGCAGCGCTGTGGGCACTACAGATCCAGCCCACAGCGCTGCTCAGTGCCCATACTATGGCAATACTCTGCAATACTATGGCAATACTCTGCCAATACTCGCCAATAAATTTTAACAGAAACAAAGAATTTTTTTTTTTTACCAAATTTTCAGTATTTTTGGATTTATAGCGCAAAAAATAAAAAACCCAGTGGTGATTAAATACCACCAAAAGAAAGCTCTATTTGTGTGAAAAAAAGGACAAACATTACAAATGGGTACAGTGTTGCATGACTGAGTAATTGTCATTCAAAGTGTGAGAGCACCGAAAGCTGAAAATTGGTCTGGTTAGGAAGGGGGGTTTAAGTGCCCAGTGGTCAAGTGGTTAATCCCCCTGATCACCCGGCAGGTGATATCATTTAGGTTTTAGCATCAGTTAGGGTCTGTGTCGCTCCAGGCAGCGTCAGATTAGTGCCAGTAGTGCTAACACCAACGCATGCACCATACACCTCCCTTAGTAGTATAGTGTCTGAACGGATTGATATCTTTGGTCTGATCATAACTATATTAGTGTCCCCAGTAGTTTAGGGTTCCCAAAAACACATTAGCGTGTTAGCGGGATCAGCCCAGATACCTGCTAGCACCTGTGTTTAGCCCCTCCGCCCAGCCCAACCCACCCAAGTGCAGTATCAATCGATCACTGTCTCTTACAAAACACTAAACACATAATTGCAGCATTCGCAGAGTCAGGCCTGATCCCTGCGAACGCTAACAGTTTTTTCGGTAGCCTTTGAAGCAGTCACTGACAGTGAGGTGCTCTTTTATCCTGTGAGTCGCACTAGTGTACCATTAAATTTAGAGGCCAAAATGTCCAATCGAAGGTACACTAGTGAAGAGGCCTACACGTTTCTGAGCATGACAGATGAGAGTGAAGAGTAACACGACCATCTGTCAGATTCCGGCTCAGAATACAAACCTGTAGACAGCAGCGGCACCCTGACAGATAGCTCTGATGACGGAGTAGTGGTCCCTTCCAAGGTCAGGCGTAGCCGACCCCGTTCTCCTGCTGTTGTTCAGGTGCAGGAACCGCAGGGCACTCGTATGGAGCAGAGAGCCAGTACTAGTGCCGCTCATCCTTCTGGTGAACTGGCAAGCACCAGTGGCCTAGTACAGTGTTTCTCAACTCCAGTTCTCAAGGTGCACCAACATGTCATGTTTTCAGGATTTCCACTATTTTTGCACAGGTGCCTTAGTAATTACCACAGCCGTTTCATCTGAGGGAAATCCTGAAAACATGACCTGTTGGTGCGCCTTGAGGACTGGAGTTGAGAAACACTGGCCTAGTACACCCTGGTCGTACATACAGCACTGCAGTATCACGTGGTGACATGGCGAGTCCCATAAGTGCAGTTCAAGGTGGTGAGGTGGCTAGCACAACTAGTGTCCCGTAGCCACCAAGAAGACAAAGACAGGCCCGTCGAGCCCATAGTGCCCTTACTGCTGCATTTGCCAACCTGAACTGGGAGCCCACCACTTCTGCAGCACCCGTACTTACCCCATTCACTGGCCAACCCGGAATTCAGGTGGAAACAGTTGATCTTACGTCAGTTGATTTTTATTTGCTGTTTTTCACGGAAGATCTCTATAGATCTATTGTGGACCAAATCAATTTGTATGCTGGTCAATTCATCACCGCTAATCCCCAGTTGACCCTTGCCAGATATTGGAGACCCATTACAGTCTCCGAATTTAAGACCTTCCTGGGCCTATCCCTCCTCATGGGCATAACTAAAAAAAGTGAGTTGCGGTCATATTGGTCCACTGACCCAATTCACCATATGCCCTTGTTCTCTGCCTCCAGGACACAATACGAGCAGATCTTGCGGTTCATGCATTTCAATGATAATGAACTCTGTCGTCCTCGGGGTGACCCTGAATACGATCGGCTCTACAAAATTTGGCCCCTCGTAAACCACTTCAACCAGCAGTTTGCAGCCTTGTTTAGTCCCGATCAAGTTGTCTGCATTGTTGAGTCCCTGATTAAGTTTTCTGGCCGCTTGTCATTCAAACAGTATCTTCCCAGCAAGCGTGCCAGATATGGGGTCAAGATGTATAAGCTCTGTGACAGGGCAAAAGGCTATACATATAGTTTTATGGTTTACGAGGGAAGAGATAGTTACGTGCATTTCATGACTTAGGTTTCACCAGATATAAACAGCGCCATCAGGAAATTGGGAAAGCATTTTATCACACCAATCTTGGTGTGGTCAGATGCTTTGAGGGCAGAGGAGAGAGCTAGGGTCTAAGACCCCAACTTTTTCAAAAAGAGTACCCGTCACTACCTATTGCTATCATAGGGGATATTTACATATCATTTAGGCAATATAGTGTGTTTTAGTGCATTAAGATTAAAAAAAAAATGTTTTTTTTCCAAAAAAATTGCATTCGAAAAATCACTGCGCAAATACTGTGTTAAAGAAAAATTGCAACACCCACCATTTTAATCTGTAGGGCCCTTGCTTTAAAAAAATATATAATGTTTGTGGGTTTAAAGTAATTTTCTAGCAAAAAAAATATTTTTTCATGTAAACAAAAAGTGTCAGAAAAGGCTTTTGTCTTCAAGTGGTTAGAAGAGTGGGTGATGTGTGACAAAAGCTTCTAATATTGCGCATAAAGTTTTGGGAAAATTAATTTTTTTTACACAAAGTTGTCACTAAATGATATATTGTTCAAACATGGCATGGTTATATGTGTAATTAAACCCCTAAATACATTCTGCTGCTTCTCCAGGGTATGGGGATACTGCATGTGTGAGACTTTTTGGGAGCCTAGCCAGGACCACAATAAAAAGTTACGTGGAGCTAGGGAACTGCCCAGACTACATAGGGAGCGCTGGTAAGATTGTGTGGGACTTGGTGTCACCCTTATTCGGAAAGGGGTACCGCTTGTATGTGGACACTTATTACACAAGCTTGCCACTTTTTAGTCACTTGTTTGATCATGGAATTGACGCATGTGGCACCGTGCGATCTAATCGCCGGGGCTTACCCCAGCGGTTGGAAATTCCCATCTTAGGCTGGAGAAGAGAGCCTGCTTGAGATGTAATAATTTGCTCGCTGTGAAGTGGAGGGATAATAAGTATGTTTTCATTCTGTCCTCCCTTCACGCAGACACGACGGTCCAAATTCAAACGGCGACTGGTGTTGTGGAGAAACCCCTCTGTGTCCATGAATATAACCTTAATTTGGGAGGGGCGAACCTCAACGACCAGTTGTTGGTGCCGTACCTAATTGCCCGTAAGGCCAGACGCTGGTATAAAAAAGCGTCTGTATGTTTATTCCAATTGGCTCTGCTAAATGCTCATGTGCTATACAAACCTTGAGGACGAACTGGATCCTTCCTTAAATTCCAGGAAGAGATCATCACAGCCCTTCTGTTTCCAGAGGGTGCTATGGCCCAACTTTCCAATCCAAGTGCAGTGAGCTGGCTGCATGAGAGGCATTTTTCGTATGTCTTCCCTGGTACCCCTACCAGGGAAAATCCCTAAAGAAGATGTTGTGTCTGTAGAAAGCTCAGATATAGGCGTGGCACACGCTTTTATTGTCCCTCCTGTCCTGCCCAACCTGGTCTTTGCATTGGTGAATGTTTCGAACGCTACCACACACTAGTGGAGTATTAGCGTAGGGTACAGCACTGCACAGTCCTAGGGCACACTTACCCAGGGTCTCGAAAGATGAGATGCCCATCACATTTTGAGAGACCCTAATCTGGAACATTTACAGTTTATATAAAAGTGCAAAAAAAATTTTTTAAAAAAGAAAACACAAAAAAATAAAAAAGCCAAAAATAGATGTGGTTTTATTTTTCTTCGCTCTCTATTGTTCTATATCTATTGTTCTCTCTCTATTGTTACTGTATTTTAGAAGTGTAATGTTTTATTTTTACTATGTTTTATTGTATTTGCTTTGCAGGTATGGTATGTCTTACTGTTATACTGTAATGTTACTTTGTTTTATTGTTAACCATCATTTGCTTAGCAGGTAAGCCATTCAGCTGCAGCACAGGTTTATTTATTCTGACAGCAACAGTGTTTGCTCCCACGATACGTAAAGCCGTGACTTCTGTAGGAGGTGATTTCACCACCACAGTTAAAAAAAAGAGCATATATGCCGAAGCATGGGGGCAGGGGTGGAGGAGCAATTTGCTCCTAACATTAGGGGCGGATTGCCTCCCATGCTTCGGCATATATTTTTTTAAGCACAGATTGCATTAAAAAATCAAGTTGTTTTATTGAGTTAATGTTTTATCATTAGCATTGTTTGCTTTTCAGGTACGCCATTCAGCTGCAGCACTGATTTATTTACAGCGTTTATTATACAGCGTTTGCGCTTACGATACAAAAATCAGTGAATCCAACGCTGTAGGAGGTGATTTCACCACCACAGTTAAAAAAAAAATGGTGCATGTATGCCCATCATTAGAAGTGGGTGGATGAAGGTTGGTATTCTAATGGTGGGCATACCCACCGATCAATCTCTTTTTTTCGTGCAGCCCACAGGCTGCATGAAAAAAAGAACATTACAATATATGCCCAACAAAGACCAGCAACGTACTGGTATGTTGCTGGACTTTGAGCAGTTATACCAGAATGATGCCTGCAGGTTTATGTATCATCTTGGTATCATTCTTTGCAGCAGCGGTCGACTTTCATGTAAAAGCAATCCTAGAGGCTAATTAGGGCTAATTAGGGAACATCCCCCCCCTGCCACCATCTTCCATGGTTTTCTCGGGCTCTCCTGTCCCAACAGGGAACCCAAGAATGCAGCCGGTGGTTGCGCCAGCTGACCATAGAGTTGTCTTGAGACCAGAACAGCTCCAATCATCTCTATGGCTTAAGAAACTGGAAGCTATGAGCATTTCATGACTTAGGTTTCACCGGATATAAACAGCGCCATCGGGAAATTGGGAAAGCATTTTATCACACCAATCTTGGTGTGGTCAGATGCTTTGAGGGCAGAGGAGAGAGCTAGGGTCTAAGACCCCAACTTTTTCAAAAAGAGTACCCGTCACTACCTATTGCTATCATAGGGGATATTTACATTCTCTGAGATAACAATAAAAATAAAAAAAATGAAAGGAACAGTTTAAAAATAAAATAAAAAAGCAAAAAAAAAAAAAAGCACCCCTGTCCCCCTGTGCTCACACGCAAAGGCGAACGCAAGCATCGGTCTGGTGTCATATGTAAACAGCAATTGCACCATGCATGTGAGGTATCACTGCGAAGGTCAGATCGGGGGCAGTAATTTTAGCAGTAGACCTCCTCTGTAAATCTAAAGTGGTAACCTGTAAAGGTTCATCAAACATTTGGGCAATATAGTGTGTTTTAGTGCATTAAGATTAAAAAGAAAATTTTTTTTTTCCAAAAAAATTGCATTTGAAAAGTCACTGCGCAAATACTGTGTGAACGAAAAATTGCAACACCCACCATTTTAATCTGTAGGGCCCTTGCTTTAAAAAAATATATAATGTTTGTGGGTTCAAAGTAATTTTCTAGCAAAAAAAATATTTTTTCATGTAAACAAAAAGTGTCAGAAAAGGCTTTTGTCTTCAAGTGGTTAGAAGAGTGGGTGATGTGTGACAAAAGCTTCTAATGTTGTGCATAAAGTTTTGGGAAAATTAAAAGAAATTTTTTTTAATATTTTTTTTACACAAAGTTGTCACTAAATGATATATTGTTCAAACATGGTATGGTTATATGTGCAATTAAACCCCTAAACACATTCTGCTGCTTCTCCAAAGTATGGGGATACTGCATGTGTGAGACTTTTTGGGAGCCTAGCCGCGTACAGGACCCCAAAACCCAAGCACCGCCTTCAGGCTTTCTAAAGGCGTAAAATTGTGACTTTACTCCTCACTACCCATCACAGTTATGGAGGCCCTGAAATGTCCAGATAGCCCAACCCCCCCCCCCCCCCCCCCAAATGACCCCATTTTGGAAAGTAGACACCCCAAGGTATTTGCTAAGAGGCATGGTGAGTATTTTGCAGCTCTCATTTGTTTTTGAAAATGAAGAAAGAAAAGAAAAATGTATTTTTTTTTCTTTTTTCAATTTTCAAAACTTTGTGATAAAAAGCAAGATCTGCAAAATACTCAACATGCCTCTCAGCAGCTAGCAAGGGTGGCTACTTTCCACAATGGGGTCTTTTTTTGGGGGGGGGCTATCTGGGCATTTCATGGCCCCCGAAACTGTGATAGGCAGTGAGGAGTGAAATCAAAAATTTACAACCTTAGAAAGGCGGTGATTGGTTTATGGGATCCTGTACGTGGTTAGACTGCCAAAAAGTCCCACACATGTGGTATCCCCATACTCAGGAGAAGCAGCAGAATGTATTTTGGGGTGTAATTCCACATATAACCATCCCATGTTTAAACAATATATCATTTAGTGACAACTTTGTGTAAAAAAAAATGTAATTTTCCTGAAACTTGTGACAAAAAATAAAATATTCAATGAGCTCAACATGCCTCTCAGCAATTTCCTTGGGATGTCTTCTTTCCAAAATGGGGTAATTTGGGGGGGTTGTACTGCCCTGCCATTTTAGCACCTCAAGAAACTAGATAGGCAGTCATAAACTAAAAGTTGAGTAAATTCCATAAAATGTACCCTAGTTTGTAGACGCTATTACTTTTGCGCAAACCAATAAATATACGCTTATTGACATTTTTTTACCAAAGACATGTGGCTGATTACATTTTAGCCTAAATGTATGATTAAAATTTAGTTTATTGGATTTTTTTAATAACAAAAAGTAGAAAATATAATTTTTTTTCAAAATGTTCTGTCTTTTTCCGTTTATATCGCAAAAAATAAAAATTGCAAAGGCAATCAAATAACATCAAAAGAAAGCTCTATTTATGGTAAAAAAATGGACACAAATTTTGTTTGGGTACAGCATTGCATGACCGCGCAATTACCAGTTAAAGCAGTGCAGTGCCAAATTGTAAAAAGTGCTCTGGTCATTGAGCAGCCAAATCTTCCGGGGGCTGAAGTGGTTAAGGATGGTCATTTCTGAACCGTAGCCCAACCCATATATTATATATATATATATATATATATATATATATATATATATATATATATATATATATATATATATATATATATATATTGTCCCAGCACTGGGGTTATGACAATTAATAGGGAAATAATTACATTTTCTAACAACTACAACCTGAGTTGTATTTAAATCTGTGTAATCATAGTCATTTTGCAAGGCCAAGGCAGCTCTATTTGCAAACCACAGCTATTACGTTAAATTACACACATATCTAGAGGGAAGATATGTACCATTTTGAATGTCAAACATTACGTCACATTTACACTTGAAGTGTCTGTCTGAACTTTATAATTACCGGTACATGAAAAAATAAAGATAAAAGAAAATGTTCATGATTGAACTGTATCATTGTGGTATAAATGCCAATGAAAACATTGATACAAAAAAGCTCTTTTTGTTGGAGCACTCGTGCTGCGGGCAAACTAGCAGGTAGCTAATGAATAACAATATATACAGAGGTGTAACTACACATCATAAGGCCCTACAGTAAAATTTTGATGGAGCTGTTCGGTGACCACCCTACTGTCATTGATCCTAACAATGAATGTCTAAATGAAGGACAGATACCAGAACTGTCAGCATAGTCAGTATGCTACTAGGAACCAGTGCTGTGGACTGAAGTTGTCAATGAAGAAGGATGCACCAGACCAGTACAGGGAGTTTTAACAATAATTTTTCAGTTAACTATCCTGTCCTTAGTAGCACACCACTTACCAGTTGTTTTCAGCATATCCTATCTCAGGGCCTCATTGTAAATCCTAAATCCTCCTATCCCTTCCACCTCCACAGTATGCACGTGCTAAAAGAGATAGTCTAGTAGTCAGTGAAAATGCAAAAATTCAGAAATAATAATGACCATCAAAATATTTTATATCATGACATAATTGTTAGCATATAAATTACTCTCTAACCTTAAAGTAGTATTAATCCCAAAACCAACAATGTAACATATTGCAGCTTACCAATCATTAGATGTTGTGGTTGCATTTGTTTTATTTTTGTACACTCTATTTTCACCTGGTGATCTGGCCAGTAACACACCTCCTATATGGCCTATGGGCCATTCTTGTGCCCGGGAACTGAGTCGGCTGATGGATTATTGGAGCAAGCGTTGTAAAAGCATACTGACCACGTGACCCCGGCACACCTCAGATCCATCATGGCAGCACCTGTTAGCGGGCATGCACTCACCTGCTGCCGCCACTTCTAGCAAAAGAATGATGATTTTTACACGTAGAAGAGAAGTGTCAGAATTGGCCTGGGTGGCAAGGGGTTAATTACCATAACTTTAATTTTTCTTTTACATAACACCTGAATGAGAGCGATTATCCACTCTAGGCTATCTGTGTCATGCTGTGGCTTTGAGGCTCTGGGTTTGGAATCTTCACCTTAAGGACCCATCCTGATGATCTTTGGAGGTTCGCCAGTTGAAGTCCATCCTGTCAGTTCCAGCATTCCAGATATCCCTTCTTCAGCCCGGTGGGGCTTATTGCCTTACTAACTGAATATCCTTGACAGGGGAGTCCACCTTATCCGGTAAGAGTACCCATCTCTTTCCATTTATTGATGTTGAGCACCATTGATGTTGTATCACTTCCACGGATTTACACCATCCTTTCCAGTCCTTTTTGGACCTCAACCATCCACTCCTGCTTTCCCCTCAGTGTGTGGACACAAGTGGACATTTTATCTACACATTTTTTTCACTTTTTGCATTAGGACTTTATGATTTATTTATCACATTACTCATCACCAAGGACCACACCTATGGACTTGATTTATTGTTTTTATTCTTTAATATTTTCCTAGCGCTGCATTTTACACTCCTAATCAATATATAGGACTAAAACAATAATCCAATCTCCCTATCCATAAAATATCAAAAAGACTTATGTTCCCACAAACAAAAGGTATCAAAAACATTGAAATATAAAAATGTAAAAATTCATTAAAACCTTTTATTCATTATTTATAAAACAATCAATGTCCCAAACGACGTTCAAGCCGAAAGGTACATAAGATTTCATGTCAAATATCCATCTGGTTTCCAACCTGGAAATTTACCTGACCATATTTGTCCCCCTCCAATGAGGTAATATCTTATTCAGTGCCAAACAAAGTGTACCCTTAGGATTCTGATTGTGGTACTTTGCATAGTGTCTGGATAGGTTGTGCTTTCTAAAGCTGCGCTTAATATTTCCCACATGTTAAGCTAAACGTACATGTAGTGCCCTTTTAGTACGTCCAATGTACTGTTTAGAACATGGACACTGGATCATGTAAACAACATATTCTGTGGAGCAAGTAATGAATGATTCTATATTGTACATCCTATGTGTCTGTGTAGATTGAAAAGTCTCACACCTACGCCCCCTAAAGGAACTAATCTGACAAATATTACATTTTCTACAGGGGTAAAAACACTTCATAGATTGAAAAAAGGAAATTGTTTTTTTTGGGGGGGGGGTCAACTATGTTAGGGGCAATACTATGTCGAAAAGGATGGTGCTTCCTTGTATACCACTACAGGATGCTCTGATATTACTAGATCAAGTATTTTATCATTCTTTAATATACCCTAATGCTTGTTGAGGATCCTCTTTACAGAATTAATTGGAATATCCTGTCCTAGACCATCCGAATTTGTATCATTCAGTCCCGGATGGTCCCTCTTACCATAATTAACATGTGATCTCTATCCATATTCCCTACCATTTCTATTGTAATCAATATCTTTCTCCAGGTATCCCTTTTCAAAAAACCTGCATCTCAGAACATGTGCCTTCTGATGGTAATCTGAAATTACGCCTAATGCGCTGAAATTGGCCCTTAGGGACTGCACTAGCCATGATGCATGATGGCAGATGGATAGAGGAATATAGGCATTATGATCAGTCTCCTTAAAGTATGTGGTAGTAGTTAAATGACCATCTTTAACTATGATGTTAAGATCAAGAAAATGGACCTGGGAATTGCTCGCCTCATACTGTAAGGAGATACCCCTATCGTTCTGAATAAGGTTATCAAAGAACGCTTCAAGAGAGGGCAAGTCATCATCCCACAGGAGGAGGACATCATTGATGTACCTCCTCCAGAGGCTAAACTATGAGGGGGTTAGTATAGATCACCTCTTTTTCCCCAACGGGTCATAAATAAATTGGCTAGGCTGGGCGCAAATTTAGCGCCCACAGCCACACCACAAGTTTGTAAATAGAAATTTCCCTCTAAACCAAAAATAATTATGGCCCGTTGCGAAAACCAGAAGTTAATTTAAGAAATCTTTCTATGAACAGTTCATTGCTAGCAGGGGACATCAGTAAAGAGGAAAGGGATTCTATTCCCTCTGGAGTGCACTATCCAAGGGTCATTACACCTTCACCACATCACCGCGTGACCAGCCCCCTTTAGATGTAAGCTTACCAGAGGTAAGAGATAGACAAGCCTATCTTATCCTTTCTCCCTTAGATCGGCTCCTCCACCGGCAGAATACCTCAGTCCTCCTCAGTCAGGGTAATTCAATGTCATGGTAGTATCATGTAGGAAATAGAAGGGGAGGCTCTCCATAGTGTAAAATCGTTTATTACAAAAGCCCCAAAGCCCCCCTTATACAGATGGGCTTACAAGGTAGATAAAAAAAACAGCAGCATAACACAAATTCAGCGTCGGCTCACCGCTGGTCGGAGCTCCGAACGTCCCGCCAACCGTGATGAGTCCCGGGATGACGCTGTCTCTGAGGCTGTGCATTTGTTGCAATTGATTTCATATGTCAGATTATAAATACCACTGCTGGTATTTGTCAGAACTACTTATTTGGAACTTTTGATTCCATGTCACTGCATTGAATGTTGTTTTTTTATTTATCCCTGTTTGAGTTAATACTCGAGATATAAATGTTATTACATGCTTTGAGTTTGATAGATTATTGTAGCAGTATATGAGCTATCGTATTTAGCCATTCTATAATCTCATTAAGCGCTGTTAATACTATCTTCTTTTAAGAGAGTATATTTTGTTTTCATTTTTGTTTATCCTTATAACAGCAGCTAGAATTATTTAAAAGGCAGATTCATTTCTTCTTTCTTTCTTCCATTTTGAGTGCTAGGATCAGTGTTGTTTATCAACCCTGGTATTTTTTCTTTGTTTTTTATTAAATCTTTCTGCATTTGTGGTAAAGAGTGATCCTGTTCACAGTAAATTTGACAGCCTATAGACCCTGTTGGTGAGATACGATTGTGTAGAGAGATGCTACATCCGCTGTCGTCAATATGCAGCCATCTCTCCACTCATATTCTCGTAATAGATTAATGACTTGTGTCGTATCTCTCAGGTAAGAAGGACTTGCTGTAACCAATGGCTGTAAAAATTCATCCACATAGCTGCCTATCCTAGCCGTCACTGAGTAGATGCTGCTGATTATAGCATGGCCTGGCGGTTTCGAAAGGTTTTTATGGATTTTTGGCAAGTAGTACATAACCGGCACCCTAGGCATCAGGGTATGTCCTTTCTTTCTTGTTCAAAATTCCTTGCCGGAACCCGTCATCATTTAGACCCGAAAGTTCTCTCTTGAACTTTGCTGTAGGATTTGAAGCCAGTGGTGTGTAAGTTAAACAAAGAGGTAAAGCCTATTCATTTTCTCGGAATAATTACATTAGTCCAAAATGACAATACCACCTCCTTTATCTGCGGGGCGTATGACAATGTCATTACGTGTGCAGATTTGTTTTAAGGAATGTTGGAATTCACACATAGCTCCAGTTCTGGGGATTTTAAGCTCTACCAGATCCTTTAGAACCTAATCCCTAAGAACTTGTATAGATGGAGCAACAAAACCTGGAGGGTTCAACAAAGAAGCATTTGAGAAATCTGTGTGCTGAGTTTGAATATTAACCCCATCATCTGTAGTAATCTGAGATGAGATATTAGAAGTTATTTGACTCTGATTCCCTATTGTGGCCAAGTGTAATAAAGTGTCATTTGACGGCTACTGTGTGTGGCCTGGAGAAAAAAATAAATAAATAACATTTTTTGGTGACCACCCACAAATTGTTAGAGACTCGAGAATGAGGACTCTAGATTGGAAATATGGCGCTCCCATTGACCTTTCAAGCCGGGAAAGGTAGATGTGGCACAAGTAAGTCCTATGACTGACATGACAGACAGAAAGATATGGACAGTGGTTAAGAAATGACACCGAGACTATTATAGGCTGGACCAAAACAGACCATATCAATGCCAGAAGGAGTTATGATCAATTTGGGTTTCTGTGTATGTTAATTTTTATGGCAGATTGACAGAGTTGGATAAGGTCATTAAATGTGTACAATATTGGATTTTTGAAAGTATGCACCGTGATGAAACTTTAACTAGTTATGAGCCTGTCAAAGTTTTTCGAATGCATTATGGATATCACTGATGGGTCTAGCATAAGAAAATTAGACCAGGTAATGCAAGTGTTATCTAAATGTTTGAGAAGCATAAAAATAATGGCACGTATGGATGATTGTAAGATAGTGATGAGAGAAGCCTGCTCATCTTTTGCAGTTTCCTCACCTCCCACCCTTTGCGTTTCTGTGTAAGAAAGGAGTGAGGTGCCCCCCTCCCCTTCACATTACTGTGTAAAATTGTGTATTTGTAGAAAAGAGAAACAGGCGGTTTGCAGATATTTTCTTAAAAAGATGGTGCCTGTCTGAAGCCAGAGATTTTTGAACATCTATAAAACATGGTATATGAGAAAGATAGAAGCCTTTGTAAGAAAGTCTTCGTAAGTTTAACTGAGAAATCATTTGTAGAAGAGGAGAGAAGTGAGACAGGTTTCCAGCTTTCCCCTTTGACCCCCCCTCCTTAATTCTCCTTCTTCGATAGACACTATGTAACTCTAGGATTCATTTTAAACAAAGAAAGAAAAGGCTGATTTACATTCCTAAAAAGTAGCCATGATTATTATAATTATTTAAATGTTTAGTTCTCCATTCTAGCCTACTGAGCATGAAAAGGGAAAAGGTTCCACTCACTGATAAGACTGGGTTGATTTAGTATTTTAGCATGCCAGAATATTAAAGGAACTATGCAAGTTAAGAAGCAGTAGTTGGACAAGGAAGCAGGCGTGTTCCCCAAAGGTCAAAGGTCAAGATGCCTGGCTGACCCGCCCCCACCAAAGTGTTCCGCCTACCCCAACTAAGTCGGGGCATGAACAAGTCAGGGCATGAGCAAGTCAGCAGAATGTTGTAGAATTATTATCAAGTGGCTTGATGGATGTGAGACAAGAAAAGGCTGAGGATGTTTTGATTACTTTAAATGTGCCCAGTCCATGGCAGAGACAGTAAATGGGGATGTGACTGAGTACTAACTTTACTGCCATGATAAGGAAACAATTATATGAATGGGCTTTGCTAAGAGACGTGTGCAGTAGCATTGAGGCTCAGGAAGAAGAAAGAAAAGAGAAAAGGCTGAATGCTTTTGTAGCCCAAAATGATGGTCAAGTAACTGTTTCTCAGAAACCAGGAAATGTTATAATTGTGGCAGAATTGGCCATCTTGCCAGAAATTGCAGCTTGACAGACGTAGCAGAAAAAAGAGGGGGATGGTGATAAATGACTAGTAAAGCAGCATGAACTTTTTGAGCACACAGGATTTAATTTGTGCATCTCTGAGATGGATGGTAAAAATGCTTTGTAACATTACGTTTTCCACAACTAAATGATCAGGAAATTCCATACTTAGTCGATTCTGGCTCTGCCTGGACTATAATTCAAAAGTCCGCCTACCAAAAGACACCCCCCTTACATCTGGGCCACTAGCAGGTGGAGTGGGAGGGAAATCTACCCCTCTCATGGAAACGCCCCCCATACAAATTGGAATTGAAAGCCATAATATGTTTCATAAGCTGCTTGTTTTTGACACTGTACCATGCAACCTATTGGGAAGAGACCTACTGAGTTACTTACAAACATGTGTACAGTATACACCCAACAGAGTAAAAGTACATGTTGGAGAATTAGATGAAGAAATTATATGTGGACTGCTACAGCTGTAAAGTGACGTGGATATATGCCAGCCATTGCAAGAAAGTACAGCTAAATTTCGAAAGAATAGTAAAATACTGTTATGCCTTTGCTCGATCTTAGCAGTCAAGGCTATAGAGGAAAATCACCTGTACAAATTACACACACTAACAGGCATAAGGAGTAATATGAGTACTTGCTAGATCTGTTCACACAGGCTGGACAGTTCAAAAAAAAAAAGGCACACACCTGGTACCCATTTACTTTCATTTTGAGTTTAAGCCATACAAAGCTGCCCAAAATACTAGTATGTCTAGAAATACCACAAATGTTCTATTATTGTGAAAATACATTTTATGCTAAATATAAATTAAGGCCTTTGGGAATATCTCCTTGTTTAGTAAGGTAAATAAGTATACAGTGTGACATTATGATAGGAAATATGACAAACCCAGATTACACTTTGTTTAGAAATGGTACATTTTCATGGATTCAACAGATATTTTTTGTCCTCATAGGAATCATCATTATAGGATTGCTTGTTCATTTGTTTTGTTCAGGTGTGCTAAATGTGAAATACAAGTATTACTACAATAGCAGAACTGAGGAAGATGACCCCAAGGAAGAGATAGAGTGTTATCAAATAGTCAGATTAGCAGATTCGTATGATGCCGAGATGGGTGATGTGGATGAGTAAAGATATATATCTACATACACCCTAAGAATCATACTAGGTAGGGAAGATATGGTAGTGACCCCTCCATAGGAGTCAAGAGGAAGGAAATTAGTAGAATTATAGGGGTCTGATAATGTTGAGTTTATATATATTTCTATATATATATATATATATACATATACATACACACACACACACACACACACACACAGGTGTGCTGCTCATAAGTTTACATACCCTGGCAGAATTTATGATTTCTTGGCCATTTTTCAGAGAATATGGATGATAACACAAAAACATTTCTTTCACTCATGGCTAGTGTTTGGCTGAAGCCATGTATTATCAAACGACTGTGTTTACTCTTTTTAAATTATAATGGCAACAGAAACTACCCAAATGACCCTGATCAAAAGTTTACATACCCTGGTGATTTTGGCCTGATAACATGCACACAAGTTGACACAAAGGGGTTTCAATGGCTATTAAACGGTATCCATCCTCACTTGTGATCTGTTTGCTTGTAATTAGTGTGCGTGTATAAAAAGTCAATGCGTTTCTGGACTCCTGACAGACCATTGCATCTTTCGTTCAGTGTCCCACTGACGTTTCTGGTTTCTGAGTAATGGAGAAAGCAAAAGAATTATCAAAGGATCTGCGGTAAAAGGTAGTTAAACTGTATAAAACAGGAAAGGGATCTAAAAAGATACCCAAGTAATTGAGAATGCCAATCGGCAGTGTTCAATCTCTAATCAAGAAGTGGAAAATGAGGGGTTCTGTTGAAACCAAACCACGGTCAGGTAGACCACCTAAAATTTCAGCCACAACTGCCAGGAAAATTGTTTGAGATGCAAAGAAAAACCCACAAATAACTTTAGGTGAAATACAGGACTGAAATACAGGAAAGATGGGCTGCATGGTCGTGTCGCCAGAGGAAAGCCATTACTACGCAAATGCCACAAAGTATCCCGCTTACAATACGACAAACAGCACAGAGACAAACCTCAAACCTTCTGGCACAAAGTCATTTGGAGTGATGAGACCAAAATTAAGCTTTTTGGCCACAACCATAAATGCTACATTTGGAGAGGAGTCAACAAGGCCCAAGATGAAAGGTACAGAGGTGGATCGCTGATGTTTTGGGGATGTGTGAGCTACAAAGGCAATGGAAATTAGGTCAAAATTGTTGGCAAGATAAATGCTGTATGTTATCAAAAAATACTGGAGGAACATTTGCATTTATCAGCCAGGAAACTGCGCATGGGACGTACTTGGACATTCCAACATGACAATGATCCAAAACACAAGGCCAAGTCGACCTGTCATTGGCTACAGCAGAATAAAGTGAAGGTTCTGGAGTGGCTATCTCAGTCTCCTGACCTCAATATCACTGAGCCACTCTGGGGAGATCTCAAACGTGCAGTTCAGGCAAGACAGCCCAAGAATTTACAGGAACTGGTGGCTTGTTGCCAAGAGGAATGAGCAGCTTTACCATCTGAGAAGATAAAGAGCCCCATCCCAAAATACCACAAAAGACTTCAAGCTATCATTAATGTTAAAGGGGGCAATACACTGTATTAAGAACTGGGGTATGTAAACTTTTGATCAGGATCATTTGGGTAGTTTCTGTTGCCATTATGATTTAAACAGTAAACACAGTTTATTGATAATAAGTGGCTTCAGCCATTCAACACTAACCATGAGTGAAAGAAAAGTTTTTGTGTTATCATTCATATTCTCTGAAAAATGGCCAAGAAATCATAAATTCTGTCAGGGTGTGTAAACTTATGAGCACAACTGTGTATATTTATATATATATACATATAAATAAATATATAAAATATGACTATCACTTTAAGAATTTGTAATACACTTTCTTGCTTATTCTTAAACAGAGTTTTCAGTCTATGATGACCTTCACCGCCAGATAAGAAGCAACAGTTTACTCCCTTTTTGCTCAGAGAAAATGGGCAGTCTTATCTAGCTGGTTGATCTAGTACCGTCATGGCAGCGTCCATGTTTTCTTTCACTTTGTATCAGTCACATGATGTAACCACCCATTTAACTGTTCCCTTGCTACTAAGAAGATATGACTGCTGATTGGACTAAACTATACGATCACACCTATAACACGTCTAGTGCTTATGCATATTCATAAAGTATATATTGTTAAACTTGATGTTTTTAAGTCAGAGACACTTCCTTCTTAGTTCAGCCTGGTAGTGCTGAATATCGGTGTGTTGTGTCTCTCCACTGCAGTGTATGAATAAAGCACATACCTACTAAAAATTTATTTTAAGATCTGGACTCACTGTCTCATCATCTAAATGTCTTGTTTGGAGACTCCCTAACCTGATTTAACACCTCGAAGTTGCCTGGAAAAGTCGTTCCGACTTTCAGGTCGCGGCAGTGTGAACCTCCTCCAACAGTGTAAACTTGCTGTCCCCTCAAAATAACTCCACACACACACAGCCAATAATGTCTAAACTGCTGGCAACAAAAGTGAGTACACCCCTAAGTAAAAATGTCCAACTTGGGCCCAATTAGCCATTTTCCCTCCCTGGTGTTATGTGACTCGTTAGTGTTACAAGGTCTCAGGTGTGAATGGGGAGCAGGTGTGTTAAATTTAGTGTCATCGCTCTCACTCTCTCATACTGGTCACTGGAAGTTCAACAGGGCACCTTATGGCAAAGAACTATCTGAAAAAAGGAAATGTTGCTCAACATAAAGATGGCCTAGGCTATAACAAGATTGCCAAGACCCTGAAACTGAGCTGCAGCACGGTGGCCAAGACCATACAGCGCTAACAGGACAGGTTTCACTCAGAACAGGCTTTGCCATGGTCGACCAAAGAAGTTAATGCACGTGATCAGCGTCATATGCAGAGGTTGTCTTTGGGAAATAGATGTATGAGTGCTGCCAGCATTGCTGCAGAGGTTGAAGGGGTGGGAGGGTCAGCCTGTCAGTTCTCAGACTATACGCCGCACACCTCCAAGACGACCACTGCCTTGCTAAAGAAGATGAGGGTAAAGGTGATGGACTGGCCAAGAATGTCTCCAGATCTAAACCCTACTGAGAATCTGTGGGGCATCCTCAAATGGAAGGTGGAGGAGTGCAAGGTCTCTAACATCCACCAGTTCCGTTATGTCATCAATGGAGGAGTGGAAGAGGACTCCGGTGGCAACCTGTGAAGCTCTGGTAAACTCCATGCCCAAGAGAGTTAAGGCAGTACTGAAAAATAGTGGTGACCACACAAAATATTGACACTTTGGGCCCAAATTGGACATTTTCACTTAGGGGTGTACTCACTTTTGTTGCCAGCAGTTTAGACTTTAATGGCTGTGTGTTGAGTTATTATGAGTGGACAGCAAATTTACACTGTTATACAAGCTGTACACTCACTACTTTACATTGTAGCAAAGTGTCATTTCTTCAGTGTTGTCATATGAAAAGATATAATAAAATATTTACAAAAATGTGAGGGTGTACCCACTTTTGTGAGATACTATATATAAATATATATCAATATACACGTATTGGAATTTTTTTCCCAAAAATATGTAGCAGAATACATATTGGCCTAAATTGATGAAGAAATTCATTTTTTTATGTTGTATAAGCGCAAAAAAATTAAATTGTGATTAAATTAAAAAAAAAAAAAGAGATCTCTATTTGTGGGAAAAAAAGGACATAAATTTTATTTGGGTACAGCACAGCGTTGCACGCCCCGCGCAATTGTAAGTTAAAATAATGCAGTGCCCTACCGCAAAAAATGGCATGGTCATGAAGGGGGGTAAACCTTCCGGGGCTGAAATGGTTAATAAACATTTTTTTTTTTTTGACAGTTGAAAAAAAGCCAGTAAATTACAATCAAGTGCCAAGTATTAGGCTAAATTTACACTTGTGATTTTGAAGGTCCATGAATGCCTGTCAAAATTGTGTGCTTACAGCACCCAGTGTTGTTCACATTGTTGCATTAACGTTGCATCACATTGCATCAAATTGACCCAACATGTGTCAATGTAAACATGCTGCAAACTCAGTGCAAGTGCTTCACAATTGTCCATTTACAGCGTGTTTGAGATGCATTTAGAAAGTGTTATTAGCTGAGATGATAATACAAAAATTGATATAATGAAAAACTAACAGTGGGGGTGTCTAGCGAGCGTTGTTTAATCTGATACAGATTACTAACAAATGCTTTTTATAAGTACAATAATAATTACCTTTGTTGCAATCAAAATTTCCCAACACTAATGAGGGTGCTTTTCCCTATGCACCAAACGCCACTGGTATAAAGCTTAAAGGGTAACTCCACTTTCATGGGGGAAAAAAAATAACAAATAAAGAAAAAATAATATAGCACATATAATTGCGACGCTAATCATATTGTGATCGAATGTTAATAAAAATGACCTTTCCTTTTCAATCTGCAGCCACTGTAATTTTCTGAGAATGCATTGCAATATGGTGACATGGAGTTGTTCTGTACACAGAATGTGTACTGAACACTCCCCAGAAACATAATTTCCTGCTTGTGTGATTGGCTTATCAATTTTCCCAGAAGTCTGCCTAAGATACAAGTCAGATTTCAGGCATCCCCTGTAACAAAAATGTCATTTTTGGAGAGATACTTTTAATAGGAACACCTCTAAAGGGATGCAGGCCCAGCAGATTTCCTGATCAGTGCCCCGCAGCTGCACACCTGACAGTTAATTATGAAACCACTTCCATTAGACTCACTTAGTACAGAGGTACAAACACACATGGATTTCTTCAGAATAATAAAAGGCAGGAATCTGCAACAAAGGTTGTTACAATCCCTGCAATGAACATAGATCACCCAGAGGGGAATGTTTTTTTTCTCAACAAAAGTGGAGTTACGCTTTAACCTTTATTAAGGATTTTTAAATAGATTGTAAATAAACAACACACACTGTTTTGTATATACAATCTATTAAAAAAATCCTTAATAAAGGTTACGTTTTATACCAGTGGCGTTTTAGTGCGTAGGGAAATGCACCCTCATTAGTGTTTGAAAACCCAACTCAAATGCATCAAAAACGCACCAAAAAAGCGCCTCACTTATCAGCCTCTACAGCAAAAATGTAATATAACAGTGCACCTCCTTTGCACTTAAAGCTCGGGTACCAGCACCTGGGGGTGTAGTGTTAAATTACGTCCTCAAATCACAATGCCGTGTATACATAGAGTTTTCTGCAGCATGGAAATATACTAATGTATTTGTTTTATTGCTGTAGAGGCTGGGATGGCGGGTTCGTATGTAGCAGTCATACACATTTGTAAGAAATCAATAAATAAGCCATTGGTGTCAGTGTGCTCAATTAGAATCCCCCCTTAATAAACTGCTTTGCCACTCCAAGATAGTACCTACCTCCATCTGTGCGCATACACTCCAAGCTTCTCCTGCAGGCTCCTACTGATTGCATGAGTGCCAGAACTTTAGGGCAGCCATCGGGAGGAGATTCCTCCGCTGAGGCTGACACACGGTGACATAGGACAGAGGGATGTTAGAAGCACAGGCAGAATGACAGAAGGACTTGTGAGTATTCAAACTATGAGAAAGCAGCGACACAGGCAAGTTAACAAATATTATGCTATCCTGTATTTACCCCTTAACTACCAGACCAATTTTCAGTTTTTTTAGTGCTGTGATAGTTTGACTAACAATTACTCGGTCATAGAACACTGTACCCAAATAAATGTTATATCCTTTTTAAGGACAGCTTTCTGTTGATTGTATTTAATAACCTCTGGGATTTTTATTTTTTTACTATATAAAAGGGCAAAGACTAAAATCTTAGTTTGCTTACATTTACCTGCCATAATAATTAGATGGCAGTAGCACTTTAAACATCTCCCTCAATTTTAATATAAAGGTCCCATCATAATTGTTGGTCAGTGGGCCTTTAGGAGCGTGAACCTTCACATTTGATCTACCAATCCTCTGTCCTGCCGCCTCCAACAGAGGAAGGGAAACTTCCTGCCTTATGAATGGGCTGAATGTTTGTATGGTGGTAGTTCTGCCAGTGAATATACAGTCTTGTGAAAAAGTAAATACGCTCCATGGAAACTATTGATTTTTCTTTGGCATAATTGAATGGCAAACATTAGATCTTGATTCAAAAAATGCCTGCAGATAAATGTGATAATTTGAATAAAAGGCACATAAAATTGACATGGTATATTCATTTTCAATGAATGAAAATTCAGAATTGTCCTATGGAAAAGGTAACTACACCCTGCCATTTACCACAATTTCAAATTTATGAAATTAGAATAAGGGGTTCCAGATTAGGTGCCAGTGGTTAGAATCTACTGAGCAAGTATGCAGGTGGAACCTGTCTTATTTAAACCTCAGACATCTTGAAAATGGTTTTTCGTTTCAGTAGACATGTGTGATGTCATCATGCCAAGATCAATAGAGCGCTAAAGGGCCTCATAAAGAAAGCTTTGGAGGCCTATAAACCTGGTGTAGCGGTCTCCCCAAACTCTAAGGGCCTGATGGTGACCCCCAGAGCCAGGGAGAGCTGACATTCCTTCTCAAGGTGCAGGTTACTAGGCATGGTGGGTGCAGTGCAAGATGGAAAGATGAGCGCCAGTCAGTTTTAAAAATGAACAAAGAGTTTTTATTTCTCCTAAAAAAAGGAACAGGGGAGAGATGGTTAGGGCACAGGACACCCTTAGGCAAATACAATAGTAACTTGTCAGACTCCACAGACAAATATAGAACTAGGCAGACAGCAATACAGAAAATGACCTTTAAGCTGAATGCAGCAATCTGTATTTTGTAGAAACTGCTGTCTCCTATGGAAACAACTTCACTGACAGTTTCCCACTGTAGATCTTCAAGCTCAACTCACAGTATCTCACTGTAGATCTTCAAGCTCAACTCACAGTATCATACTGTAGATCTTCAAGCTCTAATCACAATATCCCACTGTAGATCCTCAAGCTTAGCTCCCAGCTACCTGCTTGACTTTTCAAACTTCACTCACAGCTACTCGCTGTATTCTTTAAGCATCACCGGCCGCCACCCGCTGGGTTCCTCGGACTCACAACTACCCGCTGGATCCCTCAAGCTTTACTCTCAGCTACCCGCTGTACTTCTCTTCAAGCTTTACTCACAGCTACTCGCTGTACTCCTTCAAGCTTTACTCACAGCTACCTGCTGTACTTCTTGGATGAGTTCTCTCCTGAATCTTTCCCACTTACTTCCCCGTCCCTGGCTGATGAAGAATCTGCTCTGGTACTCCTTCAGAACTCCATTGCGTTACACTGGCGTCCGGCAACAAGAGTGGTTGTCCCTCTGGTAACTTCTTCTCCTATGCCTCCTAGCAACAATCAGGCTCCCCTTGGGCTGAGCCCCTTTACACGTGGCTAGGCCTTAGGCTTCAGGCCTACACCTCTGATGCCTCTCCACACACACACACCCAGGCTGAAGCCTGGGTGGAAAAGAAGCCCGATTACCTGACTCCTTCCAAATAAACAGACTATCCCAGCATGCTCAGTGACCAAAGAAACTCCTGCTGAATGGCTGAGACAACATATTTACTCATAACCTGAATTCACTGTAATCTATCACCCAATGCCAAAGGCAACAGTGGCAGAAGAGAGGGATTACAATTAAACTCAAACTTAGGAGAAAAAAACAGTTGATCAAGACTACAAATTAGACAGGCTAGTTACCACCTAGCACAACTAAATTTTCTGTTCGAATTTTCTGTTGTTATTTTTGTCCCTGAGCCTACGGGTGTGTTGGCTGCTTCTTTAGTTTGCTTTTAGCGCAGCGCTGTACCACATTTTACAAATATTTTACAACTAAATTTATTAGCAGCCCTGTTTAGGACCAGAATGCTAAACTGGCAAGAGATTTAAAAGATTGCAAATGATCTGAAATCAATCATTCCATTATAAGGAAATAATCTACAAGTGGCAAAGATTTTAAACAACTGGCCAGCCAGCAAATTTAACAATTGCCTTTGATGCTAAAAGAATACTCCAAGAACCCCAAAATGTCATCATGTGGTATTCAGGTAATTCTTCTAACAGTTAAAATCAAAGTGCATGTACTGAATCTACAGTCAGAAAGAGGTTGGACCAATTCAACCTGTATGAGAGGTGTGTTAAAGTGGAACTAAAGGGTCAATACTCATCTGCCCAGTGGTCCCTCTCTGGTTCCAGCATCTTCTTATGAGTGCTAGTCTTCGGGCCTCTTCATTGGCCAGTGCAGAATGATGTCACTCTTCTGCATGTGCAGGAACTATTCATGTCTGCACTCAGAGACCGGCCCAGCATTGTAGGCTGAGCTGTGCATGTGCAGCTCAGTTTACAGAACCTGAGAAAACAGCAAGCAGACAGGTAGGTGAATTGCAGAAGGGGCACTGCAGTTATACAAAAGGAGTGCCGTAAGCAATTTCTGCCAATTACCAGCTTTTGATGGTAAGGGGGTACTTACCTTTTCCACAGAGTACTGTTATTTTGGTGCTTTGGTGCTAATGAAATTAACGATGGGTGCACTAGATGGGCAACAATGAAACAACCTCCAAAACAGGAATGGTTTTACAGGTGAAGGCCACTGAATTTTTTTTCCCTACTCATCTTTTCTGACTGTTTTTCACTAGTTTTGCATTTGGCTAGGGTCAGTGTCACTACTAGTAGCATGAGACGATACCTGGACCCTATAGTGGTTGCACAGACAGTCCAACTCCTTCAGGATGGCACATCAATATGTGTTATTTCCAGTAGGTTTGCTGTGTCTCCCAGCACAGACTCAAGAGCATGGAGGAGATTTTAGGAGACAGGCAGTTACTCTAGGAGAGCTGGACAGGGCCGTAGAAGGTCCTTAACCTATCAGCAGGACCGGTATCTGCTCCTTTGTGCAAGGAGGAACAGGATGAGCACTGCCAGAGCCCTACAAAACGACCTCTAGCAGGCCACTGGTATGAATGTCTCTGACCAAACAATCAGACACAGACTTCTTGAGGATGGCCTGAGGGCCTGACGTCCTCTAGTGGGCCCTGTGCTCACTACCCGGCACTGTGGAGCTCGATTGGCATTTGCCATTGAACACCAGAATTGGCAGGTCTGCCACTGGTGCCCTGTGCTTTTCACAGATGAGAGCAGGTTCACCCTGAGAAGTGGGGTCTGGAGAAGCCATGGAAATGTTATGCTGCCTGTAACATCATTTAGCATGGGTCGGTGATGGTCTGGGGAGGCATATCCATGGAGGGACACACAGACCTCTACAGGCTAGATTATGGCACCCTGACTGCCATTAGGTATCAGGATGAAATCCTTGGACCCATTGTCAGACCCTATGCTGGGTCCTGGGTTTCCACCTGGTGCATGACAATGCCCGGCCTCATGTGATGAGAGTATGCAGCCAGTTCCTGAAGGATGAAGGAATTGATACCATTTAATGGCCTCACGCTTGCCTGACCTAAATCCCATAGAACACCTCTGGGACATTATGTTTTGGTCCATCCGACGCCACCAGGTTGCACCTCAGTCTGTTCAGGAGCTCAGTGATGCTCTGGTCCAGATCTGGGAGGAAATACCCCAGGACACCATCCGTCCTCTCATTAGGAGCGTGCCTCGACGTTGTCAGACATACATACAAGCACGTGGGGGCCACACTAACTATTGAGTACCATTTTGAGTTGCTGCAATGAATCTTCAGCAAAATGAACTAGCCTGCTGGATCATTTTTCCACTTTGATTTTCGGGGTGTCTTTGAATTCAGCCCTATAGGTTGATAATTTTCATTTCCATCAAACGATGTGGCATCCTTTCGTTCCTAACACATTACCCAGTCCATATCAGTATAGATTTCCAGCATATTTTTCCCCATTGAGATCTGATGTGTTTTCAAAGTGTTTTTCTGAGCAGTGTATATATGAATGTACATATATATATATATATTTATTTGCTTGAACAGGTTTTAGTGATAGTTTTGTTAAACGGTTGGTTTATTCAGCCCTGTCATCACCAAATCACACATTGCAAGAAACCAGGAAACTTCTTTTTTGCCCTTTTCAACTCTCTCAAAATGACTTTCAAAGCAGGGTATTTTTTTTTTTTTTGGAATTCCCCTTGCAAGGCAATAGACTAGAGTTTAAATGTTTCACAGGACCAAATAAACATGTTAGACATTTGTATTTTCCTTTAAAAAGACTAATGAGCTCATGCAATTTTTTTTATTTAGCTCTAAATGACAAAACCGCTGGATTGAACCTTTGTACATTAGCACACTCTTGTGAATTCAATAGAAAGATATTAGGTTATGTGTTCCATCCAGATGATGTCTTCATCTCCATAGCAACTAGAATACCCTTTCTGTTCTCTGCTGTTAATGCAATCGGTGGTAGTGCCATCTACTCACTTCTGAAATCTTTAGGGAACATTTCTATTTGATTCCTCCTCCTGACCTCTAAATTTAGATCTAAACCATGTAAAAATATCTCAAATTACAGGCTGCATGGCTCTTGAATTATGGTGGCTGAGTCAATTCCTTCCCAATAGAAATAGTAATTTTAGAGTTGGTAAAAATTAGAAACATGCTCTAAGATGCAATCCTAAATCAATACAAAGTTAATTACAATGAAATATAATAGTTCACCTGAGGTCAGTAAGAAACTGATACCTGGAAGATGGCTATACCTGTATATAAATAAAGCTGTATAAAAAGTACAAGGCACAATGATGGTGAGTAGAATACAACTTATAACTAACAAAATTTATGTTCTGAAATCAGGTCAATGGACCATAAATGACATGTAGTAGTTATTAGCAATGTACAAAGTGCACTAACCATTTGCTTTAGGCTGGCTTCACAGACAAGCTCCTTGGGGGCAAGGACTGATATGAATGTACAATATAAACGTAAAGCACTTCGTAAATTGACTGCGCTATATAAGTATCTGTAGGAAATAATAAATAAATTAGTGCATTGCGGTGACATTCATTTTTAACTGGACAGGTACACACTAATGCCGTGTACACGCGATCGGAATTTCTGACGGGAAATGTTCGATGTGAGCTTGTTGTCGGAAAGTCCAACCATGTGTATGCTCCATCGAACATTTGCTGTCGGAATTTCCATTCACAAATTATCCGACAACAAGACTTTGTTGTCAGAAAGTCCGATCGTGTATACACAAGTCTGACGCACAAAAGTCCACGCATGCTCAGAATCAAGTACGAGATGGAAGCGCTCGGTCTTGTAAAACTAGCGTTCGTAATGGAGATTTCACATTCGTCACGCTGCAAAATTTTTAATCTTTCAATGCTTCGCATTCTCTTCTTCTTTATAATGCTAGAATAATGAAGTTGCTTTGCTGCTGATATTCACAGAGTTCTGACAAACTGATTTTTTATTAATTCTCGTGATCTCCTAAATAATATTTGTTTTTTTTGTTTTTTTTTCTGAAGATCTCCAGAATAATCTTTATTTTATTTTTTTATAGTGATCTCCTTTTTTTTCTGAAGATCTCCAGATTTTTTTTTTTTATAGTGATCTCCATAATAGTTTTTGTCGCTTTGTGTGTCAAGTTACCACAACACCATTATTATCTTGTATTTTTTAACCTCAAAAAGGTTGGTTGGTGTTGGTGTCCCTTGCTAATTTGACATTGTATTTTTGAAATGTACCTGCCTACTCACAAACAAACTGACCTTTTTGAAGAAAAACACAGAGCCAAGTATTTGTCAAAACAAAAATTTAAAATGTATTAGGGCAGTTGGAATTGTTGAAGCCTTTGTACCCCAGGGCAGACATCAATTATTTGACTGTCAAAATTGTTAACCTGAGGAGTCCATTTAATAGGGAGCACAATCCAGTCCAGGACTCAGAGAGATTGGGAGCAGCAGCAGCAACAGCCTGCGTCTTTTGTCAGACCACACCAAACCCAGGCCATCACTCTCAACACTTCCTTGCACACTTCCTTCCAGGCTGCTCTGGTGGGTTGGGTGGCTGTGTTGTTGGAGGTGTTGCTGGAGGTGGTGGAAGAGTATGGTCCAACTCACACACGTGGCTTTTATTGGTGAGTTGACCCATCACTCCCTTGTTTAGGGCCTCAAGTATTACCTCCTTACAGATGAGAAGTTGGCCCTCCTCCATTCCTTCCATTTTACTGGCCGTCATACAGCAAAAGGACTCGTTGACACTAGGGGTATTTGTGAGGACCACAGTAGCCTGCCGAATCAAAGTAGTCGCTGACTCCTCCATGTTCCTTGCCTTCCTGGTCCTTTTTGTTGGAAAGCGGAGGAGAGGAACCTGGGATTCGGTCAGGCTGCTTTCCACGGCCACCTCCTGGCTTCCACTTTCCACGGCTTCCTCCTGGCTGAGACTTTCCTGTGTATGAAAATGGTACATAGTTTTAGTTTTTTGGTCATCAATCACACACAGTTTTGAGCTCATGACTGTTGCAAATTGAATGTTAACAAATAGAAAAGACTATCATTCTGACCCCAGCATTTTTCATTCCTGTCCCAAACATTTTTGGCTACTACTGTCTATTGATATGTAAACCACTTTGTTAAATCAGAAATTAGTGATCAATAATAGCATCTAGTTAACATCATTCAATTTTTGACAAGAAATATGTTGAACAATGCTATACCTGGCTCAAGCTGGGCTCCTCCATATCTTCTTCCTGGGTGGAAGGCCCAGGTTGGACTTGTGAAGCCTCATCTGATGTGGAAGGAAGTGTGGAAGGAAGTGTTGATAGCGATGGCCTGGGTTCACTCTGGTCTGACAAAAACCACAGTCTGTCGTAGTACCACAGCCTGGGGACATATACGTCATCTGCTGCTGCTCCGGATCTCTGGGAATCCTGGACCTTCTTGCGCTCCCTATTATATGTGCACCTCAGGCCACTAATTTTGCCCTTTAAATAGGGGATGTCTGCTGTGGGAGTCACCGGCTTCACTAATTCCAACAGTTGCTCCAGCGCTGCCTTCCTCTTTAGCTTGTTGGAGTATTCTCTGTTTTTGACTTGCCAGAGACATGGCAGCTCCCTGTACTTATCTATAAAGGTTGCCAGGAAGTCAGGGTCAGTAAATGTATCCATTTTCTCTGCAAGACACAACACAAGACAAACCCTAATGTCAGGCTAAACTCTCCTAATCTTGTCCCAATATAGGCCTCAATCTATAAGCAGTATAGGCCACTAACCACTGATGCCCCAAGTTAAAATTGTACCTTAGTTTGCACGATCGGTGCTTATGCTACTCCGTCCTCCACACACAGATTGTATGTACGACGCGAGCGTGTTATGCTTTATATACACTGCGCATGCGCGAAACTCCACCCCTGACCTTCTTTCTAGTGTATTCCCCGCCCATTCTCTTTCAGTTCAGTGGGAGAGCACATGGCAGAGAGACAGCAGGTGTATGCAGAGAGCAGCAACAAGGAGGAAAGCCCGGAGCAAGAAACGTCCCGATCCAGGAGGAGATATAAGGTCTCAAATATGTCCTTAGAGATGGTGGAGATGGTGGACATCTTGAAGAGGGCAGACTATGATGGGAAGCATAGACCGTACCCAAACCCAAATGTGAGAAAGGCCAAGATCATGACTAAAGTTGTGAGAAGTCTGCAAGGAATTTTGGGGTACGACAATCCAAGGAGCAGGAAACGCTGGTCAGACCTGAAATTGAGGGAGCACGATCAGTACAATTGTACTGTCATAAAATTGTATGACACTTCCAAGCAATATTTCATATTACTATTTCTTGCCTCAAATATCTGTGTGCTAAGTATATCCTTTTTGTATACACATAGGGGAGAAAAGAATCGGACATCTGAGGATACCAGGAACCCCAGTACTCATGAAGAGGGGGAAATCCCCACACACCATGAAGAAGATGTGGAGGGAGAGGTTCATTAAGTGGGCGAAATAGTGGCCACAACAGGTCAGTGTCTGAGACCACAGCTTCAGTAATAGATGTATGCTTGCATATTTATAATACATGGTGTGTCTTTTTATTTTTAGGTAATGTGGATGTTGTGGAAGAAGAAACTCATTTCAATAGTGCAAGTGTGGGATGATGGTGTGCAATCAGGATTTAGAGATGGTCAAGCAAAATATTAATGAAGTCTAAAAAAAAATGACCAACATCTTTGATGTTTTAGGCAGAATCTAAAACCACCAAAAATTGAAAAGTTGCTAGTTGTATTTTTTTTATGTTTGCTAAAGTTTTAAAGTAATTTGAAAGCCAAATTTTGAAGATGCACACAGTGTGTCAACATGTGCTTGTGGGTGCAACCCCTTCCTCCAAACTAAAGTAGATGAGAGGAAGGTGTTGCACCCCTGAAACACACCCATTGATTCCCCATGATGGGAGCTAGCACATGTTGACATTAGGCATGGGATCAGGAGGGAAATCCACATTTTGACTCCCAATTTGGGTGCATCTTCAAAATGTGGCTTTTACAGGGGTGACATCACCTCATCTGATGAAGGCAAGATCAACACAGTTTTGACATACTAATGTCTCATATGGCCTTCACTTTATCAAAGTTGAACTTTGTAAGTTCCTGAGTTGTGTATGTTATGGTTTTAAACATGCCTGTTTAGCCAAAAAAAGGCTATATCTACTGTCAAACATAAATGTTAGAAAACCAAAGATGTTGGTTTGTTAAAAAACCCTTTTATAATGCACATGTGAATGTGCTTGAAGTAAAATGTTTTATATTCAACAATGTGTGGCTTCCTCTTTCAATGCTCAATACCAGTTTTTGAAGTAAGTTGGTGTAGTTACAGTGATAATGGGGGTATCTACTAAAGGCAAATCCACTTTGCACTCCAAGAGCACTTGGAGTGCAAAGTGGATTTGCCTTTAGTAAAGTGAGTACACCCCTCACATTGTCCCAGAAGGAAGCCTCTTCTAAAGATGATGCACAAAAAAGCCGGCAAACTGTTTGCTAAAGACAAGCAGACTAAGGGCATGGACTACTGGAACCATGTCCCGTGGTCTGATGAGACCAAGATAAACTTATTTGGTTCAGATGGTGTCAAGCATTTTTGGAGGCAACCAGGTGAGGAGTACAAGGCAAGTGTGTCTTGCCTACAGTCAAGCATGGTGGTGGGAGTGTCATGGTCTGGGGCTACATGAGTGCTGCCGGCACTGGGGAGCTAAAGTTCATTGAGGGAACCATGAATGCCAACATGTACTGTGACATACTGAAGCAGAGCATGATCCCCTCCCTTCGGAGACTGGACCACAGGGCAGTATTCCAACATGATAATGACCTCAAACACACCTCCAAGACAACCACTACCTTACTAAAGAAACTGAGGGTAAAGGTGATGGACTGGCCAAGCATGTTTCCAGACCTAAACCCTATTGAGCATCTGTGGGGCATCCTCAAACGGAAGGTGGAGGAGCGCAAGGTCTCTAACGTCCACCAGCTCTGTGATGTCATCATGGAGGAGTGGAAGAGGACTCCAGTGGCAATCTGTGAGGCTCTGGTGAACTCCATGCCCAAGAGGGTTAAGGCAGTGCTGGAAAATAATGGTGGCCACACAAAATATTGACACTTTGGACCCAATTTGGACATTTTCACTTAGGGGTGTACTCACTTTTGTTGCCAGCGGTTTAGTTATTTTGGGGACAGCAAATGTACACTGTTATACAAGCTGTACACTCACTACTTTACATTATAGCAAAGTGTCATTTCTTCAGTGTTATGTTAAGTGATATAATAAACTATTTACAAAAAATTGAGGGGTGTACTCACTTTTGTGAGATACTGTATATATATATATATATATATATATATATATATATATATATATATATATATATATATACACACACACACACACACACACACACACACACACTGAGCAAAATTATAGACGCAACACTTTTGTGTGACCAGAACCTAAAGATCTACAATTTTTTTCTTTTTTTCAAAAGGCCTATTTCTCTCAATTATTGTTCACAAATCTGTCTATATATTTGTTAGTGAGCACCTCTCCTTTGCCGAGATAATCCATCCACCTCACAGGCGTGACATATCAAGATGCTGATTAGACAGCATGATTATTGCACAGGTGCGCCTTAGGCTGGCCACAATGAAAGGCCACTCTAAAATGTGCAGTTTTATCACACAGCACAATGCCACAGAAGTCGTAAGTTTTGAGGGAGATTGCAATTGGCATGCTGACTGCAGGGATGTCCACCAGAGCTGTTGCCCTTGGATTAAATGTTCAATTCTCTACCATAAGCCGTCTCCAAAGGCGTTTCAGAGAACCACACTAGCCCAGGACCTTCACATCCAGCATCTTCACCTCCAAGATGATCGGAGACCAGCCACCTGGACTGCTGTTGCAACAATCAGTTTGCATAGCCAAAGGATTTCTGCACAAACTGTCAGAAACCGTCTCAGGGAAGCTCATCCGCATGCTCGTCGTCCTCATCGGGGTCTCGACCTTATTGCAGTTTGTCATCGTAACCGACTTGAGTGGGCAAATGCTCACATTCAATGGCGTTTGGCACTTTGGAGAGGTGTTCTCTTCAAGAATGAATCCCGGTTTTCACTGTACAGGGCAGATGGCAGACAGCGTGTATGGCGTTGTGTGGGTGAGCGGTTTGCTGATGTCAATGTTGTGGATCGAGTGGCCCATGGTGGAGGAGGGGTTATGGCGTATGCTATGGACAAGGAACACAGGTGCATTTTATTGATGGCAGTTTGAATGTACAGAGATACCGTGACGAGATTCTGAGGCCCATTGTTGTGCCATTCATCCATGACCATCACCTCATGTTGCAACATGATAATGCACGGCCCATGTTGCAAGGATCTGTACACAATTCCTGGAAGCTGAAAGCATTCCAGTTCTTGCATGGCCATCATACTCACCGGACATGTCTTCCATTGAGCATGTTTGGGATGCTCTGGAATGGCATATGCGACCGCGTGTTCTAGTTCCTGATAATATCCAGCAACTTCGCACAGCCATTGAAGAGGAATGGACCAACATTCCACAGACCATAATCAACAACCTGATCAACTCTATGCGAAGGAGATGTGCTGCACTGTGTGAGGCAAATACCAAATACTGACTGGTTTTCAGACCCCCTGACGCCCCCTCCCCCCCTCCAATATAGTAAAACTGCACATTTTAGAGTGGCCTTTTATTATGGCCAGCCTAAGGCACACCCGAGCAATAATCATGCTGTCTAATCAGCATCTTGATATGCTACACCTGTGAGGTGGATGGATTATCTCGGCAAAGGAGAAGTGCTCACTAATACAGATTTAGACAATTTTTTGAACAATTGAGAGAAATAGGTCTTTTGTGTACATAGAAACACACACACACACATACACAGTGCCTTGAAAAATTATTCATACCCCTTGAAATTTTCCACATTTTGTCAATTTACAACCAAAAACCTATTTATAAATAAATAATAAAATGTATTTTATTGGGATTTTATGTGATAGACCAACACAAAATGGCACATAATTGTGAAGTTGAAGGAAAATGATCAATGGTTTTCAAATTTTTTTTACCAATATTTTATATATATATATATATATATATATATATATATATATATATATATATATATATATATATATATATATATATATATATATATATATATATATATATATATATATATATATATATATATATATATATATATATATATATAAAATTTTCCAAAAAATTCTGCCAAACAGCTTATAAAAAACTCGTCATGCCTCTTACTGAATACCTTGGACTGTCTACTTTCCAAAAATGGCTATTTTGGGGGATATCTGTACTGTCCTGGCATTTTTGCACCTCAGGAAATTAGATAGGCAGTCAGTACATCAGGATTGATCCACTTTTAGATATATCTCATAGTATGTGGATTCTAATTTTCACGCAGACTAAATAATCTACACTGATTTGGATTATTTTCACCAAAGAAATGTAGTAGAATACACTTTGGCCTAAATTTATAAAGAAAGATGATTTATTTCCTTTTTAAAGTTTTTAAAACAAAAACAAAGAAAAACACATTTTTTTCAAAATGTTCAGTCTTTTTTCATTTATTTAGCAAAAAGTAAAAAACTCAGTGATGATTAACCACTTGCTCACTGGGCACTTAAGCCCCCTTCCTGCCCAGGCCAATTTTCAACTTTCAGCTTTGTCGCAACTTGAATGACAATTGTGCAGTCATGCTACACTGTACCCATATGAAATTTGTATAATTTTCTTCATACAAATAGAGCTTTCTTTTGGTGGTATTTAATCACCTCCTGGGTTTTTTATTTTTTGCTAAACATTTAAAAAAAGACCAAAAATTTTATGAAAAAAAAATGTTTTCATAGTTTGTTATAAAATTTTGCAAGGCACTGATGAGCACTGATAGGTGGCACTGATGAGCACTGATGAGGCAGCACTGTTGGGCACTGATCAGGAGGCACTGATGAGGCTGCATTGATGGGCGGCACTGGTAGCCGGCACTGATAGGCAGCAGTGATGGGCACTGATAGGTGGCACTGCTTAGAAGTACTGATGGGCACTGGTAGGTGGCACTGGTGGGGGGCACTGGTGGGCACTGCTTAGCATCAGTGGCTGTCTGTGTGTGGGATCGATGTCCCTTTTACATGAGCTGGTAATCGGCTTGTTTTTTCTCCTCATGCTGTCAGCGTGAGGGAAAAAAAAGGCGATTACCGGCTTCTGTTTAGATCACGTGATCAGCTGTCATTGGCTGACAGCTGATCGCGTGGTAAAGGGCCAGGATCAGATACTCCGATCTGTGATCAGCCAAGTCCCAAGGACTCAGTCATCACAGAGTGCACTGCCTGCGGTGCTCTTTGATCCTGCGGCGCTCTGTGAAAAAACTGAATAGACAGTTAAATGATAAAATACCAAAACCAGTTTTTGTTGCAATATTCAACTTCAATCCAGGGATTTTCCCTGCAGTACTTTTTTTTTTTGATGACCATAATCATTCAGTCCACTTCCTCTGATTCAACGTCATCCCCAACTTATCCCTAGCCTGTGATTGGAAAGTGAAAGGAGAAGCAGCATTTCTTCCTTACACTCTCTAGCTCTACTGTAAAGGGACTGCAAAAAGCTGATACCAGGTCAGATATGGGAACTTAGGTCTGGTTCACACCTATGCATTTTTAGTTTTGCAGAGACACACTACAGTCCATTTAAAATGGTTTCCTATGGATGTAGATCACATCTGTGCATTTCATGGAAAGGGCCAGGGATTTTTTCTGGTTTTTGGTTCCATAGGCTTCAAGGGATCAAAAATTGAAAAACGCAAAATGCACCTGCAATATGCAAACTGCAACCTGCATAGGTGTGAATCAGGCCTTAGGCTCTATTCACACTAATGCATTTTTGATGCATTTTGCAGAAATGCAGGGAATTTTTTTAACATGGGTTCCTATGGAACATGTTCACATCAATGCATTTTTGTGCCTCTGCGTTTTTGGAAAGGGTTGGGGACTTTTTTTCCTGCAAAATGCAGCATTTTGCATGTAATAGACCTCAATGGACCCGCATTGCAAAACGCAAGTACTACGTTTTTACCGCACTTTTGCTTTTTTTTTTTACACTGTATATAGCTGGTTGATAAGGAGGGGGCGGGGAAGTCGGCCGCCGCATCCTTATCAACAGATGAGTCATCAGCTGTCAACTGTCTAGTATGAATTCGGAGAGGACCCCCCTACGTCATACTTAAAAAAAAAAAAATGCCATGGGGTCCCCCCCCAAAATCCACAGACCCTTATCCGAGCATGCCGCCCAGCAGGTCAGGAAAGGAAGGGGATAAGCGAGCACCCTCCCTCCTTAACCATACCAGGTCGCATGCCCTTAACATGGGGGGATGGGTGCTGTGGGGCAGGGGGGCCCTGCGCCCTTCACCCCAAAGCACCTTGCCCCCATGTTGATGGGGACAAGGGCCTCTTCCTGACAACCCTTGCCCGGTGGTTGTCAGGGTCTGTGGGCGGGGCTAATCTGGGGGCCCCACCCCTGTGACATCATGGACCCATCATGCCCCAGGTGCTGATGTCACAAGGGGGCAGGGCCTCTGGGTGACCTATACCGATGGCCACGCCCCCATCGTTATCTAAGAAATGCTTGACATCGGCGCGGACAGATCAGTGGGATGCAGCATCAGAGGAGGGTCGGTGGCGGCAGAGGAAGAACACCGGACAAAGAAGACAGAAGAAAGAAGAAGAGCGGAAGAAGCAGCGGGAGAAGGAGAAGCCTGGAGGAGGAAGATGCGGGAGAAGATGGAGGAAAGCTGGAGGAAGATGCAGGGAAGAAGATATTTTTAATAAAAGACTTGTCAAAAACTGTCTACTGTATTTTTTCACACTACACGACAATTTAAAAAAAAAAAAAAAAACACAATATCTTTTACTTTCTGCTATAATAAATATCCCACATTAAAAAAAAGCGTATATTGATTGGTTTGCGCAAAAGTTATAGCGTCTACAAAATAGGAGATAGATTTATGGTATTTTTTATTATTATTATTTCTTTGCTAGTAATGGCAGCGATCTGCGATTTTCATCGGGACTGTGATATTGTGGCAAACAAATTGGACACTTTTGACACATTTTTGGGACCATTGAAAATTATACAGCGATTAGTGCTGTAAAAATGCACTGATTACTGTATAAATGTCAGTGGCAGGGAAGGGGTTAACACTAGGGAGCGATCAAGGGGTTAACTGTGTTCTCTAGGTGTGTTCTAACTGTAGAGGGAATGGGATTGTCTAGAAGGAGAGAGAGATCGGTGTTCATACTTCGTGTGAACACACAATCTGTCTCTTCTCCCCTGAAAAAAACGGGATTTGTGTGTTTACACACACAGATCCCGGTTCTCGCTCTGTCACAAGCGATGACGGGTGCATGGCGGTCATCACGCCTGAGGGCACTCGTATTGTCTCCAGGCACATGCTGCAGGCCAAAAGGCGAAGCAACGTAAGGTAACGTCGTTTCGCCCAGTCGTGCCATTCTGCTGCAGTAAAACTATGGCGGCTGGTCGGCAAGCAGTTAATGACTACAGAGCTCTCTTTATTTGTGTCTTTTATATCTGCTTAGAGCTCAGCTTGAAAAGCAAGTAAATTAAAACTTTGAAACATAAAGCATCTCTACAATTGGTACATATTTGCCATAGATTACTATATTGGTCATTTGAACACCAGCCAAAACATAGTTTTGCTTTGCATGGAGTGGGGAAAGATTAGAAGTTCTGCCAGGCCTGCACGGGTTTCTGTTTCCCAGTTAAGATATTTTTCCCTTAATTTCTGCTGTAGTGACAGCTGACCCTGAGACAGAGTAAAGGGGCACAGAAAGCAACATTTGTTTTGTAGAGTTGGGAAAGGTTAGGACTTCAACTTGGATTTTAATGGTGTCTCAATCCCCACTGGTGTAATTTTATTTTCTGTCCTACTGAGAAGCAAAGCATATTGATTGAGGAGAGAGAAAGGTCAGTTTACATCCTCCCGTTTACATAAGTTAATGGACTGTCCGATCAGGTCCACCTGAAAGACTGACATTTGGACCTGATCGGACCCTTCATGTGAAAGGGGACTACTGCAAAAAAAGACACTGTATATTCACCTCTGCAGCAGCTCAGGTCTCATTCTACCTTTCATTGCAGCACTACAGTCTTTACCAGTCTCTTTGGTATTTTACACTTTAAAGCGTTTGTTAACCCAAAAAAAAAAAAAATCCTGCTCCTTTAAAGCATGTTTTATGACACAGTGCTTGTCCTGTGTCATTTGCCCCCCTGTAACACCTAAAAAACCTGGCTGATCCAGTTTCTCCCCACCCCTCTGTAAACTGACCACAGTATATCATGGCTGCTGAGACCAGACACCGTGGTCAGTTTACATGCCTCTGTCATCAGCAGCCTGCTATCTGCTCTCCTCTCTGCTCCTGTGTCCTCCTCCCCCTCCCTCTCTGTCTGTATGTGAGCCACCCCTCCTGCTGCTCTCATAACACTAACCTGTATACACCATCAGCACTGCCTCCTATTGCAGTGTCCCCCTCTGTGAATGATTTATAAATTGAAATGCTGTAAATACCTAATTTAAGAGCCGAGATTGCGATCACATGACCAGCCAGCTCTCTCCTCTACTCCTCCAGACTGATATCTGCAGGGAAATCTCAGCCCCACCCGCTACATCTCTCAGAGGAGAAAAGGAGAAAGCTGGCCAGTCATGTGATCTTAGTCTCGGCAGTGAAATGAGGTATTTGCAGCATTTATTTTTATAAATAACACACACAGGGGGATACTACAATAGGAGGCAGTGCTGATGGTGTATACAGGTTAGAGTGGCTTAATAACCACTTGCCTACCTGCCCAGGCCATTTTTCAGCTTTCAGTGCTGTTGCACTGGTCATGCTACATTGTACCCAAATACATTTTTTATCATTTTCTTCACGCAAATAGAGCTTTCTTTTGGTGGTATTTAATCACTGCTGGGTTTTTTCTTTTTTACCAAAAAAAAAAAAAAAGACCAAAAATGTAAAAAAAAAAAAATGTTTTTTACTTTTTTTCTGTCAGTAAATTTTGTAACTAAGTAATTTTTTGCCTTCACTGATGTGTGCTGATGAGGCAGCACTGATGGGCACTGATAGGCTGAACTGGTGGGCATTGATGAGGTGGCACTTATGGGCACTGATGAGGCGGCACTTATGGGCACTGATTAGGTGGCACTGATGAGGAGGCACTAATATGCCGCACTTATGGGCACTGATAGGTGGCACTGATGCGCACTAAAAGGCAGCACTGGTGGGCACTGATGGGTGGTACTGATGGGCAACACTGATGGGCATTACTGATAGGCATTGATTGACAGCAGTGATGGGCATTGATTGCCAGCACTGACTGGCATCGCTAATGGGCACTGATTGGTGGAACTTGTGGGTAGTGGTGGGCACTGATTTCTGCCACTAATTCGCATTGATAGCTGGCATTGGCGGTCAGTGATTTGTGACACTATTTTACATTATTGTAATCAGGGCACTGATGATCAGTGCCCTGATTACATTCCTAGCTGTCCCCTGTGAGGAGATGCCGCTGATCGGCTCTCCTCTCCTTACACTCGATCAGTTTGAGGCGAGGAGCGCCGATTACCAGCATTTCCTTGTTTACATGTGACCGGCTGTGATTGGACACAGCTGATCACATGGTTAAAGAGCCATGGACGCAGCTCTTTTTAGAGATTGGGGTCGCGCCTTATCTTAACAACACGGCGCGGACAGCGATTGCCGCACTGCACGCCCCCGCGGGCACGCGAGAGCGGCCATTCTGGGACGCCATCATGTGATGGCATCCCAGAATGAGAGCTGCACCGCCCTGCCTTTATTTGACGGTGGGCGGACGGCAAGCAGTTAAGAAGTGTAAGATGCCTGTGTTGTGCGAAACGTTCATTCATTTAACTTCTGCATTACTACAAGACATGGAAGTTATAATGCTTGTATGGCATAAACGGAAACCCCATATTTATTGTCATCTGTAATACATCAGCTCAAACACATCAAGATGACACACTATCATACTGATCGCGCATAGTTCGGCACAAATCATTACTATATTAACAGCTCATCATTCAACAAGTAGAGGTAACTCCAGACACTGACCAAAGTAGGGATTCCAACTTCCAAGCCCCATTTCACATCATTACAACCTGCTTTCTGTGTGTAGCAGCCTATTCATTTCAATTGGCTGCTCTACCCACAGAAAGGCAGGGAAAGAAGTCCATGACCCTTTTTTTTTTTTTAAAAGGCAATGCACTGAACCACGTGTTTTTTTTTGGATGCGTGCCCCCGCACCTCTGCTAAAAAACAGTGCATTTGCACAATTTTGCAAGTGTTTCTGACCGGCAATAATGTGAACCAAGCCTTAACGTGGATGTAAACCCAATGTCATCCTTTCTAAACTACTGCCATAGGGGTTATCTGTAGGATATACATGCCTCCTGCATGTATCTTTACCTGTCAAATGTCTCCCCTCTGTCTGTTATGAGACCAGAAAAACTGCATATTCTGTGGGTGGGTCTGTTGTCTGGAGCTCGGTGGGTGGAGTCGTGATGTCAGTAGACTCCCCGCCCACCTCTACACTCCCCTTGTCAATATGCATTTTCTCCTGTGTATTTCTAACTGAACTTCTGCTATGATCTCTAACATCCAGTGAAAAGACAGGAAAGTAACCACATGACTTCAGCATGCCAAATCATGCTGAGGTGTGGAACAGCCAATCCTTGCAGAGCTGCTGAAGAAAGGAGTGAGGGAGGGAATTAAAAAATAATCCCTGTGTCTTAGGCTAGTGCACGAGATGTAAATCACCTGTCACTCACAGCAAGGGGGAGGATTTGACAAAGTTTTTCTCAGTTTTGTCAAGATTTTTCTCACTGAACAATAAAAGAGGATTGCTCAGAGCTGGATTAACTCTGTGTGGCAAGACTGGGCTCAAATGATAGGAAAATACACTACAGTATGATATATATATAAAAAAAATAAACATTTTCAGGTTTACATCCACTTTAAGAGGAACTTTTCCCCGGTCTGAGAAGACTAAAAGTCAACAACTACAGGTAGTGTAGCTGCTGGCTTAAAAAAGAGATACTTACCAGCCCATTGAATCCAGTACTGTCTTTCTACAACCTGAAGTCTTCTCAGCTTTTTCTCCTCACCACCATCTAAGATTTCGGAGCTGGCTGATCGGCAAGTAACAGTCATCTCCTAAATCAAAGATGGCTGCAAAAGCATCACTGTGCATGATTGGGCCAGTGGAAAGCAGGGAAAGTCTCTTGAGATGTGTGACATGTATTCCAGGAGTGAACAATATTTTTATCGGACATGTCCCTGTGGTAAGCTATAAAGTAAGTGGGTGCTGGAGCAACAGTCAGCTGGAAACTGGTAGCTTCAAGGAACAACAAACATATTGCCAGCACACCAGGAATCTTCAAATAACGTTGAAATGTTTTACTCAAGATGACTATATCATAGCGGAAAAGTGCAACATTTTGGGGCCATGCAGCACTCCTTCATCAGGCATTTGGTAATCACGTTAGTTATTTGAAGATTCCTGGTGTGCTTGTTCCATGTATCCCAGGAGGCCTAGATGACGAATAAGGAAATGACCTGGAGTACCAGCAAATAAAAAAAAAAAAAAAAAAGGTACTTGTCCCCCCTCCCCCCAAAAAAAGAGCAAATATTTAACTTATAGAGAGATGATCACAATAATGTCAATTTGAGTGAAGCTCTGCTTTAAACAGGAACTTTACCTGGTTCTAATAAAACTAAAAATTAATAGCTACAAGCAGCTGCTGTTTTTTTTAACAGGTACTTGCCAGTCCATGGAGTCCAGAGCTGTCTTCCTACGACCTGAAGTCTTTTCAGCTTTTTCTTCTCTCACGCCACCATCTTGATTTGGGAGCTACTGAGTAATTAGAGGTTGACAGATGTCTCTCAAATCAAATATGGCTGCTAAAGCATCATTGGTGTAATTAATTGGCTCTAGCGTGAAGTGGGATGACTCCGAGGTGATGGGGAGACCCTGATGTGAAAGGGGGAGACTCAAATGCATACTTTTTCTCTACAGTAACACAACTTTTTTGTGCTGTGATGCAGGCTGACCCTGCTGTGAAGGGGGAGGTCTGATGTGAAGGTGGGATTCTAGTGTAAAGGTGGGTATTTTATTTCAGGATTAAGGATGAGCTCAGGCATGTTCGCACACCCCATGTGCAGAGCCCGCCAGGAAGTCGGCACTGAGCTGCGCTAATCACAGGCTGTGAGACATTGTCCCGATATCGGGAAATGTCCCACTGCCTGTGATTAGCGCAGCGCAGTGCCGACTTCCTGGCGGGCTCTGCACGAGGGGTGTGCAAACACGCCGGAGCTCGTCTCTACTCAGGATTGGGACTTAAAGAGCTCCAGCAAGGATGATTGAGCGAGGTCACTGTTTGGTCCTGGGGTCTGAGCTCCTCTCATTAATTCGATGGTAGAGAAATGCCTTGAGTTTGGGGGAACAATTTCAGGTAGCCCTGGACCCTTGAGTTCAGGGAATTGATTTGGGATAGTCCTGGACTTAGTGAGTCATGCAGATGACTCAAGCAACATTTGCATTGCAGAAGTTGGCTCAAGTCAAACCCATGCTACAGGGTGACAACGCTCTATCCCTGCCTCCCAAATGTGCATCTGCATTATCAACCTGTCACAGAGGCATCCAATGGAGAATACAAGTGGCTTTTTTTTAACACACATTAAGCAGACGTAGTCACCATATTTTCAGTGCAGCAGGTTGCGGCGGAAACCACTGCATCCCAGCACTACTGTGTGACTAGAACTAAATTAAACTTCAGTTGTGACATCGCAATAAAGTTCTAACAAAAAAAACAAAACAAAAAAAACAGTTTGATGCATTGGGATCAACGCTTTGGCAGCTGTGTGTGTGTGTTCAGCACGGCTGCTGGTATGAATGGACTCTTAAGCCTAGTCATAACACAATGGCTCAGCAAGGGAAATTGCTGTACCAACATCGGATAGTTAGCACAGTGGCTCCTCCTGCGTTGTCAGTTTTTTTCAGTTTAGCCCGCTAGGTTTGATGAAAAAAAAACTAGTAGTGTGTACTAGGCTTTAGGCTATGCATGATAAAATGTAGCATCTTATGCCCTGTACACACGATCGGACATTCTGACAACAAAATCCATGGATTTTTTCCAACGGACGTTGGCTCAAACTTGTCTTGCATACACACGGTCACACAAATCTTGTCGGAAATTCCGAACGTCAAGAACGCGGTGAAGTACAACACAAGCCAAGAAAAATGAAGTTCAATAGCCAATAGCTTGATACCGAGCAGAGGCGGCTCTCTAATTAGGCATATTAGGCGGCCGCCTAAGGGCCTCGCACTGACAGGGCCTCGCGCTCACAGCCGTCTAATCTACCTAGTTAAAGAGCCGCCTCTGAGGCTGGCAGCAAGGATCTCCCCGCCATCAGAAAAGTGCCGAATCCCAGCTGGTCTACAATGCACTCATCGGAGAGATCACAGGACTGCATGTAAGACCAGCTCAGGGGGCGGGGGACAGGAGCTGACAGCTCCAGATAGCATAAGGCAGTGACCTTAGGGGGCGGTACTGAAGCAGACGGTCCCTCAAGTGCACAGCAGACATCAGACAGGTAACGTGCAGCGCCGGGCACTGTGAGCTTCAGCTTCTGCCTCCATACTAACTTCCACCAGCTTCCGTGCCCCTCCTCCTCCTCCTCCCACATGAAAGGCAGACGGGAGATGACAGCCTTTCATTTCAGCACGTCGATCAGTTGCTGCTTCTCTCCAATAGAATCTCCTCCCACGTGGGCGGTACCAGAACCTCCTCCATTCGAGCATACTTGTTGGTGAACGGGAGGTAAGTGAGAGGAGGGGGGAGGGGCCAGCAGGAACAGTAGCAGGAATGGCATGGATCCTCAGAGAAAGGTAAGGTGATGTATCATGTGTGACTGTAACCATTACACAGCCTGCTGCATGTACATAAAAAGGACCATCTAGAGATAGAGGAGGGATAGATGGGGCAGAAAAGGGGAAATAAGGACAGAGCAAGGGAATAAGAGAGATGGGGCAGTTAGAGAATAAATGGGGGCAGACAGAGCAAAGGTGATGGGACAAAACATCAATGAGGCCCCTTTCACATGGGACAGACTCTGCTTTTCTCAGCAGGGCTACTGACCGCCCACTGAGCACAGCAAGAGGTTAACAGGTTCACGTTTGCTCCGCTTATACCGAGCAGACACAGACACAGCCCACACTGCTCTATGGGCAGTCAGGTGTAAACGGACCACCTGTCTGTTTATACCCGACTGGCATTTGTCCTGATCCACCCAGACAGAGGGTAATGGATCCCCCTTCAGTTTATTTTTGTTGGGCCAAATTGAAGGTAGGCGGGTGTAAACAGACAAAAGTCCATTTACATCCACCGCTCCATAGAGGAGATTGGAGGGTCCGATCAGGTCTGCCTGAAAAACTGACAGGTGGACCCCATTGGACCCTTCATGTGAAAGTGCCTAAAGTGTGTGTGATAGATGTCAAGAATTATTATATTTTTTATATATATATACATACACACCAATTATGCTGTGATAATCTTGTGCAGATCCACTGCAAGCTGTTTGCAAAGACTTCGGTGTACCATCACCAAGACAAAGCACATACCATTTGCTTACCAAAAAATTTGATTCCTTAAATTTATAAGTTACATGCACTTGTCATCTGCTGGATATTTACAACCACTTCACTCAAAAAGTGACAACGCATTTTATAGTAGCATTCTCCCAGGAGCAGCCTTTCACCACTCTGCCTGGTCAGGTACCAACCACAGTAACCCTGTGTATGCAAAGAATAAAATATACTGTATGCATTACCAGGACTTTACTAGCATAAAGCAACACATTGTTTAATTGTCCTGGTGTTGCTTTATTTTTTGCATTTACAGGGTTCCCTGTGGTTGGTACCGGACCAAGCTACTCTACCTGCAGTGGTGTTGTTTTAGTGAAGTGGTTGTAAATATCCAGCAGATGACAAGTGCATGTGACCTCATAAGTTTAGGGAGTCAATTTTTTTTTGGTAAGCAAATGGTGTGTGCTTTGTTTTGGTGATGGGACACTGAAGTCTGAGCAAATAGTTTGCAGTGGATCTGCACAAGTTTATCACAGCACAGCTTTGTTCAATTTTTTTGTGTGCGACATGTATGTTTTATGCTTATTATTTATTGTACCAGCACTTTGGAATGTACATATATTAACTATTCTTGATATCTATCACACTATAGCATTTTATTGTGGTACACACTTATATGATGGATGTTCTTTTCATTTTCTTTCTTATATAGTTATATAGAATAGTAAGGATTTGTGAGAGCAGCTCTGTATTATACATTACTGACCCTATACTGTACCCTCCTGCCCCCCGTACTGTCCACTTACCCCCCCCCCCTATACTGTACCCTCCTGCCCCTGTACTGTGTCCACTTACCCTCCCCTGTACTGTGCCCTCCTGCTCCCCCCTGTATTGTAATCTCCTGCACCCTGTACTATGTCCACTTACCCTCCCCCTGTACTGTGCCCTCCTGCCGCCTATAATCTGTCCACTTACCCTCCCCTGTACTGTGCCATCCTGCTCCCCCTGTACTGTCCCCTCCTGTCCCCTGTACTGTGCCCTCCTTTACTCTGTACTGTGCCCACTTACCCTCCCCTGTACCCTCCTTATACAGTTCATTTTTATCGCTTGAACTATTTTTCCTATTATGGGCGTTAGTGGGGCCTCATGTCTAAGTTTTGCCTAAGGCCTCACAAAGCCTAGAGCCGCCTCTGATACCGAGCATGCATGGAACTTTGTGCGTCGGAATTGTGTACACACGATCCGAATTTACAACGGATTTTGTTGTCAGAAAATTTGAGATCCAGATCTCAAATTTTGTGTGATGGAAATTCTGATGGAAAATGTCCAATGGAGCCTATACACGGTCGGAATTTCAGACAACAAGCTCCCATCAAACATTTTCCTTTGGAAAATCCGACCGTGTGTACGGGGCATTACTGTGCAGGCTAGTGCAGTGTGATATGAGTTTTATTGCATCGCACTGCTTGTTTCTTCTTTTTTTCTAATTTATTTGACGTGTCACATGTGGCTAATTTACTAAAACTGTAGAGTGCAAAATCTGGTGCAGCTCTGCATAGAAACCAATGAGCATTGAGGTTTTTTTCTTGTCAAAGCTTAACTGAACAAGCTGAAGTTATAAGCTGATTGGCTACCATGCACAGCTGCACTGGATTTTGCACTCTCTAGTGTTAGTAAATCAACCTCATAGTGACACTTCATGCATGTCAATACATAGCAGCATGGTAAAATGTCGTGCCATCCAGTGTGGTGTGGAAAAATGCAAACATGCTGCACTTTTGCGCACTGCAATGCACCGTACATCACACCAACGTTGTGTTTTGAACACACAGGGGCACAGAGAAGACAACTGTATTCTATGTGCCCAATCGGTGACCTACGTTTATTAAGTACTGAAAAACGCAAGACACTAAAGAAAACAAATGGTACTTGTTTATGATATACTTGATATTCAGTTAGGGTTTACATCCACTTTACCTTATTCCAAACTGAGATAAGCACAGATTTACTGATCATCAAAATAAATAGTAAGTCCCGGCTCCACAATCTGATGCAAACTCTTGCTTTAAATGAGTTTCAGTTAGAAGAAAAATCCACTTTGGTTCCTGAATTAGGCAATACGCTTTATAAATAAAAAAGTCCATTAGCGGGTGCCATAAATCTATGTCAGCATATTAGAACGCTGTTATCCCTTAGTTCAGTGGAACATAAATCAAGAGTTTGGAAAGACTTCAAGAAAACACAGACTTTTCTGAAAACAATTAAAAAGCTGGAAAGGAAAATCCACTTTCTGTTGTCTTGCTGATTTAGACAAGAAATGTGTCTTTAGGCACTTCTGATGGGATAGAGAGGTCTGACATGAAAATATCCCTGCCTCTTTCCAACTTTTGAGAGCATAGAAGTTCTGAGTCACTGTGGTGAAGAGGTAGCTGAAAATAAGTGGTGGCTTGATAGAAAAGCTTGTCTGTTTTCAAAACATAAACACCTCGCTAAGTAAATACATAGCACTATATGTCCCGAAATACAGCTAGCCACACACTTATCATTTTTACTAGGAGGCAGTGAAAGGAAAATGATGCTTTCAAAGCAAGTGATGGACGCTGGAAATAGTGATGGGAGGATTTGTTGGCGGAAAGGGATATTCCGGTATTGGCGAAGCCAAGTAATAATCAAAGCAGCCAAGCTGAAGTTTGGGAAAATATGGGGCTTTTATTAATGGCTATTAAGAACTCAAGTGAACTTAAATGACTGAAAGGTTACAGTTACCCAACAGCACAAATGTAAATATCAATCAGCAGGGGTGACTGCTGAAGACTTCTTTTTAAATGTAAGGAGATGTAAAATGTAAAATTATATTTATTTATCGTATTTATATAGCAGTGACATTCAGCATAATTCAGTGCTTTCCTGAGAATAAAGAATGGCATCTCTTCATACCTCAAAAGAGCTTATATTTGAATACACAGTATATAACAAAGATGTATGCACACAGTACGACTAGTTTAGTTAAAACTGAATTAACCTAACCTTCCATATTGTGGAAGGAACCTTCACAAATACAAACATGAACTACATGCATATTCATTGGAATACAATATAGTCTTAAAAACACATTTCTGTCAATTTTCTGACTAAAGTTCCACTTTAAGGAAACTACTAAGTCCCACTAGATCACTTCAGACTGGCCCCTTTTTCAGGTGTAGCTATGTAAAACATTAAAAATAAGTTGCAGTGTGTGTCCCGGGGGCTTCCCCTTGTTGCCGAGGTTGTGGTATGGAAGACACAGTGTTCCACATATGGTGGCCAAAAATCAAATACTGGATTTACATTTATAAATTCATATATTCACTGACTGACTTAAATCACCTCAGCACGCATTACTTGGACGTTCAGTTGGGAAGACACCGGGTCACACAAGGAAAGTTGTATCATAAATATTCACTGCAGCTAGGATTGCTATTGCTAGATCCTGCAAATTGTCTGTAATCCCCCTAGACCTGGTGAAAAATAAGTTATCCTGGATCATGAACAATGAACACCTTTCAGCAATATTGCTCGATAAACAGGCTTATTTTGACAAAGTTTGGAAGCCCTGGATTGATTACTTATCGGACACCTTATGAAATATTATCTGTTGGACATGTTTTAATATGATAGGGTGCACTTTTTCTTTCACTTTTCTCCTTTTCTTTCTTCTTTACTGGTCACCCCCCCTTCCTTTTCTGTTATTTCTCTACATTTTTTTTCTTTAAATAGTTCCTTTTGATCCACCAGTGAGTTATACAATAAGAAACCTTATGCTACAACTGAAGTGTGGGAGGGGATGTAGTAAATGGTAAAGGCCATTATGGCTTTCTGTTATACCCTCCTACCCCCGTTGGGTTAATAACTCATGGGGATCTATGCGATGTATTTATGGTCTTGTTAACCCATATTCCAGCTTTCGTTCCATATTTCATATTCAGGAGTGACAGGGAACATGGGTACAGATATACTCCTCTTTCTTTAAATCCTTAAGCCTCATGCACACTGGATGTTTTTGGATGTTTTTACAGCAGCTGTTTTTGGCTTCAGACGTATTTTTCTACAGTCAATAAACTCCCCATCATGTTATCCTATGTGTCCATGCACACATAGCCTGTTATCAGCAGTTTTTGGCTGGGGCGTTTTTTGGCTTTAAAACCAAAACTAGTGGGTTCTGAGAGGAGTTTTTCAGCTGTTTTCAGCTGTAAAAACGCTCTAACGTCAAGAAACACTGATAAACGCTCAAAAATGTGGCTCACCAGTGTTTAACATTTTTGATCCATTGAAATAAAAAAAAATATATATATTTATTTTCCAAAAAATAAAACAGCTAAAAAACGCTATTGCAAAAACGTTGAAAAACTCACTGCAAAGCTACTGCCGTTTTTATAATGTTAATTTAACATCCAGTGTGCACGAGGCCTAATTGTAAAATATTTATTGATAACTCATTGAGCTATGTAATAGGTATGCTCATTGATATACACTATGGGGGTTATTTACGAAAGGCAAATCCACTTTGCACTACAAGTGCACTTGAAAGTGCACTAAAAGTGCAGTCACTGTAGACCTGAGGGGGACATGCAAGGAAAATAAAAAACAGCATTTTTGCTTGCACATGATTGGAAGATAAAATCAGCAGAGCTTCCCCTCAGATCTACAGTGACTGCAGTTACAAGTGCACTTGAAGTGCACAGTGGATTTCCCTTTATTAAATCAACCCCTATGTTACCAAAAGTATTGGGATGCCTGCTTTTACACGCACATGAAGTTTAAAGGCATCCCAGTCTTAGTCCGTAGGGTACAATTATGAGTTGGCCCACCCTTTGCAGCTATAACAGCTTCAACTCTTCTGGGAAGGCTGTCCACAAGGTTTAGGAGTGTGTCTATGGGAATGTTTGACCATTCTTCCAGAAGCAACAAAAGATTGCCGTACTAGTGTCTAAAAAAACTGGATAATAAATCCAAAAAAGTGTCCACATATGTGTCCAAACACTCCTCATAATTCCTGGAATGAAGGATAACAGAGACACCCAAAGTGCACCTTCCACCGTGAAGTATAAAAGATGTGCCCTTACTGGATAGATAGACTCCATGTTGGGGGTGATGATGTCAGTCATGATGAGACTAGTAGGGTGGAGTCTATGCTCAACTAGCCATGCCAGTTTGTCATTTGCAGAATCTTTTAACCCAGACATTTTTTACCCTTGTTGGACATGTGGACTCATTCAATAAATATCACGGTTTTACACTATGTGGAAATCTCTCTTTTCTTTTATATCACTTGCATGAGAGAAAAAGGAAAAAACAGCAAGGCTGATTTAAATGCCATCATTGTCTGCTTTCCATGGATGGATCCTTAATGGGGTGTGTGAATCCATGCTTTGCTAGGCTTCTATAACGTGGAGTCTATGAACAGACAAAAAAAGTCTGGCACCAGGAAACTGGGACATCTATTGCACTAAAAACCTTGTGAATGTCCTGCAAGAGCCCAAAGAGCAGCTGTGTGGATGAGCACACCAGGACGGGTGTGAATACAAGTAAAAACATTCAGGAGCAACCACAATTGAAAGCACTGATCGGGACAGTCTGGAAAGGACAAACAATCAAATAGTTAAAATGTTCAATGAGATAAAAGCATATGCTGATTTAATAATAATGATTGGATGAACAATTATCTAGACATCTCCTTGCATAGATGGAACAACTGCAAAGCATGCTCCTCACTGTGACAGTACCTTGAACTGGCTTGGTGGGGCAGTGCTGCGATGGAAAAACCTTCATGTGTTCCTTGATGTCACTAGGAAGAGGGAAGCCAGCGTGTGCAGAGCTGGATGGACAGCGTGGAGCCTCGATCGGATCCCCACTGATGTGTGGTAGAATGATGGGGCAGCCAGGAAGCAAAGGAGGGACAGAGAGGGAGCCGGAGCAGCCACCAACCAGAGCTGGTGGACGGGAACACCCGAACGTGACGTTATATGATCGGAGAAACACAGGTCCAAAACGAAGCTTGGCGCACAACAGGTGGAGAGCAAGCTGAGAAGAGTAGAGAAGGAAGATAGCTGTCGTCCTGACTACGCATATTGGGGCGTGGCCCTTCTTCAGGTCATGTGGGGTTTAAATAGGGGCGGACCGCAGGAAGAATCTCAAATTTAAAGGAACCATGATTGGTTTTTCCACTGCAGCATACCTCCATCGTTTAAACAACCTGATGAAAAAGGCTTATTATACATACACTACAAAAAATTAGACAAAGACAAGGGAATACAATAAAAATGTTGGGAGGGTGGGTATAGCGTACAGGAAACCGACAAAGACCACAGGCTAGCGGGCTAGTTAAATACCCTCCGGGCTCCTCCCATAAATTCAGGCCACCATACTGGCCTTCTTATGGTTGAAGCCCTATGGCCGATACGGATATGAACAAGATAGACTTACCATAAAAGACTTACAAGGTGAAATGGACCTGAAGTGTGCCCTGGTCTGATGGACGGTATGCCAAAATAAGGGGGCAAAAACATTCAGGTAGGGGTGTAGTATTATTAGTTTTCAGTGTTATTCATTGAGCAAGTTTGGTGAATGCTTGTGCTATTTCCACCTAAAGATTGGGGATGTATCGGGCGAAGCAGGCAGACTTCCACCTGCCTAGTGTCTAAATGACATGAACTGGGACCTCATGCCGAGACGCGGTCGAGGCTGCTCCAATACGGAAAGAGTGATCGGAAGTACTGACTGTGGTTGAGAAGAAGAATCCTCACGTTTGACGAACTGGCAGACACTCAAGGGTTTGGTCGGGAAAGGTAGTAGGGGACTAGAGTTTGACTGTTCTGGTAGGAGTGACAGTAGGCGGTCGAGTATGGTTCCGGACACCAGACATTGTTTGTTTTATAGAGGTAAATGTCTACCCTGGAGCCTGATTGCTGGGTTTCAGATACTGCAAGGTGTAGGATGAAATGATCTTGGTAGCGAGCCAGGTGACGTCTACGCAAAACTTGGCCGGCAGGGTTGCGGTGAGTAAACTCGCTGGCCGCAAGAACCTGTAGTAAGCTAGGTAGATGGCTGCTTGTACGACCAGGCTGGGGAGAAGGCCAAATGGCGAACTAGCAAGGATAGTAGACATGTCCTGGAAGATGGCATTTGTTATGAGCAGACATTTGGCCTTGCTCATGGATTGTCATTTTGGATGCTGTGTAAGACGGCTCGGATCGTATGGGATGCGACTAAAGATGGTTTTGGGGGATCTGGTAAGGCCAGAAGGTGCTGGGCACCGACTAAGTATTTTTAGGGGTATCTCTGGAGGCCATGGTCCTGTAAACCAATGGTGGGCAAAAATTGCAGCGAAGCCTGTGGAGGCTGCGGCATCTGTCACTACCTGGGGTGATCGGGGCGATATTGGCGTTCCACGTAGTACGGAATCCTCCGACATTGATAGGTCCGCTACTGCTGCGGTGTCTAAATAAGGATCTGATCGGGGTCCTGTGTCTGGGAGCGTTAGACCAGGAGGCGTGACACAAAGATCGACCCTGGGGAATGACCTGTATTGCGGAGTTGAGCATTCTCAAGAGAGACTGAAGCTGCTCCTTAGTACACCCCCGTTTATGGGTGAAGTCTTGGAGAACTGACCTCATGGGGGTCAGCTTGTCAAGGGGGAGGCTGGCCTGCATGGAGTTGTTAGTACGAAAGAGGTTAATGTAGACCTCGGGTCCAGATTGCTGAGTTTCGGAGACCGCAAGCTGAAGGACGTAATGGTTTTAAAAGTGTGTGAGTCAGGTGGTGTCTATATAGTACCTGGCTGCCAGTGCCACCAAAGATGAATTCGCTAGGCCATAGAAGCCGTAAAGGGCCAGGTAGCTGGCCGCTTGGATGACTAGACTGGGGAACGTGCGAGGATTTTTGACATGTCCCTTAAGATAGCAGTTGTGATGGGCAAGCGTTTGCCGTTGGCTATGGGCTGATGCTTCTGGATGCCACGTAGAAGAGATCTTACTGTATGGGCCATAAACACAGACGGCTCTCCGGGATCTTGTAAGGATAGGAAATGCTGGACGCTGGCTAGGTATAGCCCGATAGTGTTACGACAAGACACCAGTTGCGTGTGGCAATACGATACCTGGTGCTGGACGGAAGCTGAACTCGACTGTCCTAAGGGAGAAATGACAGACAGGAAATGGTGAGTGGCTCGTATGAAAATGCCACTGGAGACCAGTGGCCAATTAAGTGCCGCTGAAAATGATATGTGGCTGTTTGTGTGCCACTGGGAATGTACTTGCAATGATTGCAAGAAGTTATGCTAAGTTGCGTGCCTTGCAACGATTGCAAGAGTTGTGCTTAAATGTGTGCTTGCAACGATTGCAAGGGAGTTTATGCCACTAGAGATGTGTTTGTAGTGACTGTGAGAAGTTCGTATTACTGCATGTGCTTGCGAAGACTGCAAGAGTTGTGCTTGAATGTGTGTTTGCAACAATTGCAAGGAGTTATGTTTGGATGCGTGCTTGAGATGATTGCAAGAAGTTTATGCTTGGATGTGTGCTTGCAACGATTGCAAGAAGTTATGTTTGGATGCATGTTTGCAACGATTGCAAGAAGTTTGGATGTATGCTTGCAACCATTGCAAGAAGTTTGTGCTTGGATGTGTGCTTGCAACGATTGCGGGGAGTTATGCTTGGATGCGTGCTTGCAACGATTGCAAGAAGTTGTGATTGGATGCGTGTTTGCAATGATTGTATGAAGTTGTGCTTGGATGTGTATGAAATGAATCCGATATGGATCGGTGGTAAGTATGAAATGAATCCTATACGAATCGGTTGTATGAAATGTATATGATACGAACCGGTTGTAGAGTGTATGAATTTAGTCCGATATAAATCAGACTGTGGAGAGTATGAAATGGATCCAATATAAATCGATGTGCCGCCGCCGTGACTGGATTCGAATCGGGCTGTAGCGTGTACGAAATGAAACCGATACAAATCTTTTGTAAATTGTATGTAATGAATTTTGATATGAAACGGTTGTAAAGTGTATGAAATGAAACGGAAACGAAGTAGCAGTGAGGCGAAGGTTTTAACGAATGAATCAAGACCATGACTGAACTTCAAAGGGAGACAGGGTGTGTGTTTTTTTGTTTTTTTTTGTATCGTAGAGGTGTCAGGGATCGAACATCCGTGCAGCCGTGTTTTAAAAAAAAAATAGACTGCCGGACCTGGGGGGAATGACAGGCAACATGCGAACGATACCTGTAAGGCTGAAATGATGGGTGTGAATCGATGCGCTGTCGGTTTGAGTGGAACCAACTCAAGCGACAAGTGTGTGAAATGAAATGAGTGAAATGTTTTGCCGTGATATAGGCACGAATCGATATGCCGCGACTGGGACAACCAATGAGTCGGACTGTGGAGCATGAAATGAGGCCAAGACAACTGGGGTGCGCCGGGACGAATCGGTGCATCTCAGATGCTATTGGCTCGAATCGGGGAGCGCTATGTGCCAGTTAAATGATGAAATGAATGAAATGATTTGCCATGACAGAGGCACGAATCAGTGTGCCGCGACTGTGACAAGCAACGAGTCGAGCTGTGGAGCACGGAATGAAATAAGGCCAAGTCAACTGGGGCACACTGGGACGAATTGATGCATCGCGGATGCCATTAGATTCGAATTGGAGCGCAGTATCTGACAGTGAAATGAAATGAAATGTTTGGTTTGGCAGAGGCACGAACCGGTCGTGCCGCTACTGTGACTGACAATGAACCGGACTCTGGAGCACGTACTGAAATGAGGTCAAACAGCTGGGGCACACCGGAGCGAATCGGTGCATCTCGGATGCTACTGGATTCGAATCAGGGCGCGGTACGTGACAGGGAAATGAGTGAAATGTGAAAATGATGAAATGAATAAAATGATTTGCCATGACAGAGGCACGAATCGGTCATGCCGCGACTGCGACTGACAACGAACCGGACTCTGGAGCATGTACTGAAATGAAGCCAAAAATACCTGGGGCACGCCAGGACGAATTGGTGCATCATGGATGCGACTAGATTCGTACCTGAACGCAATACATGACAGTGAAATGATTTCCCATGACAGAGGCATGAATCGGTGAGCCGCAAACTGAGACTGACAACGAACCGGACTCTGGAGCATGTACTGAAATGAGGCCAAAAATACCTGGGGCACGCCGGAACGAAACGGTACATCACGGATGCGACTGGATTCGAATCGGAACGTGATACGTAACAGTGAAATGATTTCCAATGACAGAGGCACGAATCGGTGAGCCGCAAACTGCGACTGACAACGACCAGACTCTGGAGCATGTACTGAAATGAGGCCAAAAAACAACTGGGGCACACCGGGACGAATCGGTGCATCATGGATGCGACTAGATTCGAATCGGAGCGCGGTACATGACAGTGAAATGATTGAAATGATAAGCCATTATAGAGGCAAGGATCTGTGTGCCGCAATTGAGACTGACAACGAACCGGACTGTGGACATGGTATGAAACATGAGACAAGAACAACTGAGACACGCCTGTATGAACTGGTGCGAAGTGGACGCAACTGGACACGAATCAGAGTGAGGTACGTAAAAATAAATGAAATGTTTTTCTTTTTAGAAATGATAGAGGCATGAACCGGTGGCTGAGTGCTGCAGCTATGTGCAGGGTTTTTAACGTATGACTCGTGAATTCCGTATCGGAGTTCAGGCGACACACAATATCTAGCAAATAGTGATGCATGAAATGAAGAAATGTCAACGAAACCCTAGCTGCGACAGTCGAGCCAGACACGTTTGTTTGAAAAAATAGCCTCTCAGAAACTGCGAACGGGAACGGAAAGCCGCTGAAATTTCGAACGCGCAACTCACGAACGCCAACAAGTTGGACGAGTCGGCCTAGTGACGTAACGTATTGCGCACAGAAAACCGACAAAGACCACAGGCGAGCGGGCTGGTTAAATACCCCCTGGGCTCCTCCCATAAATTCAGGCCACCATACTGGCCTTCTTACACACACACACACAATTATATATATATATATATATATATATATATATATATATATATATATATATATATATATATATATATATATATATATATATTAATAAAATAAAAAAATAAAATAAAATTGAATTGAATTAATAAACAAAAAATTAAATATCAAATAAAAATTAAAAATATTAAATTTGAATTACAAATGAAAATAAAATTAATAATAATAATTATTACTTGATCATGATAAGGAAGATACTCAAGAAAGTAAATTTGATACAGACCATACTGTATATAGCTCAAAGTACATAATAACTAAAGATTAAAAATAATAATAATTTTTGTGACAGAACCAGGCAAGTTAGTTAGTTAATTAATTCAATGATTCGTTAGTTTATGATTAATGTTCCCATGGTTGATGGTATCAAAACCCAATGAGAACCTAATTTGTGTTTGATCTATTACTATGCATATATAACAAGTATATGGATGAAAAAATGTAATAAAAGATAAAATGGTGATTGGAAGCCATGTAGAAATGAACAAGTGGTGCCCAATACAAAACATCCTATGTTATATGTTTACTATGATCCCCTCAGTATGTAACCTATGGGTACACCCTGAGGATATACAGACTGAAAACTGGTGGTGACAGGACAATAAGGAATGATAACAGAAGGGGTCTAGCTAATACTATGAATCTCTAGGTCTTCGTTCAACCCATTGGGAGATAGAGAGGCCAGTTTATAAGATGCAGAATGATTCTCGTTTGCACAACAAGAAGAACCTCTCATTATCAGTCAGAGAACCACCGGGGATGCATTCGATGGCCACAACCTTTAGACAATGGATGTTTTCAGCATAATAGGTTTTAAAGTGGCAGGGGACACTATGTTCATGAAGTCCCTTTTGTATAAACCGTCGGTGCTCCCCTACACATTTTCGTAAGGTTTGCATCGTATGGCCCACGTATAACAAGTTGCACGGGCATATGAGTACATATATCACATACTCAGTGGAGCAGGTAATAAATTGCTTTAGACTGTACTCATTATCGGCCCTATCAGAAAAAGGATTGGCCATGTTGGATGAAGTGGCAAGTCAGACGACCCCTTTTCTTAAACGGGAATATACCAGTTCTGTTCGAAATAGGACCTAATGTCCATAACTCTCTCCTTTTGAGAATTCTTAAGTTTGCTTGGGGCAACAATGTTCAGAGTACGTGTTCTTTTGAATGCGTTCTGTGGCGCTGGCGGTAGGATAGGTCCTAGTTTCGGATCCATATGCAGAATATGCAAATGTTTCTTAACAATATTCTGAATGGATCTATATTTGCTGTTATATTCAGTGACAAACCTAATTGTGTTGACATCTCGCTCTTTTCGTTTCTTGGGAGGTGGTAAAGAATACAAAAAACGTGTCACGAGCCGTCAGCACTAATTTTGCTTTTGTATAAACTTGTTTTTTTAGGCACAAACTTTATGATTTGTACTCCCCACGGTTGGTACAGTTTCTTCTTAGCCTTTGAAACTGTCCACTTGGAATGTTGTTTATCCATGGACGGTGGCAACTCGTATAATGTAAGTACGAGTTGCCGTAGTCAAGATGACATCTATCTTCCCTCTCTACTCTCAGCTTGCTCTCCACCTGTTGTGCGCCAAGCTTCGTTTTGGACCTGCGTTCCCCGATCATATGACGTCACGTTCGGGTGTTCCCATGCACCAGCTCTAGTTGGTGGCTGCCTCTCGGTGCCTTCTTGCTGCCCCATCATTCCGCCACACATCAGTGGGGATCTGATCGAGGCCCCACACCGTCCATCCGGCTCTGCATATGCTGGCTTCCCTCTTCCTAGTGACATCAGGGAACACATGAAGGTTTTGCCATCGCAGCACTGCCCCACCAAGCCAGTCCACCACCGACTGTTGCTTAAAGCAGTAGTAAACCCCCTGACTTTTTTTTTCCCCCTAACACCTGTAAGGCAAAAGGCATAATGAGCTAGTATGCACCACATACTAGCTCATTATGAGATACTTACCTTAGAACGAGGCGCCGGAATCTCACGCTGTCCACGCCGAGGGAGCTGACATTTCCCCTCAGCGTGCATTCCGGGTATCGCGGCTCCGGCGCTGTGAGTGGCCGGAGCCGCAATGTCGTCACTCCCGCGCTTGCGCGCGGGAGACTTTTTTTCCGGCAAAGTCCAGCGGCTGACGGGCTTTCAGCCGAGAATCCCCTGTGCACATGCGCCGCTGCCGTACAGGTTTAGGAGATATTTTTTTTACCTACAGGTAAGCTTTATTATAGGCTTACCTGTAGGTAAAAGTTTAAAAAAAAAGTATACAACCGCTTTAAGGTACTGTCACAGTGAGGAGCATGCTTTACAGTTGTTCCATCTATGCAAGGAGATGTCTAGATAATTGATCATCCAATCATGTTATTATTAAATTGGCACATGCTTTTATCTCATTGAACGTTTTAATTATTTGACTGTTTGTCCTTTCAAGACTGTCCCGATCCGAGTTTTCAATTGTGGTTGCTCCTGTATGTTATAACGTGGAGTCTATCTATCCAGTAAGGGCACATCTTTTATACTTCACTGTGGAAGGTGCACTTTGGGTATTTCTGTTATCCTTCATCCCAGGAATCACGAGGAGTGTTTGGACACATATATGTATACTTTTTTGGATTTGTTATCCAGTTTTCTATTGGACACTAGCGCGGCAATCTTGTTGTTTTTACACAAATGTTCTGTTGTGTGATTGCCAGCTGCTTTTTTTGAATCATTATTATTTTTTAACTGCGCAGTTACTACATTTTCTTTTCTATTCTTCCAGAAGCGCATTTGTGAGGTCAGGCACTGATGTTGGACGAGAAGGCCTGGCTTGCAGTCTCCACTAATTCATCCCAAAGGTGTTCTATTGGATTGAGGTTAGGATTCTGTGCAGGCCAGTCAAGTTCCTGCACCCCAAACGCACTCATCCATATCTTTATGGACCTTGCTTTATGCACTGGTGCGTAGTCATGTTGGAACTGGAAGGGGCCATCTCCAAACTGTTCCCACAAAGTTGGGAGCATGAAATTGTCCAAAATGTCTTGGTATGCTGACTCCTTAAAAGTTTCCTTCACTGGAATTAAGGGACCAAGCCCAGCTCCTGAAAAACAACCACACACCATAATCCCCCCTTCACCAAACGATTATATATAATATTATATATAATAATTATATAATAGCTCAACCTAGACTTTAGGAAGACACAACCCTAACTCTTTTGGCAAGGACTGGGGAATACACAATGATAATTTTTAAATGTAAACAGTCAGCATTGCATCTCCGAGAGAAAGTGAAGTCAGAGTTGGTTTGGGAAGGTACAACGTTTTTCTGTTTTTACTTTTGGTAGAGCTTGGATTAGATGTTTCAAGTGTACAAAGTACAGTAAATCCTTTCTTAGCAATGGAAAGTCAGCATGCTGCTAACACCTGTAAGTGTATCAGCCTAAATGAAATAAGGGACTTTTAAAGCTGTGCATTTTCCCTTTTCAGGTGTTCACATGAAGAATGACAGAATCTTTTTTTTAACTATCCCCACTCTCTGTTTACCTGTCAGTTGGGAATTCCTGGCTGACAGCTGATGGTGCTGGGCAAGGTGGAGTCACTGGTTGTTAGGACACTGGCGGTGGTTCCCAACAACCAGGAGGAAGCTGTCACATTTAGCAGTGGTAACAGTACCACTGCTAAATATTTCACTTCACACTGCAGTTGAAGGTGCCCTCAGCCAAACCCATTCATTTGGCTCTGCACACAGGATACTCCATAGAATGTACACAATGCAGAAGTCTTCCTCATAGTCTATATAGTATTAGGCTATTTTCTCAGTTGGTGAATGTTAACTCTCTTGGGATCGAATGTAAAGGGAATGTTACATTCACCATGCAAAAGAGAACTTTTACATACATATTAAATAACATTACAGTTATTATTCATTATACTTGCACAAATGTTGAGACTTTCACAAAGTGATTTTTTTTATAACTAGATCCAGTGGTTTGTTTGCGCCCCCCCCCAAATGAAGCACCAGCCACCACTGAATAGAACCCTTAGTGCTGCAGCAAGTGTTTAACCCCTTTCTGCTTACGGTACGCATATATGCAGCCTCACTGGACTAGGCTTTTGTTTCCATTGGGCCGCTTATATGCGCACCTCTCTTTGTGCTGGGAGCGTGCCTCACACGTGCTCCCAGCACATAGACCAGGGTCTCACCGTAAGCAGAGGGAACGCTGGACTCCAGGTTCTCGGTCACCTAATAGCTGTGATATCACTGTGACAGCCAATCAAAGGCTAAGTCACTGTACAGCCTGCCCCTGTGTTTACTTCCGCTCTTAAAGCGGAGTTCTGCTAAAATAAAAAAAATTAAAAGTCAGCAGCTGCAAACACTGCAGCTGCTGACTTTTAATAATCAGACACTTACCTGTCCCACGGTCCAGTGATGCGGGGGAACGAAGCCCCACTAATCTCCCCCTCCTCTCTGCGGCGCCGGCATTGTCACTGTGGGTGCCCGGCTGTGACTTCACAGCCGGGCACCCACTGCACATGCACGAGCCGCGCTGTGACTGACCGGACAATCATCTGGGACCTGTGATTGCCGAGAGGGAGGGGGGAGAGGTGATCTCCCTTCCGGTGCCGCAGTGCGCCGGGAGGAAGTGGGAGCTGGGACCCTCTAAAAAGAGGGTATCCGCTCCCCCCCCCAAAAAATTACACGCCAAATGTGGCATGTCAGGGGGTCACCTTCCCTTACTGCGGAACTCCTCTTTAAATGGAGAGGACGATACATTGTATATTGGTCAACTTGCAGGAGATGGAGAACTAAATAAAAAAAAGTGTGTAAAAAATAAAAAAACATATTAAAAAATAACTAAAAAAAATAGATAGATCAAGGTTAGATCTAGGTCAGTGCCAGGGTTAGTGTTAGGGTCAAGGTCGGGTCAAAAGTTGAGGTCAAAGGTCAGTATATTTTTGGCAGGATTTAAAAAAAAAAAAAAAGTATCATCATCAGTGTCAGTTAGCATCAGTGTGTTTTAGGAAGGATATAAAAAAAAACAAAATCTGCACACTTTTCTTTGGGCCCTACTATGGGTACAAACAAAAAATAACACATATATGTGGCATACTTGGGATCATCAGGAACAGGAGAAATTATTTTGGGTTATTCTTTGATGGTAAATTATGGCAATAGCAAGAAATATACAGCTACATTTAAAACATGATTTTCCTTTTACTATTTGGGGCCAGTTTTCTTTGATAATAATAATAATAATAATAATCCTTTATCATTTACCACCAAAAGAAAGCCAAATTGTCCTGAAAAAAACAAGGTATAATTCACTTGGATACACAAAGTAGTTGTGATGATATGTACAGATTTACTAACTTGCCAAAGTTGCAAAATTGTGTTCAGGCATTAACATTTGTTTTGCCCTTTGTCACTATGGGGTTAATTACTCTGTGCTGGCAGCACATAAGAAAATTGATTATCTGCTCTCATACACAAGCAGTGGCCCAGCTCTGCAGAGGTCCAATGCCCCTCTGAACACTACTCTAATGAGAAGCACTTTTGCACCCTGAGCTATTCATTTTTGCCACAGTTGCCATAAACACTACAGCATGGCAGTAACAGGATGTGCACAAGCTCACCATTGAAAACTTGTTTTTAAATGCATGTGCCAGCTGTGATTTTTTGAAAATGTAAAATGAATCTTGGGACAATAAACTTACCTGATTACTTCTACAGAGCAAAGAGTGGGCTTACTGCAGAGGACCTAACATCCTTGACACTCCTGAAGCTTCTATAAAGAGCACCTCTCAGTGTCTATTTACTATCAAAGGGAGGGCTTGTTAGGGGGCTCAAAATTTGTGTGAGTGTATTTTTTTTTTTAAATAAAAATATAGATTTGATAAACAGTTGTGTAACATAAAAAAAGGTCCATTGCTTTCACAAAATATATATTATTTTGAAGGTTTATAGAACAACTGTACCTTTGGTACCAATTGTCTTTTATTGAATGCAGCAATCCCCCAACCTTCTACAACCTACTTGGTCTAATAGTCACCTTCATCCTCAATCCAGCAATATTCACTATGTGACCCTATTGAGAACTCTGTGCAGGATTATCCTTTATCACAAAACTTTAAAAAATTCTGAAGCTGAACCACTTGAAGCTTCTGAGAGTACAGATCCTCATAAGGCTCTGTTTACACCTAGGCGTTTTTCTGCTGTAAGGCTGGATTCACACCTATGCATTTTTACTGCTTTTTGCATTTTGCAGATTTGCACTACAGTCCATTTAACATGGTTTCCTATGGAACACGATCTGTAGTGCACATCTGCAAAATACAAAAAGCAGTAAAAATGCATAGGTGTGAATTCAGCCTAATGCCGCGTACACACGGTCGGACTTTACAGCAGACTTTGCCCGGCGGATTTTTCGACGTACTTTACGACGGACTTTCTGAATAAAACGGACTTGCCTACACACAATCCACCAAAGTCTGTCGAATTCGTACGTGATGACGTACGACCGGACTAAAATAAGGAAGTTCATACCCAGTAGCCAATAGCTGCCCTAGCGTGGCTTTTTGTCCGTCGAACTAGCATACAGACGAGCGAACTTTTCGACCGGACTCGAGTTCGACGGATAGATTTAAAACATGTTTAAAATCTAAGTCCATCCAACTTTTGAGCAAACAAAGTCCGCTGGAGCCCACACACGATCGAATTGTCCGATGAAATCCCGTCCGCCCGGCAAAGTCTGCCGTAAAGTACGCGGCATCAGCCTCAACTCTGAAAACACCCAACAAGACAAATCTCCTTCATTTCAATGGCCCCTGTTCACATCTGAGCATTTTGACATCTGAAGCAAAACAACTGAAGCTCAAAAAAGTACAAGAGCTCCTTTTTTGGCAGATTACAGGCATTTTCCTCCTTTTTAAATTGGTGACCTTTTGACCTGTGCAAAATTGCAGCAAAAATCGTGCGACTTTCTGCCTGAAAACAAAACGCCAAGGTGTGAACAGAGCCTAGGTATCAATAGGGCCACAGAGTACAGCCTGAAGAGGACCTAGTGAGGATGATTTGTGAAGAAAGGCTGTGCAGCTCTCCAAACTGAAGATCGCTAGATTGAAGAGGAAGGTAAGCATAAGCCTAGGTGGGTTACTGTGTTTCATGTAACATGTTTCAAACGTACAGTTGTCCAGAAAATTAATTAATTATCTTGCCATAAATGATTTTAGCTTGTGTATGTAAAATGAAAATTTGGCCCGCAAAAGGGTTAAACATAGGACCTATGAGGATTGTATAAGGATAACATTTTTCTAATTTTATTGTCTTATCTGTGGTGGAAGATGGGCACTATTGCAGAAGGCATTTCTTTTTCTTTTTTTTACAAAGGTCTGCTAAGGGAATGGTTGCGCAACCCTAGTCAGTTTTGCAGGAACTGAACTATTTACAGTTCAAAAGAAAGAACATAGCACTCTGATTTTCTTAACCCTACATGAGGTCCTTCAAGGAAAGCAATCTGACAAAACGAGATGGTTTTTGCAGGCTACCTATTGGAGTAGCTTGATTAAAAACTGAAGGAAAGAGCAGTTGCAGTAAAACACTAACCCTGACCTCTGAAAGTACGTTTTACTCCCTTTTTAATAAGTTGGCGAATCGAGATTGTTTTATTTCAAATAAGGTTAAGCTGGTATGTTAACATGTTAAATTTACAGCTTCCAGGCTTGTGGTATAAGTCAGCAACCTCAGAGTTGAACTTGTTTTTACGGAGCGAAAATAAGGGGGCAAAAGCTTTTCCTGATCCCCTGCTTTTATAAAATGGTGATCTGAAATGAACTAAAAACGGAAAATTGTATACTGACCTTTCCGTAATTTTCCTTTCCTGACGCATCTTCTTGGCAGCACACACTGGGTTGTGACTCCGCCCCCACAACCTGACAGGATTGTTAACTATAAATTGGAAGGGGAGACACCCCACTGCATTCTCTGCCATGAAGATGCGTCAGGAAAGATAAAGGTGAGTATACAATTTTCCATTTTCCTGACGCCTTCATGGCAGCACACACTGGGAAATAACTCCCCAGTCGAGTGCGTGCAAGAAAATAATATTTATTTTTATAATGCAGAAGAATTGGCTCCAACAACGGATCTACCGAAGTCTGCCATAGCTAAGTGAGCAGAGTCCACTCTATAGTGAGAAATGAAAGTGTGTCTGGAGGACCAAGTTGCTGCCCTGCAAATCGTCTCCGGTGAGACCCTGCAATATGCTGCCCAGGAGGTAGCCACTGCCCTGGTCGAGTGAGCCCTGATGTCTTCAGGAATTGCCAGATGGCGAATGGAGTATGCCTTCTTGATGGATTTAAATAACCAGGAGGCGATAGTACGTAAAGTAGCCGCTTGACCTCATCTGTGTCTATGAGGAATGACCATGAGGGAATCCGTCTTCCTGAAAGTAGTTGTAGCCGCAAGGTAACTAATAATGGTTGTTTTAACATCCAGCAGATGAGGTTCGCCTTGATCATTAGTGAAGGATGGGAGGACAATGTCTTGGTTATAATGAAAGGAAGTTGCTACCTTCGGGATGAAGTGGTATGAAGGTCTCAGTATCACTCTATCAGGAAAAAACACTAAGTAAGGTTCTGATGCCTCAGTGCTTGGACTCAGATACTCTTATTGCTGATGTAATTGCAATGAGAAAAGACAGTTTCAGAGTTAAATTCCACAGTGGGATTGATTCAGATAGGAGTAAAAGAGTAAAAGGAGGATTGGAGAAGTCATCGAGGACTACTGAGAGGTCCCATGATGGGAAAACTGGTTTCTTGGGGGGTTTGATCTTCAGACAGGCTCTCAGTAATTGGATTACCAGAGGGTGTAATGCCAATCTGGTGCCTGTTTTGGCAGACAAAGCGGATACTTGAACCTTTAGGGTACTTGAGCTTAAGCCCCTGTCAACTCCTGACTGGAGAAACTCTAAAATTTGAGGAGGCTCTGAAGAAACGGGATTCCATGCCTCCTGCTGTGCCATGGAAAAGAACTTCCTCCAAATTCTTGTGTAGGTGGTGTTGGTGGTAGTTTTCCTGGCTTGCATCAGGGTTGATATTACTTCCTGAGAACAGCCTTGTTCCCTCAACCTAGCCCTTTCAAGTTCCAGGCCGTCAGATGCAATTTCTCCGAAGCTGGGTGTAAGAATTGGCCTTGAGATCGGAGATCCAGGGTTATTGGAAGAAGAATTAGAGGCTGAAGGCTGAGTTGCAACAGGGTCGTGAACCACGGTCTTCTCGGCCAAAGTGGGATTACAGCGAATACCATAGCTGAAGATCTCCGGAGCCTGGACAGGAAACTCGCAATTAGCGGGGTTAGAGGGAATATGTACCCCAACTTGAAGTTCCATGGGTGAATTAGACAATCTATTCCCTCAGCTGATGGGAACAACGCTCTTGACAGGAACCTCTGACACTTGGCATTCGCAGGTGTGGCTGCTTGTCAGGCTAGGAGCATATAACAGGTAACAGTTCAGGTGTTCTGATTATGCAAACAGTTCAAAGAACAAAAGCACATACCATGAGCAGGTCTGAGCAGAGCAGGTCAGCTGGGACTTGTAGTTCACCGCTGTAGATGAAGGTAGATGTTTGCTGGACCTTGTAGTTCACCGCTGCAGATGAGGATAGATGTTGTCTGGTGCTTGTAGTTCACCGCTGCAGGTGAGGATAGATGTCTGGTGCTTGTAGTTCTCCGCTGCAGATGAAGGTGCTACAGTAGAATTAGGCAAAGCGTAGTCTAGGCAAGCTGGGTCATACACAGGAAGATCAGAGTCCAAACGGTACCGAACCAGAAGCAAGCAAACAGGGTCAAACGAGCCGGGTCATACACGAAATACACAGAGCAGATATAAACTGGATCAAACACAAGGTAAACTCTAACACGAGCACTGACTGAATGCTGATACAAGTGATTTAAAGGTGAGCTGGCCAATCACTGTTGTTTCCCAGGCAAAGGCTGTGTCAGGTGAGTTGTGATGGGTCCTAAAGGGATCCTAGTACTGACAGTACCCCCCCTTTCTCGAGGGGTTGCTCCTGCATCCCCAGGCTTATGTGGATAACGAAGATGGAACTTCTTCTTAAGTCGGTCAGCATGAAGATCACGAGCTGGGACCCAAGATCGATCCTCTGGGCCGAAACCTTTCCAATGAACGAGATATTGTAAAGAATTGCGCACTCGTCTGGAATGAAGAATAAATGCCACTTCATATTCCTGACTGTCCAACACATCCACAGGTTCTGGTTCATTTACTTAGAGGCTGGAATAAACAGGTTTCAACAATGAAACATGAAAGACATTTGGAATGCGCATGGATAGGGGGAGTTTTAATCTATAGGATACAGGATTAACAATCTCCGAAATTTCATAGGGCCCGATGAATTTTGGGCCAAGTTTTTTTAGATGGAACATGCAGGGACAGATTCCTAGATGATAGCCACACTTTGTCACCAACTTTATATCCTGGTGCCTTTGAGCGCCTCTTGTCAGCCATTTTCTTAAAAGCCTGCACAGAGCGAGAAATAGCACGATTAACATTGGACCAGGTTTTGGAGAAATTTTCAATTGTGGTTTTGGCATCTGGCACATCAGAGGGTGGAAGATCAAAGGAGCACACACGAGGATGCAACCCGTAAACACAGAAGAAAGGAGAGGTCCCTGTAGATGTGCTGGCACAATTATTAAAGGCAAACTCTGCCCATGGCAGGACGTTGACCCACTCCACCTCATCATTGGCCATCAGACAACGTACCATCTTCTCTAGAGTCTGATTAGTCCTTTCCGTTTGTCTCAGGATGATATGCTGAAGAATATGATAACTTAATCCCCAGCTGAGAGCAAAGGGCCTTCCAAAACTGGGCTATAAACTGAGAGCCACGGTCTGAGACAATGTTAATTGGTGCCCCATGGAGCCTGAAAACATGTTTAATTAATAAAGATGCCAGGTCTTTAGCAGATGGAAGTTTCGGAAGCGGAACAAAGTGGGCCATTTTACTGAACCTGTCTACCACCACCCAGATCGTGGAACATCCCTGGGACGGAGGCAAGTCAGTGATAAAGTCCATAGATAAATGGGTCCAGGGACAGGTAGGTATTGGTAGAGGACGTAGGAGACCGGGCGGCTTAGAGGTACTGCTCTTGCTTCTGGCACAAACTTCATAGGCATGGACGAAGGCTAAACACATCCTGCCTAATTGATGGCCACCAGAGGTTGCGAGAGATAATCTCAAAAGTTTGTCTAAACCCCAGATGTGCTGCAGGTTTTGATGCATGTACCTGCTGCAATACCTGCAAACGAAGAGCCAGGGGCACAAAAAGCATACCAGAGGGAGTGGAGGGAGGGGCTTCAGCCTGTGCAGGTAACAAGGCCTCAGAGATGTCAGTCTGGGTGAAAGCCAAAATCCTATCCTCAGAGATAATGGGTTGTGGAGGAAGCGGAGGAGGAGACTCATAAAAAGCTGCGAGACAAGGCGTCAGCCTTAATGTTTTTTGGCCCTGGTAAATATGAAATTGTGAAGTCAAATCCGGAGAAGAACAATGACCACCTGGCTTGATGTGAGTTCAGTCTTTTAGCAGAACGGATGTATTCAAGGTTTTTGTGGTCAGTCAGAACTATGAATGGATAGCGAGCTCCCTCCAGCCAATGTCTCCATTCCTCCAAAGCGAGCTTTATGGCTAGAAGTTTTCTGTTGCCTATATCATAATTGCGCTCTGCTGGGGAATATTTACGAGACAAGAAGGCACAGGGGTGGATGGCAGCATTTACCGGATCCTTTTGTGACAAAAGCGCCGCCACCCCTACTTCAGATGCATCTACCTCCACAATAAAAGGTAGCTCAGGAACAGGATGGTGTAGGATTGGTGCAGAGGTAAAGGTTTTCTTTAAATGAGTGAAGGCTGCCTGGGCTTCAGTAGTCCATTTAAAGGTAGTCGGAGTCTTCCTGGTGAGAGAGGTGATGGGATGTGCAATGGTTCTTAATGAATTTTCGATAGAAATTTGCAAAGCCCAGGAAGCGCTGAACTGCCTTCAGGTCTGAAGGTGGTGCCCAGTCTAAAATGGCTTGAATCTTGGCTGGATCCATGGTGAGGCCTGTGTCAGAAATTAGGTAGCCTAGGAAAGGTACTTGTTTAACATGGAATGAACATTTTTCAGGCTTTACAAAAAGGGAGTGAGTCTTTAAATCGGGCCAATACCGAGCAGACATGCTTCTGATGTGCAAAACCTCAATCACTCAAATTCATTGGGTAGTGAATGTGAGTGGGCAACTCTAAAATAGTGGACCATACTAGCGTGTCAGTCTCATAGCATACATTAAAAAAAAAAAAGAAAAAAAATTGGCCTAATATATCGGCCCCAAAAAAAAACGACATCTTATATCGGCCATCAGCCACCGCGATTTCTAAATATCGGCATCGGCATGAGAAAAACCCATATCGGTCGACCTCTACAGAGCATCCTTAATTGCATCTGAAAGGCCCATTCTAAAACTGGCTGCGGAGAGCTGCATCATTCCAGCCAGATTCCGGGGCCCACCTGCGAAACTCTGAGCAATACATTTCAGCTGTGGTAGCTCCTTGCTTTAAGTTACACAGGGTTGATTCTGCAGTAGCAGCACAATCTGGACCATCATATAGCAACCCTAGGGCTTCAAAGAAGGCATCTACTGTTAGCAAGGCTGGATGGTTTGGTTCCAGGTTAAAGGCCCAAGCCTGGGGGTCACCCTGTAGTAGAGAGATAATGATTTGAACCCTCTGAGTTTCAGGGCCAGACAAGGATGGCCTTAACTTGAAATATAATTTGCAGCTGTTTTTAAAGTTGCAAAACCCTTTACGGTCACCAGAAAACCGGTCAGGCAAAGGAATTTTTGGTTCAGATGGAGTTTTTGTAGCGGTGGTAATAGAAGGAGATTGCACCTTGGTGAGCTCTGTGGCCATTTCCTGAACTTGATGGGATAAGCGGCAAAGTTCCTGTGCAAACAACTGAGCCTGCTCAGGATCCATGATAGGTTTCCTTTATTATGTATGGCTCGTGTTAATGTCAGGCTAGGAACATATAACAGGTAACAGTTCAGGTGTTTTGATTATGCAAAGAGTTCAAAGAACAAGAGCACATACCATGAGCAGGTCTGAGCAGAGCAGGTCAGCTGGGACTTGTAGTTCACCTCTGTAGATGAAGGTAGATGCTTTCTGGACCTTGTAGTTCACTGCTGCAGATGAGAATAGATGTTGTCTGGTGCTTGTAGTTCACCGCTGCAGGTGAGGATAGATGTCTGGTGCTTGTAGTTCACCGCTGCAGAAGAAGGTACTACAGTAGAATCAGGCAAAGCGTAGTCTAGGCAAGCTGGGTCATACACAGGAAGATCAGAGTCCAAACGGTACCGAATCAGAAGCAAGCAAACAGGGTCAAACGAGCCGGGTCATACACGAAATAAACAGAGCAGATATCAACTGGATCAAACACAAGGTAAACTCTAACATGAGCACTGATTGAATGCTGATACAAGTGATTTAAAGGTGAGCTGGCCAATCACTGTTGTTTCCCAGGCAAAGGCTGTGTCAGGTGAGTTGTGCTGGGTCCTAAAAGGATCCTAGTACTGACACTGCTAAGTCGACTTCTGGCATTCCCCAAGTCTTCGTAAGAAGGGAAATGGCCTGGAGGCTCAAGGACCATTCGTTGTTCGTGAGTTTCTCTCGACTCAGATAGTCGGCTAACATGTTCTGTGCCGCCGGGACATATACTGCCCTTAAGTCTGTCAGGTGTGCCTGTACCCATTCCAAGATGGGAAGGACTTCCTCCATCAGCATGTGACTCTTGGTACCTCCCTGCTTCTGGATATAGGACACTGCCACTCTGTTGTCCATCAGGATAAGCCAGTGGCGTAGCGTGGGGGGTGCTAGGGGGGCCACCGCCCCGGGCGCAAAATTTAGGGGGGCGCTGTCATGAGTGTGGACCGTCTAACACGGGGATAAAAGCCCCTTGTTAAACTTATAATGCAGGAGAATCCACGTTGCTCAGCAACAGCGGCCATTCTTGCAGTGCGGGTGGGCGGCTGGGGGATCCGTGATCAGCGAGGGGCTTAGCCGAGGACAGATAGGCTGGCTGCCTGAGAGCCCGGGACTGGGGAGAATAGTTCCATCACAGCCGCCTCCTCCTTGACCTAGCCTCCCTGACCCCGCCCCCCCAAGAGATGAGAAGCGGCGGGCGCAGCATCTCCCGTGCCTCCAGAGCATGGATTGCTCGAACATCCTCTCCGCACTAACATGAGGCCCGGAGAACAGGCTGACTGAGGACCCAGACGACATGCAAGGAGGCGGATGTTGCAAGGGAACAGCTGGAAGGATCAAAGGTGACAGACTGGCATGGAAGGTAGGACTAGCAACCTCTCTCATCTTCCCCTCAGGCCCCTCTCCCTCTCTCAGCCCCCCCCTTTCCCTCAGCTCCACCGTCTCTCTGATCCCAATGTCTCTCTCTGCCTCTCTCTCAGTGAATCCAATTTACCAGTGCTGCAAAAACACACAATTGTGCAAATATATAAATAAATAAACAAACTCATTTTATATAATAATCAATAAAAAGTTCTTCCATAGCTATAAAGTCCATTCATAGCCATGTTTTTTGAATGCTTTTTATTGATTATTATATGAAATTAGTTTGTTTATTTATATATTTGCACAATTGTGTGTTCTTGCAGCACTGGTGATTTGGATTCACTACCCAGTAGGGCTATCTTAGAATTATTGTATTTGATGAATTGTTATATGACATTTCCTGTGCTTTATTTGCACAATGGGGCTGAGGTTTCTTGCAGCACTGGTGATTTAGGACTCACTACCCAGTAGGGTTTTTTTTTTAATATTTCAGTTAATGGGAGCTACATACAGTATGTCATATTCACACTATAATACTTGTTGCAGCACTGTGCCGTTGGGGTATTGATCCCGGCACGGTGCTGCAACAAGTATTATAGTGTGAATATGACATATGTAGCTCCCATTAACTGAAATATTATAAAATCCCCCCTCCTAATTTCGAATGTAGAAAAGATGTAAACACCTATTTTCAGGCTGAGGCTGTACAGTCATGTTATCCCCTGTGTGAGCCAGTGGTATATGCAGGAGAGAGGAGGGAGCGCCAACATCAGATGGGACATAGGAACCTATGCATGATGTCACCACTCCAGGCTTTACCAGTCATTGTTAAGCACACTCTCCTCTCCCCTACAGCCATCACTGTCTCACATAGGAGATCATGTGACCAGACTGGAGCTAGCTGGAAATAGGTAAGTCTGTGGGTCAAGGGGGCGCAAATTACTTGCCTCGTCCCGGGCACTGACAACCCACGCTACGCCACTGGGATAAGCACATTCTTCCCCCTCAGGACTGGTGCAAATGCCATGAGAGCCTGGAAGGCTGCCCTGAGCTCTGGTATATTTGATACTACACCCTGGGCCTGGAACTGCCATCGGCCCTGAGCTGCTTGATCTCGATAGCGGGCTCCCCAACCGCTCTGACAGGCATCTGAAGTGAATACTTCAGGGCCTGGGGGAACTATCGGTCTGTATCTTCTGAGGTTGATCGTAAGTGTCCACCACCATACCGATTGCTTCACCATTCTGGAAGTGGGAATGGTCTGATGCATCCCACTGCTTTAGAAAGGAGTTTTGCAGAACTCTCATGTGCCAGTGTGACCACTGCACCATGGGTAGAGTCGCAGACATGGACCCTAGCAAACTCAAACAAGCTCTGGCTGGTAGATGTCTTGCTGACAATAATTTCTGCATCTTCTGTATTAGAGACTGAACTTTCTCTTGAGGGAGAAAGCTGGCGCTTCCCTGGCCCCTTTAGGCAGCTGGTGCTTGACGTTGGGGGCGACTCTGTGGCGGCGCTCCCCGCAGTGTTCTCTCCCAGTGCGGGTTCTCACATGCTGGTCCTCTCCTCCATCTACCACCCCTTTGCAACCACACGCTTGCTGGCATTTTTTGCCCTTATCCACACCTAGCAGCTATGTTTCCTCTTACCCCTTTACCATTCACCTCTATCCTCTTCTGGCTATTTCTTTGACTGCCCTGACTTTTCTTTCTCCTAGGTTCCACCCTTTCTCTTCCCCTTTTTTCTTCCCTTTATTTCTCTTTTCCCCTTCTTTCCCATCAACTCTTCTCACTTTCCTTCTTTCTTTCTTTCTTTCTTTACCTTCACTTTTTTTCATCCTACTTTTTCCTCACTTGTTTTACACTAATTTACTCTTTTTTCCAAACTTTTACACTATGATTTATTCACTCCGTGCATTTGTTTTCCAGGTTGATTTTTTTCTTTTTCCTCCTCTTTTGAGGTCACCTTTATCACCCCTCCACATTTGTTTCTCACACTCTGACCCAATCTAGGGGGTTCTCTGTGTTGGTATCGCCGCCCGGACATGCTCCCTCAGCTTCGGGCCTTGGCATTACTGGCTGGCTTGGCATTCGGGGCTGCACCGCCATTGCGCAGACACAATTGTAAGTCCATGGTCTTAGTGAAATAATGTGGGATCCATGCTTTACATTTACCCACCTGTTTTTCAAACCATTCAATACTGCTATTTCCCCTATCTATAGGTGGTCACTACGGTTATGCTGCTGATGAGTGGCTATAAGGTCCCGAAACGGCGTAGAGCTTACAACTACCGTTATGTGTACACAATTATCAACTATATATGTATGGACGTTCCAATTTTACTGTATTTTATACTTTGCCACCTTTTTCTAGTGACAGTTTTTAGTGTCACATATCTTGCTGAAGACCTAATGATATCAACTGACGCTTCTGCCACGAAGTCGCCTGCCAATTTAATTTCCTGAAGAGAGGAGATTATCTTCCCTAAATCAGTGCCATCTTGAAGGGCTCCTTCTACATTGGTTGCCCATCCTGAGATGGCTTTAGCTACTGCCGCCATGGTAATCGCTGGCCTGCAAGCGCCCCTGGGCGTGGAATATGCTTTTTTTAATTCCAGATCCATTTTCCAATCGATTGGCAGATTGACATGCCTGGCAAGACGCATCAAGGAGGAGGCAACGACGGGAGCGTTAATCAATAAATTGATTTTTGATTCCTTTAAGGGGTACATTTTGGCAAGTCGGTTGGTAAGACTGGATCGCTTATCAGTTCTTTCCCATTCATCTTTAATTAGATCCTCCAGTTCACCCATAAAAGGGAAGGATTCTGCTTTTTTTAAGTTTGGGAAATATTTTCGAACTTAGAAGCGGATCGCTTCTTTAACTGATTTTGCGAAAGGTTAGACTAGGGAGAAATCGAACCCTGCGGACATCCCTTGATCTTCATCTCCGGAGGAGGATTCTGACACTTGGGTGCAATGGAAATCTGCTGATGATGTGCTGGGAGCTGGCCTGTCTGTTAGTGGTGCCATTGTCTCCAGTATGGCTTCCCGCACTGACTCTCTCATGAGCTCCGTAGCCATCCTTGCGTCTGATTCCTTTTCTTTTGTTGCTTCATTGAAGCGTGAGCAGCAGGCTAATTTATCTGGCAAGGCAGGAGTGCCACATACCAGCAAGTGTTTGCTGCAGGACGGGTGTGGCGGCTCTGGCAGTGTGATGAAGGTGACCGTCTGCGGTGTGACCGACTATGACGGGAGCGGCTGTGGCGTGAACGGTTATGCCTAGATCTGTGGTGGCAGGAGGAAGATCTTGAATGGCTTCTGCGGAACCTCCTGCTTGAAGCATGACTTGACTTTTGTCCATGCCTGGAACTTGCGGCTCTTGACCTAGTAGGGCTGTCAAAAACGCAGCGTTAGTGGTCCGGCTCTCTTTTTTCTCCCCATCTTCAATACTTACCAATAACGGCTGGCCTCTTACCTAATTTGCTGATGGTGGTCTGCGTGGGCAGTGGACTCTATAGTAAATAGAGATAGGCAGCCTGAAAGAAAATAAGAGAAAAAGAATACGTTTTTTTTTTAATAGAAAGGAAGGGCTGGAGAGAGCTCTGGAGCAGCTGGTATATATTACCTGAGTTGCTTAATTAATCTGGTAAGGCAGGAGTGAATCCCAGTTTCCTCTGCAGCTACAGCATTATACACAGGAAAAAACTGGGTTTTTAAAACTGCCGCCGCCGTTGCAGCAAAACGACGCTTCCACACATGCGCAGTAGCGTCCTGGCACCATCTTGGAGTAGGGCACAGCCTTTCATTGCCAATTACCCCACTCTGCACATGCGCAGAGCGGAGGAGGGGGCACGGCGGCCATGACAGCTCCACGGGACGGCAGACAGCAGGGACCAGCTGTCCCCCAAGCAGGGGAAAATAATAAATGGAAAAAGAAAAGAACAGGCAAGGATTAAGAGTGGAGACCATTGCAAAGTCATGAAGCTTCTTTAGAGCTTACTGTGCCAGCATATTCAGATGCCCTCTGAGACCACCAGAACGGGGGTTCCCTCCATAGAAGCTCCTTAAGAGACTGTACAGGAGGGACTTCCAAACAGGAGAGGCTTGAACCTGCTGGGGCGAGTGCGGTAAGAGGCTCTTTTCCTTTGTTTTGTAAATAGGAGAAACCTTGTCCATCCAATCTGTCAGGTAAGATAAAAAAAGAGAATGCAGCTGGGTGTCTCCCCTTCAAATTTATAGTTAACCAATCCTGTCAGGTTGTGGGGGCAGAGTCACAACCCAGTGTGTGCTGTCATGAAGGTGTCAGGAAAGTCTCTTCAAATGGCAACTGGCTTTTTTTTTTTTTTACACACTGGTGCAGTTTTAATAAAACTGGACTCGCCCAACCTTTCTCTGATAAGTCTGTCACAAAACCAGCGTACAGGTTAGAATGACAGTTTCCATCTTAAGAGTTCTCACAAAGGTATTTTGCTTTGTTAGAGATTCACTTTAAAAAGATAAGCCAGAATCAGCTAGCATATGGGCTGGTACTAATAGAATAGAATATGCAGAATTGCATTTTATCTAGAGCAGGGATCCTCAAACTACGGCCCTCCAGCTGTTGCAGAACTACACGTCCCATGAGGCATTGTAAAACACTGACATTCACAGACATGACTAGGCATGATGGGAATTGTAGTTCCTGAACAACTGGAGGGCCGTAGTTTGAAGACCCCTGATCTAGAGTGATACCAGTGTGCATGTTAGGCTGGCTAAATAATCAGGGTGCAGGTTTTGATTTTTTTTTCCCCTCTATTTAAAATTTAACCTAAAAATGTGGAAAAAAAAATACAGCAGAGATTGGCAGTTTAGAAGCTCTTTGCAACTGAGGAAAGACTAAAGTTTTAAACAAGCTAGAAAATGGAACTTCAGTCACCCCCAGCCTTTTTGGCCATATATAAGATAATAAAAGGGATTTTAAAAAGATTTGTTTGCAAAAATAAAAATAACATGTTATACTTACCTGCTCTGTGCAACAATCTTGCACAGAGTAGTCCCTTATCTCCACTTTGGTTGTCCCCTGCCAAGGCTGTCTGCTCCTCCTTTCCTCTGGGTGCCCACTCAGAAAGCGTGGTGCTAAGGAGCACCCATGTGGGCACGCTCCTCGACCAGGCTGTGTGTGTTCATAAGACTCACAAAGCACTGGTAGGCTGTGCCTCTGCTCCCTCCTCACAGGAGTTTAACTTACAGTTGGCTCCTGCTGCCCTCAGTGTCTCCTGTGAGACCAGGAAGGGAGGACAGCGATGCAGGACAGTGTTGGATCAGTGAGAGGAGGCAGGTAAGTGTTTAGGGATTGTGGGGGGGAGGGGGGAGAAGAACAAGTAGTTGGGAGTCTTTTACCTTATTGCAGAGAATGCCCTAAGGTAAAAAACACTAATGCCGTGTACACACGGCCGGGCTTTTCGACCAAACTTGCCCGATGGAACGAATCCGTTGGACAATTTGACCGTGTGTGGGCTTCATCGGACCTGCAGCAGACCTTTTCTGTCGAAAATGTGACGGACTTTAGATTTAGAAAATGTTTCAAATCTTTCCGACGGACTCGAGTCCGGTCGAAAAATCCGTTCACCTGTATCCGAGGGACGAAAACCGACGCTAGGGCAGCTATTGGCTACTGGCTATGAACTTCCTTATTCTAGTCCGGTCGTACGTCATCACGGTCGAATCCGTCGGACTTTGGTGTGATTGTGCGTAGACAAGTCCGATTCGACGGAAGTCTGTTGAAAAGTCAGTCGAAAAGTCAGACGTGATTCAGTCCATCGAAAGTCCGGTCGTGTGTACAGCATTAGACTATAGAACCACTTTAGGATTTTTAGCCTTTTCTGTAAGTGCTACCACCAGGTAGATTTTACCTTCTTTCTGCCAATGTGAATGTCACAGACAAGATGTGGTTTCCATTTAAAGTTGCAATGCACACTGATGCATGCCAACAGAGCACACAGCAATATAAGGATGGGTTACAGATGGTTTACATCTGTGCATTGTGCTATGTGGAGGTACATTTTGCTGAATTGCACATTTCATTGCCTGTTACTGCAATGCATATTTGTGATTGTCATTCTATGCATGAAGGTAAAAAAACTTCTGTGTGCAGCAGCCCTACTTAATACTTACCTGAGCCCCCTCTCAATCCAGCAATGTCCACAAGAGCTATTTGTAAACTAATGCATGTATCCAGAGAATAAACAAGGATTCCTGTCAATGTTAAAGATCAAATTCACTCCTGTGACATCATGTACAGTTAGGTCCATATATATATATTTGGACACAGGCACAATTTTAGTTTTTTCAGGTATTTACCAAAACATATTCAAGCTATAGTTATATAATGGATTGGGCTGAAAGTGCACACTCTCAGGTTTAATTTGAGGGTATGTACATCCAAATCAGAGGAAGGGTTTAGGCATTACATCTCTTAAGAATAGCCATCCAACCCCCCTTTTTCAAGGGGCCAAAAGTAATTGGACAATTGAATCAAAAGCTGTTTCATGGCCAGGTGTGGGTTACTCCTTCGTTATTTCTTCATCCATTAAGCAGGTAAAAAGGTCTGGAGTTGATTCTATCATACACATGATCAGACTTTGTACAAACTTTCCCATGGATTTTTGTACAAAGGGCGTTGGCCGTAAACTAATTAAGCATACACACGGCAGGACTTTTTCGGCAACAAACACGAACGTAGTGACGTTTCAACGTACTGACGACACTTCAAAAAGAGAACGTTCAATTCTCCGGTGCCACCCTGTGGTCAACTTTTGTATTGTCTGATCTTTTGCATTGGTTCTGAGCATGCGTGTTTGTAGTTTGTACAAAAGTCCGATGGTTTTGTGTACACACGATCGGACTTTGCTCCATCAAACTTTTGTTGCCGGAAAGTTTGTCCGTTCACACAGCCAACAAAAGTCCGATGAAAACCGAAAAAGTTTGTCAGATGGAGCATACAAAAGGTCGGATGTTGCCCTAAAACGGCTAATTTGCATGTTTGTTGTCAAAAAGTCAGATCGTGTGTACAGGCCTTAAGAAGTGTATTTGCACTTGGAATCTATTGATGTGAACTTATGCGTTAAAAGGAGCTGTCCATGCAAGTGAAACAGGTCAAAAATGAAAAAAATCCATCAGAGAGATAGCAGCAATATTAAAATGGCCAAATCAACAGTTTGGTACATTCTGAGGAAAGAAGAACACACTGGTTAGCTCAGAAACATAAAAAGGCCTGGATGTCCACAGAAGACAACAGTGGTGGATGATCGCAGGATCATCTCTATGGTAAAGAAAAACGCATTCACAACATTCAGACAAGTGAAGGACACCTCCAGGAGGTGGGCGTATCATTGTCAAAGTCTACAATCAAGAGAAGACTTCACAATAGCAAAGACAGAGGGTTCACCACAAGGTGCAAACCATTCATAAGCCTGAAGAATAGAAAATCTAGATTAGACTTTGCCAAAAAATACTAAAAAAGCCAGACCAATTCTGGAAAAGCATTCTTTGGACGGATGAAACTAAGATTAATCTGTACCAGAATGACAGGAAGAAAAAAGTGTGGAGAGGGTTTGGAACAGCTCATGATCCAAAGCACACAACGCCATCTGTAAAACATGGTGGGGGCAGTGTGATGGCATGGGCATGCATGGCTTCCAGTGGCACTGGGTCATTGGTGTTTAACCACTTGCTTACTGGGCACTTAAACCCCCCTCCTATCCAGAGCAATTTTCAGCTTTCATGGCTGACGCACTTTGAATGACAATTGCATGGTCATATAACACTGTACCCAAATGAAATTTTTATCATTTTTTTCACCACAAATAGAGCTTTATTTTGGTGGTATTTGATCACCTCTGCAGTTTTTACTTTTTGTTAAAAAAATGTAAAAAAAACCTTAATTTTTTAAATTTTTAAATTTTTTTTTTTTTATATTTTGTTTAAAAACAGGTCATTTTTCTCCTTCATTGATGTAGGCTGATGAGGCGGCAGTGATGGGCACTGATGGGTGGCAGTGATGGGCGGCACTGATTGGCACTACAGGTGGGCATTGATAGGTGGCACTTGTGGGCATTGATAGGTGGCACTTGTTGGCATTGATAGGTGGCACTTGTGGGCACTGTTAGGTGACACTGTGGGCACTGTTATATGGCACTATTAGGTGGCACTGATGAGGCAGATGTGCCTCTTCCACTTGGGGACCGATGTCCCTCACATCCGAGCCGGTGATCGGCTTTTTTTTCTACTCACGCTGTTAGCATGAGTAGAAAAAAAAATGATTACCGATCTTTTGTTTACATCATGTGATCGGCTGTCATTGGCTGACAGCTGATCAAATGGTAAGGGGCCGGGCTCGGCCCCTTACTCGGATCGGTAATCAGCTGAGTCTCAGTGACTCGGTGATCACAGGGCGCGCGCAGGGAGCATGCACAGGGGAGGCCGTCATAGGACGGCCTCCTGGGAATTCAGGTCCGCGCTGTGGCCGTCATTCGGCCATAGCGCGGATGTGTAGTGGTTAATGATGATGTGACAGAAGACCGAAGCAGCCGGATGAATTCCGCAGTGTTTAGAGACAGGGGCGTAACTAGAAATCACAGGACCCCATAGCAAAATGTTGTATGGGGCCCCCCTGCAAACAGCCCCCCCCCCCCCAAAAAAAAAAACTTATTCCATTGAACAACAGATTATCACACTCATGTGGCACAGTACTTCTAATTCATCAGTGTCTGTGACAAGTAAATTTATTCATCAGTGACCGTGACCAGTAAATTCACTCATCAGTGACCGTGACCAGTAAATTCACTCATCAGTGACCGTGACCAGTAAATTCACTCATCAGTGACCGTGACCAGTAAATTCACTCATCAGTGACCGTGACCAGTAAATTCACTCATCAGTGACCGTGACCAGTAAAATCATTCATCAGTGACCGTGACCAGTAAATTCATTCATCGGTGACCAGTAAATTCATTCATCAGTGACCGTGACCAGTAAATTAATTTATCAGTGATCAGTAAATTAATTCATCAGTGACCAGTAAATTCATTCATCAGTGACCATGACCACTAATTTCATTTATCAGTGATCAGTAAATTAATTCATCAGTGACCAGTAAATTCATTCCTCAGTGACCGTGACCAGTAAATTCATTCAACAGTGACCAGTAAATTCATTCATCAGTGACCAGTAAATTCATTCATCAGTGACCAGTAAATTCATTCATCCGTGACCAGTAAATTCATTCATCCGTGACCAGTAAATTCATTCATCAGTGACTGCGACCAGTAGATTCATTCATCAGTGACCGTGACCAGTAAATTCATTCATCAGTGACCAGTAAATTCATTCATCAATGACCATGACCAGTAAATTCATTCATCAGTGACCAGTAAATTCATTCATCAGTGACCGTGACCAGTAAATTCATTCATCAGTGACTGCGACCAGTAGATTCATTCATCTATGACCGTGACCAGTAAATTCATTCATCTATGACCATGACCAGTAAATTCATTCATCTATGACCATGACCAGTAAAGTCAGTCCTCAGTGACCAGTAAATTCATTCATCAGTGACCAGTAGATTCATTCATCAGTGACTGTGACCAGTAAATTCATGCATCAGTGAACAGTAAATTCATTCATCAGTGACCAGTAAATTCATTCATCAGTGACTGTGACCAGTAAAATTTATTGATCTATGACCGTGACCAGTAAATTCATCCATCTATGACCGTGACCAGTAAATTCATTCATCAGTGACTGTGACCAGTAAATTCATTCATCTATGACCGTGACCAGTAAATTCATTCATCAGTGACTGCGAGCAGTAGATTCATTCATCTATGACCGTGACCAGTAAATTCATTCAGCTATGACCGTGACCAGTAAATTCATTCATCTATGACCGTGACCAGTAAAGTCATTCCTCAGTGACCAGTAAATTAATTCCTCAGTGACCGTGACCAGTAAATTCATTCATCAGTGACCAGTAAATTCATTCCTCAGTGACCATGACCAGTAAATTCATTCCTCAGTGACCAGTAAATTCATTCCTCAGTGACCAGTAAATTCATTCCTCAGTGACCAGTAAATTCATTCCTCAGTGACCAGTAAATTCATTCCTCAGTGACCAGTAAAATCATTCCTCAGTGACCAGTAAAATCATTCATTAGTGACTGTGACCAGTGCAGCCTGCAGGACATTAATACAGCAGTCAGTTACAGTGCAGGACATTTACCCCCCTCCCCCCACCATCCTGCATATTACAAAAATCAAAGTCACAGTCTAAAGACAGTTTGTATTCTTCAGACTGCATGGCATCACTGGGTGGCTGCATCAGCTTAATTTAGTTGTGCTGCTTGCTTCCCTACCTGGAAATGTGAGTGATCGATTCGCTGACTCTGTCTCTGTCTCTCTGCAATAGTGGGTCACGGACCGGTGTATTGAGGTTCCTCCTCGGTGGCGCTGCCTGGCTCCTCGTGCTTGCAGGCTGCAGTAGTTCTCACCTCTCCTCCCATCGCGGCTCCGGCCGAGTGACGTCACGCCGCTGGGACGGGGATGGCGCCGGTTATTCTGTCCCTGCACAGGAGCTTGCCGATGCCGAGGGCCCGGCTGAGGGCCCCACTTGGCAGCGGGCCGGGGCCCCATAGCGATCGCGGGCCCCATAGCGACCACGTGGGTTGCTATGGCGGTAGTTTCGCCACTGTTTAGAGATATACTGTCAGCCCATATTCAGCCAAATGCAGCAAAGTTGATTGGACGGCGCTTCACAGTACAGATGGACAATGATCGAAAACACACTGCAAAAGCAACCCAGGAGCTTTTGAAGGAAAAGAAGTGGAATATTCTGCAATGGTCGAGTCAATCGCCAGATCTCAACCCAATTGAGCATGCATTTCACTTGCTGATGGCAAGACTAAAGGCAGAAAGATCCACAAACAAAGAACAACTGAAGACAACTGCAGCTAGAGCATGGCAAAGCATCAGAAAGGAGGAAACCCAGTCTTTGGTAATGTCCATGGGATCCAGACTTCAGGCAGTCATTGCCAGTAAAGTATTCAACAAAATATTAAAAATAAAAATTATATTTATGATTATATAAGTTTGTCCAATTACATTCGAGCCCCTGAACATGGGGGGGGACTGTGTATAGTTCCTAGAATTTGTACTTGGTATTTATATTCAACCCCTTGAATTGATTGAATTGAAGCTGAAAGTCTGCACTTCAAATTCATTTGGATTGTTTCTTTTTAATTCTATTCTGGTGGCATACAAAGCCAAAAGTATGAAAATTGTGCCTGTGTCCAAATATACAGTATCTCACAAAAGTGAGTACACCCCTCACATTTTTGTAAATATTTTACTATATCTTTTTATGTGACAACACTGAAGAAATGACACTTTGTTACAATGTAAAGTAGTGAGTGTATAGCTTGTGTAACAGTGTAAATTTGCTGTCCCCTCACAATAGCTCAACACACAGCCATTAATGTCTAATGCCCTGTACACACGGTCAGATTTTCCAACGGAAAATGTGCGATCGGAGCTTGTTGTCGGAAATTACGACCGTGTGTGGGCTCCATCTGACTTTTTCCATCGGATTTTCCGACACACAAAGTTTGAGAGCAGGCTATAAAATTTTCCGACAACAAAATCTGATCGCGTCAATTCCGACCGTGGATGGACAATTCCGACGCACAAAGTAACACGCATGCTCAGAAGAAATTCCGAGACGGAACAGCTCGGTCTGGTAAAATTAGCATTCGGAATGGATATAGCACTTTCGTCAGGCTGCAATCTTTTAAATTGTTTAATGCAGCGCACTCTCTTCTTTATAATGTGAGAAGAATGAATTTGTTTTGCTGCTCATATTCACACAGACTTCTCACAAACTTCTTTCTTTATTAATTCGCGTGATTTCATCAATATAATATTTTTATTTGTCACATCTGACTCAAAAATGTTTTTTTTTTGGGTTATTATTTTTTTCAAGCCTGATTTATTTATTTTTTTACTCCAGAATATTTTTGGGTGTGTTTTGTGTGTGAAGTTACCCCAACACCATTATTATCTTGTATTATTTAATCTCAAGGAGGTTGCTTGGTGTTGGTGTCCCTTGTTAATTTCACATTGTATTTTTGAAATGTACCTGCCTCCTCACAAACAAACTGTCCTTTTTGAAGGAAAACACACATAGGCGAGTATAATTGAAACCAAAAAAGCTTTTTTAAGGGATCCGAACCAAACAAAGAGGGAGGCAACGCTGGAGAAACATCCGAAATTGGTGAAGCCTTTGGCCCCCAGGGCACACATCAATCATTTCCTGCCAAAATTGGTGGCCTGAGGAGTCCATATATAAGGGAGTGCAGTCTGGTCCAGAAGTCCAAGAGATCATGAGCAGCAGCAGATGACATCTGTGTCCCCAGGCTATGGTCATACAAGAGGCTGCATCTTTTGCCAGACCAGACTGAACCCAGGTCATCACTCTCTGGTCTTTCTTTCAGGCTTCCTTCCACGCTGTGTCTGTGGTGGTGGAGCAGGAGGAGGAGGAGGATGGTCCAACTCACACAGGTGGGTATTGGGTGTGATTTCGCCCCACACCCCCTTAGTTAAGGCTTTATAAAGAATGTCCTCACACATGAGGTGTTGACCCTCCTGCATGCCCTGCAATTTTGTGGCAGCCATGCAGGCAAAGGCATCTTCAGGAGTGGGGAAGGCTCTGAGGGACGGAGAAGCCTCCTGAATCAGCCTGAGCGCTGAATCCTGCAAGTTACTCCCCTTCCTGGGTCTTTTGTTTGGAAGGCGGAGGGGAGGGACCTGCGATTCTGTCAGGCTCCTACTGGGCCCGACCTTCTCCTGGCTGCCACTTAGCCCTGCCTCCTCCTGGCTGCCACTAACCCCCGCCTCCTCCTGGCTGCCACATTCCACAGCCTCCTCCTGGCTGAGGTCTTCCTGTGTATGAAAAAGGGACATAGTTTTATTTTTTCTTCATCAATCACACACAATTTTCATCTCATGACTGTTGCAAATTGAATGTTAACAAATATAACATACTATCATTCTGAGCCCAGCATTTTTCATTCTTGTCCCAATTATTTTTGCCCACTACTGTCTATTGATATGTAAAATACTTTATTAAATCAGCAATTAGTGATCAATAATAACATCTAGTAAATATCATGTATTTATTGACCAGAAATCTGTAGAAGAATGCTATATCTGGCTCCAGCTGGGCTCCTCCACTTCTTCCTGGCTGGAAGTCCCAGGTTGGACATGGGAAGCCTCAGCTGGGGTGGAAGATAGGGTGGAAGGAAGAGTGGAGAGGGATTCCCTGACTTCAGTCTGGTCTGACAGAAATCGCAGTCTCTCATTGTACCAGAGCCCGGGGACATAAACGTCATCTGCTGCAGCTCTGGATCTCTGGGAATCCGTGACCTTCTTGCGCTCCCTAAGATAAGTGCTCCTCAGGCCACCAATTTTGGCTTTTAAATAGGGGATGGTTGCCGTGGGGACCACCAGCTTCACCAACTCGAGCAGTTTCTCCAGCACTGCCTGACTCTTTTGTTTATTATTGTATTGGGGGTGTTTGGTCTGCCACAGACAGGGCAGCTCCCTATATTTGTCTATGAACAGGGGGAGGAAGTTGTGGTCATTGAAGCCATCCATTTTATCTGCAAGACACAACACAAGATAAACCCTGAGGTCAGGCTAAAGTCTCCTAATCTTCTCCCAATATAGGCCTCAGTTTCTAAGCAGTATAGGCCCAAGTTTAAATGTTACCTTCGTTATTACGATCGGTGATTCCGATACTCCTTCCTCCGCTCACAGATCGTACGTAAGACGCACACGTGTTATGCTTTATATACACTGCGCATGCGTGAAACTCCGCCCGCACTTACGTTCTTTCTAGTCTATTCCCCGCCCCTTCTTGTTCGGCGCAGTGGGGGAAGAGCACATGGCGGAGACACAGCAGGTGCGTGCTAATTACAGCAACAAGGAGGAGGAAAGCCCGGAGCCAGAAACGTCCCGATCCCGGAGTAGATGATTTAAGGCCTCAAATATGTCCTTTGGGGAGATGTTGGAGATGGTCGACATCCTGAAGAGGGCCGACTATGACGGGAAGTATGGACCTTACCCCAAAGCCAATGTCAGAAAGGCCAATATCACGGCGAAAGTAGTCAAGAGTCTGCACAGGAATTTTGGGGTACGACGATCCAACGATCAACTCAGGAAGCGGTGGTCGGACCTCAAAACTAATAGGGGTGTCTCCATCTGTGAAGCTTGTACAAAAAGGAAAAAAATAATTCTTCATCTTGGAACTCTGCCAAAAGAGACAATTGTACCCCACTTCCAAGCAATGTTTCATATTCCTATTTGTGCCATCAAATATCTGTGTGCTAAGTAGACCTTTTTTTTTACATAGGGGAGAAAAGATTCGGAGGACACGACTCAGAAGAGACAACAGACCCCCCCACCTCAGGAAGAAGGAGAAATCCCCCAAAGCCAACAGGAGGAGGAAGGAGACGTAATCGAAATAGTCAGAACAGGTGAGTGTCTGCGACCACAGGCTCAGGTAAGAGATGGATGCCAGCATATTCATAATACATGGTGTGTTTTTGTTTCTAAATTTTTAGGTGATCGTGATGTTGTGGACGAAGGACATTTCACCAGTGAAAGTGCACAGCTCCTGATCGGGGAGATCATGAGGTGTAATAGGGACTTGGAAAACATCCAGAAAAACATCAATGATGTTCAAAACAAAATGAAGAACATCATTGATGTTTTAGATAGAGTTTAAAACACCTCCAAATCCCTGACTTTTTTTTTGTTTTTTGAATTGAAAAATTTTTTGCACCTTTTTTGACATATTCTCGAAAAGCCAAATTTTGAAGATGCACACAGTGTGTCAACATGTGCTATCTGCTATCACAGGAGATCAATGGACGCGTTTTGTGGGTGAAACCCCTTCCTCAATAAAGTAACTGAGAGGAAGGGGTTGCACCCCCAAAACACATCCCTTGATCCCCCATCATGGCAGCTAGCACATGTTGACATTCGGCAATTTGTGTGCATCTTCAAAATTTAGCTTTTCCAGGGGTGACTTCACCCCATCTGAGCGCAATATCAAACACAGTTTATAAATACTCATGTCTGATATTGCCTTCCATTTCTATCAAAGTTTAACTTTGTAAGTTCCAGATTTGTGTATTTCTTGTTGGTTTTAAACATGCCTGTTTTACCTTAAATGGACATTTTTACTTTTATTAATGTGACCCAAACAATTGTTATACAACAAACATGTTGGTTTGTTTTAAAAACATTTTATAAATGCACATGTGATTGTGCTTGTATTAAAAAGATTGATAATCAAGAATGTGTGGATTCTTCTTTCAATGCTCCAAAACTTTTTTTGTGGTAAAATTGGTGTTTTCTGTGACAATGGGGGTTATTTCCTAAGGGCAAATCCACTTTGCACTACAAGTGCAGTTTCAGTGCAGTCTCAAGTACACTTGTAGTGCAAAGTGTATTTTCCTTTAGTAAATAACACACAACAGTGCTCTCTAATGTTACACAATCACGCCATTTTGAGGACTACCCACATTTCAGTCAGGGTCAGCTAAAAGAAACACAAGATGTAAATGTCAGCAAATATTTTAGTAGGTAAACTAATTTTTTTATTTAAAAAAAGGCTCAGACATTGTGTGGCATATTGATGGCCCCCTACCCGCAAAGTATTCAAGGTATCTTAGACGGACCTCGCGGGCACTCAGGGGGGGGGCAAGCCAGGACGGCCAGCCTCAAGCGCCATCAGGTTTGGTTCATTTACATGAATTCTGGCCTTAGGCCCCACTGAGGCAGCATAGTTGGCAGAATTTCGCCTTAAAAAGTTGTGGAGAACACAGCAAGCCAGGATGATATGATTGAGTTTATACTCCGCCATGTGTATGGGTGTAAGAAATAGGCGGAACCGGCTGGCCATGATTCCAAACGTGTTCTCCACCACTCTTCTGGCTCTGGCCAGCAGGTAATTAAAAACCATCTGGTCCGGGGTGAGGGTCCTCATCGGGAATGGCCGCATAAGATGGTCCCCCAGCGCAAATGCTTCATCTGCAACGAAGATGAATGGGAGTCCTTCCACATTGTCTTCTGGAGGTGGCAAGTCCAAGCTGCCATTCTGGAGACGCCTGTAGAACTCCATCTGGGCGATGACTCCACCATCTGACATCCGGCCATTCTTCCCCACGTTCACATACAGGAACTCATAAGTAGCCGACACCACCGCCAACATCACAATACTATTGAACCCCTTATAATTATAATAATATGACCCCGAGTTGGGTGGTGGGACGATGTGGACGTGTTTCCCATCAATTGCCCCTCCGCAGTTAGGAAAGTCCCACCGCTGGGCAAAGTGGGAGGCCACAGTCTGCCATTCCTGTGGGTTGGAAGGAAACTGTGGAGTAAAACCAGAAAAATAAATTAATCATTTTGCACATAAATATGGAAAGCAGATTAGACACAAACATTCTTGGCCAACATCTGTATAACATTTTAGGGAGTATTTAAAGGACAAAAAGGTATAAGGTCCACCTATCAGATTTCCCCCCCCCCCCCCCCCATGGGCCATTTTATAAATTTTATGGGGGGGGAGGGAGATGTTTTGGACAGGTAACCCTCTCCACTTCCTTAAGAGATGAATGCATAAATAATTTGTATTTCGTTGGCCAGCCCCTCCTTACTTTACACTATTGGCAGCCCACTGGACAGGTAAGAAGTGTCAGAATACAAAGATATAAATACACACTGTACACATTTGAGCACATTTTTACATTCTGCTATTACCTATTAAGATAATAATAGGATACAAAAACTTGAAACAGTACCTTTTGAAAGTATTCAGGCAGGCCCTTGTACTACATGCTTTGGGGAATTCATCCATAAATCTGACCACTAAAGAGGTGGGTATAGTGTGTATGGGTTTGGCAAAGTCAGCAGATAGAGGATTGGTATCAGCTGAGTTAGCAGTTGGGGGGGAGGGAGGGTTCAAAAAGATTTTGGGAGACCAAAAAAAAAAAAAAAAGCCTCTGGCACTCTGCCTAAATTTAAATTTAAAGCACACATCACAAATTTACACATTTTAGGGGGTATTTAGGGTAAAGCACTACTATGGATCTGACAAAATACATTGTTAAGTGACTACACTAGGTGAATATAGGAGAGCATGCTGGGGAGGTAAGTGAAGGAAAATATGTATGAAGGACAAAAAAAATTACTTAAAAATCCAGCATGCATGAGGACAAAGGGGACATTCACAGCATATTACAATCATGGTAATTAGGGATTAAGGAAAGAAATGCAATATATTAACAAACATTAAATAACATGTGATGTTAAAGGATAAAAATCTTACCTTAATATACTCCTGCAGGACCTGGATGATGGCAGAACAGGTCTCTGGGATAATGATCCCCAGAGCCTGCGGGGAGATACCTGTCGAGAACTTGAGGTCCTGCAGGTTTCTCCCCGTCGCCAGATACAGCAGGGTGGCGACTAGCCTCTGCTCCGGAGTGATGGCTTGCCTCATGCAGGTATCCTGCCTGCTGATATAGGGGGTCAGCAAAGCCAACAAACGATGAAATACGGGGTCCGTCATCCGGAGAAAGTTCCTGAAATCATCAGGATTATTCTCACGGATCTCACGGAGCAAAGGCATATGACAGAATCGGTCACGCTGGAGCAACCAATTCTTGGCCCATGAACTCCTCCCCACCCTGTTCATGGACTGGACTTGTGTCAAGGTAAGGACCCCAACACCAAGCCCCCGCACAGCACAAACTCTACGAGGAGTACGTATACGCAACATGGCTAGAAAACGGTCGGCTGCTCAGAACGAAGTAACAGAACGCACTGAAGAACAGCAAGGCCTGTGAAGAGCGACCTGAAAATCAGTAACAAACGAACAGGAACACAATGACAAGTCAATTGTACTCGCTGCACGCACTGAAGAGCAGATACAAACCCACAAGCACAAACTGAACAGCAGAAAACGATCTGAAAACCACGAATCTGAAAAAGCACGAATCGTCTCTCACCAAACTTATACTAACACGAGATTAGCAAAAGGAGTCCAAAGGGTGCCGCGCTTGGTTCTGAACAGCCCTTTTATAGTCTCGTTGTACGTGGTGTACGTGACCGCGTTCTTGCCAATCGGAAATTCCGACAACTTTGTGTGACTGTGTGTATGCAAAACAAGTTTGAGTCAACATCCGTCGGAAAAGATTAATGGATTTTGGTGTCAGAATGTACGATCAATGTCCGATCGTGTGTACGGGGCATAAATCGCTGGCAACAAAAGTGAGTACACCCCTCAGTGAAAATGTCCAAATTGGGGCCAATTAGCCATTTTCCCTCCCCGATTTCATGTGACTCGTTCGTGTTACAAGGTCTCAGGTGTGATTGGAGTAGGTGTGTTACATTTGGTGTTATTGCTCTCACTCTCTCATACTGGTCACTGAAAGTTCAACATGGCAAAGAACTCCCTGAGAATCTGAAAAATGAATTGTTGCTGTACATAAAGATGGCATAGGCTATAAGAAGATTGCCAAGACCCTGAAACTGAGCTGCAGCATGGTGACCAAGACCATACAGTGGTTTAACAGGACAGGTTCCACTCAGAACAGGCCTCGCCATGGTCGACCAAAGAAGTTCAGTGCACATGCTCAGCGTCAAATCCAGAGGTTGTCTTTGGAAAATAGACATATGACTGCTACCAGCATTGCTGCAGAGGTTGAAGGGGTAGGGGGTAAGCCAAACAGCTGAAGACAAGCAGACTAAGGATATGGATTACTGGAACCACGTCCGGTGGTCTGATGAGACCAAGATAAACTTTTTTGGTTCAGATGGTATCAAGCGTGTGTGGCGCGAACCAGGTGAGTACAGACAAGTGTGTCTTGCCTACAGTCAAGCATGGTAGTGGAAGTGTCATGGTCTGGGGCTGCATGAGTGCTACCAGCACTAGGAAGCTACAGTTCATTGGGGGAACCATGAATAACAACATGTACTGTAACATACTGAAGCAGAGCATGATCCCCTCCCTTCGGAGACTGGGCCGCAGGGCAGTATTCCGACATAACGACCCCAAACACACCTCCAAGATGACCACTGCCTTGCTAAAGAAGTTGAGGGTAAAGGTGATGGACTAGCCAAGCATGTCTCCAGACCTAAACCCTATTGAGCATCTGTGGGGCATCCTCAAACGGAAGGTGGAGGAGCGCAAGGTCTCTAACATCCACCAGCTCCGTGATGTCGTCGTGGAAGAGGACTCCAGTGGCAACCTGTGAAGCTCCAGTAAACTCCATGCCCAAGAGGGTTAAGGCAGTGCTGGAAAATAATGGTGGCCACACAATATATTGACACTTTGGGCCCAATTTGGACATTTTCACTTAGGGGTGTACTCACTTTTACTGCAGTGGTTTAGACATTAAAGGCTGTGTGTTGAGTTTTTTTAAGGGGACAGCAAATTTACACTGTTATACAAGCTGTACACTCACTACTTTACATTGTAGCAAAGTGTAATTTCTTCGGTGTTGTCACATGAAAAGATATAATCAAATATTTACAAAAATGTGAGGGGTGTACTCACTTTTGTGAGATACTGTATATGGACCTAACTGTATGTTCATGAACATAAGGCTGCTTTCACAGTGCAGCCACCCAAGCGTAAGGCGGTAAAGCGCTGCTCGTTCTAGCGGCGCTTTACTGCTGTTCTAGCGGCGCTATTTGGGCGGTAGCAGGGCGCTTTTAACCCCCAAGAAGGTTGTTAAAAGTGCCCGTGTTGCGGCGCTTCCAAAGCGTTTTTCAGCTGCTTCAAAAGCACTGCCTATTCATTCCAATGGGCAGGGGCGGTCTGGGAGCGGTGTATACACCACTCCTAAACCACCCCAAAGATGCTGCTTGCAGGACTTTTTCTAACGTCCTGCAAGTTAGCTTTACAGGAGCTATCTCTAGCGATAAAACGCCTGAAAACTGCCCAGGTGTGAAAAGGGGTCTAAGTCTTGCAGATAGTCATGAAAGCAAAATATACACAACTGAATCACAGGAGTGACTTCAGTATAAAGGTATGAATCCCCTTATCTGCAAAGACGTCCCCAAGCCGAATAAAGGAGTGCTGTAAAGCATTCACAACATACCATAGAGTGAATACAATCCACTTCAGTATTGCTCTTGGAAACTCTTGGTATTTGTTCATATTCGAACACAGGGTCTCTGCTGTGTCTGGTAGTGGCCCTTCCTATTAAACCTATTAAGACCTTTGAACCTTTTATTATGAGTATGGTGCTAGATAATTCATACAGGACATACCTTTTAATCAAATTGGCAGACAGTAGTGAGAAACATGAGACTTTATCTGGTGCTTACCTTTAGAAAAAAAGAAAGCAATAGGGTAATGGGACTTTAAATGATGTGCCTGATTACATGCACCTCCATCCCCAAATCGGAGAAATTATGTAAATTGTTTAATTGGCATAAAAACAAAGCATACCTCATAACATGTGATACATGATTGAACATGAGTATTTAAACCATATACAAGACGATGACATACAAAAAAAAGAAAAAAAAGAATATATATATAAAAATATTGCATACATGTGCCTCTGAAAAGCGCATAGTATCCCATAAAAGTAACTGGTATAAAAAGCCAAAAGCTTATTTTGGTAAATGAATAAAAATGGGTTATAGGATACAGATGACACACAGTTGAGGTCAAGCTATGTGTTGAGAACATGATGACATTGAATAGGCTCGAAGCGTTTCGTGCCCAGTTTCCACTCATCAGGAGAAAACGCATAGCGTATGTATAAATTGCTCTAAATAAGCAGTGTTGCAAGTGAGGATCTGCAAAGCGAGTCTATCCCATGAACCCAAGGAAAAAACGAGCGCACGACACACCCCGGGAGCACCCTCTAAACGTAATGGGCAAGGGTGAAAAAAATTTGAATAGGTCTGGTGACATTACACAGAGACATGCTTGAAGACATGATGTGCATGTATATAATATGCGTTTGCCCCTGATGAGTGGCAACTGGCCACAAAACACGTCGAGCCTATTGAATGTCATCAAGTTCTTAACACATAGCTTGACCTCAACTGAGTTTCATCCGGATCCTATAACCCATTTTTATTCATGATCAAAATAAGCATTTGGCTTTTTATACCAGTTACGTTCATGGGATACTATGCGATTTCAGATGCGTGCATGTATACATATATGATTTCTTCTTTTTTGTATGTTATCATCTTGTATACAGTTTAAATCAGGGGTCTTCAAACTACGGCCCTCAAGTTGTTCAGGAACTACAATTCCCATCATGCCTAGTCATGTCTGTGAATCTCAGTGTTTTACAATGCCTCATGGGATGTGTAGTTCCGTAACAGCTGGAGGGCCGTAGTTTGAGGATCCCTGGTTTAAATACTCATGTATAATCATGTATCACGTTATGAGGTATGCTTTATTTTTTGCCAATCAGGCCATTTACATTTAATTTCTCCTACCACGTGTTTTGTGCCTCACTCAAAGTCCCAAAAAAACCCTCTTCCTTTTATTACCTTAGAAAAAAAAAAAAATGTTATCTGAATTCAGAAGCTAATTTAGGTGTGTTTCATCACGCAGACAATGTTTAAAAGTAAATCAAATGGCAGGATAGTATTTCACATAGGGTCAAAGCACAAAGTTATAATAGCACACCTGACCATCACATGGCCAGTAGTGGCAGGATGAATAGGAAGCTGCAGCTCTACCCCCTGCTCCTGCCGTGGGACATAACAGATGCCCAAAGGAGTCATAAGCTAGACCAAGCATGTGCACCCAGTTCCCAGTATTGGTTATGTTCTTTGGCAGGAGCACATCTGTGTGTGTGTGTGTGTGTGTGTGTGTGTGTGTGTGTGTGTGTGTGTGTGTGTGTGTGTGTGTGTGTGTGTGTGTGTGTGTGTGTGTGTGTGTGTGTGGTGGGGGTGGGGGGGGTGCTGGAGCTGCAGCTTCCTATTCATCCTGCCACTACTAAACATGCGCTGGTCAGTTACATCATTTTGGCAGCACACCCATGCCACATCAATGATCTTGGCCTACGGTCCAATGCCAGCCTATATAGGCAATTTGACTTGGCAGCAGTCCCAGGAGGAGACACATGTTCACACCAGTCCAATGGCAAGTACTTTACCTATTTATTTTGCTTTTTTGTGAAGATCAATGGGCTTGGCATCCTGATGGAACTTTATTTTTATAGACATTTTTAATAATTTGTCTGACCATTGAGCAAATACTTGAGCAAATAATGTCCCATATGCTTACCATAGGTTAACACTTAATGGGTTTTATTTATATGGTTTATGTTAGCAGACCAACTTTTGTGTGCATACAAGTGCCTTTGGTCCTCTCGTCCTCCACCTTCCTCTATGGGGGTGCGGATATGGGTGTTCTCTCCTGGGGCTCTTGTGGATCACATTGATCCCATTTGTTGATACAGGTTAGAGCTTTCTGTAAGTATATTTTATGGGTTGTGATTCATTGCCCAACTTGACAGTTATACCCCTTTCACACTGAGGCAGTTTTCAGGCATTTTAGGGCTAAAAATAGCGCCTGTAAAGTGCTTGAAAACTGCCTCTCATGCTTCCCCAGTGTGAAAGGCCAAGTACAGCACTCCTACACCACCCCTGCCCATTGGAATGAATGGGCAATGCTTCTCAGGAGCTTCAGAAGCGCAGCAACACAGGCGTTTTTAACCCCCTTCTTGGGGTTAAAAGCACCCTGCTAGGAGTCAAAAAGCGCCGCTTAAACAGTGGTAAAGTGGCGCTAAAACTAGCAGAGCTTTACCGCTAACAAACCCACCACCCCAGCGTTAAAGCAGCCTTATGGATGGATGAATGCAATACTCGCAACAGTTTTTATTGTTGTTCAGATTTCCCTAATAGCACCTCACTACCTGCTGTGGAAGCTATAATGTGAAATGCATAGAGCTTCAATTTTTCCCCACACCCAGTAAAACTATTGCAATTTTATAGAACATGCATATGCAGTTATATAAACACAGTGGTAACATAGGATTAATTCAATTGGGTGAGATAACAGGCGTTATAACATTATGCCTCGACTCCATGTGGATTATAATACTGGCATTTTATTTACTTTTAACCATTGTCTTTGCATGACACTACACGTAATATTAAAAAGAAAAAAAAAAAAAAAACCACAGCTTCTCTCTCCCATTTGCCAAAACCTTTGAACCTGTCACGTGGAGGTACTGGCACAACAACGCCATGGCACAAAAATTATCTAAATACCCAGTACAGTAGCCATAATGGTGCCACATTTTGATGAGCAAATACAAAAAATTGGATTTTTTGACTTACCATAAAATCCATTCTTCTGAGTTCATTGACAGACACAGCGCTCCATTATTCAGAACCATAGGGTTATACCGCCCCCTACAGGAGTAGGACACTGGGCAGAAAAAAAAAGGACTTGGCTACGCCTGTGGGCAGTCCTACGTGGTATATACCCCCCTCTCTGCTATAGGCCTTCAGTTTAGCAGTGTCAGAAGTATTAAAACGGGGTGGGTGGTGTGTCTGTCAATGAACTCAGAGAAATGGATTTTACGGCAAGTCAAAAAATCCCATTTTCTCTTTCATTCATTGACAGACACAGCACTCCAATATTCAGAACCATAGGGACGTCCCAAAGCAGTGCCAAACATGAGGGGTGTGACAACGAAAAATCCCAAGGCTAACACAAGAGCCAACAAGGTAACAGGAGCTCAACACAGAACAAGCTGGAGCCCAACCTGAACAATACCCCTTCAAGAGGGAATAGACCCTCTTAACAGTAGCCTGCAAAACCTTGCGACCAAAAGAGGCATACGCAGATGCCAACACATCCACTGTCACTAATCGTACTCACCGAGGCCAAGATGCTGAGAGCGGTTTTGCCTTTGCGACTAAGCGCAGCTCGCCCCCTGGAGTTGGCACAGGGAGAGAACAGCACGAAGAGGCACAGGCTCCCCAATGGACTGCGGATGACTTGCTTGTGGTGTCTTGACAGAGAAGAGCCGCTGTGCAGGTACTAGTAGGTAAGGTGCAGCTGAAGACCACAGGCGGGAAGTCCAGAACCAGGCTGGGGATCAAACACCGGGGTGGTGCTATGGCACTGCAGGATCTGCAAGGTAGGAAGACAAGAAAAGAGAGTCCAGGTACAAGCAATAGGGTCAGGCTAGGAGACAGGAGACAGTCCAGGTAACAGGCCAAGGGTCAAACACAGGAGATAGGTGGGAATCCGATAAAACAGGCCGAGGTCAAGTCCAGGAGAGAGGCAAGAGAAGTCCAAGGGCAAATCCGGGTCACAACGGGTAATCAAGCAGAGATACAGGACACAAGTTCAGGTAACACAGGAAGCTGAGACAAACCAACAACTTGTGTGATTCTCTGAGCGCCTTTTGTAGGCCGCCCAGGGAATCACGTTGGGTGTGCACCAATGCGCTGCGCGAGTGCCGAGCCGCGAACACGCATGCGCCGGAACGTCGTTCCGCAGGGAATGCGTGAGAAACGAGCGGAACGAGGGCTTCTTCTGACAGTGCCCCCCCCCCCCCCCGATGGGTGGCCTCTGGACACCCAAGGTTGACATTAGTTCTGGATGGTTCCGGTGAAATGCCTGGAGAAGCTGTGGAGCATGTAGATTCCTGGCTGGTTCCCAGGAGTTATCCTCAGGAGGATATCCCTTCCATTTAATCAAGTACTGAAGTTGTCTACCATTTTTTCTGCAATTTAGAATTTTTTCCACCTCAAACTCGTCTTCTCTGTCGATTAGGACCGGTGGTGCTGGAGGTCTCTCTCTGTCAGAAAAAGGGCTGGGAATAATAGGTTTTAAGAGAGATGCATGGAAGACTGGATGCACCTTGTAAGCATCAGGTAGAGCTAGTTCAAAGGCCACTGGGTTGATTACCCTTTTTATTTTGAAAGGACCTATAAACTTTGGCCCCAGTTTCCGGGAGGGAATTGGCAGTCTGAGATGGGTAGTTGATAGCCATACCTCCTCGCCTATAAAAGCCGGGTTCTCCTTCCTTCCCCTGTTGTAGTATTTTTGGTAGTCATCCTGAGCCTTTTGCATTGCTGCTTTGATCCTTTGGAAATTTGACTGGATGGAACTTACTCGGTCCTGCACGGCAGGGACCGATAATTCAGGAATGGAAACTGGAAGAAAGGAAGGGTGGAATCCAAAATTAGACCAGAAAGGTGTCTGGTTGGTAGCGGAATGGATGGAGTTGTTATATGCAAATTCTGCATATGGCAAGAGGGAGGACCATTCATCCTGGGAATCGGAACAGAAGCATCCGAGGTATTGCTCCAGGGTTTGATTTGTCCTCTCCGTCTGGCCGTTACTTTGAGGATGATAGGCGGAGGACAGACAAATCTTTATTTCCAAGGTCTTGCATAATTCTTTCCAGAATTTTGAAGTGAATTGAGCCCCTCTGTCAGAGGTGATGCTCACCGGGGTACCATGAAGCCTGATAATTTCCTTAAAAAACATGTTGGCAGTAGCAGAGGCAGAGGGAGTACCCACCATGGGCAGGAAGTGTGCCATCTTTGAAAGTCGATCAATTACGACAAAGATAGTCGTGAACCCCCCTGATGGAGGCAAATCTACAATAAAGTCCATGGAGATTTCTGCCCACGGGCGTTCAGGGATGGACAAGGGTTTAAGCAGGCCCCAAGACTTCATATTTGAGCCTTTGCTGCGCTGGCAGGGAATGCAGGATGACACATAGTTCTTGCAGTCCTGTCTCCAGCCTGGCCACCAGAAGAAACGCGAGATCAGTTCCATGGTTTTTTATGACCCAAAATGGCCTGCTAGCTTGTGGTCGTGAAAGGACTGTAAGGTTAGGAGCCTAGATTCCAGCAGAACGAAGATTTTTCCATGAGACCAAAATAGATCATTGTGTTTTTCCAGACGATACGTAGTGTTTAGAGCATTGAGCGGATGCGGACATTAGGTCCCATTAAGTAACTAGGAGGAAATTTTGCAGAGACAGGATGGTGCTTGGCTCTGTTACCTGAGAAGTTTCATGGAACATCCTTGAAAGTGCGTCCGCTTTTCCGTTCTTTGATCCTGGTCTATAAGAAATATGGAAGTTAAATCGGGAAAAGAAGAGGGCCCATCGGGCTTGCCTGGGTCTTAGCCATTTAGCTGTTCGCAGGTATTCCAGGTTTTTGTGGTCAGTAAATATCAAGATAGGATTGGACGCCCCTTCAAGCAGATACCTCTACTCCTCCAAGGCGAATTTGATGGCCAATAACTCCATCGCCTACATCATAATTTCTTTCAGGGATGCTTAGTTTCCGGGACGCAAAAGCCACGGGATACAGTAGAGCCTTGGGCCCTTGTCTTTGTGAAAGGATGGCACCAGTAGCTGTCTCTGAGGCATCGACTTCCAGAATGAAAGGCAAGGCTGGATCCGGGTGTCGTAAGACTGGTGCAGAGGAGAACAGTGCTTTTAATTTTAAAGAATGCTTCCTGAGCCTCCAGAGACCAATGAAAACGATTATGCTGACGTGTAAGTTGAGTGATGGGGGCTACGATGGCCGAGAATCCTACAATAAATCTTCGGTAAAAGTTTGAAAAACCTAAGAACCGTTGTACCCCTTTTCTATCTACAGGAGCTGGCCACTCTTGGATTGCTTTGACCTTCTGGGGGTCCATTGCAACGCCGTCAATTGAGATTATAAATCCTAGAAACTGCACTGTAGTCTTTTCGAATTCGCATTTCTCCGCCTTAAGGTATAGTTTGTGTTTTCTGAGGATCGAGAGAACCAGTTTGACATGTGCCCGATGAAGTTCTATGATAGCTGAGAAGATGAGAATGTCATCTAGGTAGACTACTAGGAAGTTGTCAAGATATTCACGAAAGATATTGTTCACAAGGTGTTGGAACGTGGCTGGGGCATTGCAAAGTCCAAATGGCATTACCAGGTATTCATAGTGTCCAAACCTGGATCTAAAGGCGGTCTTCCATTCATCGCCCGCTCGGATTCGGATAAGATTGTATGCGCCACGCAAATCTAGTTTGGAAAAGATGCGGACGGATCTGGAACGTTGGAATAGTTCCGGGATGAGAGGAAGCGGGTACCGATTCTTGATGGCGATTTTATTTAAATTCCCTGTAATCAATGCAAGGTCGGAGGGATCCATCTTTTTTCTCTACAAAGAAAATACCATCTCCGGCCGGTGATGAGGAGGAGCGAATGAACCCTTTCTCAAGATTTTCATCAATGTATGTCTTGAGAGTCTTTAATTCTGTTTCAGACAAAGGAAAAATGCGACCAAAAGGGATTTCAGCGCCCGGCAAAAGATCTATGGGGCAGTCATAAGGCCGATCGGGTGGTAGACAGTCAGCCTGTTGTTTATCAAATACATCTTTGAATTCCAGATAGTTTGTGGGTATATGTGGATGATTATCGGATATGGTTGCAATGGTAGAAACAGAGGCTGGAGCCGGGAGAAGGCAATGTCTGGAGCAGTATTGAGAAGAAAAAGACTTCTTTCTTGTTCCAATTGATCTGTGGTTCATGGGCTTGGAGCCATGGGAGTCCCAAGATAATGGGGAATATCGGAGAAGAGATGATATCAAAGCGCAGGTATTCTTGATGGCCTGTATCAGTGGTGGTAAGGATGGGTCTGGTGACAATGACAGGTCCAGAACGAGGCAGGGACCCATCGGCTAGATGGATCTGTAGACTTTGGTTCTTAGTAGTTAACGGAACAACGGAACGTGCAAGCTTGCGGCTAGTGAGGCATCCAAAAAACAGCTACACGCTCCGGAGTCAACTATAGGGGGTAGGTGAACCTCCTTTTCCAGAAGCTGTAAAGAAACAAAAAGAGTAACATAAGGCTGAGAAGACCCGGAAACTTGTTGGTTAATAGCAGACCGTAGGTAGGACTTACTGGGTCTCACGGGACAGGAACGGAGGAAATGTCCAGAACCCCCACAATAAAGGCACAGATTGCCCAGTCGCCTACATAGTCTCTCCTCTGAAGTGAGTGGGGCACGGACTAGACCAAGCTGCATAGGCTCAGCTTCAGGAGTGGTAGGGACTGGTGGAGCCGTGTAAGGTGGATGGATAGGAGTCGGTTTAGGCATCATCCAGGTAGGGCGAGGCGTCTGGAAGCGCTCCGCACGTCGCTCACGCATGCGACGATCCAGTTTAGTGGTGATTTGGATGAGGTCTTCCAGGGAATCAGGGGTCTCAATCCTGGCCAGCTCATCCTTCAATGCTTCAGACAGGCCTTGACGGAACTGGTATTTAAGGGCAGGCTCATTCCAGCCAGTATCAGCTGAGCACTTACGAAAGTCTACGATGTAGTCCTCTACTGGTCTTCGTCCTTGGCTTAGATTATGCAATAAGGCTTCAGCCGTGGCCGTGCGCTGGGGGTCCTCATAAAGTTGTGCCATACCTTCGAAGAAGGTGTCTACAGAATTCAGTATGGGGTTCCTCTGTTCCATTAGGCTATGAGCCCAAGCTAGTGGTTCATCTGCCAAGAGAGAAATTATGAAGCCAACTTTTACCACATCCGATGAAAAGGTCCTGGGTTGCAGAGCCAAATACAGGGAGCAAGCATTTTTAAAAGCCCTGAACTTTTTACAATTGCCGGAGAATCGCTCTGGTGTAGGAACCCTGGGTTCTGGAGCGGCCATGACCACGGTGGGATTGGTTGGTAACTGAGAAGAGGAACCTCCACTGGGAGGTACAGAAGCAGCGGCAGAAGCTGGAGATGGTCCGGAAAGTTGTTGGAGACGGCCGTCGATTTGGGCGTAGCCGTCTTGCAATTTCTGGACAGCTTCAGTGAGGGCCGAGACCTGCTGACACAGGATCTCCAGTGGGGAACGTGCTCTGTCGGCCTCTGACATGGCTGGTTTGTACTGTCACTAATCGTACTCACCGAGGCCGAGATCGGTTTCGCCTTTGCGACTAAGCACAGCTCGCCCCCTGGAGTTGGCACAGGGAGAGAACGGCACGAAGAGGCACAGGCTCCCCAATGGACTGCGGATGACTTGCTTGTGGAGTCTTGACAGAGAAGAGCCGCTGTGCAGGTACTAGTAGGTAAGGTGCAGCTGAAGACCACAGGCGGGAAGTCCAGAACCAGGCTGGGGATCAAACACCGGGGTGGTGCTATGGCACTGCAGGATCTGCAAGGTAGGAAGACAAGATAAGAGAGTCCAGGTACAAGCAATAGGGTCAGGCTAGGAGACAGGAGACAGTCCAGGTAACAGGCCGAGGGTCAAACACAGGAGATAGGTGGGAATCCGATAAACAGGCCGAGGTCAAGTCCAGGAGAGAGGCAAGAGAAGTCCAAGGGCAAATCCGGGTCACAACGGTAATCAAGCAGAGATACAGGACACAAGTTCAGGTAACACAGGAAGCTGAGACAAACCAGCAACTTGTGTGATTCTCTGAGCGCCTTTTATAGGCCGCCCAGGGAATCACGTTGGGTGTGCACCAATGCGCGAACCGGAATGTTGTTCCGCAGGGAATGCGTGAGAAACGACCGGACCGGAACGAGGGCTTCTTCTGACATCAACTTCGTAGAACGCTGTGAAAGTGTACACCGACAACCAGTGGCTGCCTTGCAAACTCGCGCAAAGGATGCCTGATGACAGAAGGCCCAAGAAGCACTAAGCGCCTGAGAAGAATGTGCCGTAACAGGGAAAGGAGAAACCCGATCCCCGCCAGAATAGGCCAGAGTCATCATCTGTCTGATCCATCCAGAAATGGTTGCAGAAGAAGCAGACAGCCCCTTTCTTGGCCCACCCGTGATCACAGTGAGTCTGACCTCCAAAAAGACTCAGTGGCTGCCAAATACACCCGAATCACCTAAACCACATCCAGGGCAGATAAGGCAAATTCCTTGGGATGTGTTGACCAGGGACACAAGGAAGGCACCACAATGTCCTTATTCAAAAGGAAATCAGAGGAAGGAACGATAGAAATGGGAGAACCACCTTAACCTAGTGTAACCCTGGGTAAGGTGTATAACAAGATAACGCCACCATTTCCCACACCCCGTGAGCAGAGGTAATAGCCACGAAGAGGCCACCTTCCGAGACAGTGTAAAATCCAGAATATTTTGAGAGAGAGGCTTCTGGAGAACCGAAATCACCAAGTTCAGATTATTATTATACAGATCCCACAGCGGTAGAAACAGACGTCGAACCCCTTGAATAAAAAGGAGGTACGCACCAGGGAGTACAAGACCAGGGGACGCTGAAGAAGACCACCCAGGCTGACATCTGGCCCTTGATGGTACTCGAGGCTCATTCCTGCTGAACCCCCCGTAAAGGGAGGTAGGAATCGGAGCCAAGGAGAAACAACGAGGATGAATGCCCGGTGACTCACACCAGGATATATGCGCTTTCCACATCCAGAGGTAGACTCCCTAGCCATCAGCAGCGTTAGAACTGCAGGACCTGGCTGATCACAGCTAGGCCATTAAAACCAGCGACTCTAAAGCAGGATGGAAGAAAGGCCCTTGGGACAGTAGATCCTTCCTGAGAGGCAGTCGCCAAGGAACGTCGGCGACCAGGCGCACCCAGTCGGTGTACCCAGACCACAGAACCCATCCTGAGCCAATAGAATGACCGGAATCCACTCCTGAAATGCGTAGGTCGGAGAGGGGCAGAGGGCCTGAACGAGACGTTCTGCCTACCGGGAGGTCACCCGCCTCCCAGGCCCAACCACTGCAGCAGGTGGGCCCAAGGGATACCCCCCAGTAGCAACCCAGGTGGTGGGGGGGGTACAGTGTGTCCCAAAAGCACCAAAAGCACCTAGGCCAGAAGCCTGAGCCTCACCCAGGAAGGAAGGGAGGGAGGGGGTGGAGAACCCCAGAGGGACCGACCACCCCAGGGAGTACCCGCGCCCCACACCATGTCCAGGGAAGGAGAGGGGGGCGCCCATACTTACCGATCCAGCGAAGCATGCGGATAACGCTCCCAGACAGATCCTCTCACCACCGATGTGGGGGGCTGTCGGCCATGAGCAAAGTTGTCACTCAGGCCAAGCCCCGGTCGTATGCGACCTCGCGAGACGTTTAACTTGCAGGGCCAGCCCCCGTCCAGTGGGGCTATGTCGCAGCCAACCTAGCGTGTAGCTGCAGTCTGCACTCACTCGTTGGCAAGACTGGGGAGACCACTGGATCTTACTGTCCAGCCCGTCGCCAAGCCCGGCAGTTGATTGTAGATCGCACCGGAAAAAAATCCAGGAAAAATTTAAAATAACAAATAAAAAAAATTCCCAGGACTAGAGATCCCAGCAGGGAACTAGGTCCTTACTCCTGACTAGGCAGAAAAAAACTGAAAGCCTATAGCAGAGAGGGTACACCACCTAGGACTGCCCATAGGCGTAGCCAAGACTCTCCCTATGATTCTGAATAATGGAGCGCTGTGTCCGTCAATGAACAAAAGAGAAATGTAGATTTATGGATGGGACTTTTGAGAAGGCACCACTATGTATATTAAAAATTACAAACTTTTTTTTTATTGGATACAATCTTAAAACAGTAAAAATACATGCAACAGTAATACATGCTAAATTGTTTTCTACTTGTGGAGGCTTTGGAGGGACCCTGGGTTCTTGCATACATGCAGCCTTTGCCATATGCAACAAGTTGATTTATTTGAGATATCCCTATACATATGTATTTATATGCATTCATGTTTTCATTAACTTACCACTGTTTATATTTTAGACAGTTGTTCAATCTATTGCTCTTGAGAACCCCCAGACAAAGGCCCACGAGTCAAAACACGTAGGGGTACCCACTACTTTTGGGATATAGAGCTATTCTTTGGATGAAAAAAATCTCATCAACTCGTGCTAATTTTGCATGTATTACTGTTGCATGTATTTTTACAGTTTTAAGATTGTAGCCAATAAAAATGTTGTAATTTTTTATATACAATTTTGTGCCTGCTCAAAAGTCCCTTTCATAAATCACATTTTGTGTCATGGAGTTAATACGAAAATGGAGGTTCAGGGTTTCTTGCAAATTTACCTGTCCAAAGGCAGCCTTTAGATAATTTGAAAGAAGACAGTGTTGGGGAAGCGATTTGAACTCCAGTCTGGGACAGCTGTGACCTAACAAGAGGCAAACTGTAACAGACATCCCACTTTTTGGAGTGAGGGTGCCCATTCATTGTGAAGATGGCTTTAGGGAAAGCTTGTGGTCATGTGCTTCACCAGACAGACATCTTTATTGGATGGGCGTACATGCGAGTCATCTTTTGCAGACAATTTCAACAGTCCAAGCTTTAAGCCATAAGATTCTGTGCATGAAAACAGATATTTAGAGCCATTCTGGAAATATGACATGTTCCATTGCATCCACACAAAAAAAAACAGAACACGGACGGCTGTTCTGCCGCAGTTAAAAGCATATAATATGTTCTGTGAAATTCAAGACTCCAGGCACTGCGATCAGCTGCATTTGTACAGCGTGATTACCTTACTTTACTTGCGTACCTGCAGCTGTATTTAGAACATTCTTGCCATTTCTGATGTGCTTCCTGTTGCTTTTCTTTCCTTGTTGCCGCTGCTATCTGCAGGAGAAATAGTACACTGCAATTACCTGCAGTTATGTGCAGATAGCTGCGCTAAATCGCTCCTGGACGCAGTCAATTCTATTTTTTCTATCCCCACGAAACTGCATGTAACTAAATCGCAGCTAAACACAGTGCGTCAATGGGGCCATAGGAAAGCATTGTGCGCTTTTAGCTGCAGTAGAAAACTAGAAAATCCGCAGCTAAAAGCACAATTCTATCCGTCTGTGTGAAAGGGGCCTAACAGCACAACAGAACAACAGAACAACGTTGATTGTTCATTGTTCTAGTCCAGTTAGCAGCAATTTGATATACTGAAATAGCAGCAAGAGTTGGTGGCAGGGTTAATGGTGCTTGTGATCCAATTAAAGAAAAGCAGCTAGCACACCACAAGGTACAAATGATTATAGAGCACAGAAAAAAAAAACTGCTGCGCTAATCAACATTTGTAAATAATCATACTGCAAAATTCTGTGCAGGGCTGGACCTGCAAGAGCAAAGAGAGCCTTTAAGAGCATCTCCAACTTTCTATCTGCATGAACTTGAAAAGAAGAAAACATCTTCAATAGGTACAGCGAGATGTTCGTTTATCCACTTGCAGATCACCCCATTGCAAAAATACTGACAGGGCAGCCGCTCTTCACTGGATCATGTACATGATCCGGCAGATTTGGGGAGTGAGTCGGTACAGCAAAATTCTAGCAGGTGCTAGCTAATGATTTATGGCCTGGATCTGATCAGCTTAGCAAATGACAGTACAGAGTCTTGTGGTTACGAACACAGGGCTCTGTACATGGAGCAGGGAGAAAAACCAACATTGATTAGTAAAAGCAGCACACATTGTTAGGCACAGTGTTAACCCCTTCTCAGCCAGTATCATTGGTACAGCGAGTGTATTTTAGCACTGATTAGTGTCACTGGCGATGTCAGTTAAATCCTAACTAATGTCAGCTTGCCCACCACACAATTACAGTCCCCCTATAAGTTGCTGCTCACCACCAACAGGGTCTTCAGGGACTGGGCTCCATAGCGAGGGATCATAGCCCTAGACCTGTAGGGTAAGGTGAATACACATGCAGGATTCAGTGCCTGAAGCAAGCATTGCACGCCAATCCCCACAGTGTAGGGACCAGGTACAGCAAGATTGCACCAATCCAGATACTCTGCTTTTGTGTAGGCATTAGACAATAGCAAGGTGTTCACTTCACTGAAGAAAGCAAAGAGAAGAGAAAAAAATAAATAAGAAAAAAAAAAGGGGGTGGGTACTACAATGAAGCTGAATTCTCCACGAAGAAAAGCACAAAACTGGAGCTTCACAGAGAGGGGTAGGGAGTCTGCAAAGACTGGGTCAGACCAGAGACTTGACAGAAGAAAAAAAACACATTAGTAAAAACGATAGACCTTTTCTTAATTGAGAGATTAGTCTTAAAAGGAGACGTCCAGCCAAAGCTTGTTTGGCCGGCCTTCTACGGATCACAAGAGTGCAATTTGTTTTGCACTCCTGTGACCTCTTTTAAGCAGAGAGCGTGCTATGAAGTCAGCTCTCTGCTGATGTCACGGATAGTGGTCCAGACACCTCGTCATCCTGACAATGGGAGTCTGGATACGCCAGGTGCCTGGACTAATACCAGTCTCAGCGAGCCACTGAGAGCCTGGGACGGCTGCTCCCTGCCCCTCCACAGCTCAGCACTCCAGTGAGCGCGGAGGGAGATGAGGAGAGAGCTGTGATCGGCAGTGTTCAATTGCTCGGTTTTCAGTGCAGGGGCACCGGGGGACAGATGCAGCATTGGACAGATACTGCATCCACCTAGACAAGTATGAAACTGGAGAAAAAAATAAATAAATTTTTTTATAACAGCTTAACTGTAAAATCCTTTTCTTGGAGTACATCACAGGAAATAGAGCCTTTACTGATGGGTTATATAGGCACCACTAGGTGATGGACACTGGCACATCCTAGACAGGAAGTTTAGGCCCCTATATAACCCCTCCTCTAACTAGGAGTACCTCAGTTTTGTAGCAAAGCAATACGTGTGCAATACATATGCCCAAAAAAGGAGGGGCGGGAGCTCTGTGTCCTGTGATGTACTTCAAGAAAAGGATGTTAGAGATAAGCTGTTATAAACAATCCTATTTACTTTATCGTACATCACAGGACACAGATCAGTATTTACTGATGGGATGTTCCAGAGCAATGCCACCTGAGGGGAGGGGACACAAACAAAAGTAGAGAGCAATCAGACCTGAGGATCCTGTACCGCTGCCTGCAGCACACTGCGCCCGAAGGCGATATCCTCATGCCTTTTCACATCCACCTGATAGAATCTGGTGAATGTATGGACTGAAGACCAAGTTGCAGCATTACAGATTTGAGCCATGGAGGCCTGGTGATGCACTACCCATGAAGCACCAACAGCCCTGGTGGAGTTTGCTTTGATTTGAAAAGGTGGAACTTTCCCCTTTAAACCATAAGCTTGAAAAATTACCTGTCGAATCAATTTAGCAAGGGTGGATTTCGACGCTGCCTGTCCTATCTTAGGACCTTCAGGCAACACAAACAAAACATCCGTTTTGCGAACCTGAGCAGTCGCTTCCAAATATAAAATGGAACAGGGATCTGGAAAAAAATGAAGGCAGAATAATGGTTTAATTTTCATTTTTTATATATTTTTTTATCCATAGACAATATACCAAGGTTTCGCTCCTGATGATAGGCTATAAGGCCTTGAAACGCGTAGAGCTAACACCAACCGACATGTATACATTCATGAATTATTTTGTATGGCCGTTCCTATTCAATTTAATCTGTTCCTTATTCCAGCCTCATTTTGGTGGTATTTCCATTGTTATGATTTATTTAGCTATTTTTGCTTACACAATTTTGTCCGATTTCATGTATTCTATATATCCGTACCAACTTATTGTTGGAGTGATTATCTATGTGCAATATTTGGTTCTGATGAATTGTAATGAAATGTACAGACATTTATATATAGCAAAATGCATTAAATATTTTGATATGAAAATTTATGACAATTTGAACCAATTAAAAACAATCTCCAATTAACTTTATCTCGCTACCGTGTGCTTCGTTAAAGTCCCGTCAATTTTTCACTTTCTAGAACATTACCCAGGATGGAGGTGGGGACTTGAACGGCCCCGTCTTACCTCATTTAACCACTTGACGACCGCCTCACGCCGATGTACGTCGGCAAAGTGGCACGGACAGGCAAAATCACGTACAGGGTACGTGATTTGCCTTCCGCGGGTGGGGGGTCCGATCGGACCCCCCCCCGGTGCCCGAGGCGGTCGTCTTTTGTCCAGCGGCGATCGGTGATGAGGGGGAGACCATCCGTTCGTGGCCCCCCCCTCGCGATCGCCGCCGGCCAATCGAATCATTCCTTTGCTGCTGTATGCTAAACAGCAGCAAAGGAAATGATGTCATCTCTCCTCGGCTCGGTAATTTCCGTTCCGGCCCGAGGAGAGAAGACATCAATGTGAGTGCACCAACACACACACACACACAGTAGAACATGCCAGGCACACAAAACACCCCGATCGCCCCCCAATCACCCCCCCCCCCGTCACAAACTGACACCAGCAGTTTTTTTTTTTTTTTCTGATTACTGCATAGTGTCAGTTTGTGACAGTTACTGTTACCCCCCTTTAGGTCTAGGGTACCCCCCTAACCCCCCCTAATAAAGTTTTAACCCCTTGATCACCCCCTGTCACCAGTGTCACTAAGCGATCATTTTTCTGATCGCTGTATTAGTGTCGCTGGTGACGCTAGTTAGTGAGGTAAATATTTAGGTTCGCCGTCAGCGTTTTATAGCGTCAGGGACCCCCATATACTACCTAATAAATGTTTTAACCCCTTGATTGCCCCCTAGTTAACCCTTTCACCACTGATCACCGTATAACCGTTACGGTTGACGCTGGTTAGTTCGTTTATTTTTTATAGTGTCAGGGCACCCGCCGTTTATTACCGAATAAAGGTTTAGCCCCCCGATCGCCCGGCGGTGATATGCGTCGCCCCAGGCAGCGTCAGATTAGCGCCAGTACCGCTAACACCCACGCACGCAGCATGCGCCTCCCTTAGTGGTATAGTATCTGATCGGATCAATATCTGATCTGATCAGATCTATACTAGCGTCCCCAGCAGTTTAGGGTTCCCAAAAACGCAGTGTTAGCCCAGATACCCGCTAGCACCTGCGTTTTGTGCCTCCGCCCAGCCCACCCAAGTGCAGTATCGATCGATCACTGTCACTTACAAAACACTAAACGCATAACTGCAGCGTTCGCAGAGTCAGGCCTGATCCCTGCGATCGCTAACAGTTGTTTTGGTGAACTGGCAAGCGCCAGCGGCCTAGTACACCCCGGTCGTAGTCAAACCAGCACTGCAGTAACACTTGGTGACGTGGCGAGTCCCATAAGTGCAGTTCAAGCTGGTGAGGTGGCAAGCACAAGTAGTGTCCCGCTGCCACCAAAAAGACAAACACAGGCCCGTCGTGCCCATAGTGCCCTTCCTGCTGCATTCGCCAATCCTAATTGGGAACCCACCGCTTCTGCAGCGCCCGTACTTCCCCCATTCACATCCCCAACCAAATGCAGTCGGCTGCATGAGAGGCATTTTTATGTCCTCCCGAGTACCCTACCCAACGAACCCCCCCAAAATAGATGTTGTGTCTGCAGCAAGCGCGGATATAGGCGTGACACCCGCTATTATTGTCCCTCCTGTCCTGACAATCCTGGTCTTTGCATTGGTGAATGTTTTGAACGCTACCATTCACTAGTTGAGTATTAGCGTAGGGTACAGCATTGCACAGACTAGGCGCCATTTCACAGGGTCTCCCAAGATGCCATCGCATTTTGAGAGACCCGAACCTGGAACCGGTTACCGTTATAAAAGTTAGTTACAAAAAAAGTGTAAAAAAAAAAAAAAATATGAAATAAAAAAAAAAATAGTTGTTGTTTTATTGTTCTCTCTCTCTCTATTCTCTCTCTCCATTTCTGCTCTTTTTTACTGTGCAATCCTAGCGGCTAATTAGCCTCTAGACTGCTTTTACAAGCCGTGGGAGGGAATGCCCCCCCCCCACAGTCTTCCGTGTTTTTCTCTGGCTCTCCTGTCTCAACAGGGAACCTGAGAATGCAGCCGGTGATTCAGCCAGCTGACCATAGAGCTGATCAGAGACCAGAGTGGCTCCAAACATCTCTATGGCCTAAGAAACCGGAAGCTACGAGTATTTCATGACTTAGATTTCGCCGGATGTAAATAGCGCCATTGGGAAATTGGGGAAGCATTCTATCACACCGATCTTGGTGTGGTCAGATGCTTTGAGGGCAGAGGAGAGATCTAGGGTCTAATAGACCACAATTTTTTCAAAAAAGAGTACCTGTCACTACCTATTGCTATCATAGGGGATATTTACATTCCCCGAGATAACAATAAAAATGATTAAAAAAATATATATATGAAAGGAACAGTTTAAAAGTAAGATTAAAAAAGCAAAAAAATAATAAAGAAAAAAAAAAACAAAACACCCCTGTCGCCCCCTGCTCTCGCGCTAAGGCGAACGCAAGCGGCGGTCTGTCGTCAAACGTAAACAGCAATTGCACCATGCATGTGAGGTATCACCGCGAAGGCCAGATCGAGTGCAGTAATTTTTCCAGTAGACCTCCTCTGTAAATCTAAAGTGGTAACCTGTAAAGGCTTTTGAAGGCTTTTAAACATGTATTTATTTTGTTGCCACTGCACGTTTGTGCGCAATTTTAAAGCATGTCATGTTTGGTATCCATGTACTCGGCCTAAGATCATCTTTTTTATTTCATCAAACATTTGGGCAATATAGCGTGTTTTAGTGCATTAAAATAAAAAAAAAGTGTGTTTTTTCCCCAAAAAATGCGTTTGAAAAATCGCTGCGCAATTACTGTGTGAAAAAAAAAATGAAACACCCACCATTTTAATCTGTAGGGCATTTGCTTTAAAAAAATATATAATGTTTGGGGGTTCAAAGTAATTTTGCAAAAAAAAAAAACTTTTTCATGTAAACAATAAGTGTCAGAAAGGGCTTTGTCTTCAAGTGGTTAGAAGAGTGGGTGATGTGTGACATAAGCTTCTAAATGTTGTGCATAAAATGCCAGGACAGTTCAAAACCCCCCCAAATGACCCCATTTTGGAAAGTAGACACCCCAAGCTATTTGCTGAGAGGCATGTCGAGTCCATGGAATATTTTATATTGCGACACAAGTTGCGGGAAAGAGACAAATTTTTTTTTTTTTTTTTTTGCACAAAGTTGTCACTAAATGATATATTGCTCAAACATGCCATGGAAATATGTGAAATTACACCCCAAAATACATTCTGCTGCTTCTCCTGAGTACGGGGATACCACATGTGTGAGACTTTTTGGGAGCCTAGCCGCGTACGGGACCCCGAAAACCAAGCACCGTCTTCAGGCTTTCTAAGGGCGTGAATTTTTGATTTCACTCTTCACTGCCTATCACAGTTTCGGAGGCCATGGAATGCCCAGGTGGCACAAAACCCCCCCAAATGACCCCATTTTGGAAAGTAGACACCCCAAGCTATTTGCTGAGAGGTATAGTGAGTATTTTGCAGACCTCACTTTTTGTCACAAAGTTTTGAAAATTGAAAAAAGAAAAAAAAAAATGTTTTTTCTTGTCTTTCTTCATTTTCAAAAACAAAATGAGAGCTGCAAAATACTCACCATGCCTTTCAGCAAATAGCTTGGGGTGTCTACTTTCCAAAATGGGGTCATTTGGGGAGGTTTTGTGCCACCTGGGCATTCCATGGCCTCCGAAACTGTGATAGGCAGTAAAGAGTGAAATCAAAAATTTTCACCCTTAGAAATCCTGAAGGCAGTGATTGGTTTTCGGGGTCCCGTACGCGGCTAGGCTCCCAAAAAGTCCCACACATGTGGTATCCCCATACTCAGGAGAAGCAGCTAAATGTATTTTGGGGTGCAATTCCACATATGCCCATGGCCTGTGTGAGCAATATATCATTTAGTGACAACTTTATGAAAAAAAAAAAGTGTCACTTTCCCGCAACTTGTGTCAAAATATAAAATATTCCATGGACTCAATATGCCTCTCAGCAAATAGCTTGGGGTGTCTACTTTCCAAAATGGGGTCATTTTGGGGGGTTTTGTGCCCCCTGGGCATTCCATGGCCTTCGAAACTGTGATAGGCAGTGAAGAGTGAAAGCAAAAATTTACACCCTTAGAAATCCTGAAGGCGGTGATTGGTTTTCGGGGCCCCGTACGCGGCTAGGCTCCCAAAAAGTCCCACACATGTGGTATCCCCATACTCAGGAGAAGCAGCTAAATGTATTTTGGGGTGCAATTCCACATAGGCCCATGGCCTGTGTGAGCAATATATCATTTAGTGACGACTTTTTGTAAATATTTTTTTTTTTTTTTGTCATTTTTCAATCACTTGGGACAAAAAAAATAAATATTCAATGGGTTCAACATGCCTCTCAGCAATTTCCTTGGGGTGTCTACTTTCCAAAATGGGGTCATTTGGGGGGGTTTTGTACTGCCCTGCCATTTTAGCACCTCAAGAAATGACATAGGCAGTCATAAACTAAAAGCTGTGTAAATTCCAGAAAATGTACCCTAGTTTGTAGACGCTATAACTTTTGCGCAAACCAATAAATATACGCTTATTGACATTTTTTTTACCAAAGACATGTGGCCGAATACATTTTGGCCTAAATGTATGACTAAAATTTAGTTTATTGGATTTTTTTTATAACAAAAAGCAGAAAATATCATTTTTTTTCAAAATTTTCGGTCTTTTTCCGTTTATAGCGCAAAAAATAAAAACCGCAGAGGTGATCAAATACCATCAAAAGAAAGCTCTATTTGTGGGAAGAAAAGGACGCAAATTTCGTTTGGGTACAGCATTGCATGACCGCGCAATTAGCAGTTAAAGCGACGCAGTGCCAAATTGGAAAAAGACCTCTGGTCCTTAGGCAGCATAATGGTCCGGGGCTCAAGTGGTTAAAGTCCCAAAACTCTATATTTCAATATCCTGGTTTAGATGAAAATCTGAAATCACCATCGGAAGAAAACTAGGATGAGGACGCAATACTACTCTATCCTTATGAAAAATTAAATATGGCTCTTTACAAGAGAGCCGCCAATTCTGATACCCTTCTCACAGAAGAAATGGCTACCAGAAAAATTAGCTTCCTTGTCAAAAGGACCAAAGGAATATGTCGTATCGGCTCAAAAGGCTGTTTCTGTAATGCCGACAGAACTAAATTCAAGTCCCAGGGGTTCAGGGATGCTCTAACCAGTGGATTAAACCTCGTTACCCCCTGAATAAAGCATTGGACCAAAGAATGCGAAGCAAGCGGATGTTGAAACAATACCGACAAGGCCGAGACCTTGCCCTTGATAGTACTGAGGGCCAGCTTCATCTCTAACCCCATTTGCAGAAAAGCAAGGATTCTCCCTATGACATACTTTGAGATATTTCTGATGAGCGTGGAAATAGGTACATGCAGGTAAGCATCCTTGATGTCTTTTGATGCCAGAAGTTCTCCTCCTTGTAGGATGGAGACTACTGATCGGATTGATTCCAGGTGGAAAGATCGAATCTTTAGGAACCGATTTAGACCCTTGAGATCCAAGATGGGTCTGACATCTCCATTTGGCTTTGGCACCGTGAAAAGGTTTAAATAAAAGCCCAACCCCTGCTCTTGCATGGGAACTGCCATGATTACTTTTTGCAACAGAAGTCGATCCAACAATTGGAAGAGAGACTTCTTTTTCTCTGGGTCTTTGGGGACATTGGATCTGAGGAAACGAGGAGACGGGAATTCTCGGAATTCTAGTTTGTAACCTAGAGTTATTGTGGAGATCACCCATCTGTCCTGAAAATCCTCCTGCCAGACCTTTGAGAACTGTAGCAGTCTCCCCCCCCCCCACTCGAACAAGCAGGGGCACCCCTTCATAAAGAGGCTTTACCATTCTATCTTGTAGATTTCCTCCCCCAGGATTTCTTTTGTCCTTGGTGTTGACTGAGTTTTTCCTCCTGAAACTGAGGGTGGAGGCCGTCACGCCTGCCTGGAGGCTGATGCCCCTGGCACTGGAGAAAGAGTCCTTTTAAATGAAGGACGTTTACTCGGTTTCTTAACTGGCAAAAGGGTACTTTTCCCACTTGATATCTTTTGTATATATCTGTCCAAATCATCCCCAAACAGCCTTTCACTACGGAAAGGGAACCCAACCAGGAGCTTTTTGCATGGTGCTTCGGCTGACCAATTTTTCAATCACAAGAGTCTACGCATATGCACCAACCCAAGTGTAAGAGAGGTCTGAAGGATAGAATCTCTGATTGCGTCAACTGCAAAATACAAGACTGCTGGCAGCTCGGCTAATTCTTGGGCCTGCTGTTCAGGGAAAACCTTGAGCACCTGTTTCAAGTAATCTCTTAAGGATTGGCATACCCAATGCAGGTTCACCTACTGAACCTGCCAAAGCAAAAATGTTTTTCAACAGGAATTCCATTTTTTTTATCAGTTGGATCCCTAAGCATTTGAGCGTTGTCAACAGGACAAGTCAAATTTATGTTCACAGAGGAGATAGCGGCGTCAATTGACAGAATACCCCACATCTTTGTGAACTTTTCTTCCATAGGATAAAGAGTTGAACACTTTTTAGGAGGGAAAAAAAAAGTTTATCTGGGTGATCCCACTCAAAATAAAAAAGCTTTTCCGCAGGAAATGAACAGGAAAAGCACATGCAGCTTGAGGAGGCTTAAGTAAACCCAAACTAGACGTGGGTTTTTTAATCAGCTCAGTTACCGGTAACTTGAATGTGGAGCAGACCCTTTCAGTAAGAGATTGCACCAGCAATTTCTCAGCCTGTAAAGCTGAAGAGGGTCCTTCCCCACTAGATTCCTAAGAAGAGGAGCCATCCTCATCCCAATCACTAGAAGGGGAATCATCTCCCCTTTCTCAGAGTTCCTCTGTTTGAGGGTCCTTGGTAGAAGGGGACCTAATGTGCTTTCTTCCCCTTAGTGAATATGCAATCATGGCCAATCTTTCCTCTAATCCACGTATAGTTGAGGAAAAAGCCTCCTGAGTAACATCTACAGGGGCTGAAATGCCAGCAGCAGATGTAGCCCCTGACCCCGACGGCTTATCCTGACCAGTCTCCCTAGGTCCATCAGGGGGAGATAGTGCTGCAGAGGGGAGGTCCTCAGAGCCTGAGGGAGATCCCCTTGAGCCCCTATTTCTCAGGGTACCTGTACCTCTTCTGCCCATAGTGCCAAGCACAAATGCAGAGGTACTACCAGAAATGCACCTACTGCTGAGCAAATAGTCCAGCAACTGCTATCAAGGCCCAGTCTGGTGCTAAGTAAATGCTGCCTGGGGATGCCTGTGTCAGCCACACTCACATGCCCTCCATCCGCTCCGTTTCCCTCCTTGAGCTGTGCACCTGCAAAAGAGTGAAAGAGTGCACCTTATAGTTCTGTTTAGCCCTCGTTGTGGGGCGGAGGAGAGCAGGTGGATGAAAGTCCCCGTAATGGCGGCACTGCGGGGTACCGCCGCCTGCCCTATGGCCCTCTAGCCTGAAGAGAGCTGTGGTGAGACATTCCTTGAAAAGAACCCCCCCCTCCAATCCCACATTCTACCTGGAGCATGGGCTTGGAGGAGCATGCAACATGAACAGAGAAAAATGACAAGCATGGAAAGGTACGTGCTCTTGACAGCCCCCGGTGGCGACTTTAGGCATAACAGCATTTTACGTAAAGGAGAAAAAAAAAAATAATAATAAACTAGAAAAATTCCTTAGGCATCTCCCTTACCTTATTCAGCCGCAGGGTTCTGTGGTAACAGACCCAATCTTCACCTCTCATGGCATGGTGGGCTCAGTTTGAAAAAACCTTTAGGGACTAGGGCCTCTTTAAAAAGGGGGATCCTAGCTCTGGGCCTGAAAAAGCACCCCGCCAGGGATATGGCGGAAAAACCTAAATACTGGATACCAGGGTCCAGCTTTCTAAAATGAAAAACATTACAAGAAGAACCTAGTTTCTTCAGACACGAGGCCCATGAACCATTCAATTCGGCCTAGAAAAGCACTTTGAATGGATCCAGTTGCATGGCTTGCCCCAGAAGGAATATTAAAGCGGAGCTCAGCACATCGTGACCAACACCTAATGCCCCGTACACACGGTCGGATTTTCCGATGGAAAATTTCCGATCGGAGCGTGTTGTCGGAAATTCCGACCGTGTGTGGGCTCCATCGGACATTTTCCATCGGATTTTCCGACACAAAGTTGGAGAGCAGGAGATAAAATTTTCCGACAACAAAATCCGTTGTCGGAAATTCCGATCGTGTGTACACAAATCCGACGGACAAAGTGCCACGCATGCTCAGAATAAATAAAGAGATGAAAGCTATTGGCCACTGCCCCGTTTATAGTTCCGACGTACGTGTTTTACGTCACCGCGTTTAGACCGATCGGATTTTCCGACAACTTTGTGCGACCGTGTGTAGACAAAACAAGTTTGAGCCAACATCCGTCGGAAAAAAATCCTAGGATTTTGTTGTCGGAATGTCCGAACAAAGTCCGACCGTGTGTACGGGGCATTAGACAATGGCGGAAAAAAAAAAACTGAGGTACTCCCAGTTAGGGGTTATATAAGGGGCTAAACTTCCTGTCCAGGGTGTGCCAGTGTCCATCACCTAGCCTATATAACCCATCAGTAAATACTGAAGCTCTGTGTCCTGTGATGTACGATAAAGAAAAGGGGGGGGGGGGACCCATACTTCTTTTAACCACTGGTTATGTTACCACCTTCAGGTGGCTGGATGCAAAAAACAAACACCACACATCTTCGTTATTCAGCAAGCAATAGATAACAGTGGAACCTGTGTCCTTTACCATACTCCAAGAAAAAGATTAGATACTGGTTTTCTTATTTGTAGGAGCTAGGCAGCAACTATGGGTGGCACTGATGAGGAGCTACTGATAGGCATTACTGAGTGGCAACTAAAAAGGCACTGACAGGGCACTGATTGACACTGACAGGCATTCCTTATGGGGCACAGGCTGGCAGCTGATGGACACATCTGATGGGGCTGTGCTGATAATCAATGTGCTGATTATCAGTGTAGACCCCCCCCCCCCCCCACAGGGAGAGCCGCCGATCGGCTATCCCTGTCAGCACAAACTGAGAAAAGCCTTTCCTGGCACTTCCACGCGATGATTAGCTGCGATTGGTCACAGCTGATCAAGTGGTAAGCCGCCTCAGAGGCTCCATACCACGATCGGAGATGCAGTGTGTCAAACTAACACACATCACCTCTGATGGCCGCGCTGCATGCCCACACCGGCTTTGTTATCCTGATCACATCATTGACGTCCGGTCAGGACAACAGAACCACTTTGCCGACGTCATATTGCTATATGGCGGGTGGCAAGTGGTTCGTATTTTACTGAACTTTCACTTTAATTTGCCTTGAATCATTCCATTTGTGTGCACCTACGTTTGGTAGCAAGGAAGCGATCAAATAGCTACTTTCTCTGTTTTTTTTTTTTGCCATTTTCTCTTTACAGAAAATGAACACACACACACACACACACACACACACACACACTACACTTCAAATAATGTGTTTATTTTTCACAAAAAAAAAGGAAGGGTGTTCAAGCTGTTTGATCAAACACAAAACTCATAAAGCTGTTTGACAGGGTACTCCTTTTACTCACATCTTTTTAAAGAATCACCATAAAAAAAACAAAATAATTTAAGGGTTAACTCTACCCAAAACCTGTCAGTTATTTTTAGGATGCTGACGGACTGAACCTGCTTGCTGGGTTTCTCCCTCTTGCACATAATAAAAGCCTTCTATTCTTTTACATTATAGATAATCCAACGGGTAGTGGGGAGCACAACCTTTTACTTTATAATGGATAAATCTGAGAATTCTAGTGGATCTCACCAGTACAGATCCAAAGAGACAGAAAAGCCAGCATTTTGGTAGAATTTGCCTTAAAACTAAAGTACAAACTTTAAATTTTTCACAGATTTAGTCATTTTAAAATAAAAAATACCAATATCAGCATTTTTTTTTTTTTTTTTAAATACAAAATGTAACAAAAAAAAAAAAACCAAAAAAATAAACACGTTTTAACCACTGCAAATAAAATGAGGCAAATGTTTAAGTTTGACAAATCACAAACATTCACAAAATTTCACATGATCTCCTTTTAAAAGAATAACCAAATTGCTTTTACTTTCGAAAAGAAAAAAAAAAAAAAAAAAAAAAAAAAAGCACGAGATGATTAGCTCCAACAGTTGCTATGACTACTCCAAAATATTTGAAAACCTCCACTGCAGATGAGGAACTGTAACCTTTATTTGCTCAGAACATTCCAGAACCACATACAAGTAGAGAAATGTACCTAGCAAGCTCTCGGTGGGAGCATCTATTAAGTGAACTTAAAATCTCCAGGGAGATGCATTTAAGGAGCTGGAGGAAAAACAGACAACCAAATGCTATACTTTTTGCCTCAAGACTCTGGTGCCAGTCACTGAAATTAGAACACATTTTACAAATGGCATTGTATTACACTGTGATGTAATATGGGAATCTAAATGAACTGCTTTAGAACTGTAGAAGTTTGCAACAGCTAAGTTGATGTCACTCCGTCTAGTTTCTTTACCATTTTATTGTAAAGAAACAGTTACACACACCCCCCCCCCCCCCCTCACTTTCCTGCTGCTCCTTCCCCAGCACAGCAATGACACTACTTAACACTTCTAGGTCTGGGGCAGCATGTGATCGCCCAAGGACAGTGCTTGGGCCTAACAGCCAATTGTAAAGCCACAGCACCAATCACATAACCAAGGAAGCAATGTTACAGCTCACCTTGATTGCTGACACCAGTTATTTCAGCCTTGGCTGGGACAAAGAAAGGATCACATAGGATGCATACAGTTACTTTTGAAAGTCGTCCTGAGCACTGAAAATGCAAGGTGCTTTAATGTGTAGATTTTAGGTGTTTAGCCTGAACAATCTACCTTCGAAATTGTAATTGCCAGCAAATCTGCCAATCACGAAATTGGACTACTGTCAAGTTTTTGGTGCTACAAAGTGTCACGATTACCACATAATAGTGCCCTGGAGAGCCTGGGCCACTTGAAAGGACTTCTAGAAAAAAGAAGTTATAGGCATCAATGGGTGCCTGCATATTGTCCTGTGTTTATAGCACTTTAGCACGGGATAGCTGTATTAAAAAAAACAAAAAAATAATAATGCCAATCCCAGTGCATCCAGGAAAAAATGCTTGACACTTGTAAAACGCCCATTAACACTAGGCACATTTAGCACGCGAGTGTTAAATTTACTTCAATGGCCAGAATTATTCTGGCCAATGAAATTAACTAAAGTCCAAGCTCTTGACACGTGTAAATGCGCTTGTAAAAGCTTTAAGATACTTTTACAATTGTCATGTGTTTTTTCTAACAAAACGCTGCTGCTAGGAGAGTTTTCAAAACATTCTGTGTGCATGAGGCCTAAATATGTGTTGATCTGCTAAGTCCTTCACTGCGCTGAGTAGTTTGGTTTCATAAGGCACTTGTAGAGGATTTCTTAAAGGGACGGCTTTCAGCAACGCACACAGGAGAGGTAAGAGTTTATTTACTTTATTTCCTTTAATAAGGACACCTTTTTTGGCAACTTAAATGAAGGAATCACTTTAAACTCTTTAAAGTAAAATTATTAGAATGTATTTAAAACATATTTAGAAGAACTATTAAAAAAAAAAATGTATTATTAACAGAGCTTAAACCTGAACTCCAGCCTAACTTTCTGTCTTGCAAAGTTTTACAGTCTCCTCTCCGGTACTGAAGTTGCTTACTAATTTCAGTGCACACTACAAGCTTCTCACAGCATTAGAACCTGTATCAAGCCAGATATGGCCCATATCCTCTCTTAGATGGATGACATCCAGCATCAAGCCCTTTCCTTCCCAATCTAGCTGTCCCTGGCCTACCCCCCCCCCCATTTGTCTATTGGGTTTAATTCTTTCACTTATGGGAGACTTAGCATCACATGTGGATATTTGTTTTCAGGAAGCCACGTACTGTAACCTCTCAACCCTTTCTGAATTGCACTGATTCGCACAAAGACCTATAAATGTCACCAGGTCTATTTAAAAAAAAAAAAGGAAGGGTTATGCAATGAAAAACAGAAAGGACTTAAAATTTTATTAGCATGTTTGGAGGGGCAGATTAAACTTCAGCTTGTAAGGTTCACATCACCCTAAGGGCCCTTTCACAGCGAGGCGGCGTCGGGGGTAAAACGCCGCTATTATTAGCGGCGTTTTACCGTCGGTATTTGGCCGCTAGCGGGGCGGTTTTATCCCCCCGCTAGCGGCCGAGAAATGGTTAAATACCACCGCAAAGCGCCTCTGCAGAGGCGCTTTGCCGGCGGTATAGCCGCGCTGTCCCATTGATTTTAAATGGGCAGGAGCGATGAAGGAGCGGTATACACGCTCCTTCACCGCTCCGAAGATGCTGCTAGCAGGACTTTTTTTCCCATCCTGCTAGCGCACCGCTCCAGTGTGAAAGCCCTCGGGGCTTTCACAATGGAATTAAGGCAGCGGCACTTTCGGGTCGGTTTGCAGGCGCTATTATTAGCGCAATAGCGCCTGCAAACCGCCCCAGTGTGAAAGGGCTCTAACAGTAGCAGTTGTGCCATTTGCAGGTGTCAGATTTCCAATATTGCAATCCTTTGTACTGGGCTCAGGGAAACTGACAAGCCTAGCCCAAAGCAGTCATATAGTTCTTGTGTACTCCAAACTTCCATGAAAAGGGCAAAATGACAGTGTCCGGAGATAGCTCACCCATTAAAAAATAGACATAGTTACTGAACCGCACTTCCAAGCCGCCACAGCCTTTGCCAACTTCTTTAAGCTGCTGTGTCAAAGGGAGCACGTGAACTCCCCCATGTGACAGACAAAGCCCCCTATGGGGGGGGGGGGGGGTGGCGCAAATCTGTAGACACTATCAATACATTATTTCATTATTTGTGGATTAGATTTAAAGGAGAAGTATGGCCAAAAGCGGTTTTGGCCATACTTATCCTGTGGGTCACAGGTGTGCCGTTAGTTCTGCACTCCTCTGACCCATTTTCACAGACCTGGTGCAGGCTCTGAAAAGATCCCGACCACATGGTTGGGTTCAGCTCACAAGCCTGAACTGGCTACTAGCTCAGCCTCTCAGTCCTCTCCCGCCCCCTCCACAGCTCAGACTCTAGTAAGCACTGGAGGGGCAGAGTAGAGAGCCAGTGACCAACAGTCACCAGCTCTCTGCAGGCTGAAGACTGAGAGCTGAGCGATCAGTGGTGTTTGAGGCAATCTTTGAGGTGGTGGGGGGACAGCTGCAGCCGACTAGGCAAGTATGATTTTTCTTTTTTAGATTCCCAGACTTCTCTTTTAAAGGATACCTTTATCCACTAGGGCAAAGTGACAAAAATAAATAGATGTCAGCTATATAGTTATTCCAAATACTGTGTGTGTTACATTCTACTGCTTTTGTGTTAACCACAAGCTTAAAGTACAACTAAAAAGGGAAAACTTTTTTTTTTTTTTTGGATATAGATAGAGCAGTGAGGTTGCAAATTTTTCAAGGGTTTTACCTCTGGCTTTTCATTACCTGCTCACATTAATATAGCTATACTCAAGACAATAATGCAGAGTTGTAAGGACATGGTATAGGGATCATTCCAATGATGGGTTCCACTTTAGACACTTGACCAAACAGAATTACAGTCTCCAACATTTGTAAAGAAAAAGGAAGAATTCCACTATATAGTCTGTCATTCATTGTTTCCCAGCTTGCCGTCCTGGCTTTTTATCCTGGGAACCACCTCTGCCACCTCCAGGCATTCCTCTACCTCTTCCACCAAAAACCCCCCCTGTAGAGAGAAAAAAAGAAGAATAATTGCATATTAAAATGATTTTATATAACTATAAAAGTGAAGTTTACCACACACACACATTAAAAAAACGAGTTATTCAACCAAACTATACCACTCAGGATATAGCTAGTGGTTAATGCATTGAGAAGTGTGCTTCACTCACTACCGATCCACAGGTCTACCATCTTAACAGAAGGAGAAGTGAGAGAAACACATTCCAGTATATGAGGTCACAAAGAAAGCAAAAATAGGACAGTGCCAATACCAAGTTTCTCTTTTTTTGTATAGAGATGTCAACCAATTCTCTTCAGAGAAACAAATGTGTCAAGAACAGCAGCAAGCATACCAACAATTTTCTGGTTTGCCAGTGTCACCCCTTTACTCTTGTCATTTTGGGCATTATATTGACATTTAGTAACAAAATAAAAAATTGTGTATTGAACCCGCCACATTTCCTAAAGCAAAAACAACTATGCATTTAAAATGTTATTCTTAGTTAATATTTGGCAATACTGACATCTAGTGACCCTTTCATGTCACTGCATAATGCTAAAAAGAAAAATTCTGGGTGTTTTTTTTTAGCTTTAAATAGTATGCATAACTGTTGGAACCTCTGTTAAGCTAGGTACACATTCACTCCCCCCCCCCCTTTCAACCAGCAGGCTGAACGTGTATTAAAAAACAAAACAAAAAAAAAACCCACCACACTCAACACAAAACCAAATACATACAAACACAGCTGCCCTAACCCAAGCAATGTTGATGCAGCAATCTCTCCCTCTGAAGCACACGTGTCAAACACGTGGCTCTCAGGGCCATTTAATGTGGCCCTTGCAGCTGTGGCACCCCCTCCTGTCCACCCCCACCTTGCCACAGCAATTGGCAGCAGAGAGGACAGAACTCCTACAGATCCTGTGCCTCACTGTGCAGCCGCAGCACCACTTCGTCTCTGTCTCCATCCCTCCTCTAGTCCCGCACTTTGATTCCCAGCTCTGCCCCCAGCTTCTGGCCGGCCGCAGCACAATGTAAGGGGGGTGCACCATGATATAAGGCAGGGTTGGGGACTCTTGACTTCCGATGGTGGGGGGGTGGGTTTCTCTAAACATTATCTTACAGATACAACCGGCCCTTTGAGGGCAACCATAATGCTGATGTGGTTGATGAAATAACGTTTGACACTCCTGCTCTAAAGCTAATGGGGTTTATTCACTAAAGCTGGAGTGCGCAAAATTAGGCTCATTTCTGCATAAAAACCAATCAGCTTCTAACCTCAGCTTGTTCAATTAAGCTTTTGCAATAAAACGTGGAAGCCAATTGGTTTCTATGCAGAAGTGAGCCCGATTTTGCACTCTCCAGCTTTAGTAAATAAACCCCATTGTATTCTGAAAGCGGGGAAAGGTTATGTGTTTTATAGATTGTATATACATAGAATACATACAAGAATTATGTAATGTGCAGGTATGGTAATCTATGTGGAAATCTCAAACCACCTGGGAGGGGACTGCAGGGGACATAAATGCCAGACAGATTGTACCCTACCAGCTGAGACTACATATTTCAAACCATCAGTCCAGCTGAAACCTAGGAAATGTGGACATTTTTCAGAACATCAAAAGATTCTACATCGCCAAACCACCCAGAAAGCAACTGGATATGTGTCCAGTTTAAAAGTTCTGCTGAGCCCTCTACACCCTCTACCGCCCAAGAACAGCACTTCCCATAGATGTAGACACACTTGCGCGAAAGGACCTGATTTTCTTACAGCTGGCAGACCTAAAGATATACAGTACTGTGCAAAGTGTTTTAGGCAGGTGTGTGGGCTCATGCACACAAAACGTTTTTTCCAGCTGCAGTTAGGGGCATTTGACATTTTTGTTTTAACTGGCTCTAAAAGCCCCTCCATGTTAGCCTGTGTGTCCATGCACACAAACTGTCAGAGGCTTTTGGAGGCAGAGGCATGTAGAGGCAGAAAAAAAAAAAAAAAGCCAACCTGTGCTTCCAGGAGCAGTTAAAAAGCATCGCGTGTTTAGCGTTTTTTATTGAAAAGACTCTCTATAATATAAAAAACGTCAAAACGTGGGAAAACATGCAAAAACACGGCTAAACACTGGCGTTTTTAAAAAGTCCTGTGTGCATGAGCCCTAATGTGTTTATTTTTTTATCAAAGAAAATGGAAAGTAAATGAACAGAAGAGAAATCCAAATCAATATTTGGTGTGACCACCCTTTGCCTTAGAGGCATCATCTATTCTTCTAGGTACACTTGCAGTTTTTGAAGGAACCCGGCAGGTAGGTTGTTCCAAACATCTTTGAGAACTAACCACAGATGATATTCTGTGGATGTAGGCTGCCTCAAATCCTTCTGTCTCTTCATGTAATCCCAGGTAGACTATGAAGTGAGATTAGGGCTCTGTGGGGAGCGAAACCATTACCTCCATAATTCCTTTACAGTGAAGATAGTTCTTACCGTAGACGCAGTTGGAAGCAGTTTGTAAAGAATTCAGTTTGTCTGCTTAATTAATCCAAACATACAGCCAATTTCATTAAGAATTATCTTCAGCGTAAAGACGTTGTCCTAGAAGTGACGATTTAGCCCCCACAGAGCCCTAATCTCAACATCATTAAGTCTAAGTATTTGAGGCAGCCTACATCCACAGAAGATCTGTGGTTAGTTCTCCAAGATGTTTGGAACAACCTACCTGCCGAGTTCCTTCAAAAACTGTGTGCAAGTGTACCTGGAAGAACTGATGCTGGTTTAAAGCCAAAAGGGGGGGGGGGTTCATATCAATTATTGATTAGATTTAAATTTTTCTTCTGTTCGCTCACTTTGCATATGGATAAAAACAAACAATTTAAATATATACTGTATTTATGAAAGCATTCCTACTTTAAAGCATTTCTTCAGACCTGCCTAAAATTTTTTCACAGTACTGTATATTTAACCTCTTAGCCACTTTAAGAGTAATATGATGCCGGGAGGTGGCTTAAAGTGGAGTTCCACCCACTTTTACAACTCTTCAGCATCCCTCACTAAACTGTGCACTGTAAACAAATTGGATATTTTATTTTTTTTTTTCTCAGCACCTACTGTATATCTGCTGTATTCATTTTTCACTTCCTCCTTCCTGGCAGCAGCCCATCGCATCATTTCCTGTTTGCAATGCCTTCTAGGAAGGGGCGGCAACTTCCTCTGAAACTCGCGTTGCTATGGAAACCTGACCTGAAACCTATTACACTGCTTGTGCTGCACTGAGCATGTGCGAGATCTGCAAGGATGAGATCCAGGAAGAAATACAGTCTGGCTTCAGATGCCCACACTTAAGATGGCCACGGCCTGCTGTAAGTTTATAAAATAACAAACTACTGCTATAAACTAACAAAACAGACCTTAGTTTACAGAGTAACTTTACTAGAATACATTAAGCTTGTGTATTAAAGGGGTATTTTTTATTTAAAAAGTATCATTTCGGCCGGAACACCACTTTAAGAACACGTGACCGCTGTGATGTGGTCCGAAAACTTTTGATCACAAGGAGCGATCGGGAGCTTTCGGTAAAGCGTCGATAACCGTTGGGAGCGCACAGCAAACATGCTCTCAGTACAAGTGTATTGGGGGCAATTAAAGCAAATATATAGCCCCTCGGTGCCAAGCTACAGGTGCCCAGAGGCCACATATTTACATACAACTAGTGCCAAGGAGTTAATTGACTAGCAGTGCAACCTAAAACATTTAGGCTCAATTCACACTAGAAATATCAAAAGACTATCATCAGGGACGTTGGCACAAATAACTTTTAAAGTACCTACAGAGTCACCCTGTATATTAGGTACTCTAATACTAGGATCTTCTCTTTTGATGTTCAATTCACACTAGGGTTACACTGATACCATACATTTTTTTTTTTTTTCTTTTTAAGACCGAGTACTTTTAATGTCATGCGACAGTGGCACCAATATGCAGCACTGATTATGGGTGGACTGTGTCAGTAGTTTTTTTTATTTATTTCACTTTTTTTTTTTTTGCAGGGGGGGGAGGGTTGGGAGAGCCTTGATATGTCCCCTTTGAGATAGGGAAAGGGACTGAGGACAGAAATTCCTTAGTCCCCTTCTCAGCAGCCTCAGCTAAACTGAAGATGTATGGACAGGAGACAGTCGTCCATTCATGAAAAAACATTGTAAACAGTTTGCAATGCTCAGTGACAGTTATGATATGAATAGACAGTCAGTGATCACCAACTGTTCATTCAAAAAAGGAGCCGGTAAATGACAGATTTACCGACTACTTCCTCTGGAAGGAGCAGGACCTGGGGAGCCTGAGGAGGCCACAGGGTACAGCTCGGGACGATCGTTGCGGGCAGTTACAGCCACCGATCTCCCTTTTCTCCTCCTCTCCCTACCGCGGCTGTCAGCTGCTTTACTGAAAGGTATACAGGGAGATAGGCGCCTGCAACGATCACCCGTGGGGCTGCCCAGCTCCCCGCTATGCCGAGTACACCACAAGTATTGGATTAGGCATCGGAAGCATTTGCAGGAGTACAAGTACTCCTGCAAATGCAGAATGGTTTACCTTACTGCAAAGGAAGCAGTAAGGCAAAAAAACAAAAAACCTTCTGCCTTTACAACCACTTTAAATACAAGTCAGCATGCACTGCTGCATGTTGCTGTGTATTTCCATGTGTGCTGCAATGAACACCATTGCACATCACGTTGTGTGTTTTTGCAATGACATGAATGCTAATGCATTTCCATTTTAATGAAAAAAACCATCACGCAAAACTGCAAAGGTGTGAACCCAGCCTAAAAAAGGTACTGCATTCACATACCCTTCCATTAATTTTACTTTTTAGAAAGACATACCGCGTCCAGCTCCACCACCTCCTCTTCCTTTCATCTGCTTCTGTTGCTGCATTCCACCACGACCTCTGCCTTTTGACATCACTTCTTCTTTCACCATATCAATAATTTCATCAGGGATGCGCAAGTATTTAATTGTGCTACCACGTATGTAACACTCAGGCATTCTCCAAAATTTGTCACCATCCTGTTAAGAGAATAATTTAAAACCCATATCAAAACCCCTTTACTTTGATCTCCGTCATACAAAACGTAAGAAATTCTAACATTCAAACATCAGTTTTAAGTTGGTCTACATTAACACTACTGCATTTTTCATGTGGTGCATAGGCACCCATTAGCTGTGTAAGCATTCATCCCTAAAGAAAGTGGAGCCAAGGGGAGAGGGGAGTTAGTAAGGGCTTTTTGGTGTTCTAGTACTAAAAAGGCAAAACCTCTTTATTCTCATTTTGGATAGAGTTATAACCCGCGAGAGCTTTTTTTCGCCATCTGTGTCCCATTGCAGAGATTTCACTTCAGGTTCTGTCCCATAGCCAAAACAGGAAGGGAGAGGGAACCTCTTGGGGACCCCCAGGTCACCAGAACTAGTGTCCCCATTGGCGGATTTCCTCTTTATTACTTTTCTGGGGACAACCCAAAATTTGTGATTTTCTTTTGTTTTCACTTTCAAGCATAATGGTAAACAGGACAAATGGAGAGGGTGAATCTCCTTCTCAGGGGCACAGACAGCAATAAAAACTGACAATCCCTCTCCATTCTGTCCAAAACGACGGGGGGATTTGCCTTTAGTTATACTAAAGCGGAATTAAATCCTTCTAGCCTTTACAGTCAAGGAAGATCCCATCTTAGCCAGTGTTTGATTTGCAGTTGCCAAGGTGCTGTAGATGTGATCAGTTATGCCACCAACCATTAAAATGGCTTGACAAATTGAGTTCTCAAGTAACTGACATTTAGGCTACTTTCACACTCAGACCGCTCGAGCGTTAGTGGTAAAGCGCCGCTAGCTTTAGGTGGCGCTGTGCAGGCAGGAGCATGATGCTTTTAACTCCAAAGAAGGGGTTAACAAGGGGTTAAAAGCACCGCTGCCGAAGCACTTTGCAGGTGCTTCAGGCAGCACTGCCCATTGATTTCGATGGCTGGGGCGGTTTAGGAGCGGTGTATACACCGTTCCCGCTTGCAGGACTTTTCTCCATCCTGCAAGCACACTGTCCCAGTGTGAAAGCACACTGGCTTTCACACTGGGGAGGCTTGAGAGGCGCTTTTCAGGCGCCATTTTTAGCGCTAAAACACCTGAAAAGCTCCTTCAGTGTGAAAGGGGTCTTATAATTCAGGGCATGCCATGCCTCGAATGAAAGGGTCCTTTCACACTGGTGTTCTGTCTGTCATTTTTTTTATCCCTCAATGGATGCATGAAAAACAGACAAATGGATGTAAACGGATTAAATCAGTGTCCATTCAGGAAGCAGACCTAAAACGGATGTAAAAACGGACACAAGATCCATTTTTGCATTAATTGTTAAGAGCCAGAAGTTTGATCTGACACTGACGCAGAGCTGAATAGTACGAATCAGGATAATACATAATAGACCATCTTTACAATAGTACATCCATTGGTAGCAATGAGTCATTTGTGAAATAAACCTGGGCCAGTCATAGCAGCCAGTAAAAGTGGGGGGGGGGGGAAATAAAAAAAATGGAGAAGAACACACACACACACACACACACACACACACACACACACACACACACTGTAACAAAACAGCTACACATACAACCACCCACTTCAACACACACATTGCTCTCTCCAAATAATAGGTTCATAACAGACCTATTAAAAAGATAGTTGAGAGGAGGCCAGATCCGCCACCTGAGAAGCCGTGTTGTCTAGCCATGGTTGCCACACTTTAGTGAATTTTTTAGAACAGGCACGCCCCTTGTAAATAAGTTTGTACAAAGGCAGCGCCTGATTTATCAGAGGGCAGACACATGGCAGAGTGGACGTAGCTGGTTCCTTGCAATGCAGCAGAATCAACTTTTTTGCATAGATATAAAATATCAGACAAAACATAATACGAATACAGGTAAGTGGAACATAATTATCTAGAACACAGAACAGGCAAACTTCTGGAGTTTTGGGAGATTGCAAACCAAGAAAGGTTGTTGGCATGTAAAACAATTCAGCCCCAAAAGGGGACAGGTTTGGACAAGACCAAAACATGCAAAACGTTAGCTGAAACTTCCCCATGCCTAATGCAGCAAGCTTATTCTGTCACCGCCATACCATTCAGTTTAAAAGGAATGTAATGCAATTGATGAATAAATTTATGGGAGCGATGCGGGTGAAGTTGGGGCTTGATAAACAAGTTTACCAAGTAGACAGCGATTACTACAGATCGCACCTAGACCTCCCACTGACAGCTGATATATAGTAACCGTGATTGTTACTATGTATCAGACTGTCATTTTATGACTGAATGAGGAATCTACAGTGGCTTGCGAAAGTATTCGGCCCCCTTGAACTTTTCAACCTTTTGCCACATTTCAGGCTTCAAACAAAGATATAAAAATTTTTATTTTTTGTGAAGAATCACCAACAAGTGGGACACAATTGTGAAATCTTTTGGATTTTTGAAACTTTAATAAAAAAAATGAAAAATGGGGCGTGCAAAATTATTCGGCCCCCTTGCGTTAATACTTTGTAGAGCCACCTTTTGCTGCGATTACAGCTGCAAGTCGCTTGGGGTATGCCTCTATCAGTTTTGCACATCGAGAGACTGAAATTCTTGCCCATTCTTCCTTGCAAAACAGCTCGAGCTCAGTGAGGTTGGATGGAGAGCGTTTGTGAACAGCAATTTTCAGCTCTTTCCACAGATTCTCGATTGGATTCAGGTCTGGACTTTGACTTGGCCATTCTAACACCTGGATACGTTTATTTGTGAACCATTCCTTTGTAGATTTTGCTGTATGTTTGGTATCATTGTCTTGTTGGAAGATAAATCTCCGTCCCAGTTTCAGGTCTTTTGCAGACTCCAACAGGTTTTCATCCAGAATGGTCCTGTATATGGCTGCATCCATCTTCCCCTCAATTTTAACCATCTTCCCTATCCCTGCTGAAGAAAAGCAGGCCCAAACCATGATGCTGCCACCACCATGTTTGACAGTGGGGAGGGTGTGTTGAGTGTGGTGAGCTGTGTTGCTTTTACGCCAAACATATCGTTTTGCATTGTGGCCAAAAAGTTCGATTTTGGTTTCATCGGACCAGAGCACCTTCTTCCACATGTTTGGTGTGTCTCCTAGGTGGCTGTGGCAAACTTTAGACGAGGCTTTTTATGGATATCTTTGAGAAATGGCTTTCTTCTTGCCACTCTTCCATAAAGGCCAGATTTGTGCAGTGCACGACTGATTGTTGTCCTATGGACAGACTCTCCCACCTCAGCTGTAGTTCTCTGCAGTTCATCCAGAGTGATCATGGGCCTCTTGGCTGCATCTCTGATCAGTCTTCTCCTTGTCTGAGCTGAAAGTTTAGAGGGACAGCCAGGTCTTGGTAGATTTGCAGTGGTCTGATACTCCTTCCATTTCAAAATGATCACTTGCACAGTGCTCCTTGGGATGTTTAAAGCTTGTGAAATCTTTTTGTATCCAAATCCGGCTTTAAACTTCTCCACAACAGTATTACGGACCTGCCTGGTGTGTTCCTTGGTCTTCATGATGCTCTCTGCGCTTTCAACAACAGAACCCTGAGACTATCACAGAGCAGGTGCATTTATACAGAGACTTGATTACACACAGGTGGATTCTATTTATCACCATCAGTCATTTAGGACAACATTGGATCATTCAGAGATCCTCGCTGAACTTCTGGAGTGAGTTTGCTGCACTGAAAGTAAAGGGGCCGAATAAGTTTGCACGCACTACTTTTCAGTTTTTTAATTGCTAAAAAAAGTTTAAAATATCCAATAGATTTCGTTCCACTTCACAATTGTGTCCCACTTGTTGGTGATTCTTCACAAAAAATTAAAATTTTATATCTTTATGTTTGAAGCCTGAAATGTGGCAAAAGGTTGAAAAGTTCAAGGGGGGCCGAATACTTTCGCAAGCCACTGTATATACAGATTCCTTATTCATTCAAGTAAAGTGCTGCAGAGACTTTTTCTGTCTCAAAAGAGAGATACGGGGGGTCTGTTTAGACCTCTGATATATCTCACCACAGACCCCCACCAACCTCCCAAAAATAAAACACATCACACATAGTCAGACCCAGTGACTTTTTGGGGGACAGCAACCCCCCCCCCCCCACAGTGATGTCTCCCTCCGCACTCACCACTCCACGGCTTGTATGGAAGACAATAGCGAATGTTAATTTGCTATTGTCACAAGTGGGTGGGTTTGGGGCGCAGAGAGCTCTGCACCTGAGCCCAACCATTTTCAAGCCAGAGCCTCAGGCCCCCCTTTCACATGAAGCGGACTCTGTCAAGCAGATCTGCCTGCTGATGCAGAGCAGACACAGCCCACTAACACAGCCTGCCCAGTTGCACTGGATGTCTTTTGATCAGATCTGCTAGATGGATGAGGAATGGGATCCTCCGATTGGGCCCACCTAAAAAACAGACAGGCAGATCCAAATCGGTGTGCTTGTGTGAAAGGGGCCTAAGGCCTTGTTCTAACAGGGCATACACAGCGTACATTTAAAAGGGATGCACAGGTGTCCCATGCATCTCTATGCAGGCAGTCCCATTGATGTCATTTGGGATGTAGCACCTGCACGTTGCTCACAATTTTACATCCATGTAGGCCTGCATGCATGTCCCTGAGCTCAAACTGTCTGCGTTCAGGGTCATGTACCCACACAGATGTTAGATTGGGAACAGCAGCTATTCCTGTGCAGCCATTTCATCCCAATTGACAAATGTGACTGCCTGTACAGGGATGCATGGAACACCTGTGCATCCCTGTGGGTAAACATGGCCCCTCATGGGCGTACACTTTAGTATGCCACGTGAACGATGCTTTAATAGCAATTTAGCAGGAATTTTGTAAGTTATGTTGTGTTTATGTGCACTATTAATGGATTTATGTACTTTTAGTGAAAATATTGTTTTGAAAAACATTTGTACAAATATCGTCCTGCCTTAAAAATCAGTAGCACCTTCTTTCAATTCTACTGGCCATGTGCTTTCAGAAAATGAATGGTTTGGGGGGGGGGGGGTTGTCTTTTACAAATTCTGAAAGCTGCAAGTGAAAAAGGAAAAACCTCCAGATTTTCTAAAACGTTTGGGTATCTCCGATTTTCACTATTCTAAAAACGTCACAATTTAAAATGTACAAATATTTGTTATTTATTAACTCAATACAGGTTAATCTTTTATATTTAGTAGGAATTTTGTAAAAAATTTCCTGTTTGTATCTGCTAATAATGATTTGTTCGCATTTCTAGAGAAAATATTGTTTTGAAAAACATTTGCATAAATACCGTAGGGCCTAAAAAAAATAAGTAGCACTTTTTTATTCCAGAGGTCATATGCTTTCAGAAAATATATGGTGTTGGGAGTCTTTCACAAATTCTGAAAGCTGTAAGGAAAAAGATGAAAACTTTGAGATATTTATACTTTTGCATCTGTTCAATGTTCAACATTTCGCAAAAAGGTGCAATTTAAAAAAGTTACAAATATTTGTTATTAACTCAATACAGGTCAAGATTTTATATTTAGTAGGGATTTTCTAAAATTTGCTGCGTTTTTTTCTGCCAATAATGCATTCAATACAAGGTGATCTCTACACCCCCACCCCCCTCAGAGAGGAGCCTTGCCGTGGACCATGTTAAACAAAAAAAAAAAAAAAAAAAAAAAAAATCAAAAAACATCCATGGGGGAAAATTTGCTGACACAATGAAGGTACCTAGCAATAAACCTCATCTCCGAGCCCCCTGGAGGTACTCTGAAGAGCTAACAGATTGGTGGAGGGATCAGGAGCATCCGGTTGAAACAAGTTGTACACATACGTCAACTGGGAGGCTAGAAAGAAATTATAGAAATTAGGGCAAGCTAAGCTGACCTGTCAGAGTAGGTGCTTGGATGGAATTTGCTCCAAATAAATGAAGAAAAAAAAAAAAAAAAGTGAAACTTTACCCATAACAACTTTAGCAAGTAACATTCATTCCGCATTATTAATTATGCTACCAAAATTACTATGTGCTGTTAATTGCCTCCAGCATGGTTCTGGTTTCTTCTTACTGGAGGCTGCCATTTTGCTGAAGCACAGAATAGTAAATCTTTAGGCTGTCAGCAGATGGCCTCTAATGGCTCGGATTTAGCATAATGCCAAAAATGGAGAGCAAATGAGCATGCGCAGAGCAGGGTGAGAGTTTTAAAAACAGTATAGGCACTTATTTTTAATGTTTTACATAGCTATACCTGCAAGGTATTCTAGCATGGCTTAAATTTTCTGACTAAAAAGGTACACTTTGAAGTGGTTGTAACGGCAAAATTGTTATTTACCTTAATACATTCCCTGCGTTAAGGTAAAAAAAAAAAAAAAAAAAAAAAAAAAAAAAAGTTCCAGTGTTTGTATTAAGCCTTTAGTACTCAAGTTCTCTCTTGATCCAGAGCTGTGCTCATCTGCAGCAGAGTTTCTTCTCTCTCTACTCACAGGAGGTAGCAGCAGGAGTCACTGGCTCCTGCTGCAGTCAATCAAACCCTGTGAGCATAGAGCTGAGCTGCGTGCATCTGTAAAACACATACAGCCCAACTCAGGATCAAGCCTATGTCTGCTCCCATAGCAAGCCATTTTCTAGGGGGGCAGACACTGAAGAGGAAGAGCTTAAAGGAGGAGGTTTGGAGCCACGCGGAGCAGGCAAGTACAACCCCTGGCAAAAATTATGGAATCACCAGTCCCTGAGGATGTTCCTTCAGTTGTTTATTGTTGTAGAGGAAAAAAAAAAAAAAAAAAAAAAAAAAAGCAGATCACAGACATGGCCAAAAACTAAAGGCATTTCAAATGGCAACTTTCTGGCTTTAAGAAACACTAAAAGAAATAAAGATAAATAATTCTGGTGGCCAGTAACAGTTAGATTTATAGAACAAACTCAGGGAATAAAATTATGGAATCATGAAAAACAAACAAAATAACACTCCAACACATCACTAGTACTTTGTTGCACCACCTCTGGCTTTTATAACTGCTTGCAGTCTCTGAGGTATTGACTTAATGAGTGATAAACAGTACTCTTCATCAATCTGGCTCCAGCCTTCTCTGATTGCTGTTGCCAAATCATCTTTGCAGGTTGGAGCCTTGTCATGGACCATTTTCTTTAACTTCCAGAACAGATTTTCAATTGGATTGAGATCCGGACTGTTTGCAGGTCATGACATTGACCTTATGTGTCTTTCTTCAAGGAATTTTTTCACAGTTTTTGCTCTATGGCAAGATGCATTATCATCTTGATAAATGATTTCATCATTCCTAAACACCCTTTCAATACATGGGATAAGAAAAGTGTCCAAAATTTCAATGCAAACCTGTGCATTTATTGAAGATTTAATGACAGCCATCTCCCCAGTGCCTTTACCTGACATGCAGCCCCATATCATAACTGACTGTGGAAATTTGCATGTTTTCTTCAGACAGTCGTCTGCCTAAATCTCATTGGAACGGCACCAAACAAAAGTTCCAGCATCACCACCTTGCCCAATGCAGATTCGAGATTCATCACTGAATATGACTTTCATCCAATCATCCCCAGTCCACGATTGTCTTTCCTTAGCCCATAGTAACCTTGTTTTTTTGTGTTTAGGTGTTAGAGATGGCTTTCTTTTAGCTTTTCTGTATGTAAATCCCATTTCCTTTAGGCGGTTTCTTACAGTTCGGTCACAGATGTTGTTGACTCCAGTTTCGTCCCATTTGTTCCTCATTTGTTTTGTTGTACATTTTCTGTTTTCAAGGCATATTGCTTTAAGTTTTCTGTCTTGACGCTTTGATGTCTTCCTTGGTCTACCAGTATGTTTGCCTTTAACCACCTTCCCATGTTGTTTGTATTTGGTCCATGTTTTAGACACAGCCGACTGAACAACCAACATCTTGTGCAACATTGCGTGATGATTTACCCTCTTTACCTACATACTAACAAGCAGATTTAATCTGATGCAGGTGTTAGTGTTTGTAATGAAAATTTACAGGGCGATTCCATAATTTTTTCCTCAGAATTGAGTGATTCCATAATTTATTCCCTGTGCTTGTTCTATAAATCTAACTGTTACTGGCCACCACAATTATTTTTCTTGATTTCTTTTAGTGTTTCTTAAAGCCAGAAAGTTGCCATTTGAAATGCCTTTAGTTTTTGGCCATGTCTGTGATTTGCTTTTTTTCTACAATAAACAACTGAAGGAACATCCTCAGGGACTGGTGATTCCATAATTTTTGCCAGGGGTTGTAGAACTCCCCCCAAAAATAACACCACACCTTTCCAAACACTTGCCAACTGGGCCAATTCTGACACACACATACAGTTCTTATAAGTTTACATACCCTGGCAGAATTTATGATTTCTTGGCAATTTTTCAGAGAATATGGATAACAAAAAACTTTTTTCACTCATGGTTAGTGTTTGGCTGAAGCCATTTATCATCAATCAATGGTTTGCTCTTTTTAAATCATAAATCACAACAGAAACTACCCAAATGACACAGAAAACACAGAATTGTTGACATTTTTGCAGATTAAAAAAGAAAAACTGAAATATCACATGGTCCTAAGTATTAAGACCATTTGCTCAGTATTTAGTAGAAGCACTTTTGATCTAATACAGCCATGAGTCTTTTTAGGAAAGATGCAAAAAGTTTTTCACTCCTGGATTTGGGGATCCTCTGCCATTCCTCCTTGCAGATCCTCTCCAGTTCTGTCATGTTGGATGGTAAACGTTGGTGGACTGCCATTTTTAGGTCTCTCCAGAGATGCTCAATTGGGTTTAAGTCAAGGCTCTGGCTGGGCCATTCAAGAACAGTCACGGAGTTGTTGTGAAGCCACTTCTTCGTTATTTTAGCTGTGTGCTTAGGGACATTGTCTTGTTGGAAGGTAAACCTTCGGCCCAGTCTGAGGTCCTGAGCACTCTGGAGAAGGTTTTCGTCCAGGATATCCCTGTACTTGGCCGCATTCTTCTTTCCCTCAATTGCAACCAGTCGTCCTGTCCCTGCAGCTGAAAAACACCCTCACAGCATGAGGCTGCCACCATCATGCTTCACCGTTGGGACTGTATGGACAGGTGATGAGCAGTGCCTGGTTTTCTCCACACATATCGCCTAGAAATAAGGCCAAAAAGTTCTATCTTGGTCTCATAAGACCAAAGAATCTTTTTTCTCACCATCTTGGGAGTCCTTCAGGTGTTTTTTTTTTTTTTTAGCAAACTCCATGCGGGCTTTCACGTGTCTTGCACTAAGGAGAGGCTTCCGTCGGGCCACTCTGCCATAAAGTCCCGACTGGTGGAGGGCTGCAGTGATGGTTGACTTTCTACAACTTTCTCCCATCTCCCGACTGCATCTCTGGAGCTCAGCCACAGTGATCTTTGGGTTCTTCTTTACCTCTCTCACCAAGGCTCTTCTCCCCCGATAGCTCAGTTTGGCCAGACGGCCAACTCTAGGAAGGGTTCTGGACGGCCCAAACGTCTTCCATTTAAGGATTATGGAGGCCACTGTGCTCTTAGGAACCTTAAGTGCAGCAGAAATTTTCTTGTAACCTTGGCCAGATCTGTGCCTTGCCACAATTCTGCCTCTGAGCTCTTCAGGCAGTTCCTTTGACCTCATGATTCTCATTTGCTCTGTCATGCACTGTGAGCTGTAAGGTCTTAAGGGCCGTACACACGATCGGACTTTTTGACAACAAACATGCAAATTAGCTGTTTTGGAGCAACATCCGACCGTGTGTACGCTCCATCGGACAAACTTTTTCAGTTTCCATCGGACTTTTGTTGGCTGTGCGAACGGACAAACTTTCCAGCAACAAAAGTCCGATGGAGCAAAGTCCGATCGTGTGTTCACAAAGCCATCGGACTTTTGTACAAACTACAGTACGCGGCAGCAAGAATGTTTCCAGCGTGATCGGATTGCGCTGGTTCTCGGCGGCAGGGTACTGTACATCTCGCGCTAGCTGCAATACGAAAAACACATTTTCCTACTGCGGCGGGCGCGAGGGAATTCCCCTCTGGGGAATACCAAGCCCTTCGGTCTGGTATGGATTTTAAGGGGAACCCTCCTACGCCGAAAAAACGGCGTGAGGGTCCCCCCCAAATCCATACCAGACCCTTATCCGAGCACGCAGCCTGGCCGATCAGGAAAGGGAGTGGGGACGAGCGAGCGCCCCCCCCCCCCCCTCCTGAGCCGTACCAGGCCGCATGCCCTCAACATGGGGGTGGGTGCTTTGGGGGAGGGGGGCGCCCTGTGGGCCCCCCACCCCAAAGCACCTTGTCCCCATGTTAATGAGGACAAGGGCCTCTTCCCGACAATCCTGGCCGTTGGTTGTCGGGGTCTGCGGGCGGGGCGCTTTTCGGAATCCGGGAGCCCCCAGATCCCGGCCCCCCACCCTATGTGAATGAGTATGGGGTACATGGTACCCCTACCTATTCACCTAGGGAAAAAAAAGTGTCAAAAAAAAAAAAAAAAAAAACCACACAGTACACGGGTTTTTAAAGTAATTTATTAGGCAGCTTCGGGGTCCTCTTCCGACTTCAGGGGTCTCTCCGGCGTCTTCTCCCGGTGTCCGCATCTTTTGCCAGCGGTGGTCCGGACCGTCTTCTTCCCTCTTCTCTTCCAGAGATGTTGACACGACGCTCTCTCCAGCCAGAATGGTCTCTGTGCGCTCCGCAACGGATTTATATCCGCCCCCTATGACATCACAGTCCCGGGGCATGCTGGGACTGTGAGGTCATAAGGGGGCGTGGTTATATGATGACATGCGGGATGCTTTGGGGTGGGGGGGCCGCCTCCTTCCCCCAAAGCACCCACCCCCCATGTTGAGGGCATGCGGCCTGGTACGGCTCGGGGGGGGGGGGGGGGGGGGGGGGTGGGGGAGGGGTGGGGGGGTGGAGCTCGCTCGTCCCCACCCCCTTTCCTGACCGGCCGGGCTGCGTGCTCGGATAAGGGCCTGGTATGGATTGGGGGGGACCCCCACGTCGTTTTTTCAGCGTAGGGGGTTCCTCTTAATATCCATACCAGACCTAAGGGTAAGACCTAAGGGTAAGATAGGTCTGGTAAGACATATACATACATACATACATACATATATATATATATATATATATATATATATATATATATATATATATATATATATATATATATATATATATTTTTTTTTTCTTCATACACACACACGAGGTTACAGCACATGATTTCTGCTTGTTGACTGGTTGCTTGAGATTACTGTACATCAACATTGCTCACTGGTTGCTAGAGGTTACAGCACATCATCTCCTCTACGCCTGCACACCATGGACTGCGGAGGTGAGTGGACCCATTAATAGACAGAAAACTCCTAGGGATCCTAGGACTCCTGGGATCAGTGGCAGTGCTGAGGGGAGGGTGTGATCAATGGCAATGCTGGTTTTTTTTTTTTTTTTTTTTTACTGACTAACAATATAAAAAAAAGGAGTTTCAACACTGGCCATCAATGCAATATGGGTTTATACTGACCATTAATGTAATAGAAGCATTCACAGTAATCACCAATGTAAGGAGAGATTTACACTGACCACCAATGTAAGGGCGAGATTCACACTGGCCACTAGTGTGAATGAAAGGATTCTACACCAAGCAGCAATGTAAAGAGAAGATTTACACTGACCACCAATGTAACCGAGACATTTAGCCTGCATTCACATTTGCGTGTGTCGGGAATGCATGCAAAATCGCTTTCCTGACACTCAAGAAACATGCTTTGCCTCAGCAGATACACAGCAGTGATATACATGATTACACACATGAATATATTATGATATACACATGAATACTGCCTCCATTTACATATGAATGCTGCCTGTCTGCCACTATTTGCATATGAATGCCATCGCTATTTACATATCAATGCTATTATTTGCATGTAAACACAGGATCTGCAGGGGAGTCATCTGTACACAATAGGGCAGAGCTGGGCGGCATTAGTAACAGAACTTCACACTGAGATATCAGGACACAGCACTGGACTAAAACCTCAAGGGATAAGGGGATTTAAACTGGGATAGTTGACAAGTATGAGGCAGCTGCTTTGGGCCCCACAACAATGACAAGGCCCTCGGCAACTGCCCCTTTTGCCCTGCATTAAAGACTGCCCTGCGTGATATTTGCTCAGTGGTTTTTCAAATGCAGGTTTTGTTTTTTTTTTTTTAGAAAAGTATACCTTTAAGTTTTTCTTTGTATAGAAACACAAAATATAAAATACAACATTTTTGGTAAAATGTAAAAGATGGCGTTACTCCAAGTAAATAGATACCCCAACATGTCACGCTTTAAAATTGCGCCAAAACTATGGTACTTAAAATGCTCCATAGGGTGACGCATTTATAATTTTTGCAGGTTACCAGTTTAGGGTTACACAGGAGGTCTGGTGCTAGAATTATTGCTCTGACGTTCGCAATGATACCTCACATGTGTGGAGCGATCACCATTTACATATGCATTCCTTTTTGCGCATAAGAACCTATTAGACCCCAAATCTCTCCTCTGGCCTCCAACGCAACTGATCAGGCACAGATCATCAGTCTTAGCTGCTTTCCTGGCAGCTAACAGCCAAGTAAACAGAGAGGTGGAACTGGAGGCAACAAAATTCTCATCACTTACGGTTTCTGGGGTCACAGAGAGGGAAGAACATCATCAGTTCCTCTCTCACCGAGCGCTCAGATGGCAGAGCCCAGGGAGAAGCGGTGGCAGGAGGGGACCACAGTTCACCACCCACAGAAGTGCTCAGCCACTCTAATCCCTTCCGCATTAGAGGGAACCACTGGCTGCAAATTTTAATACCGGGATAAAGCCTGTACCTGCAGGTATCATCAAGGTATGACCATCACAAACCGAGAACGTCATATGACAGCCTATGGTCGGCAAGTGGTTAAATCAGGATCCACTTCTCTTGGTTTCAACAATGGTCTGAGTTCCATTAGGTATAGGTCCCATGAAACTCAGAATTTCCAATGTCACTTCAATGCTGTAGTAGCCACATGACAGCTATGGAATCCAGAGTTCATGTGTAACCAGTACAAAGCAGCACATCAACAAGTCTTGAGGATCTCTAAATACACAATGTTCTAATGTTTAAAATCTGGATTATAGTCTATCAAAATGGACCAACAAGGTCAGAAAGGGAAAAGTCAGGGTGCCATAATTACTACTCTGGTGTTCTAGATCTGGTCCCACAAAACAAACCAGGCAAAAAGGTTAGAGCATACACATACTTACACCTAAAACCTTGCTTAGAGAAACTGGCTTTAGGCTCCAAAAATCCACTGCAGCCTCAAGAATTGGGCAATATGTACAGATGTTTATGATTCTAAACTAAGCAATGAATTCTCCCTGTATTTCTTTCTCCTCCAATTCTGTTCATCTATAGTTACCCTGTATAGAAGATGCACCGCACGTTATTCCTTGGCCACAACACACTAACCATAGGCAGCCTCCTAGAGGCTGTACAGCACTGCCCAATAACAACCTCGACTCCACTTAGCCCACACTATCCTAGTGTTTTAGCAAGAAAAATAGGATAGAGCAAAATCTCAAATAAAAAACAATGAATCGTTCCAGGGAAAAATATGTTGGAGAATGGAGAAATGAAAAAAAAAACTCAAGAAACTGTTTACCAGTCACTGCAGAGAGACTACAAACTAGCCCCCATATGTTGGAGGTGCTACAAGACCCTAAAGACAGACAAACCTCACAAAAGTGAGGGACACTAATTACCAGACTCTCTGCTCTCATCCTAGATTTCAGCTCTATAGAAGGAAAACTCCAAATTCTACTGGAAGAGAAGCCAACGGTGAGAATAGCTGCACAATATGGGACAGCATATTACAGACAAAGACAAAAAACTGTGTGTGTGTGTGTGTGGCGAACACACCAAAAACCTGACAGAGCCATCCCCCGACAAACTTAAAAGCAGGGTTTCCACACAAAAATGGAACTTCCGCTTTTCGGAACCCTCCCCCCCTCCGGTGTCACATTTGGCACCTTTCAGGGGGGAGGGGGGTGCAGATAACTGTCTAAGACAGGTATTTGCACCCACTTCCGGCATAGACTCCCATGGGAGTCTATGCCTCTTCCTGTCCCTCCGTGCTGTCTCCTGGGAAACACACAACTCCCAGGAGAGAGCGGGGACCACTTTGGACGCCCAGCGCGACTCGCGCATGCTCAGTAGGGAACCGGGAAGTGAAGGCGCAACGCTTCACTTCCTGATTCCCTCACCTGGGATGGCGGTGGCAGCTGCCGAGAACCAAACGGGTTCTCGGCGTCGCCTGCCGACATCGCTGGACCCTGGGACAGGTGAGTGGCCATGCATTAAAAGTCAGCAGCTGCAGTATTTGTAGCTGCTGGCTTTTAATATTTTTTTTTAGGCTGATGTAGGTGGACCCCCGCTTTAACTGCGTTGGCAATGCTAGAATATATTTTGGACCTGCTAATAAAGCTTATTTGAAAGAAGATCCTCATCAAATATATGATTTGAAAGCCTGTAGAAATGATGCTGCAATAAAGGTCTTGTCTGTTGGGGGAAGCATAAAGCCTCTCCATGACCTGTCAACTTAGCACAATAACTAAGGGGGTGTAGTCTGGTAGGGCCCCAAGAACTTTCTGCTTCCCATCTTAGCTGGGTAGACTATCTAGGGTTAGAAATGCCACGAGAAGGCTCAACATCTTTTATACGCTGAAAAGGTCACTCACCTAAATTAATTTTTTTCTGAGCAAACGTTCTTCCTATTCATGGACATTTTCAGTTGCACGCATTATACAGTGTATGCATTGACGCATCAGGAAATAGAGATTATTTATTGTCAAACTTGCTACAAAGGGAAAAAAGGAAAATACATACAACATACATACCCTAGAAGTACAAATTACTTCACGTAAATTGATGTTCATCCAGTTGTCACAGCTAACCAAGTGCCCATTGTAAGTTTCTCCATTCTTTAATTCAACCAACTAATCAAGAAAAGAAAAAAAATTTAACTTTTTTTTTTAAGATTACTACAACTAAGAAAGACCACAAACTGCATAAACATGGTGGTAAAACATGAAATAAAATGTCTAAACACAAAAACACACCATACCTCTAAAGCCATACATGGATCAAAATTCTGCTGGTTCAGCAGGTACCGGCTGAATTTCGATCTATGTATGAGCAGGCTAATTGTACCAAACTCGATCCTATTGATTGACTTGGGTACAACCACCCTATTGGATTTTTCTACATTATTACTGCCAGCGGCTGAGAAGGCTCCCTGCGCCCCCCACTGGCAGAATACAAAAAAAAAAAAAAAACAAAAAAAAAAAAAAAACAAAAAAACAAAAAAAAAAAAAAAAAAAAAAAACACGATTTAGTTTCTCTCATCACCTCAACATGAATACACCCCCCCCCCCTGTGTTGTTTATTTCCTACCATTCTCACCGGTAAGCCTGGGCAATGACAATGCAGTTTGTGTGGTTGGCCATAGAGGTGAGCAGAGAACAGATTTTTTTTTTTTTGGAAAGCATCAGATTAGTGATTTTTTTTTTTTTTTTGGTCTGATGCTTTCAAGGTAGAAAATGTTTTTTTTTTTTTAAAGGGGCCTTGTTCCCCCAGCACAGAGGCGAACGCATATGTAAATGGTATTTACACATGTGACGTATAGCTGCAAACTTTATAGCGAGAGCAATAATTTTAGTGCTAAACTGGTAATCTGTAAAAATTTTGAAGCGGCGCCTTCGGAGATTAAGTATGGGGGTATTGGTATATTTGGGGGGTTCCAAGTAACTTTCTATCAATAAATACTTATTTTACCTTGTAAACAAGAGTGTCAGAAGAAGGCCTGGTCTTAAAGGGGTGGTAAAGGCAGAAGGTGTTTAATCTTACTGCATTCTATGCATTAAGATAAAAAAACCTTCCGTGTGTAGCAGCTGCCCCAACACCCCCTAATTACTTTCCTGAGCCCCTTCTCTCTCCAGCGATGTCCACGAATGTCCTCCTGATTGCCCAAGACACAGCAGTGAACAAAATAACAAAAACAAACCTAACAGGGTTTAGGGTTGTAGACCTACCTTTTTTTTTTTTTGGAAAGAATAAGGGAGCACGTATTGCCTTTAGTTATACTTTGAAAAAGCCAACTGAAACCCAAGTACTTTAACCACTTGCCACCGCGCTATAGCCGAATGACGGCTACAGCGCGGCCGGCTAGTTCCGGGAGGCAATCATATGACAGCCCTGTGATCACGCCCGCTGTGGGGCGCTCTGTGATCAGTGTGTCCTCCAGCCACTGCTTTTGACAAATTGGAGGTGTAGAGCCAAATCAGCAGCTCTTTACCACATAATCAGCTGTGTCCAATCACAGCTGATCATGAATGTAAACAGAAGCAGAAAGTGCTGAAAGCTGAAAATTGGTCTGGGCAGGAAGGGGGTGAAAGTGCTCAGTAGGCAGGTGGTTAATATAGGCTCAAAAAGACTACATACCATAGGATGGTTTTGCGCCGTCTTCAACAGAGATAAAGGAAGCTGCAAAACAAAAACACATTGTACAACATAAATGAAAGTGTAATAAATTTAAAAATCGTCATATTGTGCATTAACCAGTGCAAACCAGACCCTATTTAGTGGGCTTCTGAATCTTGAGTTTTTCCAGAAACTAGAAATGGTTGAACAGGAAATATGCAGCTTAATGGTAAACTCCAAGCAAACATCTAAAAGAGCATTTCAAATAAATAAGTGCTGTTCTAACTACCAAATGGCCTATAATTCACCTATCCTATTTTTTATTTTATTTTTTATACAGACACCCTTTCCAGACAGCACAATCTAGACCTGAAAGCAGGCTAGACTGCAGCTAAGTAAAGACAGCGAGAAAAAAAAACAAACAAATTAAAAAAACACACACAACAAAAACACCCAAATATGAAAATCAGCCTTGGAAGATTCCCATCTATCTCCTGCAAGCACAATAATCACAGTATTTATCAGCGTAAAACACACACTTTTCTTACCCTGAAAATATAGGGTAAAACTGTGCCTGTGTGTTATGTGCGGATATATTTTTTTAACAACATGGGGGGGGTTGTTTCCTGCCCCGGGTGTCACAACTGGGAGGGTGTCAGGCCGGCCACCCCGCCTCTCCTGGCCCTGGGACAGCGCTGCCATACTTTAAAAAAAAAAACAAAAAAAAAAAAAACAAAAAAAACTTTAGAAAACATTACTGCCAGCCCTTTCTTATAAAATGCTCCTCCTGTATCACGGGGGAAGGAGGGGAGGGAAGGAGGGGAGGGAAGGAGGGGAGGGAAGGAGGGGAGGGAAGGAGAAAAAAAGTCATGTGACCATTAATGAAACAGCAGAGGAGAGTCACATGACCGGGTCCACAAGTGAGCGCCGTTAATTGAGGTATATAGAAGCTGTGTTTTACAATGACAGTGACACAGGAGGAGCAGTGCATGAGAAGGAGCTGGCAGTGATGTTTTCTCAACTTTAGAGTAGGCTGGCAATGCTGTCCCAGGAGACTTGGGGTCTCCTCGGAGTGCGGGGGGGGGGGGGGGGGGGGGGGGGTTACGACGACTTCTAATGAAAGGGGGCTGTGTGCAGAGCTGTGCAGGGGGTCCGTGTGCTGTGGAACGTTTTTTCCTGAAACTTCCCTCTCATAAGTTAGGGTGCATGTTATATGCCGATAAATACGGTGATCAGTGAGTGGAACAGTTATATTTTTCAGGGTGGATTTGATTTAACCACTTTAGCCCCGGACCATTATGCTGCCTAAAGGAACAGAGGACTTTTTCCAATTTGGCACTGCGTCGCTTTAACTGCTAATTGCGCGGTCATGCAATGCTGTACCCAAACGAAATTTGCGTCCTTTTCTTCCCACAAATAGAGCTTTCTTTTGATGGTATTTGATCACCTCTGCAGTTTTTATTTTTTGCGCTATAAATGGAAAAAGACCGAAAATTTTGAAAAAAATGATATTTTCTATTTTTTGTTATAAAAAAATCCGATAATCTCAATTTTAGCCATACATTTAGGCCAAAATGTATTCGGCCACATGTCTTTGGTAAAAAAAAAAAAAAATAAAAAAAAAAAAAAGTCAATAAGTGTATATTTATTGGTTTGCGCAAAAGTTATAGCGTCTACAAACTAGGGTACATTTTCTGGAATTTACACAGCTTTTAGTTTATGACTGCCTATGTCATTTCTTGAGTTGCTAAAATGGCAGGGCAGTACAACCCCCCCCCCCCAAATGACCCCATTTTGGAAAGTAGACACCCCAAGGAAATTGCTGAGAGGCATGTTGAACCCATTGAATATTTATTTTTTGTCCCAAGTGATTGAATAATGACAAAAAAAAAATATTTACAAAAAGTTGTCACTAAATGATATATTGCTCACACAGGCCATGGGCCTATGTGCAATCACACCCCAAAATACATTCAGCTGTTTCTCCTGAGTACGGGGATACCACATGTGTGGGACTTTTTGGGAGCCTAGCCGCGTACGGGGCCCCCGAAAACCAATCACCGCCTTCAGGATTTCTAAGGGCGTACATTTTTGATTTCACTCCTCACTACCTATCACAGTTTTGAAGGCCATAAAATGCACAGATGGCACAAAACCCCCCCAAATGACCCCATTTTGGAAAGTAGACACCCCAAGCTATTTGCTGAGAGGCATGTTGAGTCCATGGAATATTTTATATTTTGACACAAGTTGCGGGAAAGTGACAAAATTTATTTTTTTTTGCATAAAGTTGTAACTAAATGATATATTGCTCACACAGGCCATGGGCATATGTGGAATTGCACCCCAAAATACATTAAGCTGCTTCTCCTGAGTATGGGGATACCACATGTGTGGGACTTTTTGGGAGCCTAGCCGCGTACGGGGCCCCGAAAACCAATCACCGCCTTCAGGATTTCTAAGGGTGTAAATTTTTGATTTCACTCTTCACTGCCTATCACAGTTTCGGAGGCCATGGAATGCCCAGGTGGCACAAACCCTCCCCCCAAATGACCCCATTTTGGAAAGTAGACACCCCAATTTATTTGCTGAGAGGCATGGTGAGTATTTTGCAGCTCTCATTTGTTTTTGAAAATGAAGAAAAGAAAAAACATTTTCTCTTCTTTTTTCAATTTTCAAAACTTTGTGACAAAAAGTGAGGTCTGCAAAATACTCACTATACCACTATACCTCTCAGCAAATAGCTTGGAGTGTCTACTTTCCAAAATGGGGTCATTTGGGGGGGGGGTTTGTGCCACCTGGGCATTCCATGGCCTACAAAACCGTGATAGGCAGTGAAGAGTGAAATCAAAAATTTACGCCCTTAGAAAGCCTGAAGGCAGGGCTTGGTTTTCGGGGTTCCGTACACGGCTAGGCTCCCAAAAAGTCTCACACATGTGGTATCACCGTACTCAGGAGAAGCAACAGAATGTATTTTGGGGTGTAATTTCACATATTCCCATGGCATGTTTGAGCAATATATCATTTAGTGACAACTTTGTGCAAAAAAAAAATTAATTGTCTCTTTCCCGCAACTTGTGTCACAATATAAAATATTCCATGGACATGACTCTCAGCAAATAGCTTGGGGTGTCTACTTTCCAAAATGGGGTCATTTGGGGTGGTTGAACTGTCCTGGCATTTTATGCACAACATTTAGAAGCTTATGTCACACATCACCCACTCTAACCACTTGAAGACAAAGCCCTTTCTGACACTTTGTTTACATGAAAAAAATATTTTTTTTTTGCAAGAAAATTACTTTGAACCCCCAAACATAATATAGTTTTTTAAAGCAAATGCCCTACAGATTAAAAAGGTGGGCGTTTCATTTTTTTTTTCCACACAGTATTTGCGCAGCGATTTTTCAAAACGCATATTTTGTGGAAAAAACACACTTTTTAAAATTTTAATGCACTAAAACACACTATATTGCCCAAATGTTTGATGAAATAAAAAAGATGATCTTAGGCCGAGTACATGGATACCAAACATGACATGCTTTACAATTGCGCACAAACGTGCAGTGGCGACAAACTAAATACATTTTTAAAAGCCTTTAAAAGCCTTTACAGGTTACCACTTTAGATTTACAGAGGTCTACTGCTAAAATTACTGCCCTTGATCTGACATTCGCGATGACACCTCACATGCATGGTGCAATTGCTGTTTACATTTGACGCCAGACTGATGCTTGCGTTGGCCTTTGCGCGAGAGCAGGGGGGGGACAGGGGTGCTTTTTTTTTTTTTTCTTATTTTTAAACTGTTCCTTTCATTTTTTTTTTTTTTTTTATCATTTTTATTGTTATCTCAGGGAATGTAAATATCCCCTATGATAGCAATAGGTAGTGACAGGTACTCTTTTTTGAAAAAATTGGGGTCTATCAGACCCTAGATCTTCTCCTCTGCCCTCAAAGCATCTGACCACACCAAGATCGGTGTGATAAAAGGCTTTCCCAATGGCGCTGTTTACATCCGGCGAAATCTAAGTCATGAAATGCTCGTAGCTTCCAGTTTCTTAAGCCATAGAGATGTTTGGAGCCACTCTGGTCTCTGATCAGCTCTATGGGCAGCTGGCTGAATCACCGGCTGCATTCTCAGGTTCCCTGTTGAGACAGGAGAGCCAGAGAAAAACACGGAAGACGTTGGGGGGGGGGGGGGGCATTCCCTCCCACTGCTTGTGAAAGCAGTCTAGAGGCTAATTAGCCCCTAGGATTGCTTTTACATGAAAGCCGACCGCTGGCTGAAAAGAATGATACCTAAACCTGCAGGCATCATTCTGGTATAACCACTCAAAGTCGTGAATGGCGTACCTGAAGACAAAAAAATGGTTAACAATAAAACACAGTAAACGGTAAAGTATAAAAAAATTGCATACCTGAAAAGCAAACATGATAAAACATTGCAGAATAGAATACAGTAAAAAAAGAGCAGAACAATAGAGAGAGAATAGAGAACAATAAAACGACAACTATTTTTTTATATATTTTTTGTTTTACACTTTTTTTGTAACTGTAATTTTATAACTGTAACCGGTTCCAGGTTTGGGTCTCCCAAAATGCGATGGCATCTTGGGAGACCCTGTGAAAGTGTGCCTAGTCTGTGCAATGCTGTACCCTACGCTAATACTCAACTAGTGAATGGTAGCGTTCAAAACATTCACCAATGCAAAGACCAGGATTGTCAGGACAGGAGGGACATAATAGCGTGTGTCACGCCTATATCCGGGCTTGCTGTTGACACATCTTTTTGGGGGGGGGGGTTTGTTGGGTAGGGGTACTCGGGAGGACATAAAAAAAATGCCTCATGCAGCCGACTGCATTTGGTTGGGGATGTGAATGGGGGAAGTACGGGCACTGCAGAAGTGGTGGGTTCCCAATTAGGATTGGCGAATGCAGCAGGAAGGGCATTATGGGCACGACGGGCCTGTTTGTCATCTTCTTGGTGGCAGCGGGACACTACTTGTGCTTGCCACCTCACCAGCTTGAACTGTACTTCTGGGACTCGCCACGTCACCAAGTGTTACTGCAGTGCTGGTTTGACTACGACTGGGGTGTACTAGGCCGCTGGCGCTTGCCAGTTCACCAAAACGCTACCAAAAAAAACTGTTAGCGATCGCAGAGATCAGGCCTGACTCTGCGAATGCTGCAGTTATGCATTTAGTGTTTTGTAAGTGACAGTGATCGATCGATACTGCACTTGGGTGGGCTGGGCGGAGGGGCAAAACGCAGGTGCTAGCAGGTATCTGGGCTGATCCCGCTAACGCTGCGTTTTTGGGAACCCTAAACTGCTGGGAACGCTAGTATAGATCTGATCGGATATTGATCCGTACAGATACTATACCACTAAGGGAGGCGTATGCTGCGTGCGTGTTAGCGGTACTGGCGCTAATCTGACGCTGCCTGGGGTGACGCATATCACCGCCGGGCGATCAGGGGGCTAAACCTTATTCGTTAATAAACGGCGGGTGCCCTGACACTATAGAAATTAAACGAACTAACCAGCATCACCCGTAACAGTTATACGGTGATCAGTGGTGAAAGGGTTAACTAGGGGGCAATCAAGGGGTTAAAACCTTTATTAGGTAGTATATGGGGGTCCCTGTCTCTATAAAAACGCTGACGGCGAACCTAAATATTTACGTCCCTAACTAGCGTCACCAGTGACACTAATACAGCGGTCAGACAAATGATCGCTTAGTGACACTGGCGACAGGGGGTGATCAAGGGGTTAAAACTTTATTAGCCCCCATTCAGGGCCAATCCTAGGGTCACAGACACCTGGGTGTAAAAATATTTCTGGCTTACCACACATGGGCGTGGTAATCATACTATCTCCTCCCCTTTACAAATGTTTCTATGGCAATGACTCAAACACAGAGATGCTCCCCTAAGGAGTCTTCGTTACCCTGGGATCCTCCCATGAGCTCTTAACAATAAACAAAACACAGGAAGAGAGACTACTCAAATGGGACCTGGAGGGGAGTCTCTAATGGACACAAAAAGGGCCTCTGTTAGAGAGTGTGTTAGAAAGAGCCCCCCAGACATGATACAGGAGATGGTCAGAGATTGCAGACATGGTGCCCACCAAATGCAGCCTACCACAGCCACAAGTCCCAGCATAGGATGATGCCATATCTCAGTCGCCCACAGAGGGCACTACCCAGCATAGTGGGCTGTCACCAGTCGTCCACACACAGCATGAGGAGATTGAAGCCTTCCACCCCACCCCCAATACACTCACTCCCTGGCTGCCATACATTGCACCTCTCCCCACTCTCTTCCTGGGGGGGCACAGTGCACCCCCCTAGATTCGGCCATGAGCTGTCCCAACTGCTCCAAAGCTGGGACAAATTTGAAATTACTTTTTTTTTTCCACACGCATGGAGAGGAGGAGAGAGGGGAGCACCCTGGTACTTAGACGCCCCCCCTCTGCAGCGCACTTCACGCACTCAGCCAGGATCGGCCCTGGTCGCATTCACTTTTATTGGAGGGCTAGTGATGCGGCAGTGACACAACAAGGTGAAGGACGTGGCGGCAGCAGGTGAGTGGATGCCCGCTAATAGGCACTGCCATGATGGATCTGAAATGACAGGTGCTCTTTAAATGTAAGGACCTATTCTTACTGGTAGTTATTATAACAACAACAGGATTTATATAGCGCCAACAGTTTATGCAGCGCTTTACAATATAAAATGGAGACAATACAGTTATAATACAAGAGGATTAGGAGGGCCCTGCTCAAAAGAGCTTACAATTGGTAGTTAGAATCTTTCATATTTGCAAACAAAATGAAGGTTTCCTATTTAGAATAATAAGCTGTCAGGTTAGTAAAACAGCGATAACAGATTCACAGTTTGAAGTGTACATACAGTTGTGCTCATAAGTTAACATACCCTGGCAGAATTTATGATTTCTTGGCCATTTTTCAGAGAATATAACACAAAACATTTTTTTCCCTCATGGTTAATGTTTGGCTGAAGCCATTTATTATCAACTGTGTTTACTCTTTTTAAATCACGACAGCAAACAAATGACCCGGATCAGAAGTTTACATACCCTGGTGATTTTGGCGCGCGCGCGTGTGTGCGTCTCTCCTTTAACACTGCCCTTTCCAAAGATGCTGTTTGCAGGTGGTTTTTTTTCCTCCTGCCAGCGCACCGCTCTAGTGTGAAAGCCCTCGGGCCCATGGACCAATCTTAAATGGCCGCGCCCATGTTGGAGACAATACTCCATAATGGCCGATAACACACTTCCTGTCTCTGTACATAAATTGATTTGGCTTAGAACCAATCCTGTCACCCTGATGAAGACACGTGGTGTGTCGCAATGCATAGGAAGTGATCGGATGCTACGAGAACTGGAAGTGTTGTAAGAGGCGCCTGTAACACCGTTACTGATCTGCCATTTTTTCATTATATAACTGTAAGCGCCCATTTTTGGCCCCCTTTTTAATTAATAAACTTGCTTGTTCATACGTTACTATGGAAAATTCTTTTTCATCCCCTACATATACCGGCTATGTGTGAACACCCATGTTGATAAACTGGGAGCCAGCACTTGGAACGCAGGACCAGGAGAGGCACTATTCACTTTTATTGAACCTTGGGAGGTTCCCCCCAGTCGCATTAACCTTAGAGCCATATACCACCTGTATGGAGGTAAGAGTGTAGAGAGCACTGTGTGGTACACACGAAGATCCCACATTGGAGCTTATTCACTGAAGATACCGATTGAATGCACTTTTTCTTCTTTTCTGACTAACTGACCACTATCCTAGACATTTTGATAGCCTCTGATTTTGATCATCTGGGACTAAATGAACCATCCGTTATTGATTAACTCAGACAGATTATTCAGTAACAGCCATTTTATTTGTTTTGCACATTATGGTGTTATGTGCACGGTTCTGAAATTTTGCACTGAATTATTGGATTTGATTTTTTGCATAGAACCATTGGACACTGTCACACATATTTAGTTACTTTATTATATTGTTTACTAGAATCATTTGCACAGTGATTATATTTATACCTCATGATTGTTATACAGTTTAGTTTAATTAGTTGAGCTGATCACTTTTTATATACCGTATTTATCGGCGTATAACATGCACTTTTTCCCCCTGAAAATAAGGGGAACGTCGCGGGTGCGTGTTATACGCCGACAGCGTATATCGGAGGGGAACGAGTGCTGCCGGAAATCACCGAGCAGTCATCTCCACTCGGGTTGGCTCTCTGCTCGGCTGGGAACGAGTGCCGCCGGAAATCACCGAGCCGTCATCACCACTCGGCTCTGTGCTCAGGTCGGCTTTCGGCTCGGCACATGCGCTCGGCTCGCCACTTGACTCGACGCTTGTGACATCTGTACACGAGGCAGCGGGAGCTGGCGACTTCTTGCTGGATATCCTGCATCTCCTCCTTCCTATGATAAGGTCTGTGCTCACTTCATTTTACGTCCTCCCTCTCTGCTGTTTATCTCCTGAACTGTATGTAACCCTCGTTTATAATCTCTAGAAATTACCATAAATGAAGTTCTCTCTACATACGAGTTCTTCCCTGTGCTTCTCCAATCACGTTTGAGAACAACAGTCAATAATTCCTTCCCTCTAATCAATAGTGCTGATCTGCGATATAAGAATGCCCTTTGATTTTCTCCTTTCAATCCTGAAGTATCCATAACTGTTCAAAAGACTTTTATCACATGAGAGGCTCATTAATAACTAACTCTCTGTGATCAAAAAAATTGCTGTGGAATGCTGAAAGCTGTGTTTATAAGAGAAGTATGATATGGTCCATAAAAGCAACTTGGGGTCAGTAAAGAGCAGAATAACATAACTAAATAAATTGATGACATGGGAGAAGTAAATGGAGGGCTGCAGATGGGGACAGATTAAGCTGCATTGATGCTCACTGACCTAATTTTGCTTAAAAGTTAGGTTCCCTTTTAAATTGGGGTGCGTGTTATACGCCGATAAATACGGTATTTGTTATGAGTGCACTGTATACACTTTAGATCTAGCTGCAATCTTTAGATATATTATTGTCCATCTAATAGATTCACTTTGATAGTGTGAGGGACTACACTTTATACTCCTTTTTATAGCATTGATTGCTGTATTAATGCCAATGGTCCCAAAAATGTGTCAAAATTGTCCGATGTGTCCGCCATAATCTCGCAGTCAGGATAAAAAAAAAAAAAAAAAAAGTGAAGTTTTGACGTCGTGTTCACCCTGCAATGGTATGGAGACGGGTGAGGGACATCTTCACCTCACTCGTCTCCATACACAGCAAGGGAGACGCCTCCGGTAAGCGGCAGAGGGCACCGGAGCGCAGCAGGCCCCCTCTCCCGCCGCTGATAAAAGTGATCTTGCGGCGAATCAGCTACAGAGACCACTATTATCGGAAACTGGAGCCGGCCTAAGAAGAGGATACCGAGGTTATGGCAGCTAGCTGCTGCCATAACAATGACATTCCACTTCAAATTTAGGACGTATATCGGCGTGCGGCGTTCTGGAAGTGGTTAAAAAAGGGGTATTTTTTTTCTTTTAAAACAAACATGTTATAATTATCTGCTCTGTGCAATGGTTTTGCAAAGAGCAGCCCCGATCCTCTTACACAGAATGCATGAAGGTAAAAAAAAAACAAAAACCTTCAGGCTTTAGAAGCATTTAAACCACAACACTGGTACACTATACACGTTGCAGATTTCTGCACAGAAAAAAATCTGCAGTTTTCTTTGAGCCCTTGCATAGAATTTATGTTTCGTACTTCTGCACAGAAAAATAACCAGTTACACTTACCGGTAACGGTGTTTCTGAGAAGTCTTGCAGGACGGCACCCTGAGAGATGACTGGTCCACCTGACAGGAAACACAATCAATCAAGAGCTTAAAGGCCCCCGCCCCTCCCGATGCTCCTCAGTTGTGACAAAGTATTGACCCACACCAGTGAACGAGAGTGAAAAACATAACCACCACCACACTCTAGACATTGCATCATACCCAAATAGAACGGGTGGGAAGTAGGCCTGCCGTCCTGGAAGACTTCCCAGAAACACCGTTACCGGTAAGTGTAACTGGTTATTTTCTCAAGTCATCTTCCAGGACGGCACCTTGAGAGAAGAGCAAGTAACTCAGGCCTACCTTTAGGGCGGGACCACCGCTTACAGGACCTTCCTGCCAAATGCCAGGTCCTGAGGGGACAGTAACTCCACTCTGTAATGCCTCAAGAACGTGCTCTGGCTTGACCATGTAGCAGCTCTACATATCTGCTCCACCGAAGCTCCGGCCCTTTCCGCCCAGGAGGTTGCCAGAGATCGCGTGGAATGCGCTTTAAGGTTTCTAGGAGCTGCCCTACCGGACTGCTCATAGGCTAAAGAAATGGTATGTTTAATCCATCTAGCTATAGAAGCCTTGGATGCCTGTTGGCCCTTCTTTTGGCCAGAAAAATTAACTAAAAAGGTGGCTGGACCTTCTAAACTCCTTAACCCTTTCTAGGTAGGATAATAAACAGCGTCTGACGTCCAGACAATGAAAAGAAACTTCCCCTTCACTCTTGGGGTTACTACAAAAAGGAAGGTAGCACTACTTCTTGAGTCCTATGGAACTTTGATGCTACCTTAGGAAGGTACAGGGGGTCCTGCCTAAGTATAACCTTGTCCTAGAATAAAGTAAAAAATGGTTCTTTAATAGAAAAAGCCTGAATGTCACCTACTCTCCTAGCTGAGGTGATTGCTAGTAAGAAGGCCAACTTAATGGTCAGCATCCTAAGGGGGATCTGATCTATCGGTTCAAATGGGGCCCTTGTTAACCCATCTAGTACTAGGGTAAGGTCCCAAGGAGGGCACCAAGACATTTAATCAGGGGACAACCTCTCTCTGACCAAGAGAAATCTCTTGATCAGGGGGTGTAATGCCAAACCTTTCTCGAGGAAACAGGACAAGGCTGAGACCTGCGCCTTAAGGGTCTTGGTTGCCAAGCCTAGATCTGCTCCATCCTGGAGAAATTCTAAAATAGCAGGGATCTCTCTTTGTGAAGTCCCTCTCTCCTGACACCAGCGAGAGAAAATCGCCCAGGTCTTGGCGTAAATACACCTTGTGATTGGCTTTCTACTAAGGAGCAGTGTATCCACCACTCTGTCCGATAGGCCCCTCTCCCGCTGGTTCTGCATTTCAAGAGCCAGGCCATCAGCTTGAAGAAGCTGGGGTCTGGGTGGCGGACTGGACCCTGAAGAAGGTCGCACCGGACAGGGAGGTGAAGCGGTGGGGCTATGGACCAATCCTGCAGGGTTGGAAACCAGGCTCTCTTGGGCCACCAAGGGGCTCTCAGAATCAATTTGCTTTCAGAGAGGAACAGTTTTTAAAGAACCCTCGGAATTAACTCCAGAGGGGGAAAGGCATAGGCCAGTCGGAAGTCCCAGACTTGTGCCAATGCATCTATCCCCTCTGAGCCCCTCTCTCGAGCAAGAGAAAAGAATCTCCTTACCCTTCTGCTTTTTCTGCGGGCTAAGAGATCTATTTCTGAAACGCCGACTTATCAGGGAAAAGACCTCTGGATTCAGTTCCCATTCCCCCTGCAGAATCGGCTGCCGACCGAGGTAGTCCGCCTCTACATTTAACGCCCCCTTTATGTGGATTGCGGAGATGGAAAATGCTGCCGTGGCATTGTCTGACAAGACCTGCACCTCCTGGCCCCTGATCCTTCCGCGCTTCGCCTATGGCCAAAAGCTCCCGAAAGTTGGAGGAGGCCCTTCTTTGTTTTGGATCCCAGGACCCCTGAGCTATTAGATCCTCCAGGTGGGCTCCCCACCCCCAGGAACTTGCGTCTGTAGTTATCCTGAGAGGCTGAAGTTGGATCCAAAGGAGACCCCCCTGAAGCCTCTGGGGAAGAAGCCACCAGTGAAGAGAGTTCTTTACTTCGACCGGAATGGCAATCTCTATGTCCAGAGTCTTTTTTCCTGTCCCAAGAGGATAGGAGGAAGTGCTGGAGGGTCCTGGAATGTAGCTGTGCCCAAAAAACTGCTGGGATAGATGCCGTCATCAGACCCAGAACTCTCATGATACCTCTGTAGGAGATGGTTCTTGCCTGTAACAGCAACGTGACTGCTGCTATGAGGCCCTCTACTTTGCCCTGAGGTAGAACTAACTTTTGTTCTGAGGAGTCCACCAGGAAACCTAGATACAACTTTGTCTGGGCAGGAGTCAGCGAGGACTTTTCCCTGCTGACGATCCATCCCAGGGATTCTAAAGTCTCTATTACTCTGGATAGATCCAGAAGTAGTTGATCCCGACTCAGATTGTAAATCAAAATGTCGTCTAAGTAGGAAATCAATGCCACTCCCTGGAGGTGCAAGAAAGCCACCACCTCTGCCATGACCTTTGTGAAGACTCTTGGACTGGATGCCAGTCCAAAGGGGAGGGCCGCGAACTGCCAGTGCTGCACCACCTCTGGAGAGGCAATCGCGAATCTCAGGAAGATCTGATGGTCCTGAAATATGGGGACATGAAGGTAGGAGTCCTTTAAATCTAAGGTCACCATAAACACCTCTTTGAAGAGATGTCTACTGAGAGAATAAACATTCTCCATGCGGAATTTCTTGTAACGAAGAAAAACATTGAGGTTCCTTAGATTTATAAGACGATACTTTCCTGAGGGTTTTGGCACCACAAAAATGTGGGAATAAAACCCCTGACCCTGCTGGCCCACTGGGACAGGTATTATGACCTCCTGACTGGCCAGCTCTTTTATGTTCTGAAGGATTCCTGCCGCCTTGCCGGGATCCCTGGGAAGGCAAGTCAAGAGAAACGTGGGGGGTGGAGGGGAGAGAAACTCCAATCTGTAACCCTCTCTTATAATTTGAAGAACATGGGGGCTCTGAGTGACCCTTTTCCACTGAAAAGGCAAAGTGGGAAAGTCTTCCCCCTACCGGAAAGTCATTTAGGGGCCTTGTCACCTGACTTCTGGCTGGAAAAGAGAACGCCTGATTTTTGCTTGTCTTTTCCAGCACCCCACCGTCTATTAGGGGAGACCTTTTTCTCCGAGAAGCGGTTCTTTGCCTGAGGGCCACGAAAAAAAACGCTTCCTCTCTCCTAGGTTTGGTAGGAAATGTTTTCCCTTTTTCGGTACATCTGGCCAGGGCCTGATCTAGGCCAGCACCAAAAAGGAGAGTCCCTTCAAAAGGGAGACCACATAGATGGGTCTTAGATGAGCTATCCCCATCCCAGGTCTTAACCCAGAGGGCTCGCCTGGCTGAGTTTAGTAAAGCACCTGATTTGGCGGTTGTACGTACTGTCTCAACCGCAGCATCCGCTAAGTATGCGACAGCATTCGCTATGACCTCCAGAGAATCCAAGACCTCTTTGGATTTGGAGGTTCGGGATACGTAGTCCATCAACTTACAGACCCACAAGTCCGCATTCCTTGCAATGCAAGCTGAGGCCAACGCAGGGCTCATAGCCGCAGCGTTAGCTTCCCAGGCTCGGCGTAAAATGGTTTCAGCCCTCTGATCCATTTGATCCTTTAAATTACCGGTATCTTCGAAGGAAAGATCAGACTGCTTAGAAACCTGTGCTAAGGAGGCGTCTAGGAATTTTGAAAAATTTTTCCTCATTCTCCTCAGAAAAGGGGCATCTACGCTTCCATGTTTTATATTTCAGGAGCCTTCTTTCTGGTTCTTTCCACTCCCTTAAGATGACTTCCTTGAGAGCAGATTACACTGGAAGAACCCTGGCCTGAGGTTTAATTAAGCCTCTATACATTTTATCCTGAGCAGACACCTGCGCAGCAGGCTCCTGAATCTCTTCCGAGGCATAAATAGCTTTCAGAAGATCCTCCATGTCGTCAGCAGAAAATATATGCCTGCTAGACCTGGAGTCCTCCCTCCCATCCTCCTCTTGGCTGTCCACCACCCCTTCATCCGAAAACCCCTGATTAGGGGCTTCTGACTCGCACTCTCCCTCTGAATCCTGAGGGAGTGGATACTTCAGAGCATTCGCCCGGTACCTAGACCCCCTAGAGGAGGCAGAGCCCTCCTGGGAAGAGGCATCCTTACTAGAATGAGCCTCTGAATCCCTAGGCTTAAGGGTGGCCTGAAAAAGACTTTAAAGTGGACAGCATCTCAGTTTGCACAGTGAGGAACTCCTTCATAATCTGAGATGTCTCCTTCCCTGTCAATTTCTGTATGCACTTAAAACAGAAGGGCTTTGGATGATCTGGGGGTAATCTGTCATTACAGTTCCCACATCTCTTAGAGCGGGTGGAGGATTTCACAGGATGGCTGGCAACCTCACGGCAATAGCATCATCCCCTGAAAAAAAAAAAAAAAAAAAAAAAAAACACAGGCATAACACTGAGACTCGGGAGGAGAAGAGTTGGGGTACCCTCCCCATCTACACCTCCGGAGACCGGTCAGACTCAACCCCCTGTGGTCTCTTCCATGGCCGCAGACCCTGCAGGTCTCTCCTTCTCATGTTCCATGCTGACTCCAAATCTTGCATAAAGGAACGCAGAGGAGACGTGGGCGCCTGTTCCCTGTGGCTTTTATATCCTGTGTTTGGCTGCATCGCGCTACCGCCGCCATCTTGCTGAAGAACGGAATCGGCACGGCACACCTGATCTGCTGAGGTCACTTCCTGCTGCAATCTTTCCTCTCCCTCCTCTAGAGGAGGAAGTGATGTCATTCCCTGATAATCAGGAAAATGGCGCCGAGCACTCCCAGGACGCCGAGCTGCACTCAGCAAAGGAGACACCGCGCGATACCAGCGAACGGTCGCTCCGGTCGGATGCCCTGGCCAGACTCACTGGGTGGGTGCCACAGTCCTGCTGGGAAGGAAAAAATCCTGCAGCTGCAAAGGTCTAGAAGGAAAACCAACAACTCCTTCATCTGCACGGCCACCGCACAGGTAAGGAAGGGCGACATGAAGATTGGCTCCTGAAGTTCTGGGTACACCACTGTACCCAGGATCCTTCAGCACACAGGGGGGCTCTTCTATGGAAGAAATGCACGGTCACCGCACCAGGGTCCAACTTCTGTTGCCCCCCCGAGAAAAGAATTGGGAGACCCCCCAGGAAGGATGGAAACATCCGGCCGGACACAGCGGCTTCCCAGGCATTTGGTCCGGCTCCCAGGGGGAGACCACCAGCCCCAGGCTTTGGGTCAACAGAAAAATAACAAACTGTTTCGCTGTGGGGAAACACGATCAAAAACTGATGAGCATCGGGAGGGGCGGGGGCCTTTAACCTCTTGATTAATTGTTTCCCCTGTCTGGTGGACCAGTCATCTCTCAGGGTGCCGTCCTGGAGGACGACTTGAGAAAAATAAATAAAAATACCTCACGTGACAGCAGTGCTATGGTGCTAGGCACAAGGCACATAGAAAGAAAACAATTGTGTTTTCTTAGTGTCCTTGAAGAGATCTACCTAAAAAATGCATGTCTTTGTACATGGTGTGAACAAGCCCAAAATTTTCTGTGCAGATCAAATCTGCACCTTTTTTGCATGTATGGTGTAAACGAGGCCTTAAACTATTGCACCCAATGATGTATTTGACATCTGTGCATGGGAATCTAAGAGGCCGACTGTTGGCAGCGATCCAGCATCTGAACAGCCCCCCTACACCACCTATTGACTCCATGGGCCTAGTATGTTCACCACTTCCAGTTTCTGCTGTCACTTTCCCTGCCTGTTAGCGGAATGCAGAGGTGACATCGAGGCCCTGATGCCTCATTAAAGAATCAATTAACGTGATAGACAAAGTTACTGAAACCTTACCTTTTTTTTCCTCTTTACTTTACCAAAATACCTAGTACTTCTATTGCGTTTGCATGCACTATAATTAACCTCAGTGTATTTTTTTTTCCTTTACTGAAAATTGCACTAATCTAGTGTTGCATTAAAAATTGGAACTACAACTATTTTTTTCCATGCTTTCAGAGATTGCAGAATGTTTTGAGGGTTTTACCTTATTTCAAAGCCTAAATTGTGCATTTTAATAATGGTGGAAAAGGTTTCAAGGGGAATTCCAGGCTTTACCTAACCCAGTGATGGGACTGCAGTTAGTGGTTCCACTGGCTGACCATAGAGATGATCGAGAACTGGAATGTCCCTGTACATCTCTATGGTCTAAGAAACTGGAAGTGAGGAGTATATTGTAATTTCTGGTCTCCGTTTTGTGTTTACTGGCTGGTTAATGACTAGTGAGGCAGGTGACATCTTTTAGATTTTACCAATCAGGTATTATATTTTGTTTTTGCGCATTAAATTTTTTTTTTTTGTGGAAAAATACAAAGTGTTTGAAATACTACTCTGTAAATATCATGTGACATAAAAACATGCAACAACCACCATTTTAAGGCTGCAACTAATGATTATTTTCATAATCGATTAGTTGGTCAATTATTGTTTCGATTAATCGGTTAATAACCTTAAAAAAAAGTGTGGTGCATAATTTAGTTAATATGTAAAGTTTAAAAAAAAGCAATGTATTCTTAAATATCTCTATGCAGTAGTAATTATAAACAACCAAATATATGGTTAGGGAGCAAAATATCGAATCCAATGAGAATAACAGACAGAAGAGATATACTGTATATACTATTAGAGGAGATATACTGTATATACTATTAGAAGAGACATACTGTTTTTTGGCCAATTTGTTGTTGGGCAGACTAAAAAAACTCAAATTGCTGCAAAAACCTTTTACATGCTTTTCTGCAGCTTCTCCATTGAAGTAAGCACTGCTTCGCCTTCAAAAAAAAAGTCCCTGACCCTTTCCAAATACGCAGCGGCTGAAAAAAAGCACAGATGTGAACATATCCCATAGGAAACCAAGTTAAATGAACTGTAGTGTGTTTCTGCAAAAAGCACCAAAACACACATAGATGTGAACCAGGTCTAATACGTTTATTAACATAATAGGGTTAAAAAAAACAAAAAAATCAGATAATCTCTACTGTAAGGGGTTCATTCTTTTACTGTAGAACTGTGAAAGTAATATTTACAGTAACGATTATTTGCTCTTTTTGTACTATAAAGGGCTCATTTTATTTTTTTAACCCTATTATGTTACTGGCCGATTAATCAATTATGAAAATAGCAATTGATTAATTTCATAATCGATTAGTTGTTTCAGCCCTACACCATTTTATTCTCCGCTGCAAAAAAAAAAAAAAAATTATATACTGTATGTTTGGGGGTTCCAAGAAGTGAAAATGGTCAGAATAGGCTTGGGAGGCAAGTGGTTGAAAGTACACCCTCCTAAAACCAATGCTGACTAACCTGTGTAAGCAAGATGTATATACTTATTTTCAGGCCGCTCTGATTGCCCCCTGTGTTAGCCAGTGGCAGCTACAGAGGAGAGGAGTGAGCACCAACAGCAGCTAGTAATGCCTGGGAGAGGCGATATCACCTAGACTCTAGAGCTGGGGTCAGCAACCCGTCGATCATGATCCAACAGTTGACCGCGAGTAGGGGACTGGTATATCGCATGTTTGTTCCTGCCTTGTCGAACTGCAACTGGCCGAGCTGCGAAGGAAAGCTGCGAGTACTGGGAACCTGTCAAAAGCCATTAAAATTACTCTCCACCCCCACAGCATGCCCTCTGCTTTGCATGGGAAGCTTCTGCATTCTATGCAGCAAGGGTTGGGCTGCGGGTCCTGGAAAGTCTCTGCCGCCAATGACAGTATGTGTGGGAGCTGCATGTATCTGCCGCTGCTGACATCGGCTGGGGCCTGGCTCTTTCGGAAGGCACCTAAGCTGGAGTGCATTGTGCTGACCCCTACCTCCGTCCATCCTAGGTGCTTATGGCTGACATCATGTGGGATGGACGAGAGAGGAGGGCTGTCTGGGGTCAGCACAACCACAGTTAGATCTGCCACTGTAGTTGCATCAGGCAACAATGTTTTCGGTCATCCTGAGCCCCCAGTGGTGTACTCTCCAAAATCCTCAGTAATGTGCCTCCTGATACCCAGCATACCAGTGGAATAACACCGCCCCCCCCCCCCCCCCAGGGCCTCCAGTGGCATGTTCCCCTAATCACCCCATACCATGCCCTCCTAACCTTCCTGTGCCAGGCCATCCTGAGCCCCCTGTACATTGCTCTGCTGATCACTGCCCTCTCTCCCTACTGACCTCTGCAGTCTGCCCTACCTCCCTACTGACCTCTGCAGTCTGCACACTGCCCTACCTCCCTACCGACCTCTGCCCTACCGACCTCTGCAGTCTGCCCTACCGACCTCTGCAGTCTGCACACTGCCCTACCGACCTCTGCAGTCTGCCCTACCGACCTCTGCAGTCTGCCCTACCGACCTCTGCAGTCTGCCCTACCGACCTCTGCAGTCTGCCCTACCGACCTCTGCAGTCTGCCCTACCGACCTCTGCAGTCTGCCCTACCGACCTCTGCAGTCTGCACACTGCGCTACCGACCTCTGCAGTCTGCCCTACCGACCTCTGCAGTCTGCACACTGCGCTACCGACCTCTGCAGTCTGCACACTGCGCTACCGACCTCTGCAGTCTGCACACTGCGCTACCGACCTCTGCAGTCTGCACACTGCGCTACCGACCTCTGCAGTCTGCACACTGCGCTACCGACCTCTGCAGTCTGCACACTGCGCTACCGACCTCTGCAGTCTGCACACTGCGCTACCGACCTCTGCAGTCTGCCCTACCTCCCTACTGACCTCTGTACACTGCCCTACCTCCCTACTGACCTCTGCAGTCTGCACATTGCCCTACCTCCTACTTACACTGGTCAGAACTCAGAGCAGAAAGCCAGGCTGAAACTAATCGTGTCAGCCTGCAGTACCAGATATTGAGAGGGTGACCAATTACTCCCCAGTCATTGTGAATGAAAGTGAATGTCAAGTTTTTGGCTGAAGCTAACTTTCTAAAGGTAGGCTCCGTTTGTATTTTTACAGTGGCATTAGTTTTAATGATATTTTCTATGTTTTCTCGAGGCCCATTCGTTGTCGGCGCTCCTTCCTCTCCAGCTGCTGCTGGCTGGCACAGGGGATCAGGATCACATGACTGGCCTAGGCAAGTATATACATCTTCCTCATACGGCTTAGTCACAAGAGGTGTTAGGAGGGGACAATTTTAGGTTTAGTTAGGTATAGCCCCGGAATTCTACTTTAAGGTGACTGCAGTTCAGCTGAACGGTTTTCCGTTCCTCTAATGTACCCCACATACATATTAAAGCAGCAAGAGAACATTATCCCCCTACAATGAAAGCTTAGGATTCTGGAACCGTAAACTACACAGCTTTCAGGTAAACATACATAAGCTCGTCTATCCTAATCCTTCTAGTCACACAGTATCAGACAGCTTGTATGATATGAGGACACTACAGCGTGCCTTCATTTCACTCAAGCCGATCTTCCAGTAATCGTTCCCCGCACCTACCATGTTTCACTTTGTCCCGCGTTCCCGACACACACTTCCTGTCTGTTGCTCAGACAACTCACCTACGACAAAAACGTCTGTTTGACTGACAGAACTTTCCACCTATCAACGAGCACGTCTTACGGCCACAAGACAGCATTCCGCATGCGTTTTAGCGTTTAAGCGCTAGAGGCCAGATTACCACTCTTCCGGCGGCCATGTTTAAGGAGACCAGATTTTTTTTTTTTGGGTGGCTTATAAAAGCAAATTCATAGAACACGGCAAACAGAAGGTTATTCAAATATACAATAACACGTGAAAGAAATTCCAGACGTTTTTGGTCTGGGAGAGGTGAATATATAAGGTACTATTCTCTAGATTGAGTTTGAAACTGCAAATGTCTTTGGTTTTCAGTCATGAATATTTATGATGTAAACCAGGGGTAGGCAACCTTTGTGAGGTAGAGACCATGACAACATGGATAACAGCAAAGATGCCGCTGCCTTTTTTTTTTTTAGTTAAAGCAGAGCTCCACCCAAAGGGGGAAGCTCTGCTTGTTTGCTTCCTCCCTTCCGCTGCCACATTTGGCACTTTGGGGGGAGTGGATACCTGTCAAAACCAGGTATCCGCTCCCACTTCCAGGTAAGATGGCCGCAATCCTTGTGCATAGGGATTCCACCTTTTTCTTCAAGCCAAACCTGAACACTTTAGCGGCGCAGGGCACATTTTTTTTGTAGTATATACTATAGCAGTGATGGTGAACCTTGGCACCGTGGTGAACAGTGGGTGTGGCCAAACTGTTCTTGCTGATATCATCACCCCCCCCCCCCCCCAGAGATTTGTGTGTGACTATCTTGGTTACTTGAGGAGTCACAGCCCGGTCTGATTAATGTGTCCGTGTTTCAGTCAGACACATACTTCAAAACCCGGACTGTCTGGGTGAATCCTGGACAGGCGGCAACCCTAGTTGTGCGTCAATCTACAAAATTTCCGGCCTCTCCTCCTTCTCTCCTGCTGCCTTCTGGGAGACACATAGATCCCAGGAGACAGCGGGACAATTCAGAAAGCGCAGCGCGACTCGCGCATGTGCAGTAGGAAACAATTTCCCTTAGTAAAGATGCCGGTGCCTGCACCCAGAGACGATGGACGGATCGGCTTTGAGTGCCGACATCGCGGGATCCCTGGACAGGTAAGTGTTGTTATATTAAAAGTCAGCAGTTACAGTATTTGTAGCTGCTGACTTTAAAACATTTTTTGTACAGGCTGGAACTGCTCTTTAACTAGCAAGCCCCCAGAGGTCAGTAGAATGTAGGGCAGTGTACAGAGGTCAGTAGTAGGTAGAGCAGTGTACAGAGATCAGTAGGGCAGATGAGAGGGGTGAGCAAGACAGGGTTAGCAGGGCAAAGGACAGGGGGTCAGGAAGACACAGTACAGAGAGGTCAGGAGGGCCTGGTACTGGGGGTCAGAAGAACCTGGTTCAGGGGGTTTTGAAGGGCAGAGTGCAGGGGGGTCTGGAGGGTATGGAACTGGGGGGTCAGGAGGATTGGGGGTCTGGAGGGCACACAGGGGTGTCAGAAAGACATGGTATGGGGGGGTCAAGAGGGCACAGAGGGGTCTCAGGAGGATATGATGCTGAAGATCAGGAGGCCACACAGAGGGATCAGGAGGGCACACAGAGAATCAGAAGGACATGGTACCGGGGATCAGGAGGGAACACAGAGAGGTCAGGAAGACATAGTACAAGGGTCAGGAGGCCACACAGAGGGATCAGGGAATGCCTATGCTTCCCGGTTTGAGCGCTTCTCTCTGGGATGGGGTGGTGGGGTCGTCAGGACAGGGACTTGATCGTGATCTACCTGTCACCTGGTAGATCGACAAGTTGCCGACCCCCGATGTAAACCATATTACAGTACAACGCAAAAGTGCCACATTGTAGAACTACCTGAATTTGCTGCAATACATTAACAAGAGGGATTAACACCAGAAAAGCGGTACCGAATGAATTCCCCCACAGTGTCTTATGCCATTCTATTGCAAACAGGGTATCATGCCTTTGCTGCATGTACATACTTACCAACTGTCCCGAATTTCCCGGGACATTCCCGGGATTTAGACTCTTTTCCCGATTTTATTAATTCCCGGGAAATGTCCCGAGAAATCCACTTTTTCCTGATTTTTCACTGCCACCGCTATAGGTCCGTGGCCGGCAGAGACAATGTCTCCATCGGCTGCCATTTTTGAGAAGACCAGAAGTGGAGTGGAGCTGGGTGGCTACAATAAAAACCGAGCTGCTGCGGCGCCGCCCACCCCCCCACTCCGCATCGCCCCGCCCCGCTCCGCCCATCTCCGCCCCGCTCCGCCCCGCTCCGCCCCACTCCTCCCCGCTGCCAGTCTGTTATGGAAAGGGGCGGGGGTGGGCGGTGGTTCTATTGTAACCACGCGGCCGGCGGAGACATTATTTTGTTCCCCCTTGGCCTTCTGTAATGGTGGCAGATTCGCCACTGGAGACTCCTGATGTGAGGGGGGGCTCAGCTGAGGACACCTGATGTGAGGGGGGGCTCAGCTGGGGACTCCTGATGTGAGGGGGGCTCCGCTGAGGACTTCTGATGTGAGGGGGGGCTTCGCTGGGGACACCTGATGTGAGGGGGGGCTCCGCTGAGGACTCCTGATGTGAGGGGGGCTCCGCTGAGGACTCCTGATGTGAGGGGGGCTCTGCCGAGGACTCCTGATGTGAGGGGGGCTCCGCTGGGGACTCCTGATGTGAGGGGGGCTCCGCTGGGGACTCCTGATGTGAGGAGGGGCTCTGCTGGGGACTCCTGATGTGAGGGGGGGCTCCGCTGGGGACACCAGATGTGAGGGGGGCTCCGCTGGGGACTCCTGATGTGAGGGGGGTTCCGCTGGGGACTCCTGATGTGAGGGGGGCTCCGCTGGGGACTCCTGATGTAAGGGTGGCTCCGCTGGGGATTCTTGATGTAAGGGGGTGCTCCACTGGGGACTCCTGATGTAAGGAGGGGCTCAGCTGGGGACATCTGATGTAAGGAGGCGCTCCGCTGGGGATGTCTGATGTAAGGAGGGGCTCCGCTGGGGACGTCTGATGTAAGGAGGGTCTCCGCTGGGGACTCCTGATGTAAGGAGGGGCTCCGCTGGGAACATCTGATGTAAGGAGGGGCTCCACTGGGGACGTCTGATGTAAAGAGGGCTCCGCTGGGGACGTCTGATGTAAGGGGCGGCTATGCTGGGGACGTCTGATGTAAGGGGGGGCTCCGCTGGGGATGTCTGATGTAAGGGGGGCTCCACTGGGGACATCTGATGTAAGGGGGGCTCCACTGGGGACATCTGATGTAAGGGGGGCTCCGCTGGGGACGTCTGATGTAAGGAGGGACTCTGCTGGGGGCACCTGATGTAGGACAGACTCTGCTGGGAGCACCTGGTGGCATCTGGTGGCAGGCGACGTGGCAGGTGATACGCTCAGGGGTCCCACTGGATTATGGTGAGTTAAATGATTTTATTCTATATTACAATGTAATAATAGTAATAATGCGCCTCAATCATCCTGACACCACAACAACCATGGTGTTTGGAGTATCTTTATCTGCTGATTTGTTAAAATCTGGAATACACATTTCTATTGTGTTGTAGCATTTGGGCCTACTGTCCCGCCATCCCTCTTTCCTTCCTTCTCTCTCTTTCCCTCCTTCTTTCCTTCTTTCTCTCTCACTCCCTCCCTCCCTCTTTTCCCCATCTCTCATTCATCTCAGACTCTAACCACACCCCCATGTAAACCACGCCCATATACGCCACGCCCACTATTTCACGTAAACCACTCCCATTTTTTACTATGCCACACCTACAAATGCATACCCCGCTCCCTAATTATAATAAGACTCCACCTACAGCCAAAAAAAGTGTCCCTATAAATTTTTTTACAATGTTGGCAACTATGCATGTATAATGCCCAATACCCTTCTTTTATGCACACAGTTCCTCATATGCCTCTATTATCCAGAATGCCCCAAGCCTATGTATGACATGCTGCACCTTTTATGGCTGTATTACACAAAGTCATACCTCCCAACTTTTTGAGATGGGAATGAGGGACACCTATTATCAAAAGCATGTAGGCATAGGACACACGCCTGCCACACCCACTTAAAGGAGACTTATACAAAAAAAATGATTAAACCCACAAATGTTTTTTTTTTTTTACCACTACCTTTCCTTTATACTGGCTTTTGGAATTTACAAATGCAGTAATTTAGAAATTGGATGAAAGGTTTAGCACTAAGAAACACTTTTTGAAAGATAGTGAAAAAAAGTGAATTTTATATACAACTATAGATCAGACCAAAATGAGGGACAAATGAGGAAGAAAGGGGGACAGAGGGACTTTATTCCAAATTAGGGACAGTCCCTTAAAATCAGGGACAGTTGGGAGCTTTGCACAAAGTGATCATGACATATTACATGCATTGGCAATTACCTATTGTAAGCAGTGCTTTATACTTCTGTGTTACTGTACTTGTATACCTCTCTATTATACACTGGGACTGATTTATATTTTGCCACAAGTTGCGGGAAAATTACAAACTTTTTTTTAATTTTTTTGCACAAAGTTGTCACTAAATGATATATTGTTCACACATGCCATGGGCATATGTGGAATTACACCCCAAAATACATTCTGCTGCTTCTCCTGAGTGTGGGGATACCACATGTGTGGGACTTTTTGGGAGCCTAGCCACAAACGGGGCACAGAAAACCAAGCACCACCTTCAGGATTTCTAAGGGCGTAAATTTTTGATTTCACTCCTCATTACCTATCACAGTTTTGAAGGCCATAAAATGCCAAGATGGCACAACCCCCCCCCCCCAAATGACCCCTTTTTGGAAAGTAGACAACCCAAGCTATTTGCTGAGAGGCATGTTGAGTCCATGGAATATTTTATATTTTGCTACAAGTTGCAGGAAAATGACAAACTTTTTTTTTTTCACAAAGTTGTCACTAAATGATATACTGCTCAAACATGCCATGGGCATATGTGGAATTACACCCCAAAATACATTCTGCTGCTTCTCCTGAGTACTGGGATACCACATGTGTGGGAATTTTTGGGCGCCTAGCCACGTACGGGGCCCCGAAAACCAATTACCGCCTCCAGGATGTCTAAGGGCGTAAATTTTTGATTTCACTTCTTACTACCTATCACAGTTTTGAAGGCCATAAAATACCAAGATAGCACATGACCCCATTTTGGAAAGTAGACACCTTAAGCTATTTGCTGAGAGGCATGGTGAGTATTTTGCAGCTCTCATTTGTTTTTGAAAATGAAGAAAGAAAAGAAAAATGTATTTTTTTTTCTTTTTTCAATTTTCAAAACTTTGTGACAAAAAGCGTGGTCTGCAAAATACTCACCATACCTCTCAACAAATAGCTTGGGGTGTCTACTTTCCAAATTGGGGTCATTTGGGGGGGGGGGGGGGTTGTGCCATCTGGGCATTCCATGGCCTCCGAAACTGTGATAGGCAGTGAGGAATTAAATAATAAATTTACACCCTTAGAAAGCCTGAAGGCGGTGTTTGGTTTTCGTGGTCCCGTACGCGACTAGGCTCCCAAAAGATCTCACACATGTGGTATCCCCGTACTCAGAAGAAGCAACAGAATGTATTTTGGGGTGTAATTTCACATATGCCCATGGCATGTTTGAGCAATATATCATTTAGTGACAACTTTGTGCAAAAGAAAAATTTTTTCCGCAACTTGTTTAAAAATATAAAATATTCCATGGACTCGACATACTATATTGCCCAAATGTTTGATGAAATAAAAAAAAAGATCTTAGGCCAAGTACGTGGATACCAAACACGACATGCTTTAAAATTGCGCACAAACGTGCAGCAGCGACAAACTACATACATTTTTAAAAGCCTCTAAAAACCTTTACAGGTTACCACTTTAGATTTCCAGAGGAGGTCTGCTGCTAAAATTACTGCCCTCGATCTGACCTTTGTGGTGATACCTCACATGCATGGTGCAATTGCTGTTTACATATGACGCCAGACCGATGCTTGCGTTCGCCTTTGCACGAGAGCAGGGGGGACAGGGGTGCTTTTTTTTTTTTTTTAATTATTTTATTTGCTTTTTTGTTTCATTTTTAAACTGTTCCTTTCATTTTTTTTTATCATTGTTATTGTTATCTCAGGGAATGTAAATATCCCGTGGAAAAATTTGGAAAAACCGCGCTGGTAAACCAAAGTGCTCTATAATACGAAAAGCTGCAAACCCCACAACAAACATCAATTGTGAATAAGTAAAGAAAAAATAAGGGGTTGCGCTAATAACCAAATACATCAATATAGTATCTATAGTGCAGATAATTGAGTTTTAACTGTGAATAAATCAAAAAAATATTGCAAACATAGCATGTGAAATACATTCATCAAATAAGGCCATCAGAAATGATATCTTAGTGAGTCCCAAAAACGTCAAAGAAACCCAACAAAAGTCCAAGTGATGTTTGCAATTATTCCGTGACAGCAGGGAAGGGTCCACCACCAGAAAATAGAAGGGGTAGCTCCTTACCAGATGGCCGTGACCCCCCACTACAGAGGATCACAGCAAGCAGAAATCTTTACAGGCCAGAGTTGGGAACTGCCCACGATATCCACTAGAGGTCCTCTCACCATCAGTCACCGCAATGAGCCCATGGCAGCGATTCCATAAAACACAGAGGAAGCTCACATAGTGTAAAACTGATAGGTTTATTAAAAAAAACGAATAACAGAATGCACACTTACAAAAGCTTGATAGATTAAGCAGCCTTAAGTCCGGCTCCGTGGCCACCGGAGCTCGGACAAACCCGTCCTACTGGAGTACAATTCGCTCGGGGGTGACGTCAGCGCGTCGTCTGGCTCCGCCCTACGCGTTTCGTGACATCATCACGTCTTCCAGGGGCACTGGAAGACGTGATGATGTCAGGAAACGCGTAGGGCGGAGCCAGACGACGCGCTGACGTCACCCCCGATCGAATTGTACTCCAGTAGGACGGGTTTGTCCGAGCTCCGGTGGCCACGGAGCCGGACTTAAGGCTGCTTAATCTATCAAGCTTTTGTAAGTGTGCATTCTGTTATTCTTTTTTTAATAAACCTATCAGTTTTACACTATGTGAGCTTCCTCTGTGTTTTATGGGATCGCTGCCATGGGCTCATTGCGGTGACTGATGGTGAGAGGACCTCTAGTGGATATCATGGGCAGTTCCCAACTCTGGCCTGTAAAGATTTCTGCTTGCTGTGATTCTCTGTAGTGGGGGGTCACGGCCATCTGGTAAGGAGCTACCCCTTCTATTTTCTGGTGGTGGACCCTTCCCTGCTGTCACGGATTAATTGCAAACATCACTTGGACTTTTGTTGGGTTTCTTTGACGTTTTTGGGACTCACTAAGATATCATTTCTGATGGCCTTATTTGATGAATGTATTTCACATGCTATGTTTGCAATATTTTTTTGATTTATTCACAGTTAAAACTCAATTATCTGCACTATAGATACTATATTGATGTATTTGGTTATTAGCGCAACCCCTTATTTTTTCTTTAATGTAAATATCCCCTAATAGGTAGTTACAGGTACTCTTTTTTTGAAAAAAATGCGGTCTATTAGACCCTAGATCTCTCCTCTGCCCTCAAAGCATCTGACCACACCAAGATCTGTGTGATAAAATGCTTTACCAATTTCCCAATGGCGCTGTTTACATCCGGCAAAATGTAAGTCATGAAATGCTCGTAGCTTCCGGTTTCTTAGGCCATATAGATGATTGGAGCTGTTCTGGTCTCTGATCGGCTCTATGGTCAGCTGGCGGAACCACCGGCTGCATTCTCAGGTTCCCTGTTGGGACAGGAAAGCCAGAGAAAACCATGGAAGACAGTGGGGAGGGGGGTCATTCCCTCCCACTGCTTGTAAAAGCAGTCTAGAGGCTAATTAGCCACTAGGATTGCTTTTACATGAAAGCTTACTGCTGGCTGAAAAGAATGATACCAAGATGATACCTAAACCCGCAGGCATCATTCTGGTATAACCACTCACGTACGTTGCTGGTCCTTGTTGGGTATATATCGTAATCTTTTTTTTCATGCAGCCTGTGGGCTGAACGAAAAAAAGAGATTGATCGGTGGGTATGCCCACCATTAGAATACCTCCCTTCATCCACCCACTTCTAATGATGGGCATACATGCACCAGTTTGTTTTAAACTGTTGTGGTGAAATCACTGCCTACAGTGCTGAAGTGACGGCTTTATGTATCGTGGAAGCAAACGCTGTTGCTGTCAAGATTAATAAATCAGTGCTGCAGCTGAATGGCCTAAAAAATATAGGCCAAAGCATGGGGGCAATCCGCCCCAAAAGTTAGGAGAAAATAGCCCCTCCACCCCTGCTGCCCCCATGCTTCGACATATGCTGTATGCTCTTTTTTTTGTAACTGTTATAGTGAAATCACCTCCTACAGCGCTGGAGTTACGGCTTTATGTATCGTGGGAGCAAACACCATTGCTGTCAAGATAAATAAATCTGCGCTGCAACTGAACGGTTAACAATAAAACACAGTAAACAGTAAAGTATAAAATAATTACATACCTGAAAAGCAAACATGATAAAACATAATAACAATAAAACATTGCAGAATAGAATACAGTAAAAAAGAGCAGAACAATAGAGAGAGAATAGAGAGAGAGAGAGAACAATAAAACGACAACTATTTTTGTTTTTTTTTATTTTATATATTTATTTTTGTTTTTTTTTACCCTTTTTTTGTAACTGTAATGGTTGTAACTGTAACAGTTCCAGGTTCTGGTCTCACAAAATGCAATGGCATCTTGGGAAACCCTGTGAAAGTGTGTCCTAGTCTGTGCAGTGCTGTGCTGTACCCTACGCTAATACTCAACTAGTGTATGGTAGCGTTCAAAACATTCACCAATGCAAAGAACAGGACAGGGGGACAGGAGGGACAATAATAGCGGGTGTCACGCCTATATCCGCGCTTGCTGCAGACACGACCACTTCTTTGGGGGGCTCGTTGGGTAGGGGTACTCAGGAGGACATACGGAAAATGCCTCTCATGCAGCCGGCTTTAGGCATTTGGATTGGGAAGGTGAGGTGGAGCACCGTCTGGAAACAGAAGGGCTCTGACGATCTCTTCCTGGAATTTAAGGAAGGATCCAGTCCGTCCTGAAGCTCTGTATAGCACATGAGCTTTCAGCAAAGCCAATTGAAATAAATAAACAGACATTTTTTTGTACAAGCGTCTGGCCTTACGGGCAACTAGATACGGCGCCAACTAGGGCTGCAACTAATGATTATTTTCATAATCAATTACTTGGTCGATTATTGTTTCGATTAATCAATTAATCGGTTAATAACCTTAAAAAAAGGTGTGGTGCATAATTTAGTTAATATGTAAAGTTTAAAAAAAAGCAATGTATTCTTAAATATCTCTATGCAGTAGTAATTATAAACAACCAACTATATGGTTAGGGAGCAAAATATCGAATCGAATGAGAATAACAGACAGAAGAGATATACTGTATATACTATTAGAGGAGATATACTGTATATACTATTAGAAGAGACATACTGTTTTTTGGCCAATTTGTTGTTGGGCAGATTAAAAAACTCAAATTGCTGCAAAAACCTTTTAAATGCTTTTCTGCAGCTTCTCCATTGAAGTAAGCACTGCTTTGCCTTCAAAAAAAAAGTCCCTGACCCTTTCCAAATACGCAGCGGCTGAAAAAAAGCACAGATGTGAACATGTCCCATAGGAAACCATGTTAAATGAACTGTAGTGTGTTTCTGCAAATAGCACCAAAACACACATAGATGTGAACCAGGTCTAAGACGTTTATTAACATAATAGGGTTAAAAAAACTAAGATGAGCCCTTTATAGTACAAAAAAAAGCAGATAATCTCTACTGTAAGGGGTTCATTCTTTTACTGTAGAACTGTGAAAGTAATATTTACAGTAACGATTATTTGCTCTTTTTGTACTATAAAGGGCTCATTTTATTTTTTTAACCCTATTATGTTACTGGCCAATTAATCGATTATGAAAATAGCAATCGATTCATTTCATAATCGATTATTTGTCGATTAATCGATTAGTTGTTTCAGCCCTAGCGCCAACAACTGGTCGTTGAGGTCCACCCCTCCCAAATTTTGGTTATATTCGTGGACACAGAGGGGTTTCTCCACAACACCAGTCGCCGTAGGAATTTGGACCGTCGTGTCTGCATGAAGGGAGGAAAGAATGAAAACATTCTTATTATCCCTCCACTTCACAGCGAACAAGTTATTACACTTCAAGCAGGCTCTCTCCCCCAGCCTAAGACAGGAATCTACAAGCCGCTGGGGAAAGCCCCAGCGATTAGATAGCACGGTGCCACATGAGCCAATCTGATGAACAAACAAGTAACTAAAAAGTGGCACGCTCGTGTAATAGTTGTCCACATACAAATGGTACCCCTTTCCGAATAAGGGTGACGCCAAGTCCCACACAATCTTGCCAGCGCTCCCTATGTAATCTGAGCAGTTCGGCGGCTCTACGTGACTATCTCTTCCCACGTAAACTATAAAACTACATGCATAGTCTGTGGCCCTGTCACAGAGCTTATACATCTTGACCCCGTATCTGGCACGCTTGCTGGGAAGTTACTGTTTGAAAGGCAAGCGGCCAGAAAATGTAATCAGGGACTCATCAACGCAGACAACTTGATGGGGAGTAAACAAGTCTGCAAAACTTTGGTTGAAGTGGTTTACAAGGGACCAAATTTTGTAGAGCGTATTCAGGGTCTCCACGAGGACGACAGAGTTCATTGTTGTTGAAATGCAAGATCTGCTCGTATCGTGCCCTGGCCATGGAGGCAGAGAACACAAGCATATGGTAAATTGGGTCAGCGGACCAATATGACTGCAACGTACTAATTTTAACTATGCCCATGTCGAGGGATAGGCCGAGAAAGGTCTTACATTTGGAAACCGCAATTAATTTCCAATCTCTGGCAAGGGAGGACTGGGGATTAGCGGCGATGAATTGACCAGTATACAAATTACTTTGGTCCACAATAGATCTATAGAGATCTTCGGTGAAAAACAGCGAATAAAAATCAAGTGACGTAAAATCACCTGAATTCCGGGTTGGCCAGTGAATGAGGGAAGTACGGATGCTGCAGAAGTGGTGGGCTCCCAATTAGGATTGGTGAATGCAGCAGGAAGGGCACTATGGGCTGGACAGGCCTGTCTTTGTCTTCTTGGTGGCAGTGGGACACTACTTGTTCTTGCCACCTCGCCAGCTTAAACTGCACTTATGGGACTCGCCACGTCACCACGTGTTACTGCAGTGCTGGTTTGACTACGACCAGGGTGTACTAGGCCGCTGGTGCTTGCCAGCTCACCAGAAGGATGAGTGGCACTAGTACTTCTCTGCTCCATACGAGAGCACTGCGGTTCTTGCACCACAACGACAGAAGAAGAAGATAGGGGTCTGGTACGCCTGACCTTGGCAGGGACCACAACTCCATTGTCAGAGCTATTTGTCATGGAGCCGCTGTCATCTACAGGATCGTATTCTGAGCCTGAATCTGACAGATGAGTGACTTCCTCTTCACTATCTGTCATGCTCAGAAACGTGTAGGCCTCTTCACTACTGTACCTTCGATTTGCCATTTTGGGCTCTAAATTTACTGGTACAGTAGTGAGACTCACAGGTAAAAAAGCTCCTAGGCTGTCAGCAACTGTATCAAACGCTACCAAAAAAACTGTTAGCGATTGCAGGGATCAGGCCTGACTCTGAAAACACTGCGGTTATGTGTTTAGTGTGTTGTAAGTGACAGTGATTGATTGATACTGCACTTGGGTGGGCTGTGCTGGGCGGAGGAGCAAAACGCAGGTGCTAGCAAAGCGCAGGTGCTAGCAGGTATCTGGGCTGATCCCGCTAACACTGAGTTTTTGGGAACCCTAAACGGCTGGGGACGCTAGTATAGATCTGATCAGATCAGATATCGATCCGTTCAGACACTGTACCACTAACGGAGGTGTATGCTGCGTGCGTGTTAGCGGTACTGGCACTAATCTAATGCTGCCTGGGGCGACGCAGACCCTAGCTGACCCTAAAGCCTAACTGATATCACCCGCCGGGCCTACCAGAGGGTTAAACCTTTATTGGGTAATAAACGGCGGGTATAAAAAACAAACTAACTAACCAGCGTCACATGTAACACTTATACGGTGATCACTGGTGAAAAGGTTAACTAGGGGGCAATCAGGGGGTTAAAACCTTTATTAGGTAGTATATGGGGGTACCTGACGCTATAAAAAGCTGACGGTGAACCTAAATACCTACCTGGCTAACTAGCGTCACCTGTGACACTAATACGGTGATCAGAAAAAAGATTGCTTAGTGACACTGTCGACAGGGGATGAAAGGGTTAACTGGGGGGGTGATCAAGGGGTTAAACCTTTATTAGGGGGATTAGGGGGGTACCCTAGACCTAAAGGGGCCTACCACTTACTGCCCTAACACTTATAACAGTCACAAATAACATCAATGCAGTGATCAGTAAAAAAATAAAAACGGCTATTGGTGTCACTGTGACGGGGGGTGATCAGGGGGGGGGGGGGGGGGTTATGTGCCTATGTGTGCTAGTGTTAGTGTAATGTTGGTGCAGACTCACTGTGATGTCTTCTCTCCTCGGGCGCTGGAATGAAAAGGCTGCACGAGGCAATATGACATCACTTCCTCTGCCTCTGTTTACATTTTAGAAGCAGAGGAAGCTTCTCATTCGTCAGGAGCGATCGTGAGGGAGAGGCCATGAATCAATGGCCTCCCCCTCAGGACGGATCGCTCCTGGAGCGATGCCGACCGCCTCGGGCACTGGGGTGGGGGCGATCGCGCCCCCCCACCCGCTGGAGGGGAGTAACCTACCCATACGTTACTCTGCCATCCCGTGTCATTCTGCCGCAGTATATGTGCATGAGGCAGTCGGCAAGTGGTTAAAGGGCAATGTACAGGTACGTTAATATGCCTGTACGTGCCCTTCTGCCGACGTATATCGGCGTGAGCCGGTTGGCAAGCGGTTAAGGAGATTTGCACACAGGTCATGTTAGCATGTTACGTTGCCAACATGTGACATCCACCTTGTTAAAATCATGTAAAAAGACTCTCCCTCCTCTAGCTCCTCCTAAAATTCCACTCCATTCTCAAAAGGCTGTGAGATGCCTTCACCAATCCAAACCACATCCCTTTTCAGAGCATACAACAGGGCCAGCTAGGAAAGGGGCGAGAAGAGCGATTGCCCAACCCCCCCTGAACCATACAAGGTTACATGCACTCAACATAGCTGGCTGCCTTTGGGGCATGTTGGGCTCAGCCCAATACCAACCACAAAGCATCTTGTACCCACTAGTTTAAAGGGGCTTTCCACATTCCGTAAAGCCCCCTGCCTGCAGCCCCAAGCCTAGGGTTGTGTGGAAGAGGCCCTTCTCCCTCTGAATATGGGAACAAGGTGGTTGACTTTTGGGGTGCCCGAGCCCCTCCTGCCCCAAGCACCCACCCCCTTTTTTATGGACTGGCTTGCTGTGTGCTTGGCTAGGGGTTTGTTAGCGTTTGAGAGAGGCACAATATTTTCTTTGTTTGGGGTGGGATTTTTCACATGGGGGTTCTGATTTTAAGCGTTAACGGACCCAAATGGCCTTGTATGTATTGGGCTATTTTTTTGTTTTGTGTTAAAATCTTGCAGCTGCAATGTAGCTTTGTAAATTTTCTCTAAAGCCGTACATCTTCGAACCAGCAAACATGCTACAGATGCACCACTTTACAGGCAGAGTAAGCCCTCCCCCCCAAGTTACTAGTTTTTAAGCAATTTTTCATATTTAAAGGCACTTCTCCTTGTTTCATTTTTGGGGTTGACCAAATTGGTGACATTGATATATGTCCCTCAGGATGGAACCTGGGCCCCCATACATATTTTAAAGCCAATAACTAGAAGATAAGCCAGCCAAGTGGGGACTAGCAAAATTCACAAGTAAGTTCCCATAGACTGCAATGGTATTTGTTGTATAACTTTTGCCCATGTTAGGCTCTTTGTTTGCCCCCTGGACTGGGGGGTGTTTGTCCCATCTGTAATTTTGTAGCATGCTGGATGATGTGCTTAATTTTGGACAGGGGGTGGCTTATTTTGTGCTAGATGCATTTTGGTTGGTCTGGGCATGCTCAGGGACTTTGTTTTTTTTTCTTTTTGTGTATAAACAGCACTTGGATGTTTCTGGGCATGCTCAGAGAGTGTGTTTTTTGGGTTAGTAATGTAAGGACATCCTTAACATGTGTGTACCCACTTTGAAGTTCTGTCTCTACACTGGGTGAACTTGCATTTTGTGTGTTTCATGGACGGTGCTTGTGTTTTCAATTGCCTCATTACCACGCAAACCTATGTTATATAAAGCTTGCAGATAGCATTCTTTACCTTGCCCTGAAAAGTGTGTGTGTGTCTGTGTTGTCCCCTGAAATATTTTTGATGTTGTCAATGTCTGTAGGTTGTTTCACTTTGATTTAATTGTCTGTGCTGCATTATTTTGCAAAATCTTCCTCAAGATGTTGTGAATAATTAATGTTTAAATCCTTAATAGATGGCCATTTGTGGGCACACTCCTGTTAATTTCCTTTGCAAAATGGTCAGACCTCAAAACCATATTCTGTTAGTCCTCATGTACACTGCTGCTGGTAAACAGACACTCAGAGGCAGTTGGATGCTTTTTTCAGCTGCCCCTGAACTCATCCAATGTTATCTTATGTGTACATGTACACAGGTTAGTTTAATGTCGTCTTTGGGCAGGTTTGAAGGCAAAAAAATTAGTTCAGACGTTGAAGTTTCAGACGTCAAACGTATCTAAACGTGGTACCAGTGTTTAGCCGCGTTTTCGTTTAGGTGGCCTATTTTTTTTACATTACAAAACTTAAAAATGATAGCAAATGATGAAAAACCACTAAAACATTTTTTAAAAACTTGTAATTGCTTGCAGTGCTTCATAGACCATTTATATACCCCTAATGAGCCCATGATCCAATCCAATACACCATTAGCATTGCTATTAGCCAAAGTACAATTGGAATTTGACCTATATGTTAGATTTGAACCAGATGACCCCACCATTGAGCTTGACACCCGACTTGCTCAAACATAGTTGCATGCAATTTAATATCTGACTTTTTTCCTCACATATGCTCATTGTGGGATCCATAGTAAAAGCACCAAAATTGAGGTAGATACAAGTACACTGCTTCTCTCTCGGCTGCTGCTACTCACTCTGGTCTCACAGAATGGCTGAAATAGCTAAATAATACTGTTTTTTGTGCTTTGAGGGGTCTTATGATGTTATCTTAAATAAACGCTCCTAGACGCCAACGACGAAAAACGCCACTAAACGTGCCATGCAAACGCGGCTAGATCGGCATTTTTAAACGGTTTCAAGCTGTCAAAAAAATAGTTAGAAGAGGCTGCCTCAGCGTCCCGTGTACATTAGGCCTAAGCGTCGCAAATAAACATACCGTATATACTCGAGTATAAGTCGAATTTTTCAGCACATTTTTTTGTGCTGAACGTGCCCCCCTCGACTTATACTCGAGTCAAGCACTTTTCTGCAGCAAAAAATTTCATTTTCCGAACCGACTTTGGGGCCCCGTATCTCAGGGCCACTTGGTGCTAGAAACCCCAAATTTGGCATGCAAACCCAGTGGACCTAGTACTACAACATATCCAAAGCGAAAGTTCCTAGCACTAAGTGGCCCCGAGATACGGGGCCCCAAAATCGGTTCAGAAAATGTCATTCTCTGCTGCAGAAAAGTGCTTGACATTTTCTGAACCGAATGTGGGGCCCCATATCTCAGGGCCACTTGGTGCTAGGAACCCCAAATTTGGTGTGCCAACCCAGGGGAACTAGTACCATAACATATCCAAAGCTGGGGTTCCTAGCACCAAGTGGCCCTGACATACGGGGCCCCAAAACTGGTTCGGAAAATGTCATTTTCTGCTGCAGAAAAGTGCTTGACATTTTCTGAACTGATATTTGGGGTCCTGTATCTCGGGGCCACTTAGTGCTAGAAACCCCAGCTTTGGAAATTTTATGGTGCTAGTTCCACTGGGTTTGCACACCAAATTTGGGGTTCTTAGGACTAAGTGGCCCCGAGATACGGGGCCCCAAATTCGGTAAACTGTCTATCTGCAGCAATGTCATTTCGGGACCCTTTCGGTTCAGAGACCCCAAATTTTGGCTGCAGCTAGAGGGCATCTAGGAACCCTTAACTACCGAGTTTGAAGTTCAGGGGACCTATGGCTGCAAATGGGCACAGTGAGGCATGCAAATGGGCACAGTGATGCTGCAAATGGGCATTGTTGACCCTCTTTTCCACTTACAGTAACTGTGCATTTCTCACCCTCGTCTTATACTCGGGTCAATACGTTTTTCCCATTTTTTTGTGGTAAATTAGGGCCTCGACTTATACTCGGAACGACTTATACTCGAGTATATACGGTACATGTGCTTTTTGCTTTCCTTGCTCTTTTCCAAGTCCTATTTTGTTGACCAATAAAATTTGTAGCAAATTTTTATGTGTTTTTTATGTGTTTTGTTAATTTAATTTAACTAGGCTGATTGGCATAATAAAACAAAAAAAGTTGTGATTTGTCTAAAAGTTACTTTCCTGGTGCCTTCATGGTAGCATATCCATGGATTGTGCATATGCTGTCATGGATAGGCACCAGGAAAGGAAAATTACAGTAGTAAGTATTCAATTTTCCATTTTAGCGCAGTGGTTCTCAGTCCTCAAGTACCCCTGACAGGTATGGTTGCCACCTCATCCCTTTAAACCCGAACACATATTAATTACACAGGTCCTGTGGCTGATTAAGGTGGTAATTAAACTCACTTGGTGCCTTATGCATTTAATTAGCCTCAGAACCTGTGTAATTCAAAGGTGTTCGAGTTTAAAGGGATGAGGTGGCAACTCAACTGACAGGAAATGTTTTGGGGATTTATCTTAGCTAAAATAGCTGTCCAAAATACAAAGCCATTACCTGTGATTTAAAGCATCTGTGCAAAATGAAGGAAAACCTGCAAACATGGCCTGTTGGGTGTACTTTAGGACAGGGTTGAGAACCACTGATTTAGAGCACTGAGCTAAAATCGAGCTCAAGAAAATCCTATTCTAATGTGAGCATTTGAGGGAAACCAAGTGAGTGTTAGAAGAACCCCTGCTTGTCTTTTTAGGTTGGGCTTTGTGTCCCTTTTCTTAAAATTGGCTTCACATAGCCAAACAGGAAGTGAGGGTAAAACCCTACCAATGTCTTTCCTTGGGGACACACAGGTCAATCTAATGTCCCCATTAGGCAAATTGCACTCTAGCACTTTGTTGTGTACACCCAAAATTTTTAGGTATTTTGGGGTTTATTAAAAGCAAATCCACAGCAAAGATGCTGTTTTTTTATTTTCCTTGCATGTCCCCCTCGGATCTCCAGCAAGTGCACTTGTAGTGCAAAGTGGATTTGCCTTTAGTAAATAAACCCCAAAGTTCAAGATACCTAATATAAACAGAGCAAAATGCTAGAGTGAAATTTACCTAATGGGGAAGCTATTTAGATTGACCTTTGTGTCCCCAAGGAAAGACATTTGGTATGAAATTACCCTCACTTCCTGTTTGGCTATGTGACAGGAAGTGAATAAATTTGAAGGAGAAAGTGGCAAAATTTGGGAGGTGTCTTCACCCTATCAGGGGTGCAGACATCCACAAAAACAAGGCATTTCCCTGTTCTGCCTAGCAACATGACAGGGATCTACTGCTCCCTGACATCGGAAGCAGTGACCTCTGTCATGTTGTAGTGAGCCCACCCCCCCTACAGCTAGAATTACTCTCTAGGACACAATTAACCCCTTGATCGCCCCCTAGTGTTTAACCCCTTCCCTGCCAGTGTCATTTACACAGTAATCAGTGCATTTTTATAGCACTGATCGCTGTATAAATGTCACTGGTCCCAAAATAGTGTCAAAAGTGTCCGATGTGTCCGCCACAATGTCGCAGTCACGATAAAAATCGCAGATCGCCGCCATTACTAATACAAAAAAAAAATGTAATAATAAAAATGCCATAAATCTATCCCCTATTTTGTAGATGCTATAACTTTTGCGCAAACCAATCAATATACGCTTATTGCGATTTTTTTTTACCAAAAATATGTAGAAGAATACATATCGGCCTAAACTGAGAAAGAAATTAGTTTTTTTTTAAAATATTTTTTGGTAGATATTTATTATAGCAAAAAGTAAAAAATATTGCTTTATTTTCAAAATTGACGCTCTTTTTTTTCGTTTATAGCGCAAAAAAAAAAACACCAAAGGAAAGCTCTATTTGTGGGAAAAAAAGGACGTCAATTTTGTTTGGGTGCAACATCGTACGACCGCGCAATTATCAGTTAAAGCGACGCAGTGCCGTATTGCAAAAAGTGCTCTGGTCAGGAAGGGAGTAAATTCTTCTGGGGCTGAAGTGGTTAAGGGGTAGTGGCGGGGTGTCCTATTCCTACATACTTTTGCTAATAGGTGTCCCTCGTTCCCATCTCAAAAAGTTGGGAGGTATGTACACATGATGAGGCAGTTTAGGGGTGAGATCTTCCTTCAAGGCATGTAGTGATGTAGCCTTCTCAGGGGACATTTATGCAGCTGGGCTACAGCCATAGTACCTTCTTGGAAACCAGGAAGTGGAAATCAAAAAATGTAAAGGGAGAAAGGTCTGTTTTAAGGAATTTCACCAGTCTACTGGTCCTGGTGATCATAAAAGTGATTGTAAATGCAAATTTGTTTTTTGAAAAAGAGGTTTATACTTACCTGCTCTGTGCACCTTCCGGTGCTTCTGGTTCCTCCTCTTCTCAGTGTGCCACCATAGGAAGCCATTTCTATGGGGGCACTCCTGCAGGTTCACTCCTGAGCTGCTTTGCCTGCATCTATGGACACACAGCCAATAGCTCCCGCTGTCTCAGCAAACCCTGTGAGATCGGAAAGCGAGAGGAGAGAGCCACTGCATACTAAATTCACTGAAGGCCTGAGAGTTTTTGTTACTAAATCTATTCCTCTCGCCTTCCAGAAGCTGAAAGATACCACAAGCTATACACACAAGAAACCTATGCTTAACACTTTAGTCCCTATACGTTCAAATAAAGAGCTGGGAATAAATACTGTCCTCTGAAAAAATTGTTGCTACATAGTACCTGTCATTAATACATACTTTTTTTTTATACAATATTTCACATACAGCTTCAACTCTTCTGGGGAGGCTGTTCGCAAGGTTTAGGAGTGTGTCTATGGCAATGTTTGACCATTCTTCCAGAAGCGCATTTGTGAGGTCAAAAAAGTTGGGAGGTATGTACACATGATGAGGCAGTTTAGGGGTGAGATCTTCCTTCAAGGCATGTAGTGATGTAGCCTTCTCAGGGGACATTTATGCAGCTGGGCTACAGCCATAGTACCTTCTTGGAAACCAGGAAGTGGAAATCAAAAAATGTAAAGGGAGAAAGGTCTGTTTTAAGGAGTTTCACCAGTCTACTGGTCCTGGTGATCATAAAAGTGATTGTAAATGCAAATTTGTTTTTTGAAAAAGAGGTTTATACTTACCTGCTCTGTGCACCTTCCGGTGCTTCTGGTTCCTCCTCTTCTCAGTGTGCCACCATAGGAAGCCATTTCTATGGGGGCACTCCTGCAGGTTCACTCCTGAGCTGCTTTGCCTGCGTCTATGGACACACAGCCAATGGCTCCCGCTGCCTCAGCAAACCCTGTGAGATCGGAAAGCGAGAGGAGAGAGCCACTGCATACTAAATTCACTGAAGGCCTGAGAGTTTTTGTTACTAAATCTATTCCTCTCGCCTTCCAGAAGCTGAAAGATACCACAAGCTATACACACAAGAAACCTATGCTTAACACTTTAGTCCCTATACGTTCAAATAAAGAGCTGGGAATAAATACTGTCCTCTGAAAAAATTGTTGCTACATAGTACCTGTCATTAATACATAATTTTTTTTTATACAATATTTCACATACAGCTTCAACTCTTCTGGGGAGGCTGTTCGCAAGGTTTAGGAGTGTGTCTATGGCAATGTTTGACCATTCTTCCAGAAGCGCATTTGTGAGGTCAGGCACGAGAAGGCCTGGCTCGCAGTCTCCGCTCTAATTCATCCCAATGGTGTTCGATTGGTTTGAAGTCAGGTATCTGTGCAGGCCAGTCAAGATCTTCCTCCATCCCAAACTTGCTTATCCATGTCTTTATGGACCTCGCTTTGTGCACTGGTGCACAAAATTGTTCCCACAAAGTTGGGAGCATGAAATTGTCCAAAATATCTTGGCATGCTGATGCCTTCACTGGAACTGAGGGGCCAAGCCCATCCCCTGAAAAACAACCCAACACCATAATCCCCCCTCCACCAAATTATTTGGACCAGTGCACAAAGCATAAAGGTCCATAAAGACATGGATGAGTGAGTTTGGGGTCAAGGAAATTGACTGGCTTGCGCAGAGTCCTGAACTCAACCCAATAGAACACCTTTGGGATGAATTAGAGTGGAGACTGTGAGCCAGGTCTTCTCATCCAAAATCAGTGCCTAAACTCACAAATGCGCTTCTGGAAGAATAGTCAAACATTTCCACAGACACACTCCTAAACCTTGTGGACAGCCTTCCCAGAAGAGTTGAAGCTGTTGTAGCTGCAAAGGGTGGGCCAACTCAATATTGAACCCTACGGACTAAGACTGGAGTGCCATTAAAGTGCATGTGCGTGTAAAGGCAGGTGTCCCAGTACTTTTGACAATATAATGTGTATAAGAAAAAAGGGGCATTAAAGTTTGTTAGGTATAGGGCTACGTAGACACAGACCGGTCAGGGTGCCTATGATGACCCGTGTCCACAACCAAAGGCATCTACAATGGGCACGTGAGCATTTGAACCAGACCATGGAGAAATGGAAGAAGGTGACACAGCCCACGTGCAGAGCCCGCCAGGAAGTCGGCACTGCGCTGCACTAATCACAGGCAGTGAGACATTTACCTGATGTGCGGCTGCAGAGATCGGGAAATGTCTCACTGCCTGTGATTAGCGCAGCGCAGTGCCGACTTCCTGGAGGGCTCTGCACGTGGGCTGTGCGAACACGCCAGAGCTCATCCTTAGTTCTGATGAATCACGTTTTCTTTTACTTCATGTGGCTGGCTGGATGTGTGTGCATCTCTTACCCAGGGAAGAGATAGCACCAAGTTGCAGTATGGGAAGAAGGCAAGCCAGTGGAGGCAGTATGAAGCTTTGAGCAATGTTCTGCTGGGAAACCTTGGGTTCCACCAATCATGTGGATGCAACACTGGTACAAGGATTTTTGACACCCTAAGCGAAACCTCATTTTGACGCCCCCCCCTCCCCCCGGCTCTCTTGTGCCCATCAAATGCAGCCTCACCAGTGCCCATAATTACAGCCTAACCTGTGCCAATTAATACAGTCTCACCTGTGCCCATCAAATGCAGCCTCACCTGTGCCAATTAATGCAGTCTCACCAGTGCCCATCAATGCCACTTCACCACTGCCAATCAATACAGCCTCACAGGAGGGGCCCTCGGTACACATTTGAGATTTGGCAGATCAGTCACTATATACTAGGGTTGTCCCGATACCGATACTAGTTTCGGTATCGGCACCGATACCGAGCATTTGCCCAAGTACTTGTACTCGGGCAAATGCTCCCGATGCTTCCGCCGATACCTGGAAGACAGCTGTGATCGGCGCGTGGGGGAGTTACAAGATTCTCCCCCAGCGGCTTTCAGCAGCTTTAGTTTCATACAGCGGTGATCGCTCACCGCTGACTGTCACTGCATCCTCCTTCATGCCCCCTCCGTTCCTCTGTCCCCCTCCGCTGTCCCCCTCCGTTCCTCTCTCCTTCCCTGTGTCTCTCCGCTGTCCCCTCCATTCTGCTGTGTCTCTCTGCTGTTCCCCTCCGTTCCTCTCTCCTTCCCTGTGTCTCTCCGCTGTCCCCTCCGTTCCTCTCTTCTTTTCTGTCCCCCTCCGCTGTCCCCTCCGTTCTGCTGTCCTCCTCCTCCTTCCTTTGTGAATGGATAGAGTCAGCTGACTCTGTCTATTCACATAACTTAAACATTGTAATCTCCTGTGATTACGATGTGTCAGTTTATGAATGGAGAGGAGCCGCTGTCTTCTCTCCATTCATTCTCAGTGCAGCTGAGGCTGCAGAGAAAGGGACTGGGGAATCTCTATCCTCTGTCTCTTTCTCTGTCTCAAGGGGGAGATATCAGAGGTCTGTTAAGATCCCTGATATCTCACCAAAGCCCCCCAACAGGGCTGATTAAAAAAAAAAAACAAACAAAAAAAACAAAACATAAAAAGAATAAAAAAAATATTATTGTAAAAAAAAAAAAACACACACACACACATACACCGTTCACCCCCCCCCCCCCCAAAAAGAAAACACTGTTAAAAAAAACAAAAAAAAAACACTGGTATCGGCGAGTACTTGAAAAAAAAGATTGGTACACTTGTACTCGGTCCTAAAAAAGTGGTATCGGGACAACCCTACTATATACAGTATCTCACAAAAGTGAGTACACCCCTCACATTTTTGTAAATATTTTATTATATCTTTTCATGTGACAACACTGAAGAAATTACACTTTGCTACAATGTAAAGTAGTGGGTGTACAGCTTGTATAACAGTGTAAATTTGCTGTTCCCTCAAAATAACTTAACACAAGGCATAAATGTCTAAACCGCTGGCAACAAAAGTGAGTACACCCCTAAGTAAAAATGTCCAAATTAGGCCCAAAGTGTCAATACTTTGTGTGGCCACCATTATTTTCCAGCACTGCCTTAACCCTCTTGGGCATGGAGTTCACCAGAGCTTCACAGGTTGCCACTGGAGTCCGTTTCTACTCCTCCATGACGACATCACGGAGCTGGTGGATGTTAGAGACCTTGCGCACCTCCACCTTCCGTTTGAGGATGCCCCACAGATGCTCAATAGGGTTTAGGTCTGGAGACATGCTTGGCCAGTCCATCATCTTTACCCTCAGCTTTTTAAGCAAGGCAGTGGTCATCTTGGAGGTGTGTTTAGGGTTATTATCATGTTGGAATACTGCCCTGTGGCCCAGTCTCCGAAGGGAGGGGATCATGCTCTGCTTCAGTATGTCATAGTACATGTTGGCATTCATGGTTCCCTCAATGAACTGTAGCTCCCCAGTGCTGGCAGCACTTATGCAGCCCCAGACAATGACACTCTCACCACCATGCTTGACTGTAGGCAAGACACATTTGTCATTGTACTGCTCACCTGGTTGCCGCCACACATGCGTGACATCATCTGAACCAAATAAGTTTATCTTGGTCTCATCAGACCACAGGACATGGTTCCAGTAATCCATGTCCTTAGTCTGCTTGTCTTCAGCAAACTGTTTGTGGGCTTTCTTGTGCATCATCTTTAGAAGAGGCTTCCTTCTGGGACGACAGCCATGCAGACCAATTTAATGCAGTGTGCGGTGTATGGTCTGAGCACTGACAGGCTGACCCCACCCCTTTAACCTCTGCAGCAATGCTGGCAGCACTCATACGTCTATTTCCCAAAGACAACCTCTTGATATGATGCTGACCACGTGCACTCAACTTCTTTGGTTGACCATGGCGAGGCCTTTTCTGAGTGGAACCTGTCCTGTTAAACCGCTGTATGGTCTTGGCCACCGTGCTGCAGCTCAGTTTCAGGGTTTTGGCAATCTTCTTATAGCCTCGGCCATCTTTATGTAGAGCAACAATTCTTTTTTTTCTCAGCTCCTCAGAAAGTTCTTTGCCATGAGGTGCCATGTTGAACTTCCAGTTACCGGTATGAGAGAGTGAGAGCGATAACACCAAATTTAAACACACCAGCTCCCCATTCACACCTGAGACCTTGTAACACTAATGAGTCACATGACAGCGAGGAGGGAAAATGGCTAATTGGGCCCAATTTGGACATTTTCACTCAGGGGTGTACTCAATTTTGTTGCCAGCGGTTTAGACATTAATGGCTGTGTTGAGTTATTTTGAGGGGACAGCAAATCTACACTGTTATACAAGCTGTACACTCACTATTTTACATTGTAGCAAAGTATCATTTCCTCAGTGTTGTCACATGAAAAGATATAATAAAATATTTACAAAAATGTGAGGGTTGTACTCACTTTGTGAGATACTGTACATATACACATTTGCAAATTGCATGTGATAATACAATCTCATATCTCAGCCAGCTACAGTTTTTACTCACCACACCAGGTGACGGTCTTGGGCTCAGCAAATTGCTTTGTATCCGACAACATGACCCTGTGCTTGGTGTTCCTTGCTCGCAACAATGTTAAACTCTGCTGTGCCTGCCTCGGTCAGTGCCTCCAGGCTCCACCTGTCACCAACCCCAGAGCGCTGCTTTTAGTTTATGACTACCTATCTCATTTCTTGAGATGCTATAATGGGAAGGCAGTACAAACCCCCCCAAATGACCCCATTTTGGAAAGTAGACACCCCAAGGAATTTGCTGAGAGGCATATTGAGCATATTGAATATTTTATTTTTGTCACAAGTGACAAAAAAAATTGTCACTTTTTTGATTTCACTCCTCACTACCTATCACAGTTTCGGAGGCCATGAAAGATAAACATGCCATGGGTATATGTGAAATACATTCTGCTGCTTCACCCAAGTACGTGTGTAGGAATTTTTGGCAGACTAGCCGCGTACAGGACCCCGAAAACCAAGCACCACCTTCAGGCTTTCTAAGGACATACATTTTTGATTTCACACCTCACTACTTAACACAGTTTCAGAGGCCATGAAATGCCCAGATAGCACAAACACCCCCCAAATTACCCCATTTTGGAAAGTAGACACCCCAAGCTAATTGCTGAGATGCATGGTGAGTCCATGGAATATTTTATTTATTTATTTTGCCACAAGTTTTGGGAAAATGACAACTTTTTTTATTATCACAAAGTTTATTGCTCAAACATGCCATGGATATATGTGAAATTACACCCCAAAATACATTCTGCTGCTTCTTCTGAGTACGGGTATACCACATGTGTGGAACTTTTTGGCAGTCTAGCCATGTAAAGGACCCCGAAAACCAAGCACCACCTTCAGGCTTTCTAAGGGCGTAATTTTTTAATTTCACGCCTCGTTATTTCACAGTTTTTCGGAGGCCATGAAATGCCCCTATAGCACCCCAAGATATTTGCTGAGAGGCATGTTGAGTATTTTGCAGATCTCACTTTTTGTAACAAGGTTTTAAAATTTAAAATGAAAAAAAAAAAAAAATTCCAAATGAGAGCTGAAAAATACTCACCATGCCTCTTAGCAAATACCTTGGGGTGTCTACTTTCCAAAATGGAAATTGGGGGGGGGGGGGGGGTTGTGCTATCTTGACATTTCAGGGCCTCTGAAACTGTGATAGGTAGTGAGGAAGTGAAATCACCATTTTACGCCCTTAGAAATCCTGAAAGCGGTGATTGGTTTTCGGGGTTCTGTAGGTGGCTAGGCTCCCAAAAAGTCCCACACATGTGGTATCCCCGTACTCAGGAAAAGCAGCAGAATGTATTTTGGAGTGTAATTCCACAAATACCCATGGCAGGTTCGAGCAATATATCATTTAGTGACAACTTTGTGCAAAAAAAAAATGTTTGCAATTTTCCCGAAACTTGTGGCAAAATATAAAATATTCCTCCTTCTTCTATTATCCTATCCCTTCCCGTTCCAATCTCTTCTTTCTGTTCATTCTCTTTAAAATAGCCTCTATTTTCCAATGTATAGACTCACGTAAATGTACCAAGATATACTGTATATGTTGGCGAACGGACATATTGTGAAGACTATGCAGACCTCATCATTCACTTACCTGATGATCAGGTATATTACAAAATTACCCATCAGTACATTGCTAGATTTGTGGTCAAATCTTACTTTTCATTTGAGATGACGACACGCTGGATCATCACCGGAAACTTCAATAGCTAATAATCAAACCGATTATTTTTCTTCTCATTAATAATTTTTATACATGTTTGTTTGCACTCTGTATTATTGTTGAACTTCAATAAACTTTGGAAAAAAAAATATTCCATGGACTCAAGATGCCTATCAGCAAAAAGCTTGGGGTGTTTACTTTCCAAAAAGGGGTAGTTGGGGAGGATTAGAACTGTCCTGGCATTTTATGCACAACATTAGGAGCTTATGCCACACATCACCCACTCTTCTAACCACTTGAAGACAAAGCCCTTTCTGACACTTTTTGTTTACAGGAAAAAATATTTTTCAATTGCTAGAAAATTTCTTTGAACCCCCAAACATTATATAAGTATTTGCGCAGCAATTTTTCAAACACAATTTTTTGGGAAAAATTAACACTTTTTTTAATCTTAATGCACTAAAACAGACTATATTGCCTAAATGTTTGGTAAGGTATAAAAGATGATCTTATGCCGAGTACATAGATACCAAACACAACATGCTTTAAAACAACCGTGTAGCGGCGACAAACTACATATATTTTTAGAAGCCTTTAAAAGCCTTTTACAGGTTACCACTTTAGATTTACAGAGGAGGTCTACTGCCAGAATTACTGCCCTAGATCTGACATTCACATGGTGCAGTTGATCTGTACATACAAAACAAGCTTTTTTTATTTTATTTTTACACTGTTCCTTTCATTCTTTATTTTTTTAAAATCATTTTTATTGCTATCACAGGGAATGTAAATACCCCCCAAGATAGCAACAGGTAGTGACAGGTACTCTGTTTTGAAAAAATTGGGGTCTATTAGACTCTAGATCTCTCCTCTGCCCTTAAAGTATCTGACCACACCAAGATCGGTGTGATAAGATGTTTTCCCATCTTCCCAATGGCGCTGTTTATATTCGGCAAAACCAAAGTCATGAAATGCTCGTAGCTTCCGGTTTCTTAGGCCATAGAGATGATTGGAGCCCTTCTGGTCTCCGATCAGCTCTATGATCAGCTGGCGGAACCACCGGCTGCATTCCGGTGGGACAGGAGAGCCTGAGAAAACCATGGAAGACGGCGGGAGGGGGGGGGGGAACATTCCCTCCCACTGATTGTAAAAGCAGTCTTGCAGCTAATTAGCCACTAGGATTGCTTTTACATGAAAGCCGACTGCCAGATGAAAAGAACAATACTAAGATGATACCTAAACCTGCAGGCATAATTCTGGTATAACCACTCAAAGTCCAGCAACATACCAATACGACGCTGGTCCTTGTTGGGCATATATTGTAATGTTCTTTTTTTTCATGCAGAGATTGATCAGTGCTCACCATATTGATCAGTGCCCACCATTAGAATACCACCCTGCATCCACCAACTTCTAATGATGGGCATACATGCACCGTTTTTTTTTATAACTGTGGTGGTGAAATCACCTCCTACAGCGCTGGAGTCGCTGATTTACGCTGGGGTTTTTTTCTCAGAAAATAGGCGCAGGAACTCACCCTCCCAGCCCAAATCCCCGCCCACAACCACGCCCAAACCCCACCCCAAACCACGCCCAAACCCCACCCCCAGACACACCTTCCTTAAAGGAGAGAAGTACAGTGGTGTCAAATAACTGTAATAAGTGAGGCCTTAGAACTGTGTATCACACATGGTTCAGGAATGTGTAACACACAAAGTACAGGACTCAGGACTTATAACATACAGGGCTCAGGAGTGTGTATTGTGCAATTGCGAGCGGTGCATATCACACAGTGTGCAGAAAAAAGAAAACAGAAAACAGGATAGTACTTACATTCAATGCGAAGAATCCCTTGTTCTCAGAAATATGGAGCATAAAGCCCTGTGTACAGGGGTCAAGAATATGTAACATAGAGCCCAGCACACAGAGCACAGTGGTAAAGCTATGTAATATGCAGTCCAGCATACAGAGTGCAGGACTCAGGGGTATGCAATGCAAAACCCATTGTACAGCATTCAGGAGTACCATACCGAGGCCTTTAATATGTAACATACAGCCCAGCACACAGAGTATAGCGGTTCTGAGTATGTAATGTACAAGGTGTAACAAAATTCACACCAATTCTGCAGCCCCAGTGTGAAAGCCTGAGTGCTTTCACACTGGAGCGATGTGCTTGCAGGACAGGAAAAAAAAAGTCCTGCAAGCAGCATCTTTGGGGCGGTGGGGGAGCGATTGGTTCTGTAACAAATCTGATTGTCGCAGGCACGACGGGGACGCGCATCCCTGGGTAGGGAGCGATCAGTCTACAGGTCCAGGCCAATGATTTCTGGGAGAAACAAAGGGAGAAACTCCCATTATATAGGCCTGGCTTCTATTCCAGTGCATGCGCAGTACCGCACAAATGGCACATAGACCCAGAGAGACATTTCTCTCTTGGATGCCATTCGCCTGTCCTAAACAAAAACTGGCATCCACCAGTGCCATCTGGTGGATGGAGCGGGAACGCCATAAGACAGGAGATCACACACTTGCCCAGGAGAAACCAGACACCCAGTGGCAAGAAACAGCACTGCAGGGAGCGAAATACTCCAAACCATGAGAACAATTGGATTTAAGTCCGGGTTTTGACTAGGCCATTCCAAAACCTACATTTTGCTTTGTTTGAACCATTTGGAGGTGGACTTGCTGTTGTGTTTCGGATCATTGTCCTGCTGCATAACCCAAGTGCACTTGAGCTTGGGGTCACAAACTAATGGCCGGACATTCTCCTTTAGGATTTTCTGGTAGAGCTCAGAATTCATGGTTTCATCAATTATGGTAAGTTGTCCAGGTCCTGAAGCTGCAAAGCAGCCCCAGACCATCATGCTACCACCACTATGTCTGACTGTTGGTATGATGTTCTTGTTATGAAATGCTGTATTAGTTTTATGCCATTTTTGTCTCATCAGTCAACAGAATATTTGCCTAAAAGTCATGAGGATAATCAAGATGTTTTTTGGTAAATGTGAGATGAGCCTTTGTGTTCCTTTTTGGTCAGCAGTGGCTTTGGCCTTGGAACTCTCCCATGGATGTAATTTTTGCCCAGTCTCTTTCTTATTGTTGAATCATGAACACTGATCTTACCTGAGGCAAGTGAGGCCTGCAGTTCTTTAGATGTTGTTCTGGGTTCTTTTATGACCTCCTGGATGAGTCGTCGTCATGCTCTTGGAGTACTTTTTGTAGGCCGGTCACTCCTGGGAAGGTTCACCACTGTTCCAAGTTATCTCCATTTGTGGATAATGGCTCTCCCCGTGGTTCACTGGAGTTCCAAAGCCTTAGAAACGGCTTTGAAACACTTCCTGGACCAATACATGTACATTACTTTGTTTCTAATCTGTTCTTGAATTTTTTTAGATTGTGGCATGATGTGTGACTTTTTGTGATCTGTTAGCGTGCTTCACTTTGTCACACAGCTTCTATTTATGTGATTTCTTGATTCAACAGGCCTGACAGTAATCAGGCCTGTGTGTGGCAAGTGAAATTTAACTCAGCTTTTCAAAAAATTGTGGTTAATCACAGTTCATTCATGATTCAGCATGGGAGGGAGCAATTCGTTTTTCACATAGGGCCAGGCAGGTTTGAACAGCGTTTTTCCCTTAATAAATGAAATAATAATTTAAAACTGCATCTTGGATTTACTTGGGTTATCTTTGTGTAATATTAAAATTTGTTCGATGATCTGAATTATTTAGGTGTGAAAAATATTCAAAAAAGCAAAACGCTATGTGTGGAGGAAAACTAACACTGCACATGAACCTGAACACACCATCCCCACCGTGAAACATGGTGGTGGCAGCATCATGTTGCGGGGATGCTTTGCTTTAGCAGGGACAGGGAAGCTGGTCAGAGTTGATAGGGAGATGGATGGAGCCAAAGTAAGGTACCTGTTGTAGGTAGTGCTTCAGGCAAAAAATGGACACATCCTGTCCAAGGTGCTAATCCTGGCTCATCACGGTAGGCAATATCAAGAAGAGAAGAAAATATTGATCGCACACTTGAATCCAAAAGATGCTGTAGAAATGTCTTTATTGTCATGAGCCAGACAAAATTGCAATGATGATCAGTTCACGCATTTCACACAAAAAGAACCGTGCTTGTGATAACAGGCAATCAATCTTTTCTTCTCTTCTTGATAGTGTCCGAAGTGGAGCTTGTATGCTAAGAATTTAGATGAAAACATAGTCAGGCAGGTCAAGTTGGCAACAGATCAGGCAAAGTGGTAAAAATCAAAATCCAAAGAATGGTCAGGCAGGCGGAGGTCATACATGAGCTGGCGGTGAAGTAGCAAATCAGCAGTCTGGAGAGTGGTCAAGAATTCAGGCAGAGGTTCAATACACGGTAGTCAAAATCACAGAGCTATCAATACACCCAGGGAGCAAGTCCAAACAAATGGGCAGAGAGTAACAGGAAGTGCTGCTATTTATGGGCTGCTTAATTGTACATTGACCGCAGCTGGCAGCAGGTGGGGCTAGTGAGTCCAAGGCAATGCATCAGGCTGGGAGAACATTGCAATAACTCCAGAGCTCCTCCGTGGCACAACAGATAAGACTGCCACTTTGGAACTAGGAACATCCCGGTTCAAAGACACCCAGGTACATGACAGGACCCCCTTCCTCAGTAGACCGCTCCGGGGGCCTAGCAGGGCTTAGCAGGAAAGGAGGCATGGAAGTCTCGCATAAGAGCAGGAGCATGCAAATCTTTGGCTGGAACCCAGGAACGGTCTGTGACGGGATATCCCTTCCAATGAACCAGATACCGTAGGCCACGACCCTGCCTTCTAGAATCCAAAATCTTAGAGACTTCAAACTCATGTTGTCCATCAAAAAACAGAATACAATCAGCGCAAACTATACCTATACCTATAAACTATACTATATGACGGATGCAAGCTGAACACTAAAGGATTTCACCAACCTCAATAACAATCATAAAACAAAATAGTGCAGCGCAAAAAGAAACTAATAAATGTATATTATATGAAAGTCCATATGATCAGAACTAATAAATGTATATTGTATGAAAGTCCATAAGATCAGAACTGTAGTTCAATTCCTCTTGGTATACACAGGCCAACCACTTTTCATATCGCAACAGATGTGGTAAGTAAAATCATGAGAATGCGCTTACCAGACAGGGTGGACCCCTTAATTACAGGGGGTCAATCAAGCCTGAATGAACCAATGGCAAACAGCTCCGCTGGATCTCATCTGCAGGGAACGATCATCCGATAACCTGGGAAGATCCGTACCTTGGATGCAGGATGGAAAGCAGCAGTCCCCCCAAAAAAAGGAAAAACTCTAAGAGCGATCTGTATAAAATACTTCCAAAGTTTATTCAATGTAAAATTGATAAATAAAAGCGCTCAGCGGCGCAGCAATTAACAAGAAGGCTCTCGTTCAATATAGACAGTCTGTTCGGACGCCATTTTAACCGATAGGAGACTGGCCCAACTCGAGCAATAATTCTGTAAGGACCGATGAATCGAGGGCCCAATTTTGTAGAAGGTTGTTTCAGTCTCACGTAATTTGTTGATAGCCAAACTCTGTCCCCCACCACATATGGAGGTATATGGCATCTTCGTTTGTTGGAGAAAAGCGCATACTTGCCTGCTGACTTTCATAGTAATAAGCAAATCTTTTTCCAGTGCAGCAGAATATTTTTTACCCACAGATCTGCTGCTGGTACACCAGAAGAAGGTCAAAGTAGGGGAAGAGTCTGAGGATTATAGCCTAGGGCTGCGTAGAATGGTGTGGTATGAAGAGCACTGTGCCAATGGGAGTTAATGGCGAATTCAGCCAAAGGTAAATACTCAGACCAATTGGAGAGTAATGCATTGACATAATATCAAAGATAGGTTTCCAGGGTCTGGTTATTGCGTTCAGTTTGACCATCTGTTTGAGGGTGAGGTGAGGTAGAGAGTGAGAGCGTAACTCCCAGTTTCTTACAGAATGCTCTCCAGAATCGGGAAACAAACTGGGATCTGCGGTCTGAAATGACATTGGTAGGTATGCCATGATATTTCACAATATGGGAAAGGAAGAGGGTAGACAGTGCTTCCGCTGTAGGTAATCCAGGGAGCGGTACAAAATGAGACATTTTGGAAAAGCGATCCACTATGACCCATATAGCGCTCATGCCTTTGGACTTGGGTAACTCTGTAATGAAGTCCATAGTCAAATGGGTCCAAGGCTGGTGAGGTGCAGGAAGTGGTTGTAACAGTCCAGTAGGCAATGTGCTTGGTACTTTATTAGCAGCACAAGTTGGCCAGGCAACCACAGTCAGTAACATCTTTTTTCATTTGAGGCCACTAGACATGATGTTGCAAGGTCTTAAGAGTGATTGTGACACCAGGATGACCGGATAACACATGTTCATGTGCCCAGAGGAGTACATGATTTCGGAGGCTAGGGGCTATGGACAGGCAACCTGGTGGTATCTTCAATCCTTGAGGAATACGATTCTGGGTTTCTTGTAGCTGTTGGGAAAGAGCCGTAGAGATCTGTGCGACAATTTTGTGAGGTGGTATATACTGCTTGGTAGGTCGATCTTCTTCAGAAGTAACACACTGTTTGGAAAGAGCATCGGCTTTCTTATTCTTATGCTCAGGGACCTAAGAAAGAACAAACTTAAAATGGTCGAAAAACAGAGCCCATCGAGCTTGACGTGAATTCAAATGTTTAGCAGTCTGAAGACACAGCAGGCTTTTATGGTCAGTCAGGATAGAAAAAGGCTTGGGAGCCCCTTTCAGAAGATGTCGCCATTCAGACAATGCCAATTTGATGGCCAGTAGTTCTCGATTCCCAACATCACAATTCATCTCCACTGGAGTAAACTTTCTAGAGAAAAATGCCACTGGATGGATTCTACCGGACTTAGGCTGTCTCTGGAACAGCATGGCACCTGCTCCCACTTCGGAGGCATCAACCTCAATAATGTACTGCAGATCGGGATTTGGATGTTGAAGAACTGGAGCCTTGCTGATCATGTCTTTTTTAATTGCCGGAAAGCTGAAACTGCTTCTGAGAGCCACATCTTGCAATTTGTACCTTTCTTAGTCATAACAGTAAGGGGGGGGGGCAGCAATTGAGGCAAAACCTTTGATGAAGCGCCTGTAGTAATTTACAAACCCTAGAAAGCTTTTGAGCCCTCTTAAAGTGCTCAAGGTTCCGGCCGGGAAAATTTTTTTTAAAAGTCAGCAGCTACAAACACTGTAGCTGCTGACTTTAAATAAGCACACTTACCTGTGCTGGGTGCCCGCGATGTCGGCTGCCCGAGGCCGACCCGTCCCTCGGCTCTCGGGTCCCGGCACCGCCATCCTAACTAAGGGAAACAGGCAGTGGAGCCTTACGGCTTCACTGCCCGTTTCTTACTGCGCATGTGCGAGTCGCGCAGTGCTTTGTGAATGGGACGCGATGTGTTGTGGGACACACACAGTTCCCATAACACACCGCGCCCCATTCCCCAGAAGACAACGCGGGATGAGAAGACAGAACATCACAGCGGCATAGGAAGAGGAAGATTAGGAAAACTGCCTAGCAACAGCCATTTCAGGTGAGTTAAAACATTTTTATTTTTTTTTACCTACAATTTTTTAGGTATTTTTTGGTGCATTTTTTTTTGTGGTGGACCTCCACTTTAAGTATGTCAAACAGTTCTAGAATGAGAAGCAGAGGGTAGGAGTCTTTTACAGGGATTTGATTTAACCCTCAATAGTTTATGCATGGTCGAAGACTCCCATCTTTTTTTTCAACAAAGAAAAAACTTGTCCCTACTGGAGAAGAAGAGGATCGGATAAAATCTATTTCCAAGTTGTCTTTTACGTATTCCTCCATAGATTTTTGTTCAGGCAATGACAGGGGATAGGTCCTTCCTTTGGGAAGAGGTGCTCTAGCAATCAAATTAACCCCTTGCCGACCGGCTCACGCCGATATACGTCGGCAGAAGGGCATGTACAGGCATATTAACGTACCTGTACGTTGCCCTTTAAGACGTGGCATTGTGGGTTTGCGCCCGCCGCGAGCTCCGTGACTGATTGCGGGTCCTGCGGACTCGATGTCCGCGGGGATACCCACGATTGACTCACAAAGAGGAAGAGCGGGGCGTTCTGCCTAGTGACACTGATCACAGCTCCCTGTGATCAGGAACGGTGGTCAGTGTCGTGTCACACATAGCCCACCACCCCCCCACAGTTAGAATCACTCCCTAGGACACACTTAACCCCTGCAGCACCCCCTAGTGGTTAACCCCTTTACTGCCAGTCACATTTACACAGTGCATTTTTAATCGCACTGATCGCTGTATAAATGTGAATGGCCCCAAAATAGCACCAAAAGTGTCCGATCTGTCTGCCATAATGTCGCAGTCACGATAAAAATCGCAGATCGCCGCCATTACTAGTAAAAAAAAAAAAATTGTTAATTAAAAATGCCATAAACCTATCCCCTATTTTGTAGACGCGGTAACTTTTGTGGTGTTTATTGCGTTTTTTTTACCAAAAATATGTAGAAGAATATGTATCGGCCTAAACTGAGGAAAAAAAATGTTTTTTTTTTATATATTTTTTGGGGATATTTATTATAGCAAAAAGTAAAAAATATTGCAATTTTCCAAAATTGTCGCTCTTTTCTTGTTTATAGCGCAAAAAATAAAAACCGCAGAGGTGATAAAATACCACCAAAATAAAGCTCTATTTGTGGGGAAAAAAGTACATCAATTTTGTTTGGGAGCCACGTCGCACGACCGCGCAATTGTCAGTTAAAGTGATGCAGTGCCGAATTGCAAAAAATGCTCTGGTCTTTGGCCAGCCAAATGGTCTGGGGCTGAAGTGGTTAATTGCACAGTCAAAAGAGCAATGTGGAGGTAAAACCTCTGCCTTTTGCTTGCAAAATACATCTGTAAACCCATGGTATTCGTGAGGCAAGGTAGGTGGAATGGCCATGGAAGCCAACAGACAACCAGAAAGTCTTTTGGGTTGAGACAAAAAGTTTAGATAACAGGACAACCCCTAAGAGGTTAGTTCTCTATTTTCCCAATCAAAAGAAGGATTGTGTTGTTGTAACCATGGGTAACCAAGGATAACAGGCAGAATCAATAAGAGACAGAACGATTTCCTCTTTATGGAGTGCGCCTACCTGGGTGATTGTCATAGTCTTAAATTTTACAAGGCCATCTCCCAACAGTTGTCCATTCAGAGTGGTGATGCTCAGGGGTCTAGATTTAGTAACAAATGGGATGTTATTTTCTTTAGCAAAAGTGTAGTCCAGGAATATGCCAGCGGCTCCAGAATCCACAAAAGCCTCACAGGAGACAAGTTTAGAGGCTAAATGGAAAATTTCGGGGACAGTAATCTTGTTCTTGGAAGATATACCAGTAAGGTCTAACCCAGCTCCTCCAACACTGGTTAGACCCTGCCTTTTACTGGATGGGAAGGGCAGACAGATAACAAATGTCCTTTAAGTCCACAGTACAAGCATAGGCCCAATGCACGCCTCCTTTGTTTCTCTGACTCTGTTACGTGGCTGACTTCCATTGGTTGCCTTTGGAATCAACTGACATTTTCAGGTTCTGGCTGAGGTAGTGCTTGGAAGTTAGGGGCCAAACGTTAACTGGCCTAGGAAGCTGACGAACACACAGCTCTGTGAATTTTTCAAGGTCTTCTGGGGAATCCTTATAGACTAATTCGTCCTTGATGCGATCTGTGAGAGCTTTTCAGGAGGGCTGCACGTAATGGCCTTGAGTCCCAATTAGTCTCAGCAGCCAGGGTACAGAATTCAATAGCTTACTGGGCCACAGACTTGGTACCTTGCTGTATGTCCAAAAGTGAGTACTGAGCTGCAGAAGTTCTATCTGGTTTGCCAAATACAGTCTGGAGAGAAGCCAGAAATTTGTCAGCATCTTGCAGCACAGGATCATTGCGTTCCGGGTAAGGAGAGACCCAGGCCAGGGCCTTCCCCTTTAACAAGGAAATTACAAAAGTCACCTTGGCAGACAAAGTGCTAAAAGTCCCAGCGTTGTTGTGGATATGCAAACGGCAAACATTTAAAGAACCTCTGCAGTCCTCAGTATCACCACCAAATTTTTCAGGCAAGGGAAGTTTGGGTGGCACAGAAGAGATGGATTGGATTGGAGCAGGAGTAGGAGCTGGAGCCTGGACCGGTGCAGAGGGACCAGGCAACTAAGATTTAAGCATAGCACAAAGTTCATCTAACTTGGCGTCCAGAGAAGAAAGATGCTGTTCATGATCTCCAATCAATTGTCCCTGAAACGAAATCACCTTAACAATCTCAGCAGGGTCCACTGCCATTGTGGCCCGTTTGTAATGTAAGGTACCTGTGGTAGGTAATGTCCGAAGTGGAGCTTGTATGCTCAGAAGAAAATGTATTCAGGCAGGTCAAGTCGGCAACAGATCAGGCAAAGCAGTACAAAATAGAAATCCAAAGAATGGTCAGGCAGGCGGAGGTCATACATGAACTGGCGGTGAAGTACCAAATCAGCAGGTTGGAGAGTGGTCAAGAATTCAGGCAGAGGTTCAATACATGGTAGTCAAAATCACAGCGCTATCAATACACCCAGGGTGCAAGTCCAAAGAAACGGGCACTGAGTAACAGGAAGTGCTGCTATTTATAGGCTGCTTAATTGTACATTGTCCGCAGCTGGCAGCAGGTGGGGCTATTGAGTCCAAGATGATGCAGCTGTGGAACCAGGAACATCCTAGGCTCGAAGACACCCAGGTACATGACTGCCAAATACAAGGCCATCTTACAAGGAAACCTGTTAGAGTCTGCAAAAGACTTGAGACTAGAGGTTCACCTTCCAGCAGGACAACAACCCTAAACATACATCCAGAGCTACAATGGAATGGTTTAGATCAAAGCATATTCATATGTTAGAATGGCCCAGGCAAAGTCCAGACCTAAATCCAATTGACAATCTGTGGCAAGTCTTGAAAATTGCTGTTCACAGACGCTCTCCATCCAATCTGACAGAGCTTGAGCTATTTTGCAAAGAAGAATGGGCAAAAATGGCAAAGCTGGTAGAGACATACCCAAAAAGACTTTCAGCTGCAATTTCAGTGAAAGGTGGTTCTACAAAGTATTGACTCAGAGGGGCTGAATACAAATGCAACCCACTTTTCACATATTCATTTGTAAAAAGTTTTGAAAACAATTCATCATTTTCCTTCCACTTCACAATTATGTGCCACTTTGTGTTGGTCTATCAAAAAAAATCCCAATAAAATACATTTAAGTTTTTGGTTGTAACATGGCAAAATGTAAAAAATTTCAAGGGGTATGAATACTTTTTCAAGGCACTGTATGTATATTGCCCATATACTGTATATATTAATCATTTGGCTATCTAAACTCTTTTTTATTGTAATCCTATCATTATAATTGTATTTATTTATTTTTTTTCACTTTCATTTTTATCCTCACAATATTAGGAGTATTACAAAATGACTAATGAATATATTACAAACCTTTTACTTTGTATTAACTGGAGCACAGCCAATCATATGTTAAAGTTTCACTTTCTAAGCTGTGTGGAATGAAAGATAGAAGCTCATTGGTTGCTATGGGAAAAAGCACCAGTTGAGATATAGCCTGTCTCAGAAATCTTGTATTAATTCCTAAATTGTAATTTATAATAGCATTGCCGTGTATTTATGTGTGAGGTTATTTGTCTCCCTCCAGTGGCCTCTTGTAGAAATAACACATACCGTCTTTCTATAAATGGGATTGTTTTGACTTACTGTATGTTATTTTATTAACTGTTATCATTATTAATTCAGACTCATTCATTACATTTTCTGTTTTAATATTCTTTTTACATGTCAGTTTTAGCATTTTTTTAACAACCAGGATTGTTCTTTATTTAACATACAGTGGATATTAATAAAAAGTCTACACACCACACAAAAAGGAGACAAAGATAAATCATTTCAGAACTTTTTCCACCTTTAATGTGACCTATAAACGATACAACTCAATTGAAAAACATACTAAAATATTTTGGGGGGAGGAGGTAAAAATAAAATAAACTAAAATAATGTTGTTGCATAAGTGTGTACACCTTCTTATAACTGGGGATGTAGCTGTGTTCAGAATTAAGCAATTACATTCAAACTCATGTTAAATATGAGTCCGTACATACCTGTCATCATTTTAAAGTGCCTCCGATTAACCCCAAAAAAAGTTCAGCTGTTCCAGTAGGTCTTTCCTGACATTTTCTTAGTCGTATCCTACAGCAAAAGCCATGGTCCTCATAGAGCTTCCAAAGCATCAGAGGGATCTCATTGGTAAAAGGTATCAGTCAGGAGAAGGGTACAAAAGAATTTCCAAGGCATTAGATATACCATGGAACACAGTGAAAACAGTCATCATAAAGTGGAGAAAATATGGCACAACAGTAACATTATCAAGAACTGGATGTCCCTCCAAAATTGACGAAAAGACAAGACGAAAACTGGTCAGGGAGGCTGCTAAGAGGCCTACAGCAACATTAAAGGAGCTGAAAGAATAGCTGGTAAGTACTGGCTGTGTGGTACATGTGACAACAATCTCCTGTATTCTTCATATTTCTGGGCTATGGGCTAGAGTTACAAGACGGAAGCCTTTTACCAAGAAAAACATCCAATCCCAAAAGCATGTGGGACAATATGTTATGGTCTGATGAAACTAAGGTTGAACCCTTTGGCCATAATTCCAAAAGATATGTTTGGCGCAAAAACAACACTGCACATCACCAAAAGAACATCATATCCACAGTGAAGCATGGTGGTGGCAGTATCATGCTTTGAGGCTGTTTTTCTTCAGCTGGAACAGGGGCCTTAGTCAAGGTAGAGGTAATTATGAACAGTTTCAAATACCAGCCAAGTTAACAACAACCAGGTCTAGGGGACCAAGACGGTGAGCCCCTGGTTGAGGATGGATGGTACCATGTGGGGAGTCACAAGCAGCATTGTAGTCCCTGCACTAGGAGTGGTGCTAGAATAAAGACCAAAAACAACCCAAACACTTCCACGGTGAATAGTGCTATCACGTACCTGGTGGAGACCGAGCTGTAGAGGGGGCTTCTCTTGCACCTCCTGTAAAATGCCCCTGATAGAGATGACAGGGAGTGTATGACACAGAGTGGCACGAGGGCCAGTATAGCAGGTGGTAACAGCTGGGGCTTGACAGGAACCTGATGGCCGTAGATCACCAGACAGGCACTGGGAACTGGAACTCCGTGGCACTTTATCAGTAGGCAGGAGCTTAGCCGGAGCATAAGCCAGGGGGCCATCAACAGCCGGGCAGCACAGGTACAGGAATGTGAGACTGAAGCAGGAACAGGATACAAGCCAGGTTCGGTATACAGTCGGGCAGCAAGGTATAAGAGCATAAGGCAGGAGCAGAGTCAAACACAGGCTGAGGTCACAGGTAGGCAGGTGGAAGTCCAGGGGCGAGTTCAGGTAAACACAGGTAGGCAGGAAATGGATCAGGGCCCAGGTAAACAGGAACAAGCTGAAAGACCACTCAGCAATGTGCTCAAGTCATTGCTGGGTTTAAATAGGCCGCTTGGCGCCAGTACATGCACGTGTGTGCAAGCTCGCACATCTGCAAATACATGTTTCTTCTTGTGCACACGCTAGCGTGCCCATGCATGCGTGCTAATGCGTGATTGTTTACTGGACTTCTCTTACAAGTGCTAAATGAAAGCTCTTGTAGTGAAGGGCATTTAACTGCTGTGCTGAAGAAAAATCTATGACAGTGCCAATGGTGTAAAAACCATATTGGAATTTATTTAAAAACAATCAAAGTCTTGTTCAATATAAACAATGCATGCAGAACTCCCCTATGGCTGGTAAAAATTCCAGACAGTACTTTAGGCTTGTTGAGGGTTGCGAACCAACCCTGTGGGGACGGTGCTGCAGTGGGCAAAAGGCAATCCTCGCGTTCATGAGCTAAGCTCAGTAAGAGGGATAAAAAGTCGGTCAGGTAGATACAGCCAGAGCCTTGGAATTGGGTTGTGGAGACCCCACAATCTCGCAGCCGCAGTGAGAGGAACTCTCTGACCTACAGCATCACAGATCACCCAGAAGGACTCCCGAGTGTGACGTCATCTGGAAGCGCGGATCCTGAGCGAGGTGTGGAATGCAGTGGTGGAACACAAGCCAAAGGAGAGGTAGCAAGAGTGATAGCTGTCATCCTGACAATGCGTTTCGGGGTATGGCCCTTCTTCAAGTCACGTGACTTAGACAGCTAAAGAATTTTAAATACGGGCTGGCCGCGGAGAACATCTGTCACGTATCTGGTAGGAGTCTGAAGTGACGAGGTTGACCTCCCTTGTATCTCCAGCCCAGGCCCCACTGAGAGTGAGACAGAGAGTGCCAAGGGACAGGAGGAACACGAGTGCCTGTAAATGTTGGTTGCAGAGCTTGTGGCAGAAGATGTGGGCTTGGAGATTCAGGCAGAACATCAGGCCAGGAACTGTGATAATGCTGGGTATATCAACCGAGATTAAAGGGGAACTCCACCAGGCTTGTGGATTCAGTATATGTGGCTTGCCGAGACCTCCAGCAGACAGGAGACAGGTGTAAACTGTGTGCAATGGAGCTTGGATGAGAGGAAGCCAGCTCAGGTACTCAGAGGTGGCGTGGAGCCAGATAGGAAACAGGAGCGAAGTCAGAGGATCAGCCAGAGTCGGCAGCGAGGTACCAGGTCATCAGACAGAAGCAATGTCAGGGATAAGCCAGAATCAGGAACCAGTAATCAGCAGTATAATCGGAATCCAAAGGGTAGGTCAGTGGTAAGCCAGGTTAGCAACAGATAATTAAACAGGATACAGGCAGGTCACAGGAAAACAGGTGAAGACCAGTTAGCGTTGAGCAAGGGTCAGAGCACCCTTTAGATAGGCCGTCTGGTGCCAAAGGAGACTGTGGACATTGGTGCACCTGCGATCAGCCAGGTTCGGTATGCGCGCATGCGAGTGCCTATGCGCCCGATCAGCTACAACAGTTCTCTTACATCGTGCCTGTGTGCCCGATCAGATACAACAGTTCTCTCCTTATGGGCAACCTCCGGATGTCCTTCAGGGACTTTTTGTCAGAAACCATGAAATCAGATTGAGACAGAAGTCCAGTTAAATCACACTTGCTGAATAATAAAAGAAAAATAGAAAAAACGTAGTCAAAACATAGCCAAAGTTCGGTAACCAGAACGGATAGTCAGCCAAGCCAGAAGGTCAGGGATTAGTGTAGTAGAACAGCAAGCTAGATCTGGAGCCAGAAGGGATGTCAGCCAAGCAAGTCTTTAAACAGGAACGTAGGAGATAGTCTCTGTGATGTTGACCAAGGCGAAGGCAGAGATGCTCTGGGCTGGTCGGCTTAAGTAGGCAGGACTGATGAGCAGGATATCATCAACAGGTGAGTAGCTGTGGAGAGATAGGAGCTGGCAATGAGCCGACAGCTGAGCGGCCAGCTCAGAGAAGGAAGGGCTGAGTCTAGCCCTGACAGTAGCCCCTCCTCAACGACCCCTCCCCCTCGGAGGACCACCAGGCTTGAGGGAAACCACCATAAGGATAACTGTGTTGCTCTGGGAGTTGGGCAACTCCACAATGAAATCCATAGACAGGTGGGTCCAGGGCCTCTCTCCCTTGGGTATGGTTTGTAGGATGCCCACTGGAAGGTGTCGTGGAGTCTTACTCTGAGCACACACCAAACAGACAGCTACGAAGGCAGTTACATCAGCACATAGACTGGGCCACCAGAATTGTTGGGAAATGGCCCAAAAGAGTTGATTCTTCCCAGGGTGGCCAGCAGCCTTGGGAGAATGGTAAGTCTGGAGCACGGCAGTACGGAGACTCTCTGGGACAAAGCAGTGGTCATAAGGTTTTTAGGAGGAGCATGGACCTGAGCATCAAGAATTTTGTCACCCAAAGGAGAAGTGCGACTGATGTGAACCGTAGCCAGAATACGATCAGGAGGAATCACAGGAACCGGAACCGACTCCATCTTGGAAGTGGAGGAAAATTGTCGTGACAGAGCATCAGCCCTTACATTCTTAGTACCGGGTAAGTATGAGACTGTAATGTAATTGAAACTTGACAAGAAAAGAGCCCATCGCGCCCTTCTGGGAGAGAGACGTTTAGCCTCAGACAAGAATATGAGATTCTTATGGTCAGTAAGAATGAGAACCCGCACAGTGGTACCTTTGAGGAGATGAGGATCAGGATGAGGATGAGTCAACACAGGAGCAAAAACAAAGGCAGCCTTGAGACTGTCATAGGCCTTAACTGATCCTGGAGACCAACTCTGTGGGTTACCGTCCTTTCTGGTCATATCAGTCAGGGGCTTGACCAGAGACGAGAAGTTACGAATAAACTTCCGATAATAGTTGGCAAAGTCCTGAAAACGTTGCAGAGGCCGTAAACCCACGGATCGGGGCCACTGTAGGACTGCTGAATGATTCTCTGGGTCCATCGAAAAACCAGCAGTGGAAATGACATAACCCAGGAATTTAACCTGTTCACGATGGAATTCGCACTTCTCCAATTTACAATAGAGATTGTTCTCTCTTAGTTTCTGAAGCACACGACAGACATCTGTGTGGTGGCTCTCCAGGGACTTGGAAAATATGAAGATATCATTGAGATAAACCACCACACATAACTGCAACAAATCTTGGAGGACATCATTAATAAATTCCTGGAAAACTGCCAGGGCATTACAAAGACCAAAAGGCATTACGAGGTAATGGCCTGTTCTGGTATTACACGCAGTTTTCCACTCATCGCCCTCCTTAATCCTCACAAGATTGTATATCCCTCTCAAATCAAGATTTGTGAAAACCGTTGCACCCTTGAGGCGGTCAAATAATTAACGGAATGGGATAGGCATTCTTAATCGTGAAACGACTGAGACCCCTATAATCAATACAAGGTCTCAGTTCACCACTCTTCTTCACAAAGAAGAAACCATCACCAGCAGGAGACGAGGATTTGCGGATGAAACCCTGAAAAAAGTGCGTCTGCAACATACTTCTCCATGGCCTTATCCTCCAAGGCCAACAAAGGGTAAACCCAGCCACGAGGGGTTATGGCACCAGGTTGAAGGTCAATAGCGCAATCATACGACCAGTGTGGAGGCAAACTACTGGCTTGACCTTTGTCAAAGACATCGCTAAAATCGCGGTACTCCTCTGGCAGGGAGGAGAGTGAACAGGACCTTGGCTACCTTCTGGAAGCATGTCTTACTGCATTGTGGCGACCAGGAGAGAACCTCAGCACAGAGCCAATCAAAAGAGGGGTTTTGCCTCTGTAACCAAGGATAACCAATAACCAGGGGACACTTAGGTGAGGAAATAATTTGGAATGGGATTATCTCATGGTGAATAACCACTACGGCCATGGACAACGGAACAGTCTTATGAGTCACATGGGCAGGCTGTAGAGGTCTCCCGTCAAGAGCCTCAATGGCAAGTGGAGTGTCACGCAGCTGCAGTGGAATCGAGCGCTTCGATACAAAGGCAGCATCAATGAACAGGCCTGTAGCCCCAGAGTCGATTAGAGCCTGTATCTTGACGGATGACACAGCCTAAGAAAGGGTGACTGAAACCAGGGGCTTATCCTTCAGGATAACTGGGGACAAAACAATGCTTTCTAAGGTCTGTCCATAACAGGACCTCATGGTTCGGGCGTTCCCCGGACGGGTGGGAGAAGACTTCAAAAAGTGACCTGTCTGGCCACAATAAAGGCACAATCTTTCCCTCCTCCTAAAGGTTTTCTCATCCGCAGAAAGATGCGTGAAACCCAAGTGCATGGGTTCACCTTTACTGACCGACTCGGTACCAGGAAGCATGGGAGGTGAGGGAGGCACGGGTGGGACTGCAAAGCTCAGAGACAAATGTACAGGAGGCTTCCGCAAGCGCTCCTTGAAAGAGAGTCTTTCTCTGAGTCTGGAGTCAATGAGGATGGCAAAGGTGATCAACTTCTCCAGCTCAGTGGATATATCTCGGGCTGCTATCTCATCCTTGATGGTATCCGAGAGCTCCCAGCAAGCTCTGCTGCCAGCGTAATCGGCAACAGTTCTCCTACTCTGATGGACATGAGGCACTTGGCAGCAGAAGCAGAGCGTGCGGGAACGTCAAATACCCTTTTAAAGGAGGCGACAAACTCAGGGTAACTCAAGACAACAGGTTTTTGTGTCTCCCATAGAGGGTTTGCCCAGGCCAAGGCTCTCTCAGAAAACAAAGATATCACAAAACCTACTTCACTTCTGTCCGTGGAAAACGCCTGGGGCAGCATATCAAAGTATATCTTAACCTGGTTGAGAAACCCTCTGCATTGGATTGGATCGCCCCCAAATCGCTGGGGACGCGGTGCAGAACCAGACATACCTCTTATGGGGTAATACTCAAGGCGGGTGCCTGCACAGAGACTGAAGCAGCAGCAGGGACGGCCTGCAACACAGGTTGTACCAGAGCAGCTACAGTGGAAGATTCCAGGTGAGCCGTGCAACTCAGTAGCGTTTGTAACGCCATGGCAAACTGATCTATGCGGTGATCCTGCTCAGCCAATTATGGGAAAATATTACCAACAAGTGGATTGACTGTATCTTCTGAATTCATGGCCTTCGCCTACTGTCAGAAACCATGAAATCAGACCGAGACAGAAGTACAGTTAAATCACACTTAAATCAAGTTAAATCACAGGAACGCAGGAGATAGTCTCTATGATGTTGACCAAGCTAAAGGCAGAGATCCTCTGGGCTGGACGGCTTAAGTAGGCAGCACTGATGAGCAGGATATCATCAACAGGTGAGTAGCTGTGGAGAGATAGGAGCTGGCAATTAGCTGACAGCTGAGCGGCCAGCTCAGAGAAGGAAGGGCTGAGCCCAGCCCTGACACTTTTTTTCTGGATGGCGTTGAAAAAAGGCTTGCGCTATATGTGGGGCATGCCCATTTGAAGCTGGCTCCCGCAAATTCTCTTCTGGGCCGTAGTCCTTCCACTTGATAAGGAATTGCGTTTGGCCATTTTTGGGTCTACAATCCAGTACAACTTCAACTTCTTATTCCTCATTGCCCTCGATGAGTAGTGGAGAAGGGGTTTCCGGATCCCGGTTTGGAAAGGGATTAGGCACAGTCAGTTTTGTTAAAGAGACGTGGAATACAGGGTGAATCTTCAGATTCTTTGGTAACACTAGCCACAGCATTAATTTTTCTCTTGACTGGAAAAGGCCCCAGGTATCCCTGGCCAAGTTTCTTTGAGGGACATCTTCATTTCAGGTTTGCTGTAGATAACCAGACTTTGTCCCCTGGTTCTGGATTCAAGTTACCCCCTTTCTTCCTGTCAAAAAATCTTTTATTGTTTGTCTGGGCCTTAACAATGGTGTTCTGTAGGAATTGATTGTTGGAACTGAAAAAACTCAATCTGTCTTGAACAGCAGGTATTGACGATTCCACAGACAGCTCAGGCAAAAAGGAAGGATGATACCCATAGTTAGCAAAAAAGGGTGACTGTTTAGTGGCTGAATGAATGGAGATATTATATGCAAACTCCGCCAGCGGGAGAAGAGACAACCAATCATCCTGTGTGAAAGAAGAAAAGCACCGCAAGTACTGCTCAAGAGTTTGGTTAGTTCTTTCTGTCTGTCCATTTGTTTGAGGATGATAAGCAGTGGACAGACAGAGTTCAATGTTTAAAGCTTCACATAAAGCCCTCCAAAATCTGGAGGTGAATTGTGCCCCTCGGTCAGAGACAATGTTGTCAGGAATACCATGCAGTTTTACAATTTATTTGATAAAAGTAGAGGCAGTCTCAGTGGCAGAAGGGGTTCCTTGTAAAGGTACAAAATGTGCCATCTTGGTCAGACGATCAACCATGACAAATATAGTAGTATGGTCCCCTGACGTGGGAAGTTCTGCAATGAAATCCATAGATATCATACTCCATGTTTTTTGTTTAGGCACAGGAAGAGACTCCAGTAGACCCCAAGTTTTGGCTCGATCATATTTACTTTGTAGGCATGTTAAACAAGATTTCACATATTTATTATAGTCCTGCATCAAATCTGAAGGAACGAGAGATCAAGTCTGTAGTTTTGTGGATTCCAAAGTGACCTGCCAAGGGGTGGTCATGACAGTTTAAGGACAGCAACCCTAAATTGTTCAGGGACAAAGATTTGTTCGTTATGAAAATGGAGACCGTCCCTTAACTGAAGAGATAAGTTTTGAGGAGGTGGCTGATTAATCACATCTGCCTTTATTTGTGACATCAGATCTGACTGAAAAAGGAGGAAATTCTTGGCCGGTAAGATAATTTCAGGTTCTGAGGGTAGAACTGGGCCATGGAACATGCGTGACAGTGCATCTGGTTTACCATTCTTAGATCCAGGGCTATAGGTAATATGGAACGTGAAACGAGAGAAAAACAGTGCCCATCTTGCCTGCCGAGGTCTTAGTCATTTTACTGTTCTCAAGTACTCTTAATTCTTGTGGCCCGTGAAGATAAAGCTAGGGTGAAAGGCACCTTCCAACAGATAATGCCATTCTTCAAGTACAGCTTTAATGACCAACAACTCTCGATCTCCAACATCGTAGTTCCTCTCAGACGGATTCAGTTTCTTGGAGAAAAAGACCACGGGATGAAGTAACGATTTAGGGCCCTGACGTTGTGATAACATAACCCCTACTGAACTTTTAGAGGTGTCTATCTCTACGACATAGGCCAAGGATGGGTCAGGATGGGGGCCGAGTTGAACAAGGCTTTTAACTCTTCGAAAGCTACTTGTCCTTCTGGGACCCATCAGAAAGCAACATGCTGTTTGGTCAGTTGCGTAATGGGGGTGATAATGCCAGAAAAGTGCTTAATAAATTTTCTATACAAATTAGCAAACCCCACAAACTTCTGTACAGCTTTTCTGTAGGAAGGGGCTGACCATTCCAGGACAGCAGTGACTTTCTGGGGATCCATGGAAATACCGCCAGCGGAAATGACAAGTTCTAAAAACTGAATAGTCTGTTTTTCGAAGTCACACTTCTCGGCCTTTGCATAGAGGTGATGTTCATGGAGTCTGCCCAACAGTGTCAAAGAAGATAAGAATATCATCTAGAAAAACAATGATAAACAGACCAAGGTAGTCCCGAAAAATATCATTTACAAGGTGCTGGAAAGTAGCTGGAGCATTGCAGAGTCCTAATGGCATGACTAAGTACTCGAAATGCCCAAAGCGTGTCCTGAAAGCTGTCTTCCATTAATCGCCTTCCCTGATCCTGACTAGATTATAAGCACCTCTTAGATATAGTTTGGAGAATACTTGTGCTCCCTGCAACCTCTGAAAAAGCTCAGGGATCAGAGGAAGTGACTACCGATTCTGATTTTATTAAGGTCTCGGTAATCTACACAGGGTCTCAAAGTGTGATGCTTCTTCTTCACGAAGAAGATACCAATACCTGCTGGTGAGGTAGAGGGCCGGATAAACCCTTTCCCCAGGCTTTCGTCAATATATTTGCTCAAAGCTTACAGTTCAGGCTCAGATAGAGGGTAGATTCGACCGAATGGGATCTTGGCCCCTGGCAAGAGTTTGATGGGACAATCGTAAGTCCTATGGGGAGGAAGAGTATCTGCACTTTTCTTGTTGAACACATCCAAGAATCCATAATATGCTATGGGAACCAACTTCACAGTTTCAGGATCAGAATGAATGCTAAGGAGAGAAGCAGAATTATTGGTCTCTTTCAGAAAACAATGTGTCTGACAGTAATTAGATGAAAAGGAGATCCATATACTGGTTTCTGCTTAGAACACAACTATTTTGTGTTCCAAGATAAATTTTACATCCAGAAACATGGCACAGCCAAGGGTGCAAATTTTTCTCCCTCATACACCAATATTGTCATGGAGTATTGTTTATGACAGTTGTATTTGTGTATGACAGTTATGTAGTTGTTTATCTGGGAACGCAATCCTTTTGCGAGACACATAGTGTTCCTAGGGCGATATATTGATGACATCTTGATCATTTGGAGCATTTATACCCAAAAAGACTGAGTACAATTAAAAGGCGCTTCAACAAAGTATTAGTTTAAGGGTGTGCACACTTATGCAACCATATTGAAAATAAAGGAATTATTCCCGCGCTAACATGAAAGAGTCTAATATAATACTACGGACAAGCTGCATGCACTGAATACAGGTGCAAACCAAACCTTAAATGGACATAAAAATATTAAATAGTGCTGTGCTAGTCCTGTGCGCCCTTATTAAGGGACTTAAAGTGATGATAAATAACTAAACAGTTTTATAAATAACATTAAAGTGTTGGCAGTTGCCATAAAAAATCAAACTCATCAATATATATTAGCAGTGCTAAAGGCAATAAAACTAAATCAATGTGGATAATACAATGCTAAAAATTCACTCATCATATAGATGCCATTAAGTGAAAACTCAGTCCATAACTGTAATCATGTGTAAAAATCAGTGGTGTCACATAACATAAAAAACTTTTGTGACTCAAATAAATTGGCAAACAAAGTAGCACATAAAGTGACAAGGTGCAAGGTGAAACAAGTAAAAATTGTAAACCAGTGCAATGTTCAGATATTGTCCAGGACTATAACAAGCGATAGTGCCAAATACTGTGACTTGGATAATTTAGCATGCACCAGATGTGACAGTAGAGCAAGGTCCTTTTTTAAAATAGAATAATGGTGATAGCGTCCTGACATGCAACGGTCGCTCCGTGGTGCTGGACTTAACTCACACGGTGCTCAACTTCGTGTACAAACACTCATGTGAGAGATGGCCCCTTACCTTAAGGCAAAAGGCAGGGGTCTTTACACAGGGTCCTCCTTGAAGCAATGGAGCAGACGTATATGACCAAGAAACTTTATAGGGGGTCCTCAAGGGTGTAGAGCCCTATCCTCACGGTCCCAATTCCAGGGGGTGGTTCCCTCGGTAATAGGGGGGGGGGGATAAAAAACACAGGGAGCCCCAATAGTGAAATACTGCTAAAACCAGTAACTTTATTAAGGTGAAACTCGGTACTCACATAAAAACCAGCAATAGTGTTCCTATCTCCGACGAGCGGCGAGCTCGTATTACTGACTCATCAGTAATTACCGAGGGAACCACCCCCTGGAATTGGGACCGTGAGGATAGGGCTCTACACCCTTGAGGACCCCCTATAAAGTTTCTTGGTCATATACGTCTGCTCCATTGCTTCAAGGAGGACCCTGTGTAAAGACCCCTGGCTATATGCGTTTGCCCTTTTGCCTTAAGGTAAGGGGCCATCTCTCACATGAGTGTTTGTACACGAAGTTGAGCACCGTGTGAGTTAAGTCCAGCACCACGGAGCGACCGTTGCATGTCAGGACGCTATCACCATTATTCTATTTTAAAAAAAGGCCTTGCTCTACTGTCACATCTGGTGCATGCTAAATTATCCAAGTCACAGTATTTGGCACTATCGCTTGTTATAGTCCTGGACAATATCTGAACATTGCACTGGTTTACAATTTTTACTTGTTTCACCTTGCACCTTGTCACTTTATGTGCTACTTTGTTTGCCAATTTATTTGAGTCACAAAAGTTTTTTATGTTATGTGACACCACTGATTTTTACACATGATTACAGTTATGGACTGAGTTTTCACTTAATGGCATCTATATGATGAGTGAATTTTTAGCATTGTATTATCCACATTGATTTAGTTTTATTGCCTTTAGCACTGCTAATATATATTGATGAGTTTGATTTTTTATGGCAACTGCCAACACTTTAATGTTATTTATATCACTGTTTAGTTATTTATCATCACTTTAAGTCCCTTAATAAGGGCGCACAGGACTAGCGCAGCACTATTTAATATTTTTATATGCAACCATATTATTTTATTTTTTTATTTTCTCTTCCCTCCACCTTAAAGATTTCATTTTTTTCTTCAATTGAGTTGTACAGTTTATAGGTCATATTAAAAGTGGAAAAAGTTCTGAAATTATTTATCTTTGTCTCATTTTTTTTACATCACAGAAACCTGATATTTTAATAGGGGTGTGTAGACTTTTTATATCCACTGTATGTGTGGTACAAATATAGCAGGTATCAGACCAATACAAACCAGCATAAAGACAGACATCGCAGACTATACAAAACAGGCTTCTCATACAAATATATGAATATAGAAATCTCCATACAACAGAGGTAGTGTAAGAGAAATCTGTTTAAAGAAGGAAGAGCTACCCAGAAAACAGACAAGATCCCAGAACACAAAACCTTTGATGAAGGCATAGGTGTGCGCAGCCTATTGCATTAGGGTGTGCGCCCTTAAGCTCAAACACACATGCATGTGTGGGTGTCTACATATATATGACCCCGGAACATTGATCTCCCTGCCGGCACAGTGAAAGAGAAGAGCATAAACACTTCTCCTATGGCAGAGCCGGTAAGAGGGAGCTCTTTCCCCTGTTTCTGCTGCTACACAGAGCGATAACACTAATGTGCATGGGGTGATTAGGGTGTGCCTGGGCACACCCGGCACACCCTGTGCGCACGCTTATGGATGAAGGAAAAACTAAAAGGGAGCACTCATTGTAACAACTACGGCTGCCAGATCCTGTCGTATTTCCTAAGGCAATTTCTACGAATATACTGTATGTTAGCTTGTACAGTGCCTTAAAAAAGTATTCATATCCCTTGACATTTTCCACATTTTCTCATGTTACAACCAAAAACATAAATGTATTTTATTGGGATTTTTGTTTGATAGATCAACACAAAGTGGCACATAATTGTGAAGTGGAAGAAAAATGATAAATTGTTTTCAAAACTTTTTACAAATAAATATGTGAAAAGTGTGGGGTGCATTTGTATTCAGCCCCTCTGAGTCAATACTTTGTAGAACCACCTTTCGCTGCAATTACAGCTGCAAGTCTTTTTGGGTATGTCTCTATCAACTTTGCACATCTAGAGAGTGAAATTTTTGCACATTCTTCTTTGCAAAATAGCTCAAGCTCTGTCAGATTGGATGGAGAACATCTTTGAACAGAAATGTTCAAGTCTTGCCACAGATTCTCAATTGAATTTAGGTCTGGACTTTGACTGGGCAATTCTAACACATGAATATGCTTTGATCTAAACCATTCCATTGTAGCTCTGGCTGTATGTTTAGGGTCGTTGTCCTGCTGGAAGGTGAACCTCCCCTCTAGTCTCATGTCTTTTTCTCTAAGATGGCCCTGTATTTGGCTCCATCCATCTTCCCTGTCCCTGCTGAAGCAAAGCATCCCCACAACATGGTGCTGCCACCACCATGTTTCACGGTGGGGAGGGTGTGTTCAGGTTGATGTGCAGTGTTAGTTTTCCCCCACACATAGCGTTTTGCTTTCAGTCCAAAAAGTTCAATTTTGGTCTCATCTGACCAGAGCACCGTCTTCCACATGTTTGCTGTGTCCCCCACATGGCTTCTCGCAAACTGCAAACGGGATTCTTACGGCTTTTCTTCAACAATGGCTTTATTCTTGCCACTCTTCTATAAAGGCCAGATTTGTGGAGTGCACGACTAATAGTTGTCCTGTGGACAGATTCTCCCACCTGAGCTGTGGATTTCTGCAGCTCCTCCAGAGTTACCATGGGCCTCTTGGCTGCTTCTCTGATTAATGATCTCCTTGCCCGGCCTGTCAGTTTAGGTGGACGGCCATGCCTTGGTAGGTTTGCAGTTGTTCCATACTCTTTCCATTTTCAGATGATGGATTGAACAGTGCTCCATGAGATGTTCAAAGCTTGGGTTATTTTTTATAAACTAACCCTGCTTTAAACTTCTCCACAGCTTTATCCCTGACCTGTCTGGTGTGTTCATTGTCCTTCATAACGCTATTTGTTCACTAAGGTTCTCTAACAAACCTCTGAAGACTTCACAGAACAGCTGTATTTATACTAAGATTAAATTACGCACAGGTGGGCTCAATTTACTATTTAGGTGACTTCTGAAGGCAATTGCTTCCACTAGATTTTAGTTAGAAGTATCAGAGTAAAGGGGGCTGAATACAAATGCACGCCACACTTTTAACATATTTTTTTGCAAAGAAATTTGAAAGCCATTTATAATTTTCCTTCCACTTCACAATTATGTGCCACTTTGTGTTGGTCTATCATATAAAATCCCAATAAAATACATTTACGTTTTTTTTGTAAAATGACAAAATGTGGAAAATGTCAAGGGGTATGAATACTTTTTCAAGGCACTGTACATTGGCAGCACCGCATTATTTGCAGATTGCCACAAAGCCAACAAGGGATGGGAGGGAGAGGCCCACCTGCAGAGGATTTCCTTCTTGGTGTAATACAGTATGTAAGAGACCAATAATTTCATATAACTAGGGCTCTGCTCATTATCCTGAATGCCAGCAAAGCTAAGTCAGTGGATACCGGCAGGGACAGTTGTAGATGGGTATTAATAAGGTCAAAAACCTCTGTCCAGAATTGGGCCATCCTGAGGCAGGTCCAAAACATGTGAAAAAAGGTACCAATAGAGGAGTGAAAGCGGATACAGTTAGGGGAGCAATTTTTTAAATTTTTAAAGTGGGTGTTCCATAGTTCACTAGTAGGGATAAGCTCCCAGTCCATTCTGCCTGGATACCTCCTGATCCTGTTTGGCAGGAATGAAACATATGTAGTTGTGTTATTTTTTCTGGTAATATATGACCGCTTCCATCTTTTGTTGTCAAGTGTGTTAAGTGGTCTATTAAAGTTGGTCATGTGATGTATATGTTGCCCATCAGACCCTGCCCCTTTGTTTGCATTTTTGCAGTGGGGTCTAAATCTGTCATTTGGCCAAGAAAAGTGACAGGACCAGATGTGTGTTAACGGTCGACAGGGTTTTTAAAAAAATTTTATTAACCACTTCCCATCCAGGCCAATTCTGACATTTCTCTCCTACCTGTACATGTAAAATTCATATTTTTTTGCTAGAAAATTACATAGAACCCCAAAACATTATATATTTTTTTTCAAAAACACCCTAGAGAATACAATGGCGGTTGTTGCAACTTTTTATCTTGCAAAGTATTTGCGCAGCAATTTTTCAAACACTTTTTTTTTTTGGAAAAAAAGTTTCATACTTTAAAAAAAACCAAAACATTAAAGTTAACCCAATTTTTTTGCATAATGTGAAAGATGAAGTTACGCTGAGTAAATAGATACCTAACATGTCACGCTTCAAAATTGCACACGCTCATGGAATGGCGCCAAACTTCGGTACTTAAAAATCCCCATAGGCGACATTTTAAAATGTTTTACTGGTTACATGTTTTGAGTTATAGAGGAAGTCTAGGGCTAGAATTATTGCTCTCGCTCTAATGTTCACGGCGATACCTCACATGAGTGGTTTGAACACCATTTTCATTTTCGTTTTCATATGTGGGCGGGACTTACGTATGCGTTCGCTTCTGTGTACAAGCACACGGGGACAGGGGCGCTTTCATTTTTTTTTTTTTTATTGTTAATTTTCTTTTTTTTAGTTTGACACTTAAAAAATAAAATGTGATCACTTTTATTCCTATTACAAGGAATGTAAACATCCCTTGTAAAGGGAGTATGGTACGATCGGTCCTCTTTACAGTGAGATATGGGGTCAATAAGACCTCACATCTCACCTCTAGGCTGGGAAGCCTGAAATAAAAAAATACAAATAAAACGATCTCCACTTCCCAGTCGAGGCGGCGCCATTCGTCTGAATGCAGAGGCCGGGCGTGACGTCATAACATCGCGCCCGGCCTCTGAACGATCATAGAGACTCCGGCGACTATCTTGTCCGCCAGGAATCTCTATCGTCACCATCCGGGGCTGGCGGATCCTGTGTCTGACTCATCTATGGAAGTGGTGAGTTGGTAGAAGCACCGGAGGGCGGCGGGAGGGGGGGTGTCCACTCTTGCCGCCTGTAAGAACGTTCAAGCGGTGGAGCAGCCGCTATGATTATTCTCATGGTGTAGGGAATCGTGGGCTGAAAAAGCCGATATCTGAATGATGCCTGTAGCTGCAGGCATCATTCAGATATACCCGAGCATATGACGTACCTTGGGCGGGAAGCAGTTAAAGAACTGTGTATGCGCTTTTATTTACACTTTACTTTTTTTGTGTGTGAATGAGTAGTGGTACTATATACCCCTTACTCCTATTGTGCCCTCCCATTGTTAAAGAGAGCTTCCAGATTCCAGTGATACATGTCAAGTAACATCCATGATATTACGGCGAAACATGTAGAGGCAGTACTATGCACGCCAGCTTCCGTGTACATTGTGACGTCACATCTCATTTCCAGGTTCTGGAATGCACGCTGGCTCAAGTGAGCAGAGTGGCAGCTGTATCAGTGCAGTAAAGCTTTTGTGATTACCTTTACTCGATCCATTGAGGGGAGATTTTGTTGTCTACAGGATCAGACGGAGTTTACCGCCAGCGTCAGAGCTCCTCCCCCTTTCGGCCGCGCTCGGGTGACGCTGGTGTACGCGGCCAGCGTGCACGTGGTGATCCTCGGGCATATCTTGTCTCCCCTCTCACAGCGTTGGCGCCTTCGCTCAGAGCAGCGCTATCCTTACCTACAATCTACTGTGCCTCTTTCCTGCCTGGGATGCATGTAAGTCTATACATAGCCATTCTTTTCCAGATTTCTACCAATCAGTCCTTCTCTATGCTGTTTAAATACGGGTTTGTCTCTGCTGGTTGCTTTATTTTCTTTTTTCTTTGTTATCCTTATACATACCACAACCCACTATGGTTGGATGTGGTCATGTTTTCTTAATATATGTACACATTTTTTCTCTTTGCATAGACACCCGTGCTTCACCAGACAGACATTATTGGTCTATTGTACCAACATTATTACAACTCTGATACATTGTTTCATTTTTATTTTTCATTATTTATTTTATTTTTCATTTTTTTTCTCTCCCAGGCAGCCCATACTGGCACCCCTTTTGACATCAACCCTGTGGTTCCCACGCTGTTTTTCTTTCTTGGGGGGGGCTGTGTATGCCCGATCCACCAGCACGCATTCCGCTGCACTTCAGCTCCCGGGGGAGATACTTTTCGGCCCTGGCTTTGTACTTACCATGTCCCATTACACTGCTCTTATGTAAGTATTTTTGGGTATATAAACCCCCCCCTTTTTTCTGTTATTTTGAGCTAGCAGTTAGACTCACTATATGTTGTATTTTTTAGAAATCCCTGATCATCTGGCCCCTGATGAGTGTGTCTACACGAAACGCGTCGGGCTTTCGGGATACAAACATATGTTTTACAATATAACATCTCCAGAACTATTCATGTTTTTTTACACCACAATATTATTACTTATATTTCCTCCGTTGTGCTGTGGTATTGTTATTTATACATATTATGTAATTCCTGTACATGCATCAATTTGTCTACGAGACCACTGTGTGGCGCCAAGCTGGATGTACCCTTGATGCCAATCGCTTATACACAAATACATGTGTTGTGATTTATGAAATGATATGTATTACAATGTCCTTTCCTATGTGGTTCTAGTGTGATGTATTTTTTTGCATGTTACTTGATTAATAAAGTGTACTGCTACCCTAGTTACCTGCACGTTTTCCATGACCTCACTCAAAGTCCCAACCTTTATTTATATTTCGCATATAGGGATGGAGGCACTTTTGTGCCTCATTTAAAGTCCCAATCCCCCTCTTCCCCCCTCTCTTTTTGTTACAGGATCAGAATAAGGCTCACCCTGGTCTACAATTAAGCGCTATATGATCGCCTTAACCAAGAAATCAAATTTTTTGTGTTGAGTACCTTGGTGTGGTATGGTACAGGACTGGCTTATCAAGAAGTGTCAGGAAGAAAGCACAGAACACTTTTTTACTATTATGTGGGTCTTTTTATATATATGTAGCGCTGACAACTTGTGTTTTTAGTCATGTGTGTGTTATAAAAGAATATAAGTTGATCTAGTGCCATCTAGTGGACAATTGAAAAGGTACAACACTTTTATGTTTCATGATTAGGAGAAGTGACATGGAAGTGATTGATTGTTTACTTCTGAACATTAACTATGACCTACCCACAATGCTCCTGGACAAGAGAAGAACTGAACTGCATTGTGGGAGGATATAAAAGGGCTGGGAGCGGCCATCTTAAGTCTCTTGTTCCTGGGACGTGTGGCCTACCAGCAGGACTCTGTGGGTGTGTGTGTCCCACAGGGTTGCGGCCTACCTTGTGAAGGAGCGGAGCAGCGCAAGGATCCTGCCATCGTATCACAGCGTGCTGAAGTAGCAGAAGTGATTGTTCCGGAGACCTGTGGGGGAGGTAACCGAGGACTCCTGGTCGTTAGTAAACAGAACAGTGTGACAGCGTGGTGGTGGCTCCATACGGACTGAGAACTGCTAAAACGGAGACATCCATCTGCCCGGATCCCGTGTGGTGAGAGGGTTAACACCCGGAACTTTGTTTAATACTACACACACTTAGGACGGTTACAGAGTATTGCTGGGACTGATAGTCCCACGGAACAAGTTAAGTTGGAAAACATTACATTTGCATAGATTTCAGTATTCAAGAACTGATATTAGATGTTTGTCTTCTTCGTATAAGAACTCTTAATCAATCTTCTGGATTATAATTGTCTTAGTGTATTACCTTACACTGCGCAATGCTCAAGAAGAACCCTCTGTGGATTACAATTACAAATTTGTAGCTAGCAAAGATTGAAGACATCAAGACTATCACTTTTATTGCAGGGCCCTGCATCTAGTTACAAAGGGTAGTGACTTTACGGTTTAGAGCAGGGGGAGCTCCCTGGTACAGATATATATATTTAGGTATATTTGTGTTTGTTACCAAGATTGTCATAATTGTCTACTATACTGTTGCACTACGTTGGTGTGATAGTGTAGTCACTGTAATAATTCTTTATATAAATATATCATTTATTCAAACAAAGAAGTTATCTTGGTTATTACAGAAGTTTGTGTGCAGTGTTGTTATTTCCCCTTCAGGTGGAGCTACAAGCACCCAGGTAGAGGTAAATATAAATATAAGTGTATATTGTGGGTTAAAGTTGGTACTAATATCATTACAACACTGCACTACAGCTGTGTCAAGGGGATTAAACAATTTAAGAGGAGTGAAGAGACTAGAGGACAGGCCCAATAATAAACCAGCAGCTCCACTGTGAGTTATTGCTACATGTGGGGGATCATCCGGGATAACTGTCACTCTGAAGTCAAGCACCCCCTTAGGAACCATAGAATGGATCCCCCCACTGTGGCACAGTGGTGTGAGGCGGAAGGCACCAGCTCAGAAGTGAGTGCGGCCATGGAACTCTGGGGAGATATCTGGGAGAAAGAACACATTAGCCGAGTGGTAAAAACATTATCCCCAGAACAAAGAGCCAAGGTGGTCGCAGTAAGACCCAATCATGAGACATTCCGTACTTATGCATTATTGGAGTGGAGGAAGGGAGTTCCGGAAAATTTAAAGGGTGCAAGTGTTGAACTCGCTGACAAGACCAAATTTTATGTGACCCATCCAAGGGAAAAAGGGGAGAATCTTGCCACCTTCCCCCAGATGAGTTCAGCAGAAATCAAGGTTCCATCACAGTCAGCACTGGCTGCAATTGAGCCAGAACTTTTTACACCCCTGGGAAATTTGGTGTCCCAATGTCAAAAAGGGAACTCTACATATTCAGGGACTGGGTACCGAAAACTGGGCATTTTCTCGGGCCAACGGCCTGTACCCAAACGAGAAGACACCTTTAAAGAGTGGTTGGAACAGGCCACGCAAGTGTTGGATGAGTGGGACATCCCTGAACCGCAAAAAAAACATCGGATTACTGAAAGTCTGAAAGGGCCTGCTTCCGAGGCTATTCGAAATCTGAAGCTTAGAAAACAAAACTGTGTAGCTCAAGACTACTTAGATATCCTGCAAGATGTGTTGGGATGTACCGAGAAGGTTTCTGACCTAATTTATCAATTAGAACACACCTATCAAGAAACAGGAGAGAAGCTGTCAGAATACATGAGATGGTTAGACAAGGTCATTCACCAAATATTGTTAAAGAAGGGATTAGATCCTAGTAAGGTGGATGAAGTTCGAGCCAAACAAGTTTTAAGAGGTACCCAGCCTTTGGATCCCATCACCCTCCAGTTAAGAACTTGTCAAGATGGAGGCATATTGAAGTACAATCTAATTCGGATTGTACGGGAGGAAGAAGGAAAAAATTCAAGAACCAAAACACACTGTTGGAGTCAGGACAGTTAGTGTGATGGAAGAGGATCCTCAGATTGCGCTCCTTAATACTCAGGTGGCCCAGTTAATGGAGATGATGGCTTCGCTGACCGCAAGATCCTCTGATCTGCCCAATGTAGGAACTAAAGAAAATAAAAAAGTATCAGACTTCACATTCAGAAGGGAATCTGGACTTTGTTTCAACTGTGGAGGAGCTGGACATGTTGGGAGAGTGTGCCCAAGCCCAAGGGCAGCAGTACAATGTCAAAAGCCGGCGGAAAACTTCAAAGGTCCCCAGTGAAGGAGTCAACTTGGTGCCCTGTAACAGTCATCAACTCCAACAAAACCCAGGTTCACAAAGTTTTGAGAGTAAGAGGAGGAATGAAGCTGAGTGAGCGTCCATGGAAACGAGGAGTCAAGATGCGCACTAACAAGCAAAAGAAGCCGAACACTCATGGTGAATTTCCTCCCAACCTAGTGGGACCCTCTCCGATCATCCCCATCCAGGTAGAAGGAATATACGCCAAAGCCCTGCTGGATACCGGAGCCCAAGTGACCTTATTATGTAAAGATTTCTATATGAAGCATCTCAAGCATCTCCCTCTGCAAAAGTTGGAAGAGTTGGAGATATGGGGCCTAGGTACCCAGAACTTCCCTTATGAGGGGTATATCCCTATCAAACTTACCTTTGACCTGAGTGTGGCTGGAAAGGCGGAGACTTTCGACACCCTGGCGGTTGTGTGTCCTCGGCCCCCTGTTGTTTCCTTATCATCAGAACAAATACTGATCTGGTCAGAAGACTCCTGACACCGCTTGTACAGAAGGAAAGTGCCCCGGCCATGAAGGTACATCCCATGCTAACCCAAGTGTACAAGAATATAGTACATGAACAGAAGGCCCCACCAGAAGGGTGGGAAAAGTTTGGCGTTTAGACTGAGGTGAAGAACTGCTACAACCGGGTGAAGTAATATGCATGAGGACCTCTGTCAAGTTGAGTTGGAGACAACCTGGTCCTTTCGTTGTCTTGGAGACAGACACTCGAGAAGAGGATGTGGGTCTGGAAATACTCCCAAAAGTGTTATCAACTAAGGCACTCAAGAGAAGCAGAGGGAGGGTTTCAGTCAGTGTTCGGAACACGACAGCCTTGCCTGTGAAGATACCAGCAAGAATGTTGCTGGGGCAGGCGAACCAAGCAACCCCGGTCTCACCAAGTGATGTCAAAAGAGGACCCGAAGTGGAGATTCCCATAGAAAACTTATACCCAAAGAACACCTCTCTTACGCCTGTTTGGATCAAGGGGCCAAAGCCCAGCTTATGAAATGGAAAGAGGTTTTCTCAAAGAGTGAGTTTGATGTGGGGTATGCCAAGAGTGCGGAGCAGAAGATTAGGCTGGAGGAAGATAAACCTTTTCGAGAAAGGGTCAGGAGGATCCCACTGGGAGATCTTGAGGACCTTCGGGAACAGCTGGCTGAGCTGAAACGGACTGGGATTATCAGGGAGTCCAGGAGTCCATACGCCTCCCCTATAGTAGTAGTGAGGAAGAAAAATGGGTCACTACGGTTGTGTATCGACTATAGGACCCTGAACTGATGGACCATTCCCAATCAATACACTACCCCTCGTATAGAAGATGCCCTACAGAGCCTGTCAGGGGCGAAGTGGTTCAGTGTATTAGATTTAAAGAGTGGTTATTATCAGATCCCCATGAGTCCTGAGGACAAGGAGAAGACTGCTTTCATTACCCCCGTGGGATTTTATGAATTTAACCGGATGCCTCAGGGTTTGTCTGGGGCCCCAGCAACTTTCCAGCGGCTTATGGAGAAGACAGTAGGCGACATGAACTTGATTGAGGTCTTAGTATACTTAGATGATATCATAGTCTTTGGCCGAACTCTTGAAGAGCATGAAGAGCGACTGGAAAAGGTTCTGAAGAGATTACATGATGATGGTTTTAAACTTTCAATGGAGAAATGTCAGTTCTATCAATCTTCGGTGAACTATTTGGGGCACATTGTGTCTGAAGAAGGGATAGCAACTGACCCTGAGAAGTTGGAAGCTGTTACTTCTTGGCCAAACCCCAACGAATGTGACTGAGCTCAGATCATTCCTAGGATTCTGCTCCTACTATCGGAGGTTTGTGGAGGGGTTTGCGAAGATAGCCCACCCATTCACAGAGCTACTGAAGAAACAGGAAGTGGCTGATGTGGATTCGGAGGAACCTGGGAGGCGAAAGGAAGGGCCTCGGAAGAAAAAGGAGTCTATCCTGGATCAGAGGACTCCGCAGTGTGAGGAGACATTCAGACAATTGAAGTGGAGCCTTATCACTGCTCCAGTGCTAGCTTGTGCGGATCCTACAAAGCCCTATGAACTGCACGTGGATGCTAGCCAAGATGGGCTAGGTGGAGTACTCTACCAAGATCATGATGGACATTTAAGGCCCATTGCTTATGTGATCCGGAGCTTGTCTCCCGCCGAGAAGAACTACCCTACTCTTAAGCTTGAGTTCCTGGCCTTGAAGTGGGTCATGGTAGACAAGTTGAGAGATTACCTGTATGGTGCAGAGTTTGTAGTTAAAACGGATAACAACCCCCTCACATACTTGCTTACCACTGCGAAGTTGGACGCCACAGGCCATAGGTGGTTAGCTGCTCTTTCAACATTCTCCTTCAGTTTGAAATACAGACCAGGAGTGGGCAATAAAGATGCAGATGCGCTATCCAGAAGACCTCACAGTCCCCTGAACTCCCAAGAGGATTGGACTCAGCTTGCCCCCGAACGGGTAAGAGCCCTTTGTAAAGGAGCAGAAAAGCAGAAGAAAGGTGGAGCCAGAGCTGAAGAGATTGGAGTGACTACAGCAGGGGTACCTAGGTATTACTGTAATGTCTCTCAGATTGCAGCAGAAGGTCTACCTAAATTATCGAGAAAAGACCTTAGGAGAGACCAACAGGAGGATCCACTCTGCAGCTTGATAATGGAAGCTCTGGAGAGTCAGCACCCTGATCTACTTTTGAAAAGTGCTCGGAAAGCTCTGTTGTTACATAAAGAGTGGAGTCGGTTGCAACAAGGGGTGGTCTACCTAAGGGACCCCTCTGAAGATCTGGAGGAGAAGTGGCAACTGTTTCTGCCAGAGAAACACAGAGAGACAGTGTTAATCGCTCTGCATGATTGTCATGGACATCTGGGGGCAGAAAGAACTCTTCAATTGATAAGGGATAGATTCTACTGGCCTTACATGAGGAAAGAGGTGGAGAGTTACTGCCATTCCTGCCATAGGTCATTTATCAAGCCAAGGTCCCATGGATCTAGTTTGCATAGATTTTCTGAGTCTAGAATCTGACTTGAGTGGGCGAGGAAATATTCTGGTAGTCATAGACCATTTTACCAGATGTGCTCAAGCTTTCTCCACGAAAGATCAGAAGGCAGTCACAGTGGCAAAGACACTAGTGGAGAAGTTCTTCGTCCATTATGGCCTACCACAGAGGATTCACTGAGATCAGGGAAGAGACTTCGAGAGTATGCTCATCAGGAGATTTTTGGATCTGTTAGGAAGTCAGAAGTCTAGAACTACACCCTATCATCCACAAGGAGACCCTCAGCCGGAGAGGTTTAATGTTGGGGACACTGACCCCTGAGCAAACTGAGCTGAACTGAGCCCAACTGGAGTAAGCATATTGCCGCTTTAGTACATGCATATAACAGCACCAAGAGTGACGTCACAGGATATTCACCTTATCGGCTGATGTTTGGGCGAGAGGCTAGATTACCAGTGGACTTGGCTTTCGGAACTTCTCTGGATCACACCTCAGAGACCTCTCATCGAGGATATACAAACAGGCTGCGAGAGAGTCTGAAGATTGCTTATGAGAAGGCTCGGACTATGTCAAACAACAGAGGGAATAGAAATAAGAGGAACTTTGACCTCAAAGTAACGATTCAAGATATACAACCTGGTGACTGAGTTCTATTAAGGAATTTGGGTATTCGAGGACTCTGTGGGTGTGTGTGTCCCACAGGGTTGCGGCCTACCTTGTGAAAGAGCGGAGCAGCGGCAAGGATCCTGCCAACGTATCACAGTGTGCTGAAGTAGCCAAAGTGATTGTTCCGGAGACCCGTGGGGGAAGTAACCGAGGACTCCTGGTCGTTAGTAAACGGAACAGTGTGATGGCATGATGGTGGCTCAATACGGACTGAGAACTGCTGAAACGGAGACATCCATCTGCCCGGATCCCGTGTGGTGAGAGGGTTATCACCCAGAACTTTGTTTAATACTACACACACTTAGGACGGTTACAGAGTATTGCTGGGACTGATAGTCCCACGGAACAAGTTAAGTTGGAGAACATTACATTTGCATAGATTTCAGTATTCAAGAACTTATACTAGATGTTTGTCTTCTTCGTATAAGAACACTTAATCAATCTTCTGGATTATAATTGTATTAGTGTATTACCTTACACTGCGCAACGCCCAAGAAGAACCCTCTGTGGATTACAATTGTAAATTTGTAGCTAGTGAAGATTGAAGACATCAAGACTATCTCTTTTATTGCAGGGCCCTGCATCTAGTTACAAAGGGTAGTGACTTTACGGTTTAGAGCAGGGGGAGCTCCCTGGTACAGATATATATATTTAGGTATATTTGTGTTTGTTACCAAGATTGTCATAATTGTCTACTATACTGTTGCACTACGTTGGTGTGATAGTGTAGTCACTGTAATAATTCTTTATATAAATATATCATTTATTCAAACAAAGAAGTTATCTTGGTTATTACAGAAGTTTGCGTGCAGTGTTGTTATTTCCCCTTCAGGTGGAGCTACAAGCACCCAGGTAGAGGTAAATATAAATATAAGTGTATATTGTGGGTTAAAGTTGGTACTAATATTACAACACTGCACTACAGCTGTGTCAAGGGGATTGAACAATTTAAGAGGGGTGAAAAGAATAGAGGACAGGCCCAATAATAAACCAGCAGCTCCACCGTGAGTTATTGCTACATATATTTTTTTATATACAGTGCCTTGAAAAAGTATTCATACCTCTTGACATTTTCCACATTTTGTCATGTTACAACCAAAATCATAAATGTATTTCATTGGGATTTTATGCGATATACCAACACAAAGTGGCACATAATTGTGAAGTGGAAATAAAATGATAAATGGTTTTCAACATTTTTTAACAAATAAATATGTGAAAAGTGTGGCGTGCATTTGTATTCAGCCCCCTTTACTGTGATACCCCTAACTAAAATCTAGTGGAACCAATTGCCTTCAAAAGTTACCTAATTAGTAAATAGAGTTCACCTGTGTGTAATTTATTCTCAGTATAAATACAGCTGTTCTGTGAAGCCCTCAGCGGTTTGTTAGAGAACCTTAGTGAACAAACAGCATCATGAAGGTCAAGGAACACACCAGGTCAGGGATAAAGTTGAGGAGACGTTTAAAGCAGGTTTAGGTTATAAAAAAAATCCCAAGCTTTGAACATCTCATGTAGCACTGTTCAATCCATCATTCAAAAATGGAAAGAGTACGGCACAACTGCAAACCTAGCAAGATATGGCCATTCACCTAAGCTGACAGGCTAGACAAGGAGAGCATTCATCAGAGAAGCAGCCAAAAGGCACTTGGTAACTCTGAAGGAGCTGCAGAGATCCACAGCTCAGTTTGGAGCATCTGTCCACAGGACAACTATTAGTTGTGCACTCCACAAATCTGGACTTTATAGAAGAGTGGCAAGAAGAAAGCCATTGTTGAAAGAAAGCCATAAGAAGTCCTGTTTGTAGTTTGCACAAAGCCATGTGGGGGACACAGCAAACACGTGGAAGACGTTGCTCTGGTCAGATGAGACCAAAATTTGGCTTTTTGGCCTAAAAGCAAAACGCTATGTGTGGTGGAAAACTAACACTGCACATCACCCTGAACACACTATCCCCACCGTGAAACATAGTGGTGGCAGCATCATATTGTGGGGATGCTTTTCTTCAGCAGGAACAGTGAAGCTGGTCAGAGTTAATGGGAAGATGGATGGAGCCAAATACAGGGCAATCTCCGAAGAAAACCTGTTAGAGTCTGCAAAAGACTTGAGACTAGGGTGGAGGTTCACCTTTCAGCAGGGCAACAACCCTAAACATAGAGCCAGAGCTACAATGGAATGGTTTAGATCAAAGCATATTCATGTATTAGAATTGCCCAGTCAAACCAAGTCCAGACCTAAATCCAATTAAAAATCTGTGGCAAGACTTGAAAGGTGCTGTTCACAGATGCTCTCCATCCAATCTGACAGAGTTTGAGCTATTTTGCAAAGAAAAATTGGCAAAAATTTCACTCGCTAGATGTGTAAAGCTTGTAGAGACATCCCAAAAAGACTTGCAGCTGTAATTGCAGCAAAAGGGGGTTTTACAAAATATTGACTAAGGGGGGCTGATTACATAGTAACATAGTTGGTAAGGTTGAAAAAAGAGTCCATCAAGTCCAACCTGTGTATGTGCATTTTTATGTCAATATTACATTGTATATCCCTGTATTTTGTGGTTGTTTAGGTTCCTATCTAATAGTTTTTTGAAATTATAGATGCTCCCTACTGAAACCACTGCTTGTGGAAGAGAATTCCACATTCTTACTGCTCTTTCCATAAAGAACCCTGTATGCAGTTTCCGCTTAAATCACGGAAGTTAAATCGCTTTTCCTCTAATTTTAGTGAATGGCCGCGAGTCTTTTTAAAAGCCCTTTCGCAGAAAAGTTTTATCCCTATCTTGGGGTCACCAGTATGGTATTTGTACATTAAAATCATATCGCCTCTCAAGCATCTCTTCTCCAGGGAGAATAAGTTCAGTGCTTGTAATATTTCCTCATAACTAAGATCCGCCAGTCCCTTTATTAGCTTTGCTGCCCTTCTCTGTACTCTCTGGGCTCTGAGGACTGGTGCCCAGAACTGGAGGGCATACTCCAGGTGCAGCCGGACCAGAGTCTTGTAGAGTGGGAGAACTATCGCTTTATCTCTAGAGTTAATTCCCTTTTTAATGCATGCCAATATTCTATTGGCTTTGCTTGCAGCAGCTTGGCATTGCATGCCGTTACTGAGCCTGTCATCTACTAGGACCCCCTGGGCCTTTTCCATCCTAGATTTCCTCAGAGGTTCTCCCTCTAGTAAGTAGATTGCACTCATGTTTTTGACACCTAAATGCATTATTTTACATTTTTAAACCTCATTTGCCATGTAGTTGCCCATCCCATTAATTTGTTCAGATCTTCTTGCAAGGTTTCCACATCCTGCGGAGAAGCTATTGCCCTGCTTAGCTTAGTATTGTCCGCAAATACTGAGATTGAGCTGTTTATCCCATGCTCAAGGTCATTTATAAATAAATTAAATAGAATTGGTCCCATGACAGAACCCTGAGGGACCCCACTTTCCACATTGGACCATTCCGTGTACTCCCTTTTTATAACTACCCTCTGAACTCGCCCTTGTAGCCAGTTTTCAGTCCATGTACTCACCCTTTGGTCCATGCTGACAGACCTTAGCTTTGTTTGTGGGGAATTGTATCAAATGCCTTTGCAAAATCCAGATGCACTACATCTACGGGCCTTCCTTCATCTAGATGGCAGCTCACCTCCTCATAGAAGGTTAATAGATTTATTTGGCAAGAACGATTTTTCATGAATCCAAGCTGATTACTGCTAATGATACAGTTTTCATTACTAAAATCTTCTATATAGTCCCTTATCATCCGTTCCAAGAGCTTGCATACTATTGATGTAAGGCTAACTGCTCTGTACTTCCCAGGGATATATCTTGGTCCTTTTTTAAAGATTGGTGCTACATTGGCTTTTCTCCAATAAGCTGGTACTATACCAGTCAGTTGACTATTCTTAAAAATTCGGAACAACGGACTGGCAATTACTTGACTGAGTTCCTTAAGGACCCTCAGGTGCAAGCCATCTGGTCCTGGTGACTTATTTATGTTACATTTTTCAAGTCTGTTTCTAATTTTCACCACTGTTAACCATGAGGGTGCTTCCTGTGATGTGTCATGAGGATAAACATTGCAGTTCTGGTTACTGAAGCCCCCCGTTTCCCTCGTGAAGACTGAGGAGAAGAATACATTCAAAACCTTCACTATCTCACCATCCTTTGTAACCAGATTCCCTTCATAATTCTTTATGGGGCCAATATGATCTGTCCTCCCACTTTTACTATTTATGTACTTAAAGAATTTCTTGGGATTTTTTTTACTCTCCTCCACTATGTGCCTTTGGTGTTGTATCTTAGTCGCCCTCATTATACCCTTACATTTCTTATTGCATTCTTTGTACAGTTGGAATGCTGATGATGACCCCTCAGCCTTGTATTTTTTGAAGGCCTTCTTCTTTGCTTTTATATGAATTTTTACGTTGGCTTTAAGCCACCCAGGGCTTTTATTAGTTCTTTTAAACGTATTACCCTTTGGGATGCACTAGCTCATGACTTTATTTAATATGTTCCTAAAGCACACCCATTTTTCCTCTGTGTTCTTTGTTCCTAGGATTTTATCCCATTTAGTATCTTTTAGCAAGGAGCTTAGCTTCTGGAAGTTGGCTCTTTTGAAATTCAGTGTCTTTGTATTCCCCTTATGTTTCCTATCTGTGTGATTTATGCTGAAACAAATTGACCTGTAATCGCTGTTTCTTAAATTGCCCCGTATTTCTACATTCGCGATCAAGTCTGTATTATTAGTAATCAGTAGGTCTAGAAACATATTGTTTCTTGTTTGTGCATTTACCATCTGACCCATGAAATTGTCCTGTAAGACATTTAGGAAATGGCGAGCCTTAGATGAATGCGCGTTTTCTTCTGCCCAGTCTATGTCTGGGTAATTAAAATCCCCATTATAATGACACTTCCCATCCTTGCCGCCATTCCAAACTGTGATAGGGGGTCTGTCTCCCCCTCCTCCCTCAGGTTAGGGTTCCTATAGCATACTCCCAGTATTACTTTCTCCTTGTTTTCCTCCCTTTGTAACTCTACCCATAAGGATTCCACCTCTTCCCTTGCTCCGTTAGTGATGTCATCCCTCACATTCACCTTGTATATCATTTTAGATATAGAGGCATACCCCTCCCCCTTTTTTACTCTCCCTGTCCCTGCGATACAGATAATACCCTTGAATGGTTGCCAGCCAATCATGAGAGCTATTAAACCAGGTCTCTGAAATTCCCACGAAATCTAATTCCTCCTTATACAGTAGCAGCTCTAGTTCTGCACACCACACTTTTCACTTATTTGTAAATAACTTGGAAAACCATTTATAATTTTCCTTCCACTTCACAATTATGTGCCACTTTGTATTGGTCTTTCACATAAAATCCCAATAAAATACATTTACGTTTTTGGTTGTAACATGACAAAATGTGGTAAAATATCAAGGGGTATGAATAATTTTTCAAGGCACTGTATTATGTGTTTTTTTTCATTAATTTCTTTTATGTAGTCGAACACGGAATGTAATTTTTTTTGTTTTTTTTGAGTTTGAAGTGTGAGCACTAGGGATGAGCCGAACACCCCCCCGGTTCGGTTCGTGGCAAAACATGCGAACAGACCAAAAATGTGTGCGAACACGCGAACCCCGTTAAAGTCTATGGGACTCGAACCAGAAAAATCTAAAGTGCTAATTTTAAAGGCTAATATGCAAGTTATTGTTATAAAAAGTGTTTGGGGACCCGGTTCTGCCCCAGGGGCTATGAATCAATGCAAAAAAAGTTTTAAAAAAGCCTGTTTTTTTGGGAGCAGTGATTTTAATAATGCTTAAAGTGAAACAATAAAGGTGAAATATTCCTTTAAATATCGTGCCTGGGGGGTGTCTATAGTATGCCTGTAAAGTGGCGCATTTTCCCCGTGTTTAGAACAGTCCCTTCACAAAATGACATTTCTATAGGAATAAAAATAATTTAAAACTGCTTGCGGCTATAATGTAATGTTGCCCCCCCAGGCAATTACCAGGCCCTTTGGGTCTGGTATGAATATTAAGGTGAACCCCGCACCCAAATTTAAAAAAAATGGTGTGGGGACCTATATACGCTGAACAGCAGCAGTATACAGGCGGTCCCCGGGTTACAAACAAGATAGGGACTATAGGTTTGTTCTTAAGTTGAATCTGTAATTTGGAACAGACACATTTTGTAAGTGTAGCCCCAGCCAAAAAATCTATTTTTAAGCTTTTTGGATAACATAGGGAAGGGTTATCATCACCCCTGTAACATTTGTTTTGCTGTCTGTGCCCCTGTTCAGAAGATTTCACCTCACTTTCTGTCCCAATGACAATTGGATTTTGAAAATTTTGGGTTATTAAGGAAAAAAGGATTGGTGATAAAGCATCAGTGGGGAGACACCTTTTCCCATATGAACTCTTACAGAAGAGAATTTCCCTTCCTAGGGATAGATTTTCTCTCACTTCCTGTTGTCTCCCTCCGTTTGTAAGTAGGAGTCATTTGTAAGTCGGATGTTTGAAAATAGGGGACCGCCTGTATATACTATATGGCCTGCCCTATAAACTCTGCAGAAAATTGGGCCTTAGGTGTTGGTGGTACCAGAACACTGTAAGGCCTCATAGTTACTCTTGGTGGGTGCTGGAACGGGCCCTGCTGTGAAATATTATATAATGAATTGTAATTACATGCCCCTGTTAAACAGGGGCAGAAAAATTGGGCCTTAGGTGGTGGTGGTGGTGGTGGTGGCACAACACTGTAAAGCCTCACAAATACTTTTGTTGAGTGCAGGAACAGGCCCTGCTGTGAAATATTAGATCAAAAATTGTAATTATGCACCCCTGTTTAACAGGGGCAGAAAAATTGGGCCTTAGGCGGTGGGGTGGTGGTGGCACAAGACTGTAAAGCCTCACAGATACTTTTGTTGAGCGCAGGAACAGGCCCTGCTGTGAAATATTAGATCAAAAATTGTAATTACGCGCCCCTGTTAAACAGGGGCAGAAAAATTGGGCCTTAGGCAGTGGTGGTGGTGCCACAACACTGCAACCCCTCACAGATACTCTTGATGAGCACAGGAAGGATCCCTGATGTTAAATATTTGATGAAAAATTGTAATTACACCCCCCTGTTAAACAGGGGCAGAAAAATTGGGCCTTAGGCAGTGGTGGTGGTGCCACAACACTGCAACCCCTCACAGATACTCTTGTTGAGTGCAGGAACGAGCCCTGCTGTTAAATATTTGATCACAAATTGTAATTACACGTCCCTGTTAAACAGGGGCAGAAAAATTGGGCCTTAGGCAGTGGTGGTGGTGCCCTGAACCGAAAATATTCTTAGAAGCTATCATCATGAAAATTGAGGAAGAATAGGATAGTCACTCAGCATAATAGGATAGTCACTCAGCATATGCAGTCTTCAAGGGATCCCACATCCATAGAAAAATCATTCGGTTACATCAGCATCAGGTGCTTGGTAGCTGGTGATCCAAGACTGATTCATTTTTATGAATGTGACATGATCAACAGAGTCTGTGGACAGGCGCACTCTGTGATTGGTTACAAAGCCTCCAGCAGCACTGAATGTACGTTCAGAAAGAACGCTGGATGCAGGACAGGCCAGTAGCTCAATTGCATATTGAGCAAGCTCTGGCCAGTGGTCTATCCTCAAGACCCAGTAACCCAGTGGATGTTCTAGTGGAAAGGTCTTCAAGTCTGATCTTGCCCCTAAATATTCCTGCACCATGGAATTCAGATGCTGGCGATGGTTGCTGGAACCGATCAGACCTGGGCGCTGAAGACTGAAGAATGCCTGAAGGCATCGGTCAGCTGGCCACCTTCTCCACCGCTCTTTCTGTGACTGAACAAAGCCTCAGCAACACGTTGTCCAGCACCAGGAAATTGTAACCTCCCAGGCTCTGGAAACGCATTGCACAAACCTTTCTGCAAGGCCTCCCGAAGATGTTTCATCCTCTGGCTGAATAAGTTCTGCAACCTTACCCTTGTAACGTGGATCAAGATGGGTTGCCAGCCAGTAATGATCCCTCTCCTTGATACCACGAATCCTAGGGTCCTTTCGCAGGCTTTGCAGGATCAGGGAGGCCATGCAGCATAGGTTTGCAGAGGCATTCGATCCTGAGTCTTCTGGGTCACTAAGGATCACATGATCCTCAATCACCTCCTCCCAGTCTCCTCCCAGCCACGTACTCCATGGGTTTCTGGGGACTGCAAACGATCCCTTGAAGACTGCTGCTGATGCTGAGTGTTATCCTCCACCTCCCTGCTGACACAATCCTCCTCCTCTTCTTCTTCCCGTGTGATCGGTGGGCCTGCAGGAATACTAGTACCTGGATAAAGGGGGCCTTGAGAGGTAAGGAAGTCCTCCTCTTCCTCCCGCTGTTCTGCCTCAAGTGCCCTGTCCATTATTTCACGAAGCGTGTGCTCCAACAGGAGAACAAGAAGGACAGTATCACTGATGCATGCACTGTCACTGCTCACCATCCTCGTGGCCTCCTCAAATGGCGACAGAACAGTGCATGCATCCTTGATCAGTAGCCACTAGTGTGGCAAAAAAAAGCCAAGCTCCCCTGACCCTGTCCTGGTGCCATACTTACACAGTTACTCATTGATGGCCCTCTGCTGCGTGTGCAGCTGCTACAGCATTGCCAATGTTGAGTTCCACCTGGTGGGCATGTCACAAATGAGGCGGTTCTTGGGCAGGTTGCATTCTCTTTGAATGTCAGCCAGCCGAGCACTGGCATTATATGACTGGCGGGAATGACCACAGACTTTCCTGGCCTGCCTCAGGAGATCCTGTAAGCCTGGGTACCTGCTCAAGAACAGCTGCACCACCAAATTTAGAATGTGAGCCAAATGGAACATGGGTCAAGTGTCGGAGGGCAGAGAGGAGGTTGGTGCCATTGTCGCATACAACCATTCCTGGCTGAAGCTGGTGTGGCGTCAACCACCTCTGAGCCTGCCCCTGCAGAGCTGACAGAATTTCTGCCCCAGTGTGGCTCCTGTCCTCTAAGCAGACCAACTCAAGCACCGCATGGCATATTTTTGCCTGGGTGCTTGCGTAGCCCCTTGAACGCCTACACCACTGGTTCAGAGGAGAAATCTGCAGAGGAAGAGGCCATAGAGGAAGAAGAAGAGCAGGGGTGGAAGAGAGAGCTGTGGCAGAATCACCACTAGCATTTTGGAGGTGTGGTGGCAGAACAAGCTCCAACAATACTGCACCCTGTCCTGTATCCTTCCCAGTTGCCAGCAGAGTTACTTAGTGCTCCGTGAAAGAAAGGTAACGTCCCTGTCCTTGCCTGCTGGACCATGAGTCAGCAGTAATATGCACCCTACTGCTGACCGCCCTGTCCAATGAGGCCAAGACATTGCCTTTCACATGCTGGTAGAGAGCCGGAATGGCCTTCCGTGAAAAGAAATGGCGTTTGGGAATCTGCCACTGAGGTACCGCACATTCCACAAATTTACGAAAGGGGGCAGAGGCTACCAGCTGAAAAGGCAGCAGTTGCAGTACTAGCAATTTGGCCAAGCTAGCACCCCATGAGTGCCCATCAGTGCTGCCTATCAATGCCCATCAGTGGTGCATATCAGTGCCACCCATCAGTGCCGCCTACCAGTGCCCATCAGTGCCACGTATCAGTGCCCATCGTCAGTGCCCATCAGTGCCCGCTCATTGGTGCCACCTGCACTAGGGGTGCATGGTACTGTGTACACCAACAAAAGTGTAATAACAACTATGGGTGCACTGTATTTATTATGTACACTACCAGGAAAGTAGTAGCAACTGCACTAGGGGTGCACGGTACTGTGTACACCAACAAAAGTGTAATAACAACTATGGGTGTACTGTAGGGATGAGCTGAACATCCCCCTGTTCGGTTCGCACCAGAACTTGCAAACAGGCACAAAATTTGTTCCAACACACGAACACCGTTAAAGTCTATGGGACACGAACATGAATAATCAAAAGTGCTAATTTTAAAGGCTTATATGCAAGTTATTGTCATAAAAAGTGTTTGGTTACCTGGGTCCTGCCCCAGGGGATAAGGATCAATGCAAAAAAAGTTTTGAAAACTGACGTTTATTCGGAAACTGTAATTTTAATAATGCGTAAAGTGAAACAATAAAAGTGTAATATTCCTTTAAATTTCATACCTGGGGGGTGTCTATAGTATGCCTGTAAAGGGGCGCATGTTTCCCGTGTTTAGAACAGTCTAACAGCAAAATGACATTTCAAAGGAAAAAAGGTCATTTAAAACTACTCGCGGCTATTAATGAACTGCCGGTCCGACAATACACATAAAAGTTCATTGATAAAAACGGCATCGGAATTCCCCACAGGGGAACCCCGAACCAAAATTTAAAAAAAAAAATGACGTGGGGCTCCCCCTAAATTCCATATCAGGCCCTTCAGGTCTGGTATGTATATTAAACACTTAACCACTGGGCACTTAACCACTAGACATCCGCGCTATGGCCGAATGACGGCCACAGCGCGGACCTGCATTCCCGGGAGGCCGTCATATGACGGCCTCCCCTGTGCACGCTCCCTGCGCGCGCCCTACAGGGCGAGCGCCGGGCGCCCTGTGATCACCGAGTCTATGAGTCTCGGCTGATCACTGATCCGTGTAAGGGGCCAGTCCCGGCCCCTTACCATGTGATCAGCTGTCAGCCAATGACAGCTGATCACATGATGTAAACAAAACATCGGTAATGGTTTTTTTTTTTACTCACGCTGACAGCGTGAGTAGAAAAAAAAGCCGATCACTGGCTCACATGTCAGGGACATCGGTCCCGAAGTGGAAGAGGCACATCTGCCTCATCAGTGCCCACTAAAAGTACCACCTAACAGTGCCCACAGTGCCACCTAACAGTGCCCACAAGTGCCACCTATCAATGCAAACAAGTGCCACCTATCAATGCCCACAAGTACCACCTAGCAATGCCCACCTGTAGTGCCAATCAGCGCCACCTGCCAGTGCTGCCCATCACTGCCACCCATCAGTGCCCATCACTGCCACCCATCAGTGCCCATCACTGCCGCCTATCGGTGCCCATCACTGCTGCCTCATCAGTGTACATCAATGAAGGAGATAAATTACCCGTTTTAAATTTTTTGTAACAAAATATAAAAAAATAAAAATTTTTTTTTTTTAAATTCAGTTTTTTACATTTTTTTAACAAAAGTAAAAACCGCAGAGGTGATCAAATACCACCAAAAGAAAGCTCTATTTGTGGTGAAAAATTGATAAAAATTTCATTTGGGTACAGTGTTGTATGACCGCGCAATTGTCATTCAAAATGCGTCAGCGCTGAAAGCTGAAAATTGGTCTGGATAGGGGGGGGGTTTAAGTGCCCTGTAAGCAAGTGGTTAAACCCCCTTAATAACCAGACCAATTTTCAGCTTTCGGTGCTCTCACACTTTGAATGACAATTACTCAGTCATGCAACACTGTACCCAAATGTAATTTTTGTCCTTTTTTTCACACAAATAGAGCTTTCTTTTGGTGGTATTTAATCACCGCTGGGTTCTTTATTTTTTGCGCTATAAAAGAAAAAAGACGGAAAATTCTGTAAAAAAATGAATTTTTCTTCATTTCTGTTATAAAATTTTGCAAATTAGTAATTTTTTTCTTAATATATTTTGGCCAAAATTTTTACCGCTACATATCTTTGGTAAAAATAAGCCAAATCGGTGTATATTATTTGGTCTTTGTGAAAGTTATGGAGTCCACAAGCTATGGTGCCAATCTCTGAAAATTGATCACACCTGACGTACTGACGGCCTATCTCAATTCTTGAGACCCTAACATGCCATAAAAGTACAAATACCCCCCAAATGACCCTTTTTTGGAAAGAGGACATTCCAAGGTATTTAGAAAGATGCATGATGAGTTTTTTGAAGTTGTAATTTTTTCCCACAATTCTTTGCAAAATCAAGATTTTTTTTTCACAAAATTGTCATATTAGCAGGTTATTTCTCACACACAGCATATGCATACCACAAATTACACCCCAAAACACATACTGCTATTACTCCCGAGTACGGTGATACCACGTGTGAGACTTTTACACAGCGTGGCCACATACAGAGGCCCAACATGCACGGAGCACCTTCAGGCGTTCTGGAGCACCCAGGCCAATTGTGACATTTCTCTCCTACATGTAAAAATCATAATTTATTTGCTAGAAAATTACATAGAACCCCAAAACATTATATATGTTTTTTTAGCAAAGACCCTAGAGAATACAAAGGCGGTCATTGCAACTTTTTATCTCGCTCGGTATTTGCGCAGCAATTTTTCGAACGCTTTAAAAAAAAACAAAAACTGTTATGTGCTTTAAAAAAAAACAAAACAGTAAAGTTAGCCCAATATTTTTGCATAATGTGAAAGATGAAGTTATGCCGAGTAAATAGATACCTTACATATCACCCTCCAAAATTGCACACCCTGGTAGAGAGGGCGCATAGGATTCCACCAACCCCTCCAGCCCCTGGTAATCCCCCCAGGCCTCTTTTATTGAGACTTTTGAATTTCAGAGACAGAGATAAGATATTAGCTGCAGCTAGAGATAAACGAGAACTGCGGTTTAATAATGCAAAAATCATGTTGTTTCCTGATTACTCCCCTGAAGTCCAGCAGCGACGCCGGGCCTTTACAGAGGTCAGAAGACGCCTAAGGGATAAAGGTCTTAAATTTAGCTTATTATATCCCAGCAAGCTTCGAGTTGCAGACGGGGACCGAGCATTCTTTTTTACCAATCCGGAGGCCGCTATATCCTGGTTAGATGGCCGTGGGTGACGCATGTGTTTTTTTTTTGTTTTTTTTTGTAACATCCTTACCACTATAGTCCATTATAGTGCACCCCTATAGTGTCTAAAATTTTCTTGCTATTCTGTGGTCTCCTAATGAATGCTTAGATAAATGTACTTTATTTGGAGTTGGATTGCTCAGCCCTTTGGACTTGGACTTGGACTTGGACTATATCTCTTACACTAAGAGCCAAGAGTTAGATAATTAGAACCCAACCCCACCTCAATTACTTCTGTTGCTCCCTTTTTTTGTCCCCTTTTTTCTCTTCTTCTTTTTTTTTTTTTTTTTTTTCTCCCTCCCCCTCCTGCCCTTTTCTCCCCATCCCTTTTTTTTTTCTCCCTCCCCCTCCTGCCCTTTTCTCCCCATCCCGTCCCCTTTTTTTTTTTTTTTTTTTTTCTCTCCCTCCCCCTCCTGCCCTTTTCTCCCCATCCCTTTTTTTTTTTTTTTTTTTTTTTTTTGGATAGGTATTGGATAGGTTTTTCCTTTTTTTTTTCCTTTTTATATATTTGTTCGGCTATAGGGTGCCTGAACAAATAGTAGTAGTAGTATGATATCCCCTTTTAGGGGTATATCTGCAATATAGTTGCAATACAGTTGCAGCTTGCGTGTGTGTTCTTTTTTTTTTATTTTTATTTTTTATTTTTTTTTGGGGAGAAAACTAATCCCAACTCTCCTCCTCCTTTTTTTGTTTTTTGAGAGGAGATGGGACTTAGTCGGATAAGCACTTCGTGCTTGGGTATATATTTTTTTTTGTTGTTTTATGTTGGTCTTTGTCATGGTTTGTATAAGCTTGTTTCAAAAATTGCCTTAAAAATTAACATTGCTGGTACATGGTATATTGTAAAAATCTTGCTGCTTGTGAGTTACCCCAAATGGTGTTCCCCTAGTCATTTTACTTGGCCATGGCTTTTTAAACCTATATGGCCACTTCCTTAGCTGAAACCTTTTCGGTCCTTTCATGGAATGTGAGAGGTCTTAATTCTAAATTTAAACGGGCACTGTTGATAAGATATCTAAAAACCCACTCTCCACATTTTATTCTCCTACAGGAAACCCACCTCACAGGCAGCAAGGTTTTAACTCTAAAAAAACCCTGGATTCAGAGGGCCATCCATGCGACTTACTCCTCTTATGCTAGAGGGGTCTCAATCCTAATACACAAGAAATTCCCCTGTGTTATTGAGGACGTGTGCACGGACCCCCAGGGCAAGTTTGCAATGGTGGTGTTTTCACACTGGTCTCAGCGATATATAATCATAAATGTTTATATTCCTCCACCTTTTACACATGATTTATTATATAAGGTTTTGGAAAAAGCAGCTCCTTTTTATCCAGCGAAATTGCTGGTGATGGGGGATTTCAACTCTACTATCTCCCCAGATTTGGACAGACCAGTCCCATCAAAAAACTATAGCTCTGAACTATCTATATGGGCACAGGCAATGGGGCTACAGGAGATATGGAGATGGAAACACCCGGCTATTAGGGCATACTCATGCTTTTCGGCCTCACATAGGACTGCCTCACGGATTGACTTAGCCTTCTCTAATTCAATCCTGTTGACGGATGTAATAGGGGCTAAATACCTACCCAGTGGGTTGTCCGATCATAGCCCACTGGTAATCGAGCTTCGCTCGTTTGCACGCCGAGATGCGGCCCTGTGGAGGCTGGGGGCACAGTGGATTTCCCACCCTGAGGTGGCTGATACTATCCCACCCAGACTAGTTGAGTTTTGGGAACTTAATGAAGGCTCCTCGACCCCACAGACGGTCTGGGACACCTTTAAGGCCTATACAAGAGGGCAATATATCTCTATTATCGCTAGTGTCAAGAAACAGCAGGGCCGGGAAACTTACAGGTTACAACAGATGGTAGAGGATCAAACAGTAATCTATAGTACAGATCCTACAGCAGCTCATTTTGACGCATTAAATGCCGCCCGCAGTTCACTAAATTTACATTTAACGGAAGTTACAAGATTGGATATGCATAAAGGTAGACAGCGACTATTTGAACAGGGGGACAAGAATGGTCGTTTCCTGGCCATGTTGGCACAGCATGAATATCCATCCACAGTGGTTTCGGGCCTGCGGTCTTCAACTGGGGATAAGGTGACCTCTCAGGTAGAAATCTTACAAATGTTTAAAGCCTTTTACCAAACTCTTTATACCTCTGCTCTTCCCCCCGACTTCCAGCCAGAGATGTTGCAAAACCTTTTAGATCCACTAGCACTTGGCTGGCTGTCGAATGAGGAACGAGAATCTTTGGTATGCCCTATTTCGGCCTTAGAGGTTTTAAAAATTATACGGTCCTTCCCTTTGGGTAAGGCGCCAGGGCCGGATGGCCTTCCTATAGAATTTTATAGGGCACATGCAGCATTTTTGGCACCCATCCTGGCCCAATTATACACCCTCTGCCTATCCAAGGGTGATCTGCCCCTTTCAATGCACCAGGCCTACCTTACTTTGATCCATAAGGACCTTAAGGACCCAGAGCTATGTGCCTCATATAGGCCAATAGCCCTATTGAATAATGACCTGAAAATCTTAACCAAACTGCTGGCTACCCGTCTATATCCATTATTACCTTCGGTTATTGACTCTGATCAAACAGGATTTATGCCTAAAAGGTCAACCGACGTTAATCTTAGGAGACTCTTTACCAATATTCATGCCCAACACAACAACTCCGGTACCAGAGCTATTGCCCTACTAGATATAGAAAAGGCATTCGACACTGTAGACACCCAATCTGTTTCTTTGCCATGTCCGCACTCTGCTGGGCCCCTGCTCTGGTTACGGCGGGCTATGCCTCTTCAGCTCCCGTGTGGAGGATTTTCCGCTGCTGCCCTTGTTATCCAGCCCTATGGACCATTTGACCATATGTAAGTATGGAAGGCTTCAATGAAGCCACATACTTCTTTTTTGACCATAACTATCATTGTATGCCATTATTTACTGATACCTACTATCTTTTAGATACTTCACATATACACCAACTCCTGAGGAAGCGAGCGGAGCTCGCGAAACGCGTCGAGTACTATGTTGTATATGTATACTATGTAACATACCATCATATTTAACATTTCAATGGTCAAACGATGTCTTATGATGTTTTTATGTTCATGTTTCATCATGTGTTTGGAAATTTATTAAACTCTATTTGTTATGACCTCTATGACCAACTCATTTAAAGTCCCACGGGCTAACTTCTCTTGTTTGTATTATATGTTTTACAGGGATGGAGTTGTGTCATATTAAGAGACAGTACCTGGACCGCTCCCTTTTTTGTTCTAAATTACCAAGGTGGAAGACACCTACTAGCCCACTTGGTCCATGTGCTGTTCCCGTGGTCATACCCACTATTATTACTCTATTACTACTATATGTTTTAGATATGAGTATTACATTTTTCCTTATGCTACTTGAGTCATTTATGGCATTGGTTCCTGTGGGCTGTGTTCACTGGTGGCCGCGGTTATATTTCTCCTCATCGGGAGCTGCGATGTATAAAGGGAGGTTTTTCCCTCCTGCTGTCCCCTCCCTTCCGCATCCCTTTGTGTGTGTGGGGGGCGGGGCCACCGTTACATCGGCGCCATACATCTGCACCCAGCGTGTGATTTCCGCAACTCAGCGGCTCCACGTTTTTATATGCAGTGCGTCATCTACGTTGGCTGGAGATGCCTGCGCATGCGCAGCGTGGGCGTTCGCCGTAGCCACGTTCGTATGGCGTTAGAGGCGTAGCCCAATGATCCCGCTCGGGGATTTAAGCGTGAGTACGCTGACATGGCAAACTTTTCTTCCTCTCCTCACTTGGACTGTCGTCTCACACCTGAGAAGCTCTGCACTAGGGTAAGCACACTATAGATATCTACCATGTCACCTTACTTTGCCTAATTATACTTCCATACTTAATATGTTAACCACACTCTCATCATGCACTATTCATTATTAGGAGATGTTTTCTATTGCCTTCCCTCTTTTCTCATTTCATTTGGTTTTTTCCATCACTTATCATTTAACCTCCCCCTTTATCTATCACGGGTTGTCTGTGTTTCTTTTCAGTACACAATATGTACATTATAATGACATTTACATCCTCATACTCCTGTAATTTACCATTATGGCAATTACTTTTATATCCAATATACTTTACTACTATTGTTGTTTTTACTGTATATGTGTAATCTGACACATCAGTACAACACCATTCCTTTCTTTTTCTTTTTATTTTATTTTTTCATTTCCTCCCCTGCACCCCCCCCCCCAACTTCTTTCTATTTTTCTCTCTCTCTCCTGACTTCCATCCATGCCCACTTTTTCAGAGGTCCTTTCTACATATTAGTATTGTCATATTACTTTTACTCCCAGTTAACATTCTATTCTTTGACATAGATATATATATAATCTGATTACAGCTAATATGACCCAGGTGGCGAGTTGGACATTTCAGGATACACCATACCCCAATCTGTTTCTTTGCCATGTCCGCACTCTGCTGGGCCCCTGCTCTGGTTACGGCGGGCTATGCCTCTTCAGCTCCCGTGTGGAGGATTTTCCGCTGCTGCCCTTGTTATCCAGCCCTATGGACCATTTGACCATATGTAAGTATGGAAGGCTTCAATGAAGCCACATACTTCTTTTTTGACCATAACTATCATTGTATGCCATTATTTACTGATACCTACTATCTTTTAGATACTTCACATATACACCAACTCCTGAGGAAGCGAGCGGAGCTCGCGAAACGCGTCGAGTACTATGTTGTATATGTATACTATGTAACATACCATCATATTTAACATTTCAATGGTCAAACGATGTCTTATGATGTTTTTATGTTCATGTTTCATCATGTGTTTGGAAATTTATTAAACTCTATTTGTTATGACCTCTATGACCAACTCATTTAAAGTCCCACGGGCTAACTTCTCTTGTTTGTATTATATGTTTTACAGGGATGGAGTTGTGTCATATTAAGAGACAGTACCTGGACCGCTCCCTTTTTTGTTCTAAATTACCAAGGTGGAAGACACCTACTAGCCCACTTGGTCCATGTGCTGTTCCCGTGGTCATACCCACTATTATTACTCTATTACTACTATATGTTTTAGATATGAGTATTACATTTTTCCTTATGCTACTTGAGTCATTTATGGCATTGGTTCCTGTGGGCTGTGTTCACTGGTGGCCGCGGTTATATTTCTCCTCATCGGGAGCTGCGATGTATAAAGGGAGGTTTTTCCCTCCTGCTGTCCCCTCCCTTCCGCATCCCTTTGTGTGTGTGGGGGGCGGGGCCACCGTTACATCGGCGCCATACATCTGCACCCAGCGTGTGATTTCCGCAACTCAGCGGCTCCACGTTTTTATATGCAGTGCGTCATCTACGTTGGCTGGAGATGCCTGCGCATGCGCAGCGTGGGCGTTCGCCGTAGCCACGTTCGTATGGCGTTAGAGGCGTAGCCCAATGATCCCGCTCGGGGATTTAAGCGTGAGTACGCTGACATGGCAAACTTTTCTTCCTCTCCTCACTTGGACTGTCGTCTCACACCTGAGAAGCTCTGCACTAGGGTAAGCACACTATAGATATCTACCATGTCACCTTACTTTGCCTAATTATACTTCCATACTTAATATGTTAACCACACTCTCATCATGCACTATTCATTATTAGGAGATGTTTTCTATTGCCTTCCCTCTTTTCTCATTTCATTTGGTTTTTTCCATCACTTATCATTTAACCTCCCCCTTTATCTATCACGGGTTGTCTGTGTTTCTTTTCAGTACACAATATGTACATTATAATGACATTTACATCCTCATACTCCTGTAATTTACCATTATGGCAATTACTTTTATATCCAATATACTTTACTACTATTGTTGTTTTTACTGTATATGTGTAATCTGACACATCAGTACAACACCATTCCTTTCTTTTTCTTTTTATTTTATTTTTTCATTTCCTCCCCTGCACCCCCCCCCCCCAACTTCTTTCTATTTTTCTCTCTCTCTCCTGACTTCCATCCATGCCCACTTTTTCAGAGGTCCTTTCTACATATTAGTATTGTCATATTACTTTTACTCCCAGTTAACATTCTATTCTTTGACATAGATATATATATAATCTGATTACAGCTAATATGACCCAGGTGGCGAGTTGGACATTTCAGGATACACCATACCCCAATCTGTTTCTTTGCCATGTCCGCACTCTGCTGGGCCCCTGCTCTGGTTACGGCGGGCTATGCCTCTTCAGCTCCCGTGTGGAGGATTTTCCGCTGCTGCCCTTGTTATCCAGCCCTATGGACCATTTGACCATATGTAAGTATGGAAGGCTTCAATGAAGCCACATACTTCTTTTTTGACCATAACTATCATTGTATGCCATTATTTACTGATACCTACTATCTTTTAGATACTTCACATATACACCAACTCCTGAGGAAGCGAGCGGAGCTCGCGAAACGCGTCGAGTACTATGTTGTATATGTATACTATGTAACATACCATCATATTTAACATTTCAATGGTCAAACGATGTCTTATGATGTTTTTATGTTCATGTTTCATCATGTGTTTGGAAATTTATTAAACTCTATTTGTTATGACCTCTATGACCAACTCATTTAAAGTCCCACGGGCTAACTTCTCTTGTTTGTATTATATGTTTTACAGGGATGGAGTTGTGTCATATTAAGAGACAGTACCTGGACCGCTCCCTTTTTTGTTCGACACTGTAGAGTGGCCCTTTTTGTGGGAGACTCTACGTCGAATGGGTTTTCCACTACGGTTTATATCATGGCTGCAGGTGATCTATAGGTGTCCCATCTCATTGATTCGTTTGGGCTCCAGACTCTCAACCCCATTTCAACTGTTTCGGGGAACTAGACAGGGCTGCCCTCTTTCTCCGGCTCTATTTGCTCTAGCTATAGAGCCAGTTGCAGAGGCTCTCCGTACATCGCCTCATATTAAGGGGCTTAGGATAGGCATGCTGGAGGAGAGGGTAGCCCTGTATGCTGACGACATGGTTTTATTTTTGGGGGACGCGGGTCCATCACTTCAGGGTGCTCTGTCACTCCTCAACACTTTCTCCATGGTAACGGGCCTCCGGGTAAACTGGCCAAAATCTACTCTATTTCCAATAGATCAAGCAGCCAAATTGACATCCTCTCCAGATAGCCCATTAAAGTGGGTTGACTCCTTTAAATATCTTGGGGTTTGTGTCTCTGCACAAGCCTCAGATTTTCTTAAATTAAACTTGGATCCGGTAGTGGGGGATATGAAAGCTAAACTCAAGGCATGGAATAATCTCCCCCTATCGGTATGGGGCAGGGTCAACTTGCTTAAAATGAAGGTCATCCCCAAATTCATATATTTATTCCGCCATTCCCCGCAGTGGATTCCTAAATCCTTCTTTATTAAACTAAACCAACGCTTTTCAGAGTTTCTCTGGGGCTCCTCACCACCGAGATATAAGTTAACTACATTAATGAGGCCACTATCGCAGGGTGGCATGGCCTTTCCGGATTGCTATAAGTACTTTTTGGCGACACAGCTGGTGACAGTGGTCTGGTGGCTAAATCCTGATAAAACCAATGTGGCCTCCGCTTTGGAGGCCACCGTGGCAGGCTCCTGGGAATCTCTTCAATACCTAATTTACAGAGGCCCATGTGCCCCACACTTATTAACTCCGTCTATGCTTACTACTTTACGGGCCTGGAAAATGGGCTTGGCTATTGAAAAACACAGCCAGATGGGAATTTCCCCTAATACACCCCTATGGCTAAACCCCAATTTACCACACTTTTACAAATCTATTGACCCCCAGATATGGACTAGATATGGTATAAAATTAATCTCACAAGTGGTGTCTTGCACCTCACTGCTTTCTTTTTGTCAGCTTTCCTCCCAGTATAATCTTCCGCAGCATTATCAGTTCCGTTATCTTCAACTTTTGCATGCTTTCAAAGCCCAATTCCCACGTTCGTCCTGTATATTAATACAGTCTAAACTGGAGACTACTCTTAGATCCGGTTGTACAAAAAAACCTACATCTCACATATATCAGCATTTAATCTATGAGTCCTTGCCTCCGTTGGACGGCCTTTTGTCCCGTTGGCAGCGTGACATTCCAGATTTGAGTGGCGAAGATTGGGATGGTGTTTGGGACTTCCCTTTTAGTTCGCTAGTCTCTATACGTGACAAGTTAGTCCAATTTAAAATAGTCCACCGGGCGTATTTCACTCCCCACAGACTTCATTTGATAAATCCTGCCCACTCCCCTAAGTGTTGGAGATGTAGCTACACCCCCGGAGATTTTTCCCATATCTTTTGGCATTGTCCAAAGATACAACAATTCTGGGGGGAGGTACTAGGCCTAATCAATAAAATTGCATCTACTAATCTACCACTGTCTATGGAGATTTGTATGTTGGGCCTTATAAAAAAATCAGTTCCTGCTGTAGCTAAACGCACGATGATTGGTTTGCTTCTATTTTACGCTAGGAAAACTATAACATTTCAATGGAAGAAGCCCTATCCCCCCACAAATGTCCAGTGGAAACGTTTGGTTAACGATAATCTTCCACTATATAAAGATACCTATCTTAATAGAGGCTGCCAACTGAAATTTAATAAGGTTTGGAGTGGGTGGCTGGAGGAAATGAACATTGCTTACTAATGTTGGACTAGCTTCAGTTACGGTACCAAGAATCGACGATTAAATGTAATTCCTAGTTAATAGGTATAGGCCTTTATGGGCAGTGGGGGGGCGGCCCAAAAATTCCAAAAATCCCCCTTTCACTTACATGCTAAAACTGTATTGCATGGATGTATCTCTCTATCTCTCTTTTTTTTCTTTCCATTTCATTTTTTTTTTCTTTTACCTGATGTACTTGCGATATTACATGTACAAGCTAGACAACCAATTTGTATATGTCTTTATGTCTTTGTGTCTTATAAAGAAAATTTGAATAAAAATAAATTTAAAAAAAAAAAAAAAAAAATTGCACACCCTCGTGGAATGGCGCCAAACTTCGCTACTTAAAAATCCCCATGGGAGACGCTTAAAAATTTTTTACTGGTTACATGTTGTGAGTTACAGAGGAGGTCTAGGGCCAAAATTATTGCTCTTCCTCTACTGATCGCAGCGATACCTCACATGTGTGGTTTGAACACCATTTTCATATGTGGGCGGGACTTACGTATGGGTTTGCTTCTGCATGCGAGCACACAGGGACACGGGGGAAAAAAAAAAATATATTGTTCATGTTACTTTATTTATTTTAGTTTGACGCTTTTTTCCAAAAAATACATTTTTTGATCACTTTTATTCCTACTACAAGGAATGTAAACATCCCTTGTAATAGGAATATGGCATGACAGGTCCTCTTTACAGTCAGATATGGGGTCAATAAGACCTCACATCTCACCTCTAGGCTGGGAAGCCTGAAATTAAAAAAAAAAAAAAAAGATCCTGGCTTCGATCGTAGCGGTGAGTCGGTAGAAGCACCTGAGGGTGGCGGGAGGGGGGGACGTCCCCTATCGCCTCCCGTAAGAACGATCAAGCAGCGGAACAGCCACTATGATCATTCTCATGGTGTAGGGAATCGCCGGCTGAAAAAGCTGATATCTGAATGATGCCTGTAGCTGCACCCATCATTCAGATATCCCCACACAAAGTCAAGGACATCGTATGACGGCCGGCTGGCGGGAAGTGGTTAAAACACATTTTTTTAACACAAAGTTGTCCATTTATACAATATTTCTAACACATAGCATGTGTATATCAAAAATGGCACCCCAAAATATATTCTCCTACTCCTCCTGAGTACGGCGATACCACAAGTATGAGACTTCCACAGCCTGGCCACATACAGAGGCTGAGTATAGCAGAGTATGGCTGGGTATGGCTGAGCATGGCAAAGTATGGCTGGGTATCACCGAGTATTGCAGAGTATGGCTGGGTATGGCAGAGTATGGCTGGTTGTGGCGGGGTATTGCAGGGTATTGCAGACTATGGCTGGGTATGACAGAGTATTGCGGGGTATTGCAGGGTATTGTGGGGTATTTCCGGGCATTACAGAGTATTGCAGGGCATTGTAGAGTATTGCAGAGTATTGCGGGGTATTGCAGAGTATTGCGGGGTATTGCAGAGTATTGTGGGGTATTTCGGGGCATTGCAGAGTATTGCAGAGTATTGCGGGGTATGGCAGAGTATTGCAGGGTATTGCACAGTATTGCAGGGCATTGCAGAATATTGTGGGGCATTGCAGAGTATTGCGGGGCATTGCAGAGTATTGCAGCGTATTGCAGAGTATTGCACAGGGAATTGCAGAGTATTGCACAGGGTATTGCAGAGTAGTGCTGGGTATTGCTGAGCATGGGGGGATGGCTGAGCATGGTGGGATAGATGGATGGATGTGACTGCACATGTCACTGAGCAGTGCTGTGGGTACTACACATCCAGCCCACAGTGCTGCTCCCATCCGATCCCTCCCCCTCTGTACCGATCGGTACAGAGAGGGGAGAGAGGAACCGGCGTCATGACATGACGCCGGTTTGTTTACATGTGATCGCTCCGTCATTTGACGGAGCGATCACATGGTAAACGGCCATGATCAGCGGCCGTCTGCCATGATCCGTGATGCGCCGGGTCCTCTGGACCCGACGGTCATGGATGTTCCCGTGTGCGGGAGCTGTTTTCTGGGATCACGTCATATAACGTGATCCCAGAGTTATCCAACCGCCCTGCAGCCGTCATTTGGCTATGGGCCGGTTGGCAATTGGTTAAGGGGAACCCCGGCCAAAATTAAAAAAAAAAAATGTCGTGGGGTCCCCCTCAAAATCTATACCAGACCCTTCAGGTCTGGTATGGATTTTAAGGGGAACCCCGCGCCAAAATTTAAAAAAAAAATGGTGTGGGGTCCCCCAAAAATCCATACCAGACCCTTACCTGAGCATGCAACCTGGCAGGCCGCAGGAAAAGAGGGGGGATGAGAGAGCGCCCCCCTTCCTGAATCGTACCAGGCCACATGCCCTCAACATTGAGAGGGTGCTTTGGGGTAGCCCCCCAAAACACCTTGCCCCCATGTTGATGGGGACAATGGCCTCATCCCCACAACCCTTGCCCGGTGGTTGTGGGGGTCTGCAGGCAGGGGGCTTATCGGAATCTGGAAGCCCCCTTTAACAAGGGGACCCCCAGATCCCAGCCCTCCCCCTGTGTGAAATGGTAAGGGGGTACAAAAGTAAAAATCTGTCAAAAATGTTAAAAATGACAAGAGACAGTTTTTGACAATTCCTTTATTTAAATGCTTCTTCTTTCTTCTATCTTCTATCTTCCTTTGGTTTCTTCCTCCATCTTCTTCTTCTGGTTCTTCCTCCGGTGTTCTCGTCCTGCATCTTCATCCGCGGCGTCTTCTTCCCTTCTTCTCCTTGGGCCGCTCCGTATCCATGATGGCATGGAGGGAGGCTCATGCTGTGTGACGCTTCTCCTCTTCTGACGGTTCTTAAATAATGGGGGCGGAGCCACCCGGTGACCCCGCCCCCCTCTGACGCACGGGGACTTGACAGGACTTCCCTGTGGCATTCCCCGTGATGTCAGAAGGGGGTGGGGTTACGTAACAGGTGACCCTGCCCCCTCTGACATCATGGGGAATGCCATAGGGAAGTCCCCGTGAAGTCCCCTTGCGTCAGAGGGGGGCGGGGTCACCAGGTGGCCCCGCCCCCCATTATTTAAGAACCGTCAGAAGAGGAGAAGCGTCACACAGCAGGAGCCTCCCTCCATGCCATTATGGATGCGGAGCGGCCGAGGAGAAGAAGGGAAGAAGACGCCCCCTTACCATTTCACACAGGCGGAGGGCCAGGATCTGGGGGTCCCCTTGTTAAAGGGATCTTCCAGATTCCGATAAGCTCCCCACCCGCAGACCCCCACAATCCCCGGGCAAGGGTTGTGGGGATGAGGCCCTTGTCCCCATCAACATGGGGACAAGGTGTTTTGGGGGGCTACCCCAAAGCACCCTTCCAATGTTGAGGGCATGTGGCCTGGTACGGTTCAGGAGAGGGGGGGTGCTCTCTCGTCCCCCCCTCTTTTCTTGCGGCCTGCCAGGTTGCGTGCTCGGATAAGGGTCTGGTATGGATTTTTGGGGGGACCCCACGCCATTTTTAAAAAAAAATTTGGCGCGGGGTTCCCCTTAAAATCCATACCAGACCTGAAGGGCCTGGTATGGAATGTAGGGGGACCCCCACGTCATTTTTAAAAAAAATTTTGGTTTGGGGTTCCCCTGTGGGGAATTCCCATGCCGTTTTTATCGATGAACTTTTATGTGTATTGTCAGACCGGCAATTCATTAATAGCCACGAGTAGTTTTAAATGACTTTTTTTCCTTTGAAATGTCATTTTGCTGTCAGACTGTTCTAAACACGGGAAACATGCGCCCCTTTACAGGCATACTATAGACACCCCCCAGGTACGAAATTTAAAGGAATATTACACTTTTATTGTTTCACTTTAAGCATTATTAAAATCACTGCTCCTGAAAAAACTGACGTTTTTAAAACTTTTTTCTGCATTGATCCATGTCCCCTGGGGCAGGACCCAGCTCCCCAAACACTTTTTATGACAATGACTTGCATATAAGCCTTTAAAATTAGCACTTTTGATTTCTCCCATAGACTTTTAAAGGTTGTTCCGCGGCTTTCGAATTTGTCGCGAACACCCCAAATTGTTCACTGTTCGGCGAACGGCTGAACAGCCAATGTTCGAGTTGAACATGAGTTCGACTCAAGCTCGAAGCTCATCCCTAGTGTACTGTATTGACCACCAGAAAAATATGAGCAACTGCACTATGGGTGCACAGCACTGTATACTGTGTACACCACCTGAAGTATTTAGAAACAGTACACCAGGAACGGCCTGCAGTCAGATATAGCTAAACTGGATACAGTGGATATATATATATTAGAGGCTGCCAAGTCTGATAAAAAGAAACATTGTATCTCTTCAGGTTCTTTTATCAATGAGCTGAACTCCGTGTGGAGGAGTTCTCAGTTTAACCATTTAAAGACTAAATCTTTTCTGACATTGCTTACAAGTAAAAATCCTGTATTTTCTGCTAGAAAATCACTTAGAACCCCCAAACATTATATATATATATATATATATATATATATATATTTTTTTTTTTAGCAGAGACCCTAGGGAATAAAATAGTGGTTGTTGCAATATTTTATGTCACACGGTATTTGCGCAGCGGTCTTTCAAACGAATTTAAAAAAAAAAAAAAATACACTAATGATATAAAAAAAAAAATAAGCAGTAAAGTTAGCCAATTTTTTTTTCGTCCAAAAGTTTGAATACCTGTTTTTGTGTATCTAATATTTAAGATATAGTTATTTTTTTAAAATCTAAATTATACATACAAGTGAACTGATTGGAGGTTTGTTTTGTCTAATAAATGTTTAAATGTAAAAAATTTTCTGTATCACTTATTACTTAAGGTTGCCTTCACACTGGAGCGGGCAGGCGTTGACGGTAAAACGTTGTTAGTTTTAGCGGCGATTTACTGTCATTTTAACGGCGCTATTCGGCTGCTAGCGGGGCGCTTATAACCCAGCTAGCGGCCAAGGAAGGGGTTAAATGCTCCCCTGAAGCGCTGCTGCTGCAGCGCTTTGCAGGCGCTTCGGCAGCGGTGCCCATTAATTTCAATAGGCGTGGTGGAGGAGCGGTATACACCGCTCCAAAGATGCTGCTTGCAGGACTTTTTTTTTAACACCCTGCCAGCACATCGCCTCAGTGTGAAAGCACTCGGGATATCACACTGAGACTGCAGGGGAGCCGTTTTGCAGGCACTTTACAGGCGCTATTTTTAGCCCAAAAGTGCCTGAAAAACGCCTCAGTGTGAAAGGGGTCTAACTGTTAGATTTTATGAGATGAAGGGAAAAAAAAACAAATAAAGAAGAAAAAAAAATCGGCCTAAAATATCAGTCCAAAAAAAATCGGCATCATATATCGGCCATCGGCAACCGCGATTTCTAAATATCGGCATCGGCCAGAGAAAAACCCATATCGGTCGACCTCTAATATATATATTATATTATATGTATATTGTCAGTGTGCACATGTCTAATAAACATCAACACAGAACTCATTCATACAATTGCAGGGTTAATTAGCACAAACAACAATGGGTGAAATACTCTTATGCCCCGTACACACGGTCGGACATTGATCGGACATTCCGACAACAAAATCCTAGGATTTTTTCCGACGGATGTTGGCTCAAACTTGTTTTGCGTACACACGGTCGCACAAAGTTGTCGGAATTTCCGATCGCCAAGAACGCGGTGACGTCTAGGCACGTACGACGAGACTAGAAAAGGCCAGTTCAGAACCAAGCGCGGCACCCTTTGGGCTCCTTTTGCTAATCTCGTGTTAGTAAAGGTTTGGTGAGAGACGATTCGCGCTTTTTCAGACTCGTGGTTTTCAGATCGTTTTTTGCCGTTCAGTTTGTGCTTGTAGGTTTGTTTCTGCTCTTCAGTGCATGCAAGCAAGTTCCGCGTGACTTAGTCATTGTGTTCTTGTTCGTTCGTTACTGTTTTTTAGGTCGCTCTTCACAGGCCTTGCTGTTCTTCAGTGCGTTCTGTTACTTCGTTCTGAGCAGCCGACCGTTTTCTAGCCATGTTGCGTATGCGTACTCCTCGTAGAGTTTGTGCTGTGCGGGGGCTTGGTGTTGGGGTCCTGACCTTGACACAAGTCCAGTCCATGAACAGGGTGGGGAGGAGTTCATGGACCAAGAATTGGTTGCTTCAGCGTGACCAGTTCTCTCTGCCTTTGCTCCGTGAGATCCGTGAGAATAATCCTGATGATTTCAGGAACTTTCTCAGGATGACGGACCCCATGTTTCACCGTTTGTTGGCTTCGCTGACCCCTTATATTAGCAGGCAGGATACCTACATGAGGCAAGCCATCACTCCGGAGCAGAGGCTCGTCGCTACCCTGCGGTATTTGGTGACAGGGAGAAGTCTGCAGGACTTGAAGTTCTCGACAGGCATCTCCCCCCAGGCTCTGGGTATCATCATCCCAGAGACCTGTTCTGCCATCATCCAGGTCCTGCAGAAGGAGTATATGAAGGTAAGATTTTTATCCTTTAATATCACATTTTATTGTATTTAATGTTTGCTAATATCTTGTATTTCTTTCCTCATTCCCTAATTACCATGATTGTAATATGCTGTGAATGTCCCCTTTGTCCTCATGCATGCTGGATTTTTATGTAATTAATTTTTTAGGTCCTTCATACAGATTGTCCTTCACTAACCTCCCCAGCATGCTCTACGGGCCCTATATTCACCGCATGTAGTCACTTAAAACAATGTATTTTATCATCTCCATAGTAGTGCTTTACCCCAAACACCCCCTAAAATGTTTTGAAATGTTATTTTAGCTTTAAATTCAGGCAGAGTGGCAGAGGCTTATTTTTTGTGGTGTCCCCAAATCATTTTTAGTAACTTGCCCTCCCCCAACTGCTAAGTCAGCTGATCCCAATTCTCTATCTATCCTCAATCATCTATCTGCTGACTTTGCCAAGCCCATACACACTATACCCATCTCTTTTGTGCTCAGATTTATGGATGAATTCCCCAAAGCATGTAGTGCAAGGGCCTGCCTTTATACTTTCAAATGGTACTGTGTGAATTTTTAAGATCCTATTATTATCTTGAGTCAGGTAATAGCAGAATGTTCAAATGTGCTCAAATGTGTAAAATGTGTATTTATATCTTTGTATTCGGACACTTCTTATCTGTCCAGTGGGCTGCCAATAGTGTAATTAAGGAGGGGCTGTTCCAAGTAATACCCTGTATTTAGGCATTCATCTCTCAATGAAGTGAAGAGGGTTACCTGTCCAAGATTTCCACACCCCCCATAATGTTCGAAATGACCCATGAGAGGGGGGGGGAGGGGGAATATGATAGGTGTACCTAATACTTTGGTGTTGTTAAATTCCCCTTAAATTCCCCTTAATAAATGCTATCTGGAGGTTGCCCCAGAATGTTTGTGCCTAATCTGCTTGCCATGTTTCTGAGCAAACATATTAATTGTTTTTTTTTTTTTTTCCTCAACAGTTTCCTTCCATGCCACAGGAATGGCAGACTGTGGCCTCCCACTTTGCCCAGCGGTGGGACTTTCCTAACTGCGGAGGGACAATTGATGGGAAACATGTCCACATCATCCCACCACCCAACTCAGGGTCGTACTATTTCAACTATAAGGGGTTCAATAGTATTCAATAGTATTGTGATGTTGGCGGTGGTGTCGGCTAATTACGACTTCTTGTATGTGGACGTGGGGAAGAATGGCCGGATGTCTGATGGTGGAGTCATCGCCCAGATGGAGTTCTACAGGCGTCTCCAGAATGGCAGCTTGGACTTGCCAGCTCCAGAGGACAATGTGGAAGGATTCCCATTCGTGTTCGTTGCTGATGAAATGTTTGCGCTGGGGGACCACCTGATGCGGCCATTCCCGATGAGGACCCTCACCCTGGAACAGAGGGTTTTTAATTACCGACTGGCCAGAGCCCGAAGAGTGGTGGAGAACACATTTGGAGTTCCGCCTATTTCTGGCACCTATCCATATGGCGGAGTATAAACGGAATCATATTATACTGGCGTGCTGTATTCTCCATAACTTTTTAAGGAAACACTTTCGGCCAACTATGCTGGCTCAGTTGGGCCTGAGGCCAGAGTGATACCTAAAAAACTGACGGCGCTTGAAAGCGGCCGTCCTGGCTTGCCCTCCCTGAGTGCCCGTGATGTCCGGTTACGATACCTGGAGTTCTTTGCGGGTAGGGGGGCCATCAATATGCCTTCAAATTTGTGAAGCCTTTTTACAATTAAAAAAGAAATTCTTTGTGGACATTTACTGCTTCTGTTTGTTTTAGCTGACCCTGACAGCAATGTGTGGAGTCCTGAAAATGGCGTGATTGTGTAACCTTATACAAAGCACTGTTGGCTGTTCTTTACTAAAGGCGTATACACTTTTTATACTACAAGTGCTCTTGAAACTGCAATGAAAATGCTCTTGTAGTGCAAAGAGGATTTGCCCTTAGGAAATAACCCCCATTTTCTCAGAAAACAGCAATGACATCACCCCAAAAGTGTTGTAGCGTTGTGACAATAATCCACACATTCTTGATTAACAAACTTTTTTATATCTGCACAATCACATGTGCATTTACCAAAGGTTTTTCAAACAAACCAACATGTTTGTTGTCTACCAATTTTTGGGGTGGCATTATCAAAAATAGAAATGTCCATTTACGATAAAACAGGCCTGTGTAAAACCAACAAGAAAGAGAAAAAATTTGAACTTACAAAGTTCACATATGGTAAAACTTGAAGGCAATATCAGACATGAGTATTTATGAACTGTGTTTGATATTGCGTTCAGATGGGGTCAAATCACCCCTTGAAAAGCCAAATTTGGAAGATGCACAGCAATTTACGAATGTCAACATGTGCTAGCTGCCATCACGGGGGATCAAGGGACGTGTTTTGTGGGAGCAAGCCCTTCCTCTCAGCTACTTTATTATTGAGGAAGGTGTTGCACCCCCAAAACGCGTCCATTTATCTCCCGTGATGGCAGATAGCACATTTGGCACACTGTGTGCATCCTCCAAATTAGGCTTTTCGAAACATTGCTAAAAGATTTAAAACATTGTACCACACAAAAAAAAGTTATTTTGTGAGGTTTTAAATTCGCCCCAAAACATCAATGATGTTATTATTTTTTTTAATCACATCATTTATTTTTTTCTGGATGTTTTCCAATTCTAAATTACACCCCATGATCTCCCCGATCAGGATCTGGGCACTTTCTGATGTGAAAGGATCTCGATCCATAACATCACGATCACCTAAAAAGAGAGAAACCAAACAAAAACAGGTATCAAAAATCTGCGGACATCCATCTCTTACCTGAGCCTGTGGTCGCAGACACTCACCTGTTGTGGTGCCAATTTCCACCACATCTTCTTCCTCCTCCTGCTCCGCTTGTGTTTGGGGTATTTCACCTTCTTCCATAGGTGGGGGGTCTCTGGTCTCCTCAGATGAGGGGTGTCCTCCGAGTCTTTTCTCCCCTATGTAAAACAAAAATGCTATAATTAGCACACAGATATTTGATGGCAGAACTATAAATAGGAAACATTGCTTGGAAGTGGGGTACAATTGTCAATTTTAGCAGAGTTACAAGATGTCGCTTTTTTATTGGCCTTTGTCAAGCTGCAATACTTTACCTGTTTAGTACAAGCTTCACAGATGTAGCCCCCCCCCCCTTATAGTATACACTGGAGCACCTGTGTGGCCCCCCTAATAAAAATGGTGTTCTGGTGTCCCACACTAGTGCTCCAGTGTCCAGATGTGAAAACAGCTGCTCAGTGCCCTCTCCTTACACAGAATCTAGTTTGCATTTCATTCTAGTAACAAACCCATCTACACAACCAAATATTTTGCATCCAAGTAGGCCTTAAAAAATGTAGGAAAATACATATGGCCTAAACAATGGTGTTTTAGAGGGGGAAAAAAATGATTGATACGAACGAATAATGGGCCCATGAACATTAAAATTGACATTTGAAACTGTACAATTAAGAAAAGCATATGGAGCAGCACGAACATAAGAAAGACAAAAAGAATAGGAACACAGCACAACTACTTACTTTTTTGCAGCACTCTCCGGATCTTTCTGTACTGCTCTGGCTCTCTTAATTTGAGGTCCGACCACTGCTTCCTGAGCTGATCTTTCGATCGTCGTACCCCGAAATTCCTGTGCAGACTTTTGACCACTTTCGCCATGATCTTGGCCTTTCTGATATTGGGGTTGGGGTAAGGCCCATACTTTCCATCATAGTCGGCCTTCTTCAGGATGTCCACCATCTCCAACATCTCCCCAAAGGACATATTTGTGGCCTTAAATCTTATCCTTCTGGATCGGAACGTTTCTGTCTCCGGGCTTTCCTCCGCCTCCTCCTCGTTGCTATAATTAGCACGCACCTGCTGTGACTCCGCCATGTGCTCTTCACCCACTGCGCCGAACGAAAAGGTGCGGGGAATAGACTAGAAAGAACGTCAGGGGCGGGCGGAGTTACACGCATGCGCAGTGTATATAAAGCGTAACACACATGCGTATTACGTACGATCTGTGAGTGGAGGAAGGAGCATTGGACGCGCCGATCGTAAGAACGAAGGTAAGAGACAAACTTGTGCCTATACTGCTTCTAGATTGAGGCCTATATTGTAACAAGATTAGGAGAGTTTTGTCTGACATTAGGCTTTGTCTTGTGTTGTGTCTTGCAGTGAACATGGATATCTTAAAGATAATGACTTTATGTCACTATTCAATGATATGTTAAGGGAGCTGCCATGTCTATGGGAGATTAACAACCCACATTACAAGAACCAAACAAAGAGGAAGGCAGCACTGGATCAATTGTGTGAAATTGTGAAGCAGGTGATCCCCACGGCAGACATCACATTTTTGAAGATCTTAATTGGTGGCCTGAGGAGCACTTATGTAAGGGAGCGCCAGAAAGTCCTGGATTCACAGAGATCCGGAGCAGCAGATGACATCTATGTCCCCAGGATGTGGTACTATGACAGGCTGCATTTTCTGGCAGGCCAGACTGAACCCAGGCCAACCCTTTCCAATCTTCCTTCCACGCTTCCTTCCCCCCCGGCTGAGGCTTCTGACGCCTAACCTGGGCCTTCCAGGCAACAACATGTGGAGGAGCCCAGATTGAGCCAGGTATAGCATTCCTCTAAATATTTCTGCTTGTCCAATCAATGATGTTAACTAGATGTTAGTTTGGAGTACTAATTTAGAATTGTGATTGATGAAGCAAAAACTAAAACCATGTCCCTTTTTCATACACAGGGAAGTCGCAGCCAGGAGGTGGCCGGGCCGAGCCGGCTGCCTGATATGCCGGTCCCTCCACTCCCCCTGGAAAGAGAAAGTGGCAGGAGGAGGAGTGCCCTAGAGGAGGCTGCCAGAGGACTCTTTTGGAGGGCTACAGAGGTCCTGGGACACACCGTGGAGGAGGACATTGCTGCCACCATTGCCTCTAAAATGCAGAGGATGGAGGAGGGACAACAACTCATGTGTGAGTCACTCATATTGGAGGCTCTTAACAAAGGTATGAGGGGCCAAATTACATCTCAGACACACCTTTGCGAACTCACAGATGGTCCTCTTCCTCCTCCTGCAGGTCCTCCTCCTCCTTCTCCTCCAGGTCCTCCCAGTCCTCCTTCTCCAGGTCCTACTCCTCCTCCTGCCACATCTCCAACAGCACAGCCACAGCCCAGCAGGAAGCGTGGAAGGAAGACCAGAAAGTGAGGACCCTGGATCCAGTCTGGTCGGCCAAAAGATGCAGCCTCTTGTGCTACCACAGCCTGGGGACACTGATGTCATCTGCTGCTTTCCGCATCTCTGCGAATTCTGGACCAGACTGCCCTCCCTTACATATGGACTCCTCAGGCCACCAATTTTGATGTTCAAGAATTGATGTCTGCCCTGGGGGTCCCAGGCTTCGCTAATTTCTCCTGTTGATCCAGTGTTGCCTCCCTCTTTGTTTGGTTCTGAGCCCTTAATAAAGGATTTTTTGTTTGAATTATACTTGCCTATGAGTGTTTAACTTCAAAAAGGACAGTTTGTTTGTGAGGATTCAGGTACATTTCAAAAATACAATGTGAAATTAACAAGGGACACCAACAACAAACAATCTCCTTGAGATTAAATAATAAAAGATATCAATGGTGTTGTGGTAACTTGACACACAAAACACACATAAAAATAGTCTGGAGTAAAACTAAAAACAACATTAAACAAAGATCAGCCTTGGAAAAAATACAAACATAAAATCTAAACCAAAAATGGCTTAAAATAAAAAAAAAACAAAAAAACAAAAAAAAAGCATTCTGTCAGATGTAACAAACAACAATATATTCAGGGAATCCCAATAAAAAAACAAAAAAATAAGTTTGTTAAAAGTGTGTGTGAATATGAGCAGCAAAACGACTTAATTCTTCTCACATTATAAAGAAGAAGAGAGTGCGCTGTATTAAACCATTTTTTACATTGCAGCGTGACGAAAGTGCTGTATCCATTGCGAATGCTAAGTTTACCAGAACGAGCTGTTCCGTGTCGGAATTTCTTCTGAGCATGTGTGGCACTTTATGCGTCAGAACAGGCCACACACGGTCGGAATTGACGCGATCGGATTTTGATGTCGGAAAATTTTATCTCCTGCTCTCCAACTTTGTGTGTCGGAAAATACGATGGAAAATGTCCGATGGAGCCCACACACGGTCGGAATTTCCGACAACACGCTCCGATCGGACATTTTCCATCGGAAAATCCGACCGTGTGTACGGGGCATTAGAAGCTGCCAGAGCCAGACTAGACTCATTTACATTACAGAAGACAACAGACAGGTAGCTGATTTGATGACATTAGCATCTAACAGTATGTGTCCCAACAGTATGAATCAGTCACTATTTCTAATATGGCATATACAGGGTTCCCAGAGTCTGTGTGTCTTGGGGGGATATGGACCTAAAACCAATATACCACATATATATATATTCATATATATTAAATACACTGCAGCTAACTGAATCACCTGCCTGCCTGAAGTATATTAGAAACAGTACACCAGGAACGGACTGCAGTCGGATCTAGCTAAACTGGATACAGTGGATATATATACTGTATTTATTGGCGTATAACACTCACTTTTTCACCATGAAAATCGGGTGCAAATAGCGTGTGCGTGTTATACGCCAATACTTCAATTTTAGCTGCCTCTGAGGGGACAATGAGGGTGGCAGGATGAGTGCCGTCAGATTAAATACAGTGAGAATCTCCTATTTACTTGGCGGCCTCTGTAATAGAAAGTCCCGTCTCCAGGGCCGCCATTGGACCACTGTTCTGTCTATCATAGGAGATTCTCACTGTATGTAATCTGTCGGCGCTTGTCCCGCCCCCCTTCCTGTCCCCTCTAGGCTGCAGATGAGCATCGATCAGGCTGCACTGATGGCGGTGGTGAGGCTGCTGCATTGATGGCAGTGGTGAGGCTGCTGCATTAATGGCAAGGCTGCTACATTGATGGCAATGGTGAGGCTGCATTGATGTAGACTAATGAGGCCGCATTGATGGCACTTGTGAGGCTGCAGATGGGCATTGGTCAGGCTGCATTGATGGCAATGGTGAGGCTGCAGATGGGCACTGACCCTTATTTTGCTTCAAAGTTCCTTATTAAAAATTTTAGTTTTTTCCCTGAAACTTCCCTCTTAAAATTAATGTATTAATGTTTGTGTTATACGCTGATAAATACGGTATATATATATATATATATATATATATATATATATATATATATATATATATATATATATATATATACACAAGACTGATTGTATATATAAAATACCCGGTAGCTAACTGAATAATCTGCTTGCCTGCCTGCTCAATCTAAATGACACTCTCTCTCCATCCACGCCAATGACACACTACACAAGGCCGACGTGCAGGCGGCTTTATATAATATGGGGTGTGGACTTAGTCCCCCTGAGCCATGATTGGCAAAAGGCGCCCTGCCTCTGGCCAATTATGGCTCTCTTAGCTGAGGGCGCTGTGATTGGCCAAAGCATGCAGGTCATGGTGCATGCTCTGGCCAATCATCATACAGCAATGCACTGCGCTCCCGTAGTCCATTGTGGGCCGTTACATGCCGCTCAAATTTGGTGCAAACGGCCCATAATGTTCGACTTTCGACAAATGGGCGAACAGCCAATGTTCGAGTCGAACTCATGTTCGACCCAAACAGAAAGCTCATCCCTACCATTAAATGCAAAATCTGTATACTGTAATTTATAATATAATAACTGTGTATTCCAAGACAGTAATTGGAACCAATATTTGTTCTTTCCCTGCTATTGGAATCATAGAAGAACTATAACATGCATCCTATCCATTAATTTACCCATAAATTTGTATAATTTATTGCATATACATATTCTCTGGGTAAATTCTGTAAAATTCCAAGAGCAGTTATTCCACTCTTAAATGCTTGCGCAATTATTTTAAAATTAGTGGAATATTCAGTCTGGATCTCTAAGCATGCTCTGCCTATATGAGAATGTTGTTCACTTGTCATTAACCGCTTCAGCCCCAGAAGATTTTATTCCTACCTGACCAGAGCACTTTTTGCGATTTGGCACTGCGTCGCGTTAACTTAAAATTGTGCGGTCGTGCGACGCTGTACCCAAACAAAATTCACGTCCTTTTTTCCCACAAATAGAACTTTCTTTTGGTGGTATTTGATCATCTCTGCGTTTTTTTTTGTGTGCTATAAACAAAAAAAGAGCGACAATTTAAAAAAAAACACAATATTTTGTACTTTTTGCTATAATAAATATTCCCATTTTATTTTAAAAAGCAATTTTTTTTCTCAGTTTAGGCCGATATGTATTTTTCTACATATTTTTGGTAATAAAAATCGCAATAAGCGTATATTGACTGGTTTGCGCAAAAGTTATTGCGTCTACAAAATAGGGGATAGATTTATAGCATTTTTATTATTATTATTTTTTTTACTAGTAATGGTGGCGGTCTGCGATTTTTATCGGGACTGCGACATTATGGTGGACACATCGGACAATTTTGACACATTTTTGGGACCATTGGCATTAAGACAGCGATCAATGCTGTAAAAATGTATTAATTACTGTAAAAATGTCACTGGGGTTAACACTAGGGGCGATCAAGTTGGTTAATTGTGTTTCCTAGTGTGTGTTCTAACTGAAGGGGGAGGGGACTGACTAGTGGAGATGACAGATCGCTGTTCATACTTTGTATGAACAGACGATCTGTCACTTCTCCCCTCAGAGAACCGGGATCTCTGTGTTTACAAGTGATCACGGTAGCCCAGCGGTCATAGAGGCCGCCGGGCTCTCGCATCGGCTCCGGGGGGCAAGCTGCGGGTGCGTGCGCCCCTAGTGGCTGCCTTAAGGAGCGACGTAACACAACGGCGATTCGCCTGCCTGTGACATTCTGCCGCAGAATAACTGCAGCGGCTGGTAGGCAAGCGGTTAAATTGAGAGTAATATTTTGTACATGTAATATAGATGGACCCATTACATTAGCTGTTTTAATAACCATATCTTCTAATATCTGATTTAAATTTCTTTGTACCTTAATACTTTTACTTCCCACTAAACCAGCTGTCTCAAGATCAGACTTTAAAGTGTTAATAGCCATACTATTTATTATATTTCCAATAGTACAGACTCCTCCTAAAATACCTTCAACAATACCACGCTTATTTCTGTTATGATTCCTAATATTAATTCCAAACCATCTTTCAATACCCAATTCCATATTAACTAAATGTCCTTGACATTGTGGAAACCTTGTAGAAATTCTCCATTCTGAAATAGTAAAGTTCCACAATATAACGACAAACTTTCCCTCTCTCAAGAGAACTCTGGATTGGAAATGGTTAATCTGGAAATGATTAGCAGGAACACTTTACTTATCAATACATGTAGTTTTCCTTGGAGACATTGCAACAACACTTGCATTAGCACATTTCAACGTATTATTTTCTATTGATATGCAACACTCATATGTACCTGTATCATTTAAAGATACACCTATTTGATGATAAATAAATTTATCATTAATTCAATTCACACTTCCAAAAATTCCTTTATGAATTATATTAGTAGTATTGTCAAGAAAGCTACCCAAAAATTCACCATTCCTTTTCCAAGTTAACAATGAACTTTGGGGTAAATATATTTGTGTACTACACACCGAATGCAAACTATCTTCATCTTCAATGATTTTTAAAGACTGTAGAGACACTTTAATTTCTTGAACAATCATACCTACAATAGTAATACAAATGTTAACATTTATTTGAGCTAATTTTCTTATTACTTTAAAATCCCATATTCTTACAATGCCCCTTTTTCATCTCCTATTATATTTAAATGTTCTGGATACAATTCCATACAGCAATTATTTCCCTGTCCTATGCATACATATCCAAACAAATCTTCAGCTGTATTGATATTAGTGAATCTAAATGTATCTCTTTTGTCATCTATATTGATATCATTGTCTTTATCACTTGTGTTATCTGTATTAATATTAGTGTCTTTATCACTTTTGTCATCTGTATTGATATCAGTATCTTGCTTGCTTTTGTTATCTATATTGATATCAATGTCTACATCTCTTTTGTTTCTGAATAATTAATGTCTTTGTTGTGTAAATCTTCAATCCCTTTAACCTCTGAATATCTGGAACAGTTTGTGATATATTTTACCACAGATAAAATTGTCACTAGAGAAAAGATGAATCCTGTGATGATGATGTCTTCTCTATTTAAAACTTGTCTTTTCTTTCCTTGTCATCTTTCCTTCTTTTTGGAATCCATGATTCCTCCAGGTCACATTGTTAGAAATCATTCCTGAAAAAAGAAATGCAGCATCATTATCTCAGCATATACAATTTGCATTGGTCAGTGTGTACCCATATTTTTTGTTGTCTATGTCCATTTTTCACTGAATTGAGAGGTCTTCGGACTTGCACCATTACACCTTGAACATCCAAGATGTCAAATGGTCCTTCCCAATTACTTTGCCATGGTCCACTTTTCCTGAAAATTTTTATCATAAGTTGTCCTCCTTTCTCAAACTTAGAAATATGTGGAAGAACCATTTTTTCATACAAGTAGCTGCATGTGTCAAATTATTGTTCATATTGTCCTGTAACATCTGTAACCATTTTGTTTTCTCTATTGCTTCTCTTTGTGGCGTAGACAAAAAAAGTTAATTGGGAAACACAAGTGGCATTTTCCTTCCTGTCAATAATTCAAAATGAGAATACTGTTTTGCAGAAGATGCTGTTCTTCTGACACTTATCAGAACAAATGGTACAGCATCAACCCAAGTTTTTCCTCTGTCTAACAACATTTTTGCAATTCATTCTTTTCCCAATACCTGCAGACTGTGGATGATATGGTACATGAAATCTCTGCTCTATTCCCAAGATTTTACACATTGCCTGCATGATTTTACCTGTAAAGTGGGATCCTCTGTCACTACTGTGGTTTGTTGGTATACTTCATACTGGAAAAACATGATTAACCGGTCCCCGACCGGCGCACGCCGATGTACGTCGGCAGAATGGCATGGCTGGGCCATTGGGTGTACCTGTACGTCCATTTGAATTCCCCGCCGTGCCATTGCATGCACGCGCCGGCCGGGAGCTCCGTAAGTCGGGTCGCGGGTCCCGCAGACTTGATCGCCGCGGGGATACCCGCGATCCCCTTACAGAAGGACGAACAGGGAGATGCTGATGTAAACAGCATCTCCCCGTTCTGCCTAGTGACAAGTGTCACTGATCACAGCTCCCTGTCATTGGGAGCAGTGATCAGAGTAATGACACTGCTAGCCCATCCCCCCTACACTTAGTAATCACTCCCCTAGGACACACTTAACCCCTCCCCGCCCCCTAGTGGTTAACCCCTTCACTGCCAGTGTCATTTACACAGTAATCAGTACATTTTTAATCGCACTGATCGCTGTATAAATGACAATGGTCCCAAAAATGTGTCAAAAATGTCTGACATGTCCGCCATAACGTCGCAGTCACAATAAAAGTCGCTGATCGCCACCATTACTAGTAAAAAAAAATTATTAATAAAAATGCCATAAAACTATCCCCTATTTAGTAAACGCTATAACTTTTGCGCAAACCAATCAATAAACGCTTATTGCGATTTTTTTTTTTACCAAATATATGTAGAAGAATACGATCGGCCTAAACTGAGGAAAAAAAATGTTTTTTTATATATTTTTGGGGGATATTTATTATAGCAAAATGTGAAAAATAATGCATTTTTTTCAAAATTGTCGCTCTTATTTTGTTTATAGCGCAAAAAATAAAAATCGCAGAGGCGATCAAATACCACCAAAAGAAAGCTCTATTTGTGGGAAAAAAAGGACTTTTTTTTTCTCTTCTCACACATGTTTTTTCACTTTGCATTTTTTCACTTTTTCACTTTCTTTTCACTGTTTTTACACATATTTTTTTCACTTTCACACTTTTTTTTTCCAGAACACCACACTTACAATCATCCCCACACATGTGGAAGGTGTTGCTGTAATCGGGCATGCTATGTGGAGGTTTTCTTGGCTGGGGTGGGGTTCCTGGCTTCAGCTCCAGAACAGACAAACATTTGGGGTCCCATGCTCCTCGATGCCAGCCAAGCACAGTGCTCCAGTCAACCTCTGAGTATAGATCTCTTTCCCCATGAGGTCTTTTCTCCCTCTAAGGCTCCATTCACACTAGCGCGTTTTTTGATGCATTTTGCATTTTTCAGAAATGCATGGGAATTTTTTAACATGGGTTCCTATGGAACATGTTCACATCAATGCCTTTTTGTACCTCTGCATTTTTGGAAAGGGTCAGGGACTTTTTTTTCATGCAAAATGCAGCGTTTTGCATGTAATAGAATTCAATGGACCAGCATCAAAAATGCAAGTGCAGCGTTTTTTATGCGTTTTTTATGCGTTTTTGGCGGTTGTTTTTTTAAAAAAAATTTTTTATACTGTATAAGAACAAATAATTAAAAAAAACTGTAAAAACTGTAAAAAAAAAACAAAAAAAAAAAAAAAACGCGGCAAAAACGCTGCAAAAACGCTGTAAAAACGCTACAAAAACGCTGCTCAAAAACGTGGCAAGCATCACAAAAAAAAATCAAAAACTGCTCAATAGCAACATGCATACATGTGAATCGAGCCTAAAGGGGTAGAATATATTTGCTAACATTACACATTTATTTATATTTACAGTTTACTTCTGTACCCAACTCCTGATGAATGGCATGTAGCCATGAAACGCGTCGAGTTTCCATGGGGTGCTTAGACAAGTCTGGCTTATTACTCACTTACTGGCCCATATATACTTTTTATACATCCTAAATTCATTGAGTACTATGTAATTATCAATATGTATGTGTACCTATCTTATAGCAGCTCTTTTGCATATGATTTACCAATGCCTGCCAATATGAAACCTCTTGTAGTACATTTATTAACAATTGCTATATTTTATGTTTTTATGTGTTGCCAAGCTAATGTATATGCATCCATTATATTTATGCCATTGTGCATGTATATATATGAAAATACTTTTATACTATTGTTACAAATAAAAAATGATTACTATATACTCTACCTCCACAAGTCAATTGCCTCATTTAAAGTCCCACACTCCCTTTTTATGTACTGTAATAATTACCTGACATACAATATCTCGAACCATCAACAAATACAGGTTCATTAACCATTGAGAAAATCTTTGATTGGAGACACCAGGAACCTTTTTCTCAAAAAGGAACTTCAAGGTACAATGTCGGGTCTGTAAAATGATTTTGTTAAATCCTACAATATGCTCTGTTGCTTTTACCGCATAATGTACACCCATCAATTGCCAGACACATTCATCAAACCCATTTTCAACAGGAGTAATCAGATGAGAAAAATACCCATGAATTCTCCAGTCTTCTCCCTGTTTCTGAAGTAAAAGAGCTGAGATGGCAGTTTCTGAAGCATGCACTTGCAAGGCAAATGGTGCTTGTTTATCCACAGTAGCTAGTGCAGGAGCTGACTGCAAATCATTTTGCAACAAAAGCTTTTTGCTGGACTTCTGTCCAGGGACCAAATTCATTCTCCTCTTTATGTTTTAACAAATCATATAGCGGTTTCACCTTCTCTGCCAATGATTTGATAAAATCTCTGGAGGAACTTACCAAACCCAAAAACTGTCACAATGCTTTGAATGTTGTTGGTACAGGTAACGATGCAATAGCCTCAATACGTTCCTGTAAAGGCGGCCTCTTCCCTGGACCAATCAAAACTCCTAGAAATTTTACTTCACTTTTCATAAGCTGAACTTTGCGTGTATTCAGCTTGAGACCTTCTTCTTGCAGAAGTGTCAACAGTTCTGCCAAAAGAGTCAAGTGCTCCTCCTGATTTTCACTTGAAAGAATGTCATCTACATACTGAATTAAACAATCTGGTCTAGAGAATTTTGATAAAACATTTGCCAATGCCTGATGAAATATAGACGGTGAACTATAAAAGCCTTGTGGAAGACGATTGAAAACATATTGAACAAATTTATGGACAAAGCTGAATTTATATTGAGAGCTTTTGGCCAGAGCAATGCTAAAAAGGCTGTTTGAAATGTCTAGTACAGAAAACACTTTTGCGTTAGCATTTAATCACGACATGATGTCTGGTGTTTCCTCTACAATAGGTGAACAACTAGGTATGTATTTATTCAGCATTCTTAAATCAATAAAGAGTTTATATGCACTTGTGTCATCTCGTTTAGCCACTTCCCATAAAGTATTATTTGTCACAGAATTAGCTTTCCTGATGATTCCCTGTTCCAAAAACTCTTGAATAATTATTGAAACAGGTTCATTAGACTCTGGTGGTAATTTGTATGGCTTGACAAATGGATGGTCTTTACCTTCAATACCTCAATACCTTTAAATAAACCAACCTCATTCTTTTTCTGACTCCAACATTTTTTGTGTGACTGTACCACTTGTTTTAACTTATGCCCCGTACACATGGTCGGACATTGATCGGACATTCTGACAACAAAATCCTAGGATTTTTTCCGACGGATGTTGGCTCAAACTTGTCTTGCATTCACACGGTCACACAAAGTTGTTGGAAAATCCGATAATTCTGAACGCGGTGACGTAAAACACGTACGTCAGGACTATAAACGGGGCAGTAGCCAATAGCTTTCATCTCTTTATTTATTCTGAGCATGCGTGGCACTTTGTGCGTCGGATTTGTGTACACACGATCGGAGATTCCGACAACGGATTTTGTTGTCGGAAAATTTTATAGCCTGCTCTCAAACTTTGTGTGTCGGAAAATCCGATGGAAAATGTGTGATGGAGCCTACACACGGTCGGAATTTCTGACAACAAGGTCCTATCACACATTTTCCGTCGGAAAATCCGACCGTGTGTACGGGGCATTAAAGTTATCTCCTGTATCAGGCCATTTGTAATCAGTGTCAACTGCTTCTGTCAAACAGATGCTTCACACTTCTGAATAATTGGCTGGATCAATTACCACAGGCTTACGATTAGCTGAACCTTTCCAAATCACTCCATTACCTAAATCAATTATCCACCCTCTTTGAAACAAAATATCTGTACCGATTATATTCTCTGCTCCCCGTGGAAAACCACATGTTTGCAAACAACCTGAGATTTCAAAAGAAACCATTTTACACACTTTAGCCTGAGAATCACCTGTTCTATTAAACCCAACAATTGTACAAATTGCTGCATCCGATAAAACGGGTAATTTTAAACCAGTGACACTGATCTGAGCTCCTGTATCCAATAAAGTTCTCATCTTTTGTCCATTAATTTTTTTTTTTTTTTTTTTCCCTCAATAAAATTTTTTATTGAAATACAATGAAGCATACCAGTAACATACAGGTCATAATGATACATTGCTCATTGAATTACATGAAAATTTGTGCGAGCTTAACTTGTAATGTTCTATTAACAATCTAAAATTTCTATGCATTAACACTCAGTGAATTAAGGGTATGACCTTGTTGGTTTCCCAGTCATGACTGGGTGCCTCGCACTAACATATTTATCTATAAAATGTAGAAAGATCAAAAAGGATACAATTAAATTGTAGTGTTAATCCTGTTAACTTCACATTGTATCAAAGTAAGTGTGGGACCGAAGATAGTCCAAATAGAATAGAAAGGAAAGAGAATGGAAAGAGAAGGAGAGACATCTTGAGATTGCTGGGACTTCACCTGTATTTCAGATATCTGTGAGCATCTTATATTCGTCAGAATATCTGTGTAAACCACCCATACTCTCCATAAGGAGTTACATTTTTCTATGTTTTTGAGAGCTGTGGCCTGTATTTCATCCATACCATACATCTCCTATACGTTGAGGAGCTTTAATATAAGGAGTTTTGGTGGATTTCCAATGCCTGGGTATTAAGGCTTTGGCAGCAGTGAGCAGAAATCTTGTTAGGGGACTTTTATATTTTTTCATTGGACCTTTGGTGATATGTAATAGGCAACATGTTGCCGTTAGTTGAAAGTTAGTTGAAAGTTAGTTTTAATAATCTCACAAACCTTTTGCCAAAATGGACGTATTAGGTCGCATTCCCACCAAATGTGGTTTGCGGTTCCGCTGGTCCCATTGCATCTCCAGCAAACATCTGAAGCCATGGGGAACCATTTATGAATTTTAGCAGGTGTATTGTACCAGTTTGTCAAGAGTTTGTATTCGGTTTCTTGGTGGCGCGTGCTGATTGAGCATTTGTGTGCAAACACACAGGCGTGTAGCCAATGGTCCTTGCTAAGTGAGGTGTTTAATGCTTCTTCCCATAGTCTTTTATGAGTATTTAAGTTAGTAGTACCTGAAGACTGCAGCCACGTATAGACCAAAGAGATAGTTTTATCAGTTTTCTCAGCCTGTAAGCAAATTTCTTCAAGTGGTGACAGGGGCCTAGTATAATGTTTACGCTTATTGGGATTTGAAATGAAACTACATATTTGGCGGTATTCCCAGTGGGATAATGTTTCTAGTCCTTTTACCCTAATAAGTTCTTGTAGTGTTTTCACCTTATCTTTCTCAAAACATTGTGCCGCTAACAAGGGTGGTATCTCATTTGTTGTCATTTTCGTGTGTGTTTGTAGGCCCAGTGTAAATTCCGGATTATTTCGTACAGGCATCAAAGGGCTAGGAGCTGAGATCAGACCTGTGTGTTTCATGATGTTCTGTGCAAGTTTAAGTGTAGCCCCTACTATTTGGTGTTTTTTCAGTTGTGACGGGCATGCATCCCATGTTATCTATGGTGTGTGTTTTATTGGTATAGGTACTGTTGCATCCTCCAGACTCACCCAATCCTTATTGTCAGCATGGCAATTCCAATCAATTATGTGATTCACGTGCATTGCTAGGTAATAATTTCTAAAATTTGGAAACCCCATGCCTCCATTTTGCTTTGCCTTAGTGAGTAGCTGTAGATTGATGCGTGAAGTTTTCTTCGCCCAAAGAAATCTCCTAGTCATGGAGTTCAAAGCATGAAAAAAACTCATTGGTACTAGGACCGGTAATGTCTGGAAGAAGTACAGAATCCTGGGCAGTATTGTCATTTTTATTATAGCTGCTCTACCAAACCAGGAAAAGTATTTTAGCGTCCACCTCTCCAAATCCTTATTAATGCTTTGTAGAAGAGGCTTAAAATTTTTCAAGTATATAATTTCGATGTTTGGTGTGAGCCATATCCCAAGGTATTTACCAGCTTTGTCTTCCAATTTAAATGTACAATTGTCTCGTGTATTGGGCAGGTGGATCCCTGATAAATTCATTGCCTCAGACTTTTTATAATTAACTTTGAAGTTAGAAATATAGTTGTAATGGTCAAACAGTTTGCATAGGTTGGGCAGAGAAATATGTGATTGGGTGATAAAAAACAGAAGATCATCGGCGTATGCCGCAGATTTATATATTCTGGGTCCTACCTGGAAACCTTGTATTGATGAGGAGTTATTGACCATTCGAATTAATAGTTCAAGTGCTAAGATAAAAACTAACGGGGATAATGTTATGGCGTGTTCCGTTTTTAACCACTTAAGGACCGCCTCACGCCGATTTACATCGGCAAAGCGGCACGGGCAGGCAAAATCACGTAAATATACGTGATCTGCCTCCCGCGGGTGGGGGGTCCGATCGGACCCCCCCGGTGCCCGAGGCAGTCCTCTTTTGTCCCCCGGCAATCTGAGGTGAGGGGGAGGCCATCCGTTCCTGGCCCCCCCCTCGCAATCGCCGCCGGCCAATCAGAACATTCCTTTGCTGCTGTATGCTAAACAGCAGCAAAGGAAATTATGTCATCTCTCCTCGGCTCGGTATTTTCCGCTCCGACGCCGAGGAGAGAAGACTGCAATGTGAGTGAAAACACACACACACAGTAGAACATGCCAGGCACACAAAACAACCCCGATCCCCCCCCAATCACCCCCTAATCACCCCTCCCCCCACCTGTCACACTGACACCAAGCAGGTTTTTTTTTTCTTTTTCTGATTACTGCATGGTGTCAGTTTGTGACAGTTACTGTGTTAGGGCAGTTAGGGTTAGCCCCCTTTAGGTCTAGGGTACCCCCCTAACCCCCCCAATAAAGTTTTAACCCCTTGATCACCCCCTGTCGCCAGTGTCACTAAGCGATCATTTTTCTGATCACTGTATTAGTGTCACTGGTGACGCTAGTTAGGGACGTAAATATTTAGGTTCGCCGTCAGCGTTTTATAGCGACAGGGACCCCCATATACTACCTAATAAATGTTTTAACCCCTTGATTGCCCCCTAGTTAACCCTTTCACCACTGATCACCGTATAACCCGTTACGGGTGACGCTGGTTAGTTCGTTTATTTTTTATAGTGTCAGGGCACCCGCCGTTTATTACCGAACAAAGGTTTAGCCCCCTGATCGCCCGGCGGTGATATGCGTCGCCCCAGGCAGCGTCAGGTTAGTGCCAGTACCGCTAACACCCACGCACGCAGCATACGCCTCCCTTAGTGGTATAGTATCTGAACGGATCAATATCTGATCCGATCAGATCTATACTAGCGTCCCCAGCAGTTTAGGGTTCCCAAAAATGCAGTGTTAGCAGGATCAGCCCAGATACCTGCTAGCACCTGCGTTTTGTCCGGCCCAGTCCAGCCCACCCAAATGCAGTATCAATCGATCACTGTCACTTACAAAACACTAAACGCATAACTGCAGCGTTCGCAGAGTCAGTTCTGATCCCTGCGATCGCTAACAGTTTTTTTGGTAGCGTTTTGGTGAACTGGGAAGCGCCAGCGGCCTAGTACACCCCGGTCATAGTCAAACCAGCACTGCAGTAACACTTGGTGACGTGGCGAGTCCCATAAGTGCAGTTCAAGCTGGTGAGGTGGCAAGCACAAGTAGTGTCCCGCTGCCACCAAGAAAAAGACAAACAGGCCCGTCGTGCCCATAGTGCCCTTCCTGCTGCATTCGCCAATCCTAATTGGGAACCCACCACTTCTGCAGCGCCCGTACTTCCCCCCTTCACATCCCCAACCAAATGCAGTCGGCTGCATGAGAGGCATTTTCTTTATGTCCTCCCGAGTACCCCTACCCAATGAACCCCCCCCAAAAAGATGTTGTGTCTGCAGCAAGCGTGGATATAGGCTTGACACCCGCTATTATTGTCCCTCCTGTCCTGACAATCCTGGTTTTTGCATTGGTGAATGTTTTGAATGCTACCATACACTAGTTGAGTATTAGCATAGGGTACAGCATTGCACAGACTAGGCACACTTTCACAGGGTCTCCCAAGATGCCATCGCATTTTGAAGGACCCGAACCTGGAACCGGTTACAGTTATAAAAGTCAGTTACAATAAAAGTGTAAAAAAAATAAAAAAAAATATATAAAATAAAAAAAAATAGTTGTCGTTTTAGTGTTCTCTCTCTCTCTATTCTCTCTATTGTTCTGCTCTTTTTTACTGTATTCTATTCTGCAATGTTTTATTGTTATTATGTTTTATCATGTTTGTTTTTCAGGTATGCAATTTTTTATACTTTACCGTTTACTGTGTTTTATTGTTAACCATTTTTTTGTCTTCAGGTACGCCATTCACGACTTTGAGTGGTTATACCAGAATGATGCCTGATGGTTTAGGTATCATCTTGGTATCATTCTTTTCAGCCAGCGGTCGGCTTTCATGTAAAAGCAATCCTAGCGGCTAATTAGCCTCTAGACTGCTTTTACAAGCCGTGTTCTTCCGTGTTTTTCTCTGGCTCTCCTGTCTCAACAGGGAACCTGAGAATGCAGCCGGTGATTCAGCCAGCTGACCATAGAGCTGATCAGAGACCAGAGTGGCTCCAAACATCTCTATGGCCTAAGAAACCGGAAGCTACGAGCATTTCATGACTTAGATTTCGCCGGATGTAAACAGCGCCATTGGGAAATTGGGAAAGCATTTTATCACACCGATCTTGGTGTGGTCAGATGCTTTGAGGGCAGAGGAGAGATCTAGGGTCTAATAGACCCCAATTTTTTCAAAAAAGAGTACCTGTCACTACCTATTGCTATCATAGGGGATATTTACATTCCCTGAGATAACAATAAAAATGATAAAAAAAAAAAAAAATGAAAGGAACAGTTTAAAAATAAGATAAAAAAGAAAAAAAAATAAAGAAAAAAAAAAAGCACCCCTGTCGCCCCCTGCTCTCGCGCTAAGGCGAACGCAAGCGTTGGTCTGTCGTCAAATGTAAACAGCAATTGCACCATGCATGTGAGGTATCACCGCGAAGGTCAGATCGAGGGCAGTAATTTTAGCAGTAGACCTCCTCTGTAAATCTAAAGTGGTAACCTGTAAAGGCTTTTAAAGGCTTTTAAAAATGTATTTATTTTGTTGCCACTGCACGTTTGTATGCAATTGTAAAGCATGTATCCATGTACTCGACCTAAGATCATCTTTTTTATTTCATCAAACATTTGGGCAATATAGTGTGTTTTAGTGCATTAAAATTTAAAAAAGTGTGTTTTTCCCCAAAAAATGCGTTTGAAAAATCGCTGCGCAAATACTGTGTGAAAAAAAAAAATGAAACACCCACCATTTTAATCTGTAGGGCATTTGCTTTAAAAAAATATATAATGTTTGGGGGTTCAAAGTAATTTTCTTGCAAAAAAATATTTTTTTCATGTAAACAAAAAGTGTCAGAAAGGGCTTTGTCTGCAAGTGGTTAGAAGAGTGGGTGATGTGTGACATAAGCTTCTAAATGTTGTGCATAAAATGCCAGTTCCCATTTTGGAAAGTAGACACCCCAAGCTATTTGCTGAGAGTCATGTCGAGTCCATGGAATATTTTATATTGTGACACAAGTTGCGGGAAAGAGACAAATTTTTTTTTTGCACAAAGTTGTCACTAAATGATATATTGCTCAAACATGCCATGGGAATATGTGAAATTACACCCCAAAATACATTCTGCTGCTTCTCTTGAGTACGGGGATACCACATGTGTGAGACTTTTTGGGAGCCCAGCCGCGTACGGGACCCCGAAAACCAAGCACCGCCTTCAGGCTTTCTAAGGGCATGAATTTTTGATTTCACTCTTCACTGCCTATCACAGTTTTGGAGGCCATGGAATGCCCAGGTGGCACAAACCCCCCCCCCCAAAATGACCCCATTTTGGAAAGTAGACACCCCAAACTATTTGCTGAGAGGTATAGTGAGTATTTTGCAGACCTAACTTTTTGTCACAAAGTTTTAAAAATTGAAAAAAGAAAAAAAAAAAGTTTTTTCTTGTCTTTCTTCATTTTCAAAAACAAATGAGAGCTGCAAAATACTCACCATGCCTCTCAGCAAATAGCTTGGGGTGTCTACTTTCCAAAATGGGGTCATTTGGGGGGGTTTTGTGCCACCTGGGCATTCCATGGCCTCCGAAACTGTGATAGGCAGTGAAGAGTGAAATCAAAAATTTACACCCTTAGAAATTCTGAAGGCGGTGATTGGTTTTCGGGGCCCCGTACGCGGCTAGGCTCCCAAAAATTCCCACACATGTGGTATCCCCGTACTCAGGAGAAGCAGCTAAATGTATTTTGGGGTGCAATTCCACATAGGCCCATGGCCTGTGTGAGCAATATATCATTTAGTGACAACTTTTTGTAAATATTTTTTTTTTTTTTGTCATTATTCAATCACTTGGGACAAAAAAAATAAATATTCAATGGGTTCAACATGCCTCTCAGCAATTTCCTTGGGGTGTCTACTTTCCAAAATGGCGTCATTTGGGGGGTTTTGTACTGCCCTGCCATTTTAGCACCTCAAGAAATGACATAGGCAGTCATAAACTAAAAGCTGTGTAAATTCCAGAAAATGTACCCTAGTTTGTAGACACTATAACTTTTGCGCAAACCAATAAATATACGCTTATTGACATTTTTTTACCAAAGACATGTGGCTGAATACATTTTGGCCTAAATGTATGACTAAAATTGAGTTTATTGGATTTTTTTTATAACAAAAAGTAGAAAATATCATTTTTTTCAAAATTTTCGGTCGCTTTCCATTTATAGCGCAACAAAAAAAAAACCGCAGAGGTGATAAAATACCATCAAAAGAAAGCTCTTTTTGTGGGAAGAAAAGGACGGAAATTTCGTTTGGGTACAGCATTGCATGACCGCGCAATTAGCAGTTAAAGCGACGCAGTGCCAAATTGGAAAAAGACCTCTGGTCCTTAGGCAGCATAATGGTCCGGGGCTAAAGTGGTTAATTCGCACTGTATCTGATAGCTCGCTGTTAATTTTGATTCTCGCCGTCGGTTTTCGATATAAAAGCGAAATCCATGATAGCATAAGCGGTTTCAAATCAATATGATCGCACGTCGCCTGCAAATAATCCCATGCTACGTGATTGAAGGCCTTCTCGGCATCTGTGGAGAGAAGCATACCTTCAAGGCTATTGGAGCGTGCCCTGTGGATTAGATTTAAAGCTTTTGTCACATTATCTCTGGCCTCCCTACCCGGCAAAAAGCCCACTTGTTCAGGTCCAATCAAAAGGTGTAATAGTGGCTGTAGGCGATTTGCTAAGATTTTTGTAAATATTTTAAAATCTATGTTAAGCAATGAAATTGGCCTGTAGTTGGAGCATTCTAAAGGGTCTTTATTTGGTTTGGGTAGCACTGTGACATGTGCTCTCAGAAAGTCTTCCGAGATATTGTGGGGATCCTTGAGATAGTTTAGTGCTTTGAGGACATGAGGCGTTAAACGTGTCGGGAAAGCTTTGTAATAGAGTGCTGTGTACCCATCAGGGCCCGGGCTTTTACCTGGTTTTAGGGATTTAATAGCCTGCAAGACCTCATCTTCACTAATTGGTAATTCTAACTGCTAGGTTTCATGGTCTTCCAAAACGTACAACCCGCTATCTGTAAGGAATTGCTTTAATAATTGGGGGCGTGATCCATTCAGTTCAGCTGGTCTATGTGACTGTGGGAGGTTATAAAGCTTAGAGTAATATTTATGAAAAACTTGGGCAATTTTACTTGTCTCATGGATTGTTTGGTTGTTTTTATTTTTTATGGCCAATATGTTATTTGCTAATTGCGTTTCTTTTAGTACTTTCGCTAAAAATGTTCCTGTTTTGTCACTATGTTCATAAAAAAAACCTTTCTTAAGAAAAAGGGTTCTCCGTGCCTGCAAGTTTACCATTGATTGTAGTTGTTTGCGTAAGTCCAGCAGTTGGACAGTTGTTTTAGTGACCAAAGATTGCTTATGTTGGGCTTCTAGGTTGCTTATTCTGGTAACTAGCTCTTTCAAATCCCTCTCAGCATCCCTTTTTTTACTTGCCCCCAGTCAGATTAGTTGTCCTCTAATCACACACTTGTGTGCTGCCCATACATTTAATGGAGAAAGTTCGTCAGATGCATTTTCGTGAAAATAGGTTTTAATGGCCTCAGCTATTTTCGCGTGGTCCTGTGTATTAGTAAGTAAAGATGGATTCAGTCTCCAAGTGCTGCTGTGTGTGCATTTAGATGGAGAGCTTAGAGTCAAAGAAATAGGAGCATGGTCTGAGATGGATTTGATGCCAATTTTTGCAGCTTGCAGTAGCGGGAGATCTCTTTGCGACAGGAAAATATAGTCTATGCGTATATGTTTGTTATGTAATGTCGAGAAATATGAAAGATCCCAACCTGTAGGGTTGACCGTGCGCCAGGTGTCTACTAATGTAAGGGAAGACAACAATGTTTTAATCTTCTTTAGTTTTTTATATGGCAAGCTAGAGGTACCATCTGATGTATCCTGAGAGGGATTTAGCGGTACATTGAGGGCTCCTCCCAATATGATGCATCCTTGGGCAAAATCTTTCAATTCCTCTATCATATATTGACAAAACGAGACCTGAGCAGTATTAGGGAAATACACATTCGCCAAAGTCACAGATGTCCCTGCCCACTGACCTTTGAGAAATAAAAACCTCCCCTGTGGGTCTACATGCTGTTGTGAGATATCTACCCTTGCATTTTTATGTATTAAGATAGACACTTCTTTAGTTTTGGAGTCTGGGTTAGTAGCATGGAAGACCTGAGGATATTTATCTCCTATTTTTTTAACTGCTCCTGATTTAAAGTGGGTTTCTTGTAGGAATATTACACTGGGGTTTGTTTTCCTTATTTCTTTAAGTATCAAGGTGTGTTTTTCTGGTGTTTTCAGGCCTCGCACATTATGGGAGACCAGAAAAGGTTTTTTATCAAGCATTGAGTATGCCATTTCAGTTTTCGGTGACTGCTTGACTCCAAAGCCTGCAGTCCTATTTAGGTAAGAGTATGGAGATCAGGGAAACCCAGCAATCTTAGATGAAGAATATCAGAGAGAAGAGAAAGCAATGAGAATAATTAGGTTGTAAAAAAGAACAATAGCAGAAAACAAAAAGTAAGTCATAGTATAAGTTTCCGGTTAATACCGTAAGAGAGAAATATGGGATTCTCGTCCGACTATATGGCCAAACTTAATCCACTGATAGAGGCCGTGGGAGGTATCTCAGCTAAGGTAGAATTTAGAGATATCAAAATACTGTGGTCGTATTTATATGTATAACAGAGATTTCTCCAATATATCCCCCGCGACGTCTTATTATTAAAAACTTTAAGGAGCGAATGTGCCCCTTCCAGCCTTAAATTTATTGGTTATAATATTACGAACAGGTAACAATCTATACGATTCAAACAATAGAAGAACCCAAACAGCAGGAACAACCAATAGCAAGTCACTCGGCTAGTCCAAGCTTAGTATTATTAACGAAGTCCATTATTAGCTTGTCTTCCCAGTACCCATGGAGTGACATATTATAAAAACAGCCCCCATCTAAGTTGGAAGGAACAGTAGAAAATAAAACAATAACAATAAACGTACCTTCCCTTCAGGGCTTCATTATTATCAGTTACTACTAACAATATAGTTGTCCTGGTGGCAGCAGCACACCCTGTGTGTGGAAAACATAACAGCAATAACGCAAAAAATGAACAATGGTTAGTGAGGTGGCATATCCTTTCCTCTTACCTGACCCTCCCGTCTCCAGATATATTTCTCTCCGGCGAACCCCACAGCTGGGACTTCCCAGGGAAGAGATACCGAGGCGCCCAACCCTGGGGGCATCTCTACTCAATATTGCCTAACTCAGTACATTTCAGAATAAATGAATTGTCTAATCAAAATGTTCAGTATCGCACATTTAAGGACAATGTTCTTCAAACACTCATCTAATTTGTAGGTGCTCCTCATCAGCCTATGAAACTGCCTATGCTTGGTGGAAAAATTCTGATGCAGTACCGGCTTGGACCACTAGATGTCCTCCGTGGATAGATTATGTCTCTATAATCAGTTAACTGCATTTAAGTCTGAAAATCCGAATGAAATGGGAATGTCAGTATCGCAATATAAAAAAGGAACAGACAAAGGGGGGGGGGGCGAAAATCCAGCACACATATGCCAATAGCATGTAATGTTAATGCATGTAAAATTAGGTCCATAAGTAGTATCACTGGCAATCGGTTGAAACAAGGATACACAGATTAAATCTGTTGACGGAGTCTACCGTGTGTTGAGAAAGAAGATATACCAGGAGACCTATTGCTCAGGTATATTCCTCGGACCTGAGTCCCCCTGGTGCATACTGTGGTTTGCCGTAGTGTGGGTCAGAACTTTTGTTAAGCTTAGACTTCTTGGATGAGGACGGTTTCGACGGTGATGCCTGCGGTGAGTGAGGGGGTGTGTTGCGGAACGTGGGGACCCTGAATTCCTGATACCATTCAGGGAGGTCGATCAATGGTAAGTTCAATTGTTCACAGAAAATTGGGATGTCCTCTGGCATGTGCAGGTAACACTGTTTACCCTTGTATGTGGCATTGAGGGTGAAGGGGAACTTCCACCTATACGGTATCCCCCTTTCCCTCAGAACCTCCAATAGGGGACGTAGTGCCCTTCTGTTTTTAAGAGTAATGTGGGAAAGGTCTTGAAATAGGGAGACAGGCTGATCATTAAAGAGGATTTTGTCATTCCTTCTGGATTTACCCAGTATTTCTTCTTTAAGTGTAAAGCTTTGTAAGCAACAGATGATGTCTCTTGGGGGTGCAGTATCAGAAGGACGTGGGTTCAGGGCTCTATGAGCCCTAACGAATTCAATTTCAATCTCTTTGGGACGCTCCAATAGCTCATTAAAAATGGCTTGCAATGCCTGTGTTATCTGGGCTGCTTCTACATTTTCAGGGATCCTCCTGACCCTAATGTTTTGCCTTCTCCCGCTATTGTCGAGGTTCTCCAGGTGTCTATTTACCTGAATGAAGTGGGTGGCCTGATGGGATTGAAAGTACGGAGGCTTGCATGTACCAAATCTAACCAGCTATTCTAAATAACTACTTTGAAATAGATATAGCACAGTTATACAAAATGTCCACTAGATGGCAGCATAGAGCAATCTAATTAAATCAAAGAGTCAATAGGAAAATTACAAGCCTTATTAAAGAAGACATGACAGCTTTACTGGCCACCAGTGTGGAGAGCTCTTCTACTCAGCATCCATTCCCGCTGAGCGCCAAGCCACGCCCCCTTGTCCATTAATTTTAGCTTTTAAAAAAGGACGACTACTCTTGTCTAGAAATATGGGAGCTACATAATCTAGATTGTGAGATATTAATTATTTTTCCTCTATTTGTCATGGGGAAGCCAATAATGGCTGTCTCCCATTAATTTCACTGGTTGAATGTGCATTCATATAGATACCAATCTCTCTTAGCTCTTCCCCCAGAGGAGTGTAAGGAGAAAAAGTCTTGACTTCTTCTGCTGAAGGTGGGGCAGAAGGTTGAATGGATATCAATCCATTTTCTTTCCCAATGTTTTTGAACTCAATATCTCTTAAATACTTCCTACACTGCGATTTATAATGACCTACTAGTTGGCAATAGAAACAAGTAAGTGGCTTTTTCTGAATCAAACTGCCTTACCCTGTCATTCCTGAAGGAGGCAGCATCACCTGCTTTAAACCTAGTCTGGGTGTCTCTTTTAAAATTGCTATTCTGAATGACAGATATTTTGTTTTTTAAATTACTTTGTTTTAATTGTCTTCTTACAATATCTATAACTGAAGCTTCCTCATCTAAATCTTCTTTTTGACTAGCCAACACCATTGACGCAGGATCTAAATATGTCAATTTCCGAACATATGCCCTTATTAAAGCTGAATTCTTGTCCTCCAAAGCATATACCATCTTGAATGGCTTCACAAATTTCTCTCTAAAATGAAAAGGGTCATCATGTATTGTACCTTTCAAAGTTTGCATCAACTGATCATGTATTTGCAACTTAAGCTTAGACGCTCTATCTAATAACTTTTGTTTGCGTACATCCATCTCACTTGGTTGATCTTCTGATTCCAAAGGAGAATCTGGTATATAAGATACTTTTGCGGCTTCTGACTGAGTTTTGATATTCCTCGTCATAACCACCGAGATATGTTTGTTTTTTGAAATTGTAACATCCTGCATTTCCTTTTCACTCTCCAAATGCTTAATATAGTTCCAAAAAATGTCACAGTTTGAACAACTTGGTTCAGTAGATAGTTTCTCATGTGTAATTTCTGAAACATTTTCACCTCCTGATTTGTTCACTACACAAATCATATATTTTTCTGACACGTCATAAACCATTGGATTAAAAACTGTAACTAGCTTCATTAGATTATGTAATTATTTCTTTGTTTTAGCTAATAAAAATCTAGCCTTATCAATTTCAACATTCGCTTGTAAACATTGTTTATACATTGATTTCCACAAAATAGTGTCAGACACATGATTCGCTAAACCTTTAAAGTAGAGTTCCACCCACTTTTACAACTCTTCAGCATCCCTCACTAAACTGTGCACTGTAAACAAATTGGATATATATTTTTTTTCTCAGCACCTACTGTATATCTGCTGTATTTATTTTTCACTTCCTCCTCCCTAGCTGCGGCCCATCGCATCATTTCCTGTTTGCAATGCCTTCTGGGAAGGGGCGGCAACTTCCTCTGAAACTGCCGTTGCTATGGAAACCTGGCCTGAAACCTATTACACTGCTTGTGCTGCACTGAGCATGTGCGAGATCTGCAAGGATGAGATCCAGGAAGAAATACAGTCTGGCTTCAGATGCCCACAATTAAGATGGCCACGGCCTGCTGTAATTTTATAAAATAACAAACTACTGCTATAAACTAACAAAACAGACCTTAGTTTACAGACTAACTTACTAGAATACATTAAAGTGGAGTTCCACCCACTTTTACAACTCTTCAGCATCCCTCACTAAACTGTGCACTGTAAACAAATTGGATATATATATATATTTTTTCTCAGCACCTACTGTATATCTGCTGTATTCATGTTTCACTTCCTCCTCCCTGGCCGCGGCCCATCGCATCATTTCCTGTTTGCAATGCCTTCTGGGAAGGGGCGGCAACTTCCTCTGAAACTGCCGTTGCTATGGAAACCTGACCTGAAACCTATTACACTGCTTGTGCTGCACTGAGCATGTGCGAGATCTGCAAGGATGAGATCCAGGAAGAAATACAGTCTGGCTTCAGATGCCCACAATTAAGATGGCCACGGCCTGCTGTAATTTTATAAAATAACAAACTACTGCTATAAACTAACAAAACAGACCTTAGTTTACAGACTAACTTACTAGAATACATTAAAGTGGAGTTCCACCCACTTTTACAACTCTTCAGCATCCCTCACTAAACTGTGCACTGTAAACAAATTGGATATATATATATATTTTTTCTCAGCACCTACTGTATATCTGCTGTATTCATGTTTCACTTCCTCCTCCCTGGCCGCGGCCCATCGCATCATTTCCTGTTTGCAATGCCTTCTGGGAAGGGGCGGCAACTTCCTCTGAAACTGCCGTTGCTATGGAAACCTGACCTGAAACCTATTACACTGCTTGTGCTGCACTGAGCATGTGTGAGATCTGCAAGGATGAGATCCAGGAAGAAATACAATCTGGCTTCAAATGCCCACACTTAAGATGGCCATGGCCTGCTGTAAGTTTATAAAATAACAAACTACTGCTATAAACTAACAAAACAGACCTTAGTTTACAGACTAACTTACTAGAATACATTAAAGTGGAGTTCCACCCACTTTTACAACTCTTCAGCATCCCTCACTAAACTGTGCAATGTAAACAAATTGGATATATATATATATTTTTTCTCAGCACCTACTGTATATCTGCTGTATTCATGTTTCACTTCCTCCTCCCTGGCCGCGGCCCATCGCATCATTTCCTGTTTGCAATGCCTTCTGGGAAGGGGCGGCAACTTCCTCTGAAACTGCCGTTGCTATGGAAACCTGACCTGAAACCTATTACACTGCTTGTGCTGCACTGAGCATGTGTGAGATCTGCAAGGATGAGATCCAGGAAGAAATACAATCTGGCTTCAAATGCCCACACTTAAGATGGCCATGGCCTGCTGTAAGTTTATAAAATAACAAACTACTGCTATGAACTAACAAAACAGACCTTAGTTTATAGACTAACTTTACTAGAATACATTAAGCTTGTGTATTATAGGGGTATTTTTATTTAAAAAGTATCATTTCGGCCGGAAGACCACTTTAAGCTTGTGTATTATAGGGGTATTTTTATTTAAAAAGTATAATTTCAGCCAGAACACCACTTTAAATTCCAATTTGCTTTCATTAGCTAGACAATCAACACATTCCATGATTTCTACTCACCGAAAATAGGACTTTTTCCTTTATGCGCTGCTCTCAAATAACTGTCTTTCAAGACTTCTGATTTCCACACAAAACTCTCAGGTCTTCACAATCATCAATCTATTTTTCTTCTAGGTTCATTCAATAGTTCCAAAGTTTAATTTCAGTACATCGCTTCTCCCCTCTTATCAAGGAAATAAGTAGTAAAAAAAACTTCTGCAAAATTAATACTGGCTGGCATGCGCCAATGCAATAAAATCAGTATAGCTGTTAAAAGACTTTTCTGCCTTTTCTGGATGATTGTGAGACAAATTTCTTAGTTGTATGACTGAGTCAGCTTGAATCAAATAGTATTATTATTTATTACACACAAATGTTAAAAAAATAAGTACAAAAATTGCAGATTCAAATACAAAATAAATGTAGCTTCAAATAAAATCAAAGATATAAGATAAAGTTGTTTCAAAAAATAAGTTCAAGACATGTGCTTAAGATGCCTGCAATTTCCTTTGTCCTGAGAGCAGCTGTAAAAATGTCTGTATGTTGGGTTTCTGTAGGTATGTTAGAATTAAAGAGAACAAGCAATAAGACAGTTCCTGCATCCAGCTCTTGACTTAAATAAACCTGATCCCTTTGTTAAGTTTTGCGCCAAACTAACCACTCCCATATTACTCCCATTATCACCTTGTAAGGGCTGGCTCAGCTCTTCCTTCTCTGAGCTGGCCACTCAGCTGTCGGCTAATTGCCAGATCTCATCTCTCTCTGCAGTTAACCAGCTGTTGTGGATCTGCTCATCAGTCCCGCCTACTTAAAGATCTCCAGCTCACTTCATTCCTGCCTTCGCCTTGGTCACATCACAAGAAACCATCTCCTGCGTTCCTGTTTAAAGACTGGCTTTGCTGACATCCCTTCTGGCTCCTTATCCTGCTTGCTGTTCTACTTGGATCCCTGACTTCTGGCCTGGCTGATTACCCGATCTGGTTACTGAACTCTGGCTTGGCTGATTACCCGATCTGGTTAACGAACTCTGGCTTGGCTGACTACCCGATCCGGTTACTGGGCTCTGGCTATGTTTTGCCTACGCTTAGTCTATTTACCTTTTTTTTTAAATTTAATTCTTTTTTAAAATTTATTTAATGAGTTATTATTACACAGATAGCAAAAGAAAGTTAAACAATACAACATCATAAGATATTGTGTAATATATTGCAATACAGAATGCTATTATTGCATTATCTACGCACGCCTTCTCTCCAATCTCTCTATATCTCTTAATTTCACCAAATTTCTATTGTTCCATAGAGGAACATATTCTGATATTCCTCTGTACCTCAGTAATACTTTCGTTGTCTGCCATACTTTGCTAATTAATTTTGTCGTCGGGCATCTATGGATAAATAAATCTGCTTCTAAGACCTCTGTCAGTGTACTATGCGGGCTCCCATTAATTTACTTTACTCTATTTACTCTATTTACCTTTTTATTTTTATTTATAAACAAGTATGATTTTACTGTACTTCTGTCTCGGTCTGGTTCATGGTTTCTGACAGTAGGCGAAGGCCATGAATTCAGACGATACAGTCAATCCACTTGTTGGTAATATTTTTTCCAGATTGGATGAACACCGCATGGATCAGTTTGCCATGATGTTACAAACGCTCCTGAGTCGCATGGCTCACCTGGAATCCCCCACTGTGGCTGTTCCCGTACAACCTGAGTTGCAGGCCGTCCCTGCTGCTGCGCCAGTCTCTGTGCAGGCACCCGCCTTGAGTATTACCTCTATAAGAGGTATGTCTGGTTCTGCTCCGCTTCCCCAGCGATTTGGGGGATGATCCAGTTCAATGCAGAGGGTTTCTCAACCAAGTTGAGATATACTTTGAGATGCTGCCCCAGGCGTTTCCCATGGACAGAAGCAAAGTAGGGTTTGTGATATTTTTGCTTTCTGAGAGAGCCTTGGCCTGGGCTAACCCTCTATGGGAGCTGCAAAAACCTGTTGTCTTGAGTTACCCTGAGTTTGTGACCTCTTTTAAAAGGGTATTTGACGTTCCCGCACGCTCCGCTTTTGCTGCCAAGTACCTCATGTTCATCAAACAGAGTATGAGAACTGTTGCCAACTACGCCATTGAGTTCCGTGCTCTGGCAGCAGAGGTTGCTTGGAACAATGAGGCCCTCGTGGCTGCTTTTTCTCATGGTCTCTCGGATTCCATCAAGGATGAGATAGCAGCCCGAGATATACCCACTGAGCTGGAGAGCTTGATCTCATTTGTCATCCTCATTGACTCCAGACTCAGAGAAAGACTTTCTTTTAAGGAGCGCTTGTGGAAGCCTCCTGTACGTTTGCTTTGCAGTCCCACCCGTGCTTCCTTTACCTCCCATGCCTCCTGGTACTGAGTTTGTCAGTGAAGATGAACCCTGGGAACACCCGAACCTTGAGGTCCTGTCATGGACAGACCTTAGGTGGTGTTGTGCCATCCCCAGTTATCCAGAAGGATAAGCCCCTGGTTTCAGTAACCCTTTCTTGGGCTAAGTCGTCTATCGAGAAACAGGCTCTAATCGACTCTGGGGCTGCAGGCCTGTTCATTGATGCTGCCTTTGTATCAAAGCACTCGATTCCACTGCAGCTGCGTAAACACTCCACTTGCCATTGAGGCTTTTGATGGGAGACCTCTACAGCCTGCCTATGTACTTTATGAGACAGTTCCGTTGTCCATGGCCGTAGGGGCTCTTCACCATGAGATAATCCAATTCCAAGTGATTTCCTTTCCTAAGTTTCCGCTGGTTATTGGTTATCCTTGGTTACAGAGGAACAACCCCTCTTTTGATTGGCTCCATGCTGAGGTTCTCTCCTGGTCACCACAATGCAGTGAAATATGCTTCCGGAAGGTAGCCAAGGTCCTGTGTACCTCTTCACTCTCCTCCCTGACAGAGGAGTACCGTGATTTTAGCGATGTCTTTGACAAAGGTCAAGCCGGTAGTTATGCCTCCACACCGGCCATATGATTACGCAATTGACCTTCAACCTGGTGCCACTCCCCCTCGTGGCTGGGTTTACCCTTTGTCGGTCTTGGAGGATAAAGCCATGGAGGAGTATGTTGCAGACGCACTTTCTCAGGGTTTCATCCGCAAATCCTCATCTCCTGCTGGTGCTGGTTTCTTCTCTGTGAAGAAGTTGAGCAGTGAACTGAGACCTGGAATAGGGGTCTCAATCGTTTCACAAATAAGAATGCCTACCCGATCCCGTTGATTACAGAGTTATTTGACCGCCTCAAGGGAGCAATGGTTTTCACTAAGCTTGATCTGAGAGGGGCTTACAATCTCGTGAGGATTAAGGAGGGCGACGAGTGGAAAACTGCGTTTAATAGCAGAACAGGCCATTATGAGTATCTCGTAATGCCTTTTGGCCTTTGTAACGCCCTGGCAGTTTTCCAGGAATTTTTTAACGATCTCCTCCAAAATTTGTTGCAGTTATGTGTGGTGGTTTATCTCGATGATATCCTCATATTTTCCAAGTCCCTGGAGAGCCACCACACAGATGTCTGTCATGTGCTTCAGAAATAAAGAGAGAACAATCTCTATTGTAAACTGGAGAAGTGTGAGTTCCATCGGGAACAGGTTAAATTCCTGGGCTATGTCATTTCCACTGCTGGTTTTTCAATAGACCCGGAGAAAGGTTCGGCAGTCCTACAGTGGCCTCGACCTGTGGGGTTACGTCCTCTGCAGCGTTTCCTGGGTTTTATCAATCATCTGACCGATATGACCAGAAAGAACGGTAACCCACAGAGTTGGTCTCCGGAGTCCATTAACCACTTCAGCCCTGGAAGGATTTACCCCCTTCCTGACCAGAGCACTTTTTGCGATTCGGCACTGCGTCGCTTTAACTGACAATTGCGCGGGCGTGCGACGTGGCTCCCAAACAAAATTGACCTCCTTTTTTTCCCACAAATAGAGCTTTCTTTTTAATCACCTCTGCGATTTTTATTTTTTGTGCTATAAACAAAATAAGAGCGACAATTTTGAAAAAAACGCATTATTTTTTACATTTTGCTATAATAAATATCCCCCAAAAATATATAAAAAAACATTTTTTTTCCTCAGTTTAGGCCGATACGTTTTCTTCTACATATTTTTGGTAAAAAAAAAATCGCAATAAGCATTTATTGATTGGTTTGCGCAAAAGTTATAGCGTTTACTAAATAGGGGATAGTTTTATGGCATTTTTATTAATAATTTTTTTTTTACTAGTAATGGCGGCGATCAGCGATTTTTATTGTGACTGCGACGTTATGGCGGACACATCGGACATTTTTGACACATTTTTTGGACCATTATCATTTATACAGCGATCAGTGCGATTAAAAATGCACTGATTACTGTGTAAATGACACTGGCAGTGAAGAGGTTAACCACTAGGGGGCAGGGAGGGGTTAATCAGTACTAGGGGAGTGTTTTCTAACTGTAGCGGGGAGGGGCTGTATGTGTCACTAGACTGATCACTGCTCCCGATGACAGGGAGCAGTGATCAGTGACACTTGTCACTAGGCAGAACGGGGAGATGCTGTGTACCTCAGCATCTCTCTATTCATCCTCTCCGTGAGGCGATCGCGGGTATCCCCGCGGCGATCGAGTCCGCGGGACCTGCGACCCGACCCACGGAGCTCCCGGCACGGCGGGGAATTCAAATGGACATACAGGTACGTCCTTTTGCCCAGCCGTGCCATTCTGCCGACGTATATCGTCATGAGCCGGTCGGGAAGCGGTTAAGGACTTTGAAAGTCTCAAGGCTGCCTTTGTTTCTGCTCCTGTGCTGGCACATCCTGATCCCACGTTACCTTTTATCCTTGAGGTTGATGCTTCTGAGACTGATGTTGGCGCCCTTCTGTCTCAACGTCCTACCTCTGAGAGTGCTATGCATCCTTGTGGCTACTTTTCCAAGAAATTGTCACCTGCGGAGTGCAATTACGAGATTGGTGACAGAGAACTGTTGGCAATCATTATAGCCCTGAAAGAATGGAGACATCTCCTCGAAGGTACCACTGTGCCGGTTCTCATTCTTACTGACCATAAGAATCTCACATTCTTGTCTGAGGCTAAACGCCTCTCTCCCAGAAGGGTGCGATGGGCTATTTTCTTGTCAAGTTTCAATGACATTGTCTCTTTCTTACCCGGTACTAAGAATGTAAGGGCTGACGCCTTTTCACGACAATTTTCCTCCACTTCCAAGTTCCTATGATTCCTCCTGATCGTATTCTGGCTACGGTTCGCACCAGCCTTACTTCTCCTTTGGGTGACAAAATTCTTGCTGCTCAGGTCAATGCTCCTCCTGAGAAACCTTGTGACCGCTGCTTTGTCCCAGAGTGTCTCTGTACTGCCGTGCTCCAGACTTACCATTCTCCCAAGGCAACTGGCCACCCTGGTAAGAATCAACTCGTTTGGGCTATTTCCCAACAATTCTGGTGGTCTAGTCTATGTGCTGATGTAACTGCCTTCATAGCTGCCTGTTCCGTGTGTGCTCAGAGTAGGACTCCAGGACACCTTCCAGTGGGCCTCTTACAACCCATACCCAATGGAGAGAGGCCCTGGACCCACCTGTCTATGGATTTCATTGTGGAGTTGCCTAACTCCCAAGGCAACACAGTTATCCTTATGATGGTTGACCGGTTCTCAAAAATGTGTCATTGTATTCCACTTAAGATGTTGCCCACTTCCATTTTTGCTTGGGAGATCTTTCGCTTACATGGGCTACCCAAGGTAATTGTCTCGGACAGGGGTAGTCAGTTTGTGTCCCGGTTCTGGCGAGCCTTTTGTGCACAGCTGGGAATTCAGCTTGCTTTCTCCTCTGCGTATCACCCACAGTCTAATGGGGCCGCAGAACGAGCCAATCAGTCCTTGGAGCAATTCCTACATTGTTATATTTCTGACCATTACAACAACTGGTCAGACCTATTACCATGGGCAGAGTTTGCTTACAACAGTGCCTTGAATTCTGCTTCCCGATTGTCACCGGCTAATTATGGTTTCCAACCTCCCATGTTGCCTGACTTATTTGTTCCGCAGAGTATTCCTGCACTAGAGGAGCATCTCCGTGGTCTTCGTTCTACTTGGGCACAAGTCCAGGAGGCTTTGCATCATGCTAATGATAGGTACAGACTCCATGCTGACCGCAGACGCCTCCCTGCGCCTTCCTACCAGGTTGGGGACAGGGTCTGGCTGTCATCTCGCAACCTCTGACTTCATGTTCCCTCACTGAAGTTCGCACCTTATTTATTGGGCCTTTCCATATCCTTCGCAAGATTAACCCAGTGGCTTATGCGTTGGACCTTCCTCCTAGTATGCGTATCTCAAATGTGTTTCATGTCTCCTTATTGAAACCGTTGGTCTGCAACCGCTTTACCACCTCGGTGCCACGTCCTCATCCTATACAGGTTGAGAACCATGAGGAGTATGAGGTACAATCCATTGTTGACTCCCGTAGGTTCAGTGGGCGCATACAGTACCTGGTGCATTGGAAGGGGTACGGTCCGGAGGAACGCTCCTGGGTCTCATCCTCGGACATACATGCTTCTGCCCTCCTCCGTGATTTCCATAGACATTTTTCCCTCAAGCCCGGTGGTCCTCCGAGGGGAAGGGGTCGTTGAGGAGGAGAGTACTGTCAGGGCTGGCTCAGCCCTCCCTTCTCTAAGCTGGCCTCTCAGCTGTCGGCTAATTGCCAGCTCTTATCTCTCTCCGCAGTTAACCAACTGTTTTGGATCTGCTCGTCAGTCCCGCCTACTTAAAGATCTCCAGCTCACTTCATTCCTGCCTTCCCCTTGGTCACATCACAAGAAACTATCTCCTGCGTTCCTGTTTAAAGACTGGCTTTGCTGACATCCCTCCTGGCTCCTTATCCTGCTTGCTGTTCCTCTACTTGGATCCCTGACTTCTGGCCTGGCTGATTACCCGATCTGGTTACTGAACTCTGGCTTGGCTGATTACCCGATCTGGTTACTGAACTCTGGCTTGGTTGACTACCCCCCCGATCCGGTTATTGGACTCTGGCTATGCTTTGACTACACTTACTCTATTTACCTTTTTATTTTTATTTATAAACAAGTGTAATTTTACTGTACTTCTGTCTCGGTCTGGTTCATGGTTTCTGACACGCCTCCGATCAACTCCCCACAAGGGTGGGGGCTAGGAGTAAGAATTCCATTTGACCAGCATGACTAATTAACACCAGACACAGGAAGTGGGGGATGATAATCGGCCTGCCACAAAATTAATATACACATATCATAAAGGAACTGACCTGATTGAGCCCCAAATTAAACATAACCATGTCTCCATCCCTGTATTTCATTAAAGAACAAAGGAAGGGGATAGTGGGACTTTAAATGAGGCATGGGTATGTCTTTGAAATAGTCTAGGCTACCATGAATTAAATTAGGTGTCACCATCCCACAAGGGAAAAACTGTATAGCCATAGAGAGTTGCTGATCAATCAATTGCATAGGAATCAATTTATGAGTAATATATATATATATATAATGTATCATAATAAACAATACATACATCATGCATATTGAAGCATAATAAAAAATATTAGTAGTCATATTGATATAAATGCTGTTTATAAAAAATAGACATAATTGATACAGGCAATCACAATTAAAGAATTGAATTGATATACAAATGAGGTGAACATGGTATTCCTAATAGAAGTAATGTGTATATATAAACGGCATATTGATAAAATTTGTAAGATGAGGCAAACTTGAAGTGGCATCCCTGAGTGTGGACTCTACGCGTTTCATGGCGTTTAAAGCCAATCATCAGGAGTGAGATGCATCAAGAAATAGCTGAAGAAATAAACATAAATGGATGAATGAATAGATCAAAGAAGTCTAGAATACAATCATGCTTTCAAAAGAAAAAGCAGGTATTTTAGAATATGTAAATACACATTACCTTTTAGCAACACCCAAAAGGATAACCCAACAGTCCACTTAAGGGATGGTGAAAAGTGGTCCTGAGAGAGCTGTCTCCCCCGGGGTTGAGGCAGGGACACACATGGCTAACCACCAAACCGAAGGTCTCCATGGAGAACGGAGAATCGGAGAGGGGGTGGGGAGGAACAGCAGCCAGGGGAAGAGCCAGACAGCCAGCCATAACACATTGCCAGAGTGGGAGGTGTACAGGTGTGGGCCACAAATGAAATCCTATAAGGAATAAATAAAAATAAAAAAAGAGTAAAAAAAAAATATAAATAAATAAATAAATAAAATATATAAATAAATAAATAAAAAAATGTGTGAGAAAACGAAAAAATAGGTAAGTGTGTCAGAGAGACAAAAAAATGAAATGAATGTTGTAGATGAAGGGAGGTAGATTGTGAAACCAAGGTGGCATTGAAGTATATATCTGACGCCTGCCCAGAAAATAACTGGGTGGTAGGAACCATCTATATATTAACATATAGCCAAAGTATTGGTGTTTAAAAGAAAAATAGTTAAAAAGGGATGAATAGTACACACCTGTGTGAAAGAGAAACAGGCATGATGTGAGTGTATGTGTGATGGTGATAGTAAAAGAAAAGTATCCTAATTACCTGAAGTGTGAATGAAGACCCATAGACCCTCTCCTCATGAGGAAATGTATAAAATGAACTGCCAGCTCATCCCGACCTTTGTATCCTCAACCAGAGGGCGTGTCCCAGCCAACGTCATGCTTATCACGTTGGCCAAAGGGGTGGATGGAGAAGACAACCAGCTGAGGCAAATAAGTCTCAGCGGCGGTTCATCCCCGTTCCCCAAGCCTAAGTGGGATGGAGGGAGCACAGTCAGGCAAGTTGGCGTCAGGAAGACACCCAACCCGCGGCGTGCTGGGCATGACGCCGATGCGCCGAGGTCCAGCCCCACCCCCATCGCTGTGGAGATGGATGGGGTAGAGGGAGCTGGGCGCATCGCAACCCCGGGGAAGAGAGACCAATCATAATGGACCACTCACCCTGTGGGTGGGGCGTGCCAAGCAGGCAATGGAAGGATAAAAGGGAAAAATGAAGTTAAAAAATGGACTAAGTTTCTGAGCTAACAGAAGGTTGAGACTAGATGAGCCGGCATTTCTTTTTTTACATTTCCTCATGAGGAGAGGGTCTATGGGTCTTCATTCACACTTGACTTCACAAAATGAAATGAATGTTGTAGATGAAGGGAGGTAGATTGTGAAACCAAGGTGGCATTGAAGTATATATCTGACGCCTGCCCAGAAAATAACTGGGTGGTAGGAACCATCAAAAAGTATATATATATATATATATATATATATTAACATATAGCCAAAGTATTGGTGTTTAAAAGAAAAATAGTTAAAAAGGGATGAATAGTACACACCTGTGTGAAAGAGAAAGAAAAGTATCCTAATTACCTGAAGTGTGAATGAAGACCCATAGACCCTCTCCTCATGAGGAAATGTAAAAAAAGAAATGCCGGCTCATCTAGTCTCAACCTTCTGTTAGCTCAGAAACTTAGTCCATTTTTTAACTTCATTTTTCCCTTTTATCCTTCCATTGCCTGCTTGGCACGCCCCACCCACAGGGTGAGTGGTCCGTTATGATTGGTCTCTCTTCCCCGGGGTTGCGATGCGCCCAGCTCCCTCTACCCCATCCATCTCCACAGCGATGGGGGTGGGGCTGGACCTCGGCGCATCGGCGTCATGCCCAGCACGCCGCGGGTTGGGTGTCTTCCTGACGCCAACTTGCCTGACTGTGCTCCCTCCATCCCACTTAGGCTTGGGGAACGGGGATGAACCGCCGCTGAGACTTATTTGCCTCAGCTGGTTGTCTTCTCCATCCACCCCTTTGGCCAACGTGATAAGCATGACGTTGGCTGGGACACGCCCTCTGGTTGAGCATACAAAGGTCGGGATGAGCTGGCAGTTCATTTTATACATTTCTTCATGAGGAGAGGGTCTATGGGTCTTCATTCACACTTCAGGTAATTAGGATACTTTTCTTTTACTATCACCATCACACATACACTCACATCATGCCTGTTTCTCTTTCACACAGGTGTGTACTATTCATCCCTTTTAACTATTTTTCTTTTAAACACCAATACTTTGGCTATATGTTAATATATATATATATATATACTTTTTGATGGTTCCTACCACCCAGTTATTTTCTGGGCAGGCGTCAGATATATACTTCAATGCCACCTTGGTTTCACAATCTACCTCCCTTCATCTACAACATTCATTTCATTTTTTTGTCTCTCTGACACACTTACCTATTTTTTCGTTTTCTCACACATTTTTTTATTTATTTATTTATTTATATATATTTTTTATTTATTTTTTTTTTTTATTCTTTTATTCTTTTTTTCTTTTTATTTATTCCTTATAGGATTTCATTTGTGGCCCATACCTGTACACCTCCCACACTGGCAATGTGTTATGGCTGTCTGGCTCTCCCCCTGGCTGCTGTTCCTCCCCACCCCCTCTCCGATTCTCCGTTCTCCATGGAGTCCTTCGGTTTGGTGGTTAGCCATGTGTGTCCCTGCCTCAACCCCGGGGGAGACAGCTCTCTCAGGACAACTTTTCACCATCCCATTTCTTCAGCTATTTCTTGATGCATCTCACTCCTGATGATTGGCTTTAAACGCCATGAAACACGTAGAGTCCACACTCAGGGATGCCACTTCAAGTTTGCCTCATCTTACGAATTTTATCAATATGCTGTTTATATATACATTACTTCTATTAGGAATACCATGTTCACCTCATTTGTATATCCATTCAATTCTTTAATTGTGATTGCCTGTATCAATTATGTCTATTTTTTATAAACAGCATTTATATCAATATGACTACTAATATTTTTTATTATGCTTCAATATGCATGATGTATGTATTGTTTATTATGATATATATATATATATATATATATATATATATATATATATATATATATATATATATATATATATATATATATATATATATATATATATACTCATAAATTGATTCCTATGCAATTGATTGATCAGCAACTCTCTATGGCTATACAGTTTTTCCCTTGTGGGATGGTGACACCTAATTTACTTCATGGTAGCCTAGACTATTTCAAAGACATACCCATGCCTCATTTAAAGTCCCACTATCCCCTTCCTTTGTTCTTTAATAATATACACATAGTTTCGTAAACAGAATATCAGTAACATATGAATTCCTTTTAAGAAAATATAACCAGATATATCAATCAAAATGTCTTGTCAAAAGACCTTTCATGTACACAAACTTACAGGAGAATTTATAACCAGTTATAAATGGTACTTATAAAACCAAATTTAAATTTAGATATTAAGAATATAACAAACACATACCTACAATGAATGTGGAGATATTACTTTACAACTGACAAATTGCTTTCCACAAGCTATTTCAGGAGAGATTATGATACCTTCATATGGGAGCAGCACACTTATGAAGATTTGCTAATACTCCCTGTAATCACCTGTAATCTGCAGTCAGTGTGTAGATGTATTATTATACCTCTAAACCTAATGACCCAAATAGAAAGCAATTGCGTTGCAAGTTTAAAAATGACTTGCCAAGCTATTGCTAGACTTGCCAAGTGACACGTACCTGATCCAAAGCCAATATGAAGAGAGGAACTCCCTTTGCGGCTGAGTGCAATATACTTCTGATAGCGCAACAGTAGGCATAGCGCCCAGAGAAGCACGGGTTGCCTGCAGGACTCGGATGGACCATGAGGAGGGTCACCTTGTGAAGGCTGCTGTGTGCGTGGTAAGATAAGATTGGCACAGTTGCGCACACACGTGGGCATACGCGGGGGAATGCGTCTATGGTGTCCATCTCTACTACTGGCAAAATTGCCATTTCTTCCCCGGCCATTTCCCTGACAGTGCCCCCCCCCCCCCCCCCAAGGGCCAGCCTCCGGATGCCAAACAGGCCAATTTTTCCTGGGTGTCTCCTGTTAAAGTCTTGTAGCAATCTTGGAGCATGCACATTACAAGAGGCTTCCCAAGAATTCTCTTCCGGAGGGTATCCCTTCCATTTAATTATGCACTGGGCTTGCCTACCTCTCTTCCTGCAATCCATGATGGCGTCCACTTCAAATTCTACTTCGCCTTTCGCCGACACTGGAGGTGGTGGCAATTCTTCCCTTCCAGAAAAGGAAATAGGAACCGGCAGTTTGAGAGGAGAAATGTGGAATATCGGGTGGATCTTATGGGAGCTTGGTAATGCCAGTTCAAGTTTACTGCTTCCGAGTAGGACATGAGAGCTTAAGGCCACATCTTTTCTCCTACCATAAAAGCAGGATTTTCTCTCTTCCCTTTGTCATGGAATTTCTTGTAGCTTTCCTGAGCCTCCTGCATTGCCTCCCGAAGTCGCTGGTAGTTTGAATACTGCAGGATCCGATGCCTCTGGTATGGTATTGGATATAGGAAGTAAGGGTGGAACATATAGTTTGCCCAGAATGGAGATTAGTTGGTGGCAGCATGCAGGGAGTTATTATAGGCAAATTCTGCAGAAGGAAGAAGAGAGACCCAGTCATCTTGAGAGCAGGTACAGAAACACAGCAGATATTGCTCCAGGGTCTGGTTTGTCCTTTCTGTCTGACCATTGCTCTGAGGGTGGTAGGCTGATGATAGACATAGCTCAATGAATAAAGATTTACAAAGATCTCTCCAAAACCTGGAAGTGAATTTAACTCCTCTGTCTGAAACAATATTGTATGGTAATCCATGCAGCCTGATGAGTTCTTTAATAAATATGTTGGCGTTAGGGATGAGCTTCGAGTTCGAGTTGAACTCATGTTCGACTCGAACATAGGCTGTTCGCCAGTTCACTGAACAGTGAACAATTTGGGGTGTTCACGGCAAATTCGAAATCCACGGAACACCCTTTAAAAGTCTATGGGAGAAATCAAAAGTGCTTATTTTAAAGGCTTATATGCATGGTATTGTCATAAAAAGTGTTTGGGGACCTGGGTCCTGCCCCAGGGGACATGGATCAATGCAAAAAAAAGTTTAAAAAATGGCTGTTTTTTCGGGAGCAGTGATTTTAATAATGCTTAAAGTGAAACAATAAAAGTGTAATATCCCTTTAAATTTCGTACCGGGGGGGTGTCTATAGTATGCCTCAGAGGGGCGCATGTTTCCCGTGTTTAGATCAGTCTGACAGCAAAATGACATTTCAAAGGAAAAAAAGTCATTTAAAACTACTCGTGGCTATTAATGAATTGCCGGTCCGACAATACACATATGGATTTTAAGGGGAACCCCGCGCCAATTTTTTTTAAAAAAATGGCGTGGGGCACCCCCAATAATCCATACCAGACCCTTATCCGAGCACGCAACCTGGCAGGCCGCAGGAAAAGAGGGGGGTCGAGAGGGCGCCCCCCCTTCTGAACCATACCAGGCCACATGCCCTCAACATTGGGAGGGTGCTTTGGGGTAGCCCCCCCAAAACACCTTGTCCCCATGTTGATGGGGACAAGGGCCTCATCCCCACAACCTTTGCCCGGTGGTTGTGGGGGTCTGCGGGCAGGGGGCTTATCGGAATCTGGAAGCCCCCTTTAACAAGGGGACCCCCAGATCCCGGCCCTCCCCCCTGTGTGAAATGGTAAGGGGGTACCCCTACCATTTCACAAAAAAACTGTCAAAAGTGTTAAAAATGACAAGAGACAGTTTTTGACAATTCCTTTATTTAAATGCTTCTTCTTTCTTCTTTCTTTTATCTTCTATCTTCTATCTACTATCTTCTATCTTCCTTCGGTTTCTTCCTGCATCTTCTTCTTCTTCTGGTTCTTCCTCCGGTGTTTTCGTCCGGCATCTTCCTCTGTGGCGTCTTTTTCCCTTCTTCTCCTCAGGCCGCTCCGCATCCATGATGGCATGGAGGGAGGCTCCCGCTGTGTGACGCTTCTCCTCTTCTGACGGTTCTTAAATAACGGGGGCGGAGCCTCCGGTGACCCCGCCCCCCTCTGACGCACGGGGACTTCACGGGGACTTCCCTGTGGCATTCCCCGTGATGTCAGAAGGGGGCGGGGATATGTAACGGGTGACCCCGCCCCCTCTGACGTGACGGGGAATGCCACAGGGAAGTCCCCGTCAAGTCCCTGTGCGTCAGAGGGGGCGGGGTCACCGGGTGGCTCCGCCCCCGGTATTTAAGAACCATCAGAAGAGAAGAGTCACACAGCAGGAGCCTCCATGGCCATCATGGATGCTGAGCGGCCCGAGGAGAAGAAGAGAAGAAGACGCCGCAAAGGAAGATGCCGGACGAGAACACCGGAGGAAGAACCAGAAGAACCAGAAGAAGAAGAAGATGGAGGAAGAAACCGAAGAAAGATAGAAGATAGAAGAAAGAAGATAGAAGATAGAAGAAAGAAGAAGCATTTAAATAAAGGAATTGTCAAAAACTGTCTCTTGTCATTTTTAACATTTCTGACACTTTTTTTGTGAAATGGTAGGGGTACTATTGTACCCCCTTACCATTTCACACAGGGGGGAGGGCCGGGATCTGGGGGTCCCCTTGTTAAAGGGGGCTTCCAGATTCCGATAAGCCCCCCGCCCGCAGACCCCCACAACCACCGGGCAAGGGTTGTGGGGATGAGGCCCTTGTCCCCATCAACATGGGGACAAGGTGTTTTGGGGGGCTACCCCAAAGCACCCTCCCAATGTTGAGGGCATGTGGCCTGGTACGGTTCAGGAGGGGGGGCCGCTCTCTCGTCCCCCCCCTTTTTTCCTGCGGCCTGCCAGGTTGTGTGCTCGGATAAGGGTCTGGTATGGATTTTTGGGGGGACCCCACGTCATTTTTTTTTAAATCTTGGCGCGGGGTTTCCCTTAAAATCCATACCAGACCTGAGGGGTCTGGTATAGATTTTTAGGGGGACCCCACACCATTTAAAAAAAAAAAATTTGTCCGGGGTTCCCCTTAAAATTCATACCAGACCTGAAGGACCTGGTATGGAATTTAGGGGGACCCCCCACGTCATTTTTTTTTAAAAATTTTGGTTCGGGGTTCTCCTGTGGGGAATTCCCATGTCGTTTTTATCAGTGAACTTTTATGTGTATTGTCGGACCAGCAATATATTAATAGCCGCGAGTAGTTTTAAATGACTTTTTTTCCTTTGAAATGTCATTTTGCTGTCAGACTGTTCTAAACACAGGAAACATGCGCCCCTTTACAGGCATACTATAGACACCCCCCAGGTATGACATTTAAAGGAATATTATACTTTTATTGTTTCACTTTAAGCATTATTAAAATCACTGCCGTTTTTAAAACTTTTTTGCATTGATTCATGTCCCCTGGGGCAGGACCCAGGTCCTCAAACACTTTTTATGACTATAACTTGCATATAAGCCTTTAAAATTAGCACTTTCGATTATTCATGTTCGTGTCCCATAGACTTTAACAGTGTTCGCGTGTTCAAACAAATTTTTTGCCTGTTCGCAAGTTCTGGTGCGAACCAAACGGGGGGTGTTGGCTTATCCCTAGTTGGCGGTATCTAACGCAGAAGATCTACCCATCATAGGCAGGAAGTGTACCATTTAAGAGAGGCGATTAACTACTACCAAGATGGTGGTGAACCCTTCGGAGGGTGGTAAGTCCAAAATAAAGTCCATAGAAATTTTTCTCCAGGGCTTTTCTGGAATGGGCAATGGTCTTTGTAGACCCCAGGACTTGGCATTGGACCCTTTGTTCCGTTGGCAAATAGTACAAGAGTTTACATACTTCCTGCAATCTTGACTCAGACAGGGCCACCAAAAGGAGTGTTGGACTAGTTCAGAGGTCTTTCGTATTCCGAAATGTCCGGAAAGGTTTTGGTCATGAAAAGTCCTCAAGACCGAAGTCTGACTTGCTGTGGGAAAAAAATGTTATCTTGGTACCAAAGCAGACCTTCTTGGTTCTTTAAGGAAGACACTTCTGGCTCTGTACACTGGATAGATGCCTGTCTGATTACTGTTCTCAAATCAGGCAAGTTGAGCAAAACATGTTTTGCAGATAAGATCGTGCCAAGGTTATTTCAGGAGTATCAGGGAACATCCGGGGAGTGCATTTTTTGGAGCCGAGCAGGTATGAGATGTGGAAATTAAATCTGGAGAAAAACAGTATCCACCGGGCATGTCGAGGTCTTAGTCTTTTAGTTGTTCTGAGATACTCCAAATTTTTATGGTTCGTAAAGATCAAAATGAGGTGAGCGGCCCCCTCCAGTAAGTATCATCATCCATTCCTCCACAGCAAATTTAATAGCCAGCAACTCACGGTCACCCATGTCATAATTCCTCTTCGGTGGACTCATTTTTCGGGAGGCGAAGGCTACAGGGTGCAGCAGGGCTTTAAGCTCCTGACACTGAGATAAATTTCACCTCTGGATATCTCTGAGGCATCAACTTCCAGTACGAAAGGCAAGGTCGGGTCTGGGTGCTGTAATACTGGTGCAGAGATGAACAGCTTCTTAAGTTTGTCAAAGCTATTTGAGCCTCTTGGGACCATTGGAATCGCACCTGCTGGCGAGTCAACTGGGTGATCTTTACAAACCTCCAATAAAAATTTGCAAAGCCAACAAATCGCTGGATGCCTTTCTTGTTCAAGGGGACTGGCCAGTCTAGGATTGCTCTTACTTTTGGGGGATCCATGGCAATCTCATCAGTGGAAATGATAAGTCCCAAAATCTGAATAGATGATTTTTCAAAAATGCATTTTTCAGCTTTAACGTATAGTCCATGCTCCTTCAGAGTGGGCAATACCCTTTTTACATGGGTGCAATGGAGTTCTAAGGTGGCAGAGAAGATGAGGATGTCATTGAGGTACATGATAACAAAGTTGTCCAGGAATTCTCAGAAAATATCATTCACCAAGTGTTGGAATGTGGCTGGAGCATTGCACAGACCGAACAGCATAACAAGGTATTCAAAGTGTCCGAATCGAATTCTAAATGCCATCTTCCACTCGTCTCCCTCACGGATCAGGACAAGGTTATAAGCCCCCCGCAGATTTAGTTTGGTGAAGATCTGGGCAGTTCTGAACCTCTGGAACAGTTCAGGAATAAGTTCAGGATATCGGTTCTTTATGGTGACCTTGTTAAGCTCCCTATAGTCCACACAAGGTCTTAGTGAACCATCCTTTTTTTCAACGATAAAGATGCCAGCCCCAGTGGGAGAGGAAGAGGGGCGGATAAACCCTTTTTCCAGATTGTTGATGTATATTCGGAGGGGCCTCCAACTCGACTTCCGATAATGGAAAAATTCATCCAAACTGAATTTCTGCCCAGGGGATTAACTCTATGGGACAATCATTTGGCCAATGAGGTGGAAGAACGTCAGCCTTTCTTTTGTCAAGAATTCTTGATAGGCTGCTGGGACACTTTGATGCAAACTGGATGTGGTTTGGACGGCCAAACCACAGGGATCCCTGATGACGTCAGAACGCACCGACAAAAGCGGTCGGACTTACCGAACGTGAGACGCCACTTCCGTTTGCTACGCAGCATCATAGCCACGCCCATTGTTTTGTTTGTCCGCACAAACCCACATGTGGTCTATGCGGTTTTTAGCTTGTTTTTAGCCTGTCCAATAAATTTTTGGCTTACTTCACGATGGGAGTTCTCTACTTATTTCCTTCCCATTTATGGCACTAATGGTCCTTAATGACCCATCTCTATTCGGGAGTTCACTTGCATGCATCCAAGCAGCTACAGCGTTACCTGAGTTCCAGCACCTGAACCAAGCCGCGATCATGTGAAGCTTTCTGGCTGTCCTTGAAGCACTTTTGACTCCTGTCATGGGAGTCACCACAATCTGGTGAGTAGGCTGTGTGGCCGGTGATGGTGGTGGATTACTGTTTCCTGATGTTTTGCTGAACTCCAGGAGGATTTATCCAGAAGTTTGATTTCTACACCATTTTTTAACACTATATGTTTTTTAATTTGTTTTTGAACTTTTCATATTTTGAACTGTTGCTTTCACTTGATTTTGATCTTAAATTTTTTTTGATGTTTGATTCCTTTCTGACTTCACCCAGTCGAAAGCTACTCATGAGTGTCATTATTGACACAATTTTTATTTTATTGCATTTTACAGCAGTGTGTGATATTTTGCACTTGCACTTTAAAGGGAGCGCGGTTTGTAATGAATTAGTTAATTATTGTCCTTTTCACCTATCCTTATAACGTGCTGCTCCTAAATCTGCTCCTAAATTCTACTTATATTAGTCTTATCAGCTTCCACTTGCGCGGGTTGGTAGTTTCTACCATTGACCAATGATTGCCAGGAGTCTGACCTCCCCTTCCACCACCTGTAGGGAGACAGGAAGAACAAGATGAGAGGGGGAGGATCCGGATACCTGAAAATTCATAGGGCTTCGTTGATAAGACTTAGTAGGTCTCATGGAGCAGTTGCGCAGAAAATGTCCCAAGCCTCCACAGTAAAGGCAAAGGTTGGCCTGCCTGCGACCTTGCTTCTCTTCAGGGGTAAGGGAGGGACAGACTAGACCAAGTCTCATAGGCTCCCCTTCTGTAGCTGTGGTACTGGTAGGGGATCAGAGACCTGCGCAATCCTGGGCATCAGGATTGAGTAGGTTGAGGATTTTGGAATTGTTCTGATCACAGGCATCTGTGCAGCTTAATGGCCAGCAGTACCAGATCCTCCAAAGTAGCTGGGGTCTCAACCTGGGCCAGTTCATCTTTAAGGTTTTCAGTCCTAGACGGTACTGGTATTAAGGGATGCTTCATTCCAGCAGGTGTCAGCCGACCATCTGCGGGAACTGACAGTGTAGTCTTCTGCTGTGAATTTCCCTTGGGTCAAGGTGTGCAGGGTGCACTCAGCAGTGGCTGTACGCTGAGGATCGTCATAAAGTTGAGCCATTGACGCAAAGAAGGTGTCCACAGAGTTGAGTACAGGATTCTTTTGCTCAAGCAGGTTATGGGCCCAGGTCTGGGGTTCTTCTGTTAGTAGAGAAATGATGAACCCACCCTTTACAGTCTCTACAGAGAAGGTTCTTGGTTGAAGGGCTAGGTACAGCATATAAGCGTTTTTAAAGGCCAGGAATTCCTTCCGATCATCGAGGAATTTTTTGGGCGTTGATACTTGATACTCAGAAGGAGGGACCATCACTGTAGGAGGCCCGTTCCTGTGCAGAGGAAGCTGATGCAGCAGTGGTAGATGGTGGGTTTGAATCAGCAATAGCAGGAAAAAACGTCAGATGCTGCAGACGTCCTTCCAATGGGAAATAACCTTCCTGGAGTCTTTGAACTGCCTGAGTCAAGGCGGTGACCTGCTGGCACAGAGCCTCTAGTGGAGAGCCCACTCTGTCTGCTTCTGACATGGCTGGATTGTACTGTCACGTACCTGATCCGAAGCCAATATGCAGAGAGGGGCTCCCCATGTGGCTGAGTGCAATATACCTCTGATAGTGCAACAGTAGGTATAGGGCCCAGAGAAGCACAGGTTGCCTACAGGACCCAGATGGACCAGGAGGAGGGTCACCTTGTGAAGGCTGCTGTGTGCGTGGCAAGATATAGGCTGCCAGAAACTCCCATCGTGCTTCAGGTGAACTGTGCTTCCAGGATACAATGGTAGAAGCCAGGCCAAGGGTCAAACAAAAGATAGCATGCCAGTAATGAGTAACAGAGTCCATAGGGTAAGCCAGGTCAAGCACTGGTAATCAGGCAGGAGGCAAGAGCAAGTCCGTAAAGGCAAGCCGGGGTCATACACAGGTGATCAGTGTAAGGATATTTTAGCTTGCTGTTCACCATTTTACTAGACTGTATCCATTTTAGAATAACCCCTTCCCGCCAACCGTACGCACATATGCGTACTCGGCTTTCCGGGGTTATACCGGGATGATGCCCGCAGCTGCAGGCATCATCCCGGTACCGTTGTTTACAGCGGGCGATCGGCTACCCGTGTATAACAACCGATGCGGCTAAAAGCCGCTCAGTTGTTATACCGGAGGAGCGGGAGGGGACTCCCCCCCCTCCCGCCGCCTCCCGCCGCTGTTACCGGGCTTCCCGTGCGATCGGGAAGCCCGGTATCCAATCGAGTACTTTCGGCAGTTGGGGGCGGGCTGGAACGAAGCTGTGAGCGGCTTCGTTCCAGCCTTCTTGTTGTAAACGCGGAAGCGACGTCATGACGTCACTTCCCGTTTACTCGGCTGCCAATGGCGCCGAATTTAAAAAAGTACACAGTATTCAGAATCGCCGTTTTCGGCGATCTGAATACTTTGAAGTGTAAAGGAGGGATGGGGGGTCTTTTAGACCCCCGATCTCTCCATAAAGAGTACCTGTCACCACCTATTACTGTCACAAGGGATGTTTACATTCCTTGTGACAGCAATAAAAGTAAAAAAAAAAAAAAAAAAAATTTTAAAACACAATTTATAAAGTAAAAAAAAAAAAAAATAAATAAAAAAAAAAAAAATATTTAAAGTGCCCCTGTCCCCGCGAGCTCGCGCAGCGAAGAAAACGCATACGGAAGTCGCGCCCGCATATGTAAACGGTGTTCAAATCACACATGTGAGGTATCGCCGCGATCGTCAGAGTGAGAGCAATAATTCTAGCCCTAGACCTCCTCTGTAACTCTAACCTGGTAACCGTAAAAAAAATTTTAAGCGTCGCCTATGGAAATTCATAGGTACCGTAGTTTGTCGCCATTCCACGAGTGCGTGCAATTATAAAGGGTGACATGTTTGGTATCTATTTACTCGGCATAACATCATCTTTCACATTATACAAAAAAATTGGGGTAACTTTACTGTTTGGATTTTTTAAAATTCATGAAAGTGTCCCTTTTCCAAAAATTTGCGTTTAAAACACCGCTGCACAAATACTGTGTAATAAAAAATATTGCAACAGTCGCCATTTTATTCTATAGATTCTCTGCTAAAAAAATATATATAATGTTTGGGGGCTCTAAGTAATTTTCTAGCAAAAAATATAGATTTTAACTTGTAAACACCAAATTTCAAAAATAGGCTTAGTCATGAAAGGGATAATATGCATAGCCTTTTCCTGTTGTTAGTTTCTATATGAGTTATTAATATTCTATTTTTGCTTGTTTTAAACATCCTGTATGCCTGTATCTTTACCATATATTAATGAAAGGGTTGGACTTTTGTTGTGATGTCATTTTGGTTATATACCGTATTTATCGGCGTATAACAAGCACTTTTTTCCCCTTAAAACCAGGGGAAAATCGCAGGTGCGTGTTATACGCCGATCCCCTGCGATCCCGACCTGTCACATTTTCAAAATCGCCGACCGCGATTTGAAAATGGCGCCGCCAGCGCCGAAATACACAGAGCCGGTCCTCGGCTCTTCCCGGCGGCTCTCGTTCATTTTCGGCTCCACTTGTAGTCCCGAACGGAGCTATCCGAACCTACTCGGCTAGGTTCGGATAGCTCAGCTCGGGACTACGAGTGGAGCCGAAAGTGAACGAGAGCCGCCGGAAAGAGCCGAGGACCGGCTCTGTGTATTTTGGCGCCGGCGGCGCCATTTTCAAATCGCGATCGGCGATTTTGAGGCCCAGAATGGCTGGGATCACTGGGGCAAGGCTGCACTGGGGAAGGCTGCACTGGGGAAGGCTGCACTGACAAGGCTGCACTGGGGAAGTCTGAACTGACAAGGCTGCACTGGGGAAGTCTGCACTGACAAGGCTGCACTGGGGAAGTCTGCACTGACAAGGCTGCACTGGGGAAGTCTGCACTGACAAGGCTGCACTGACAAGGCTGCACTGGGGAAGGCTGCACTGACAAGGCTGCACTGACAAGGCTGCACTGACAAGGCTGCACTGACATGGCTGCACTGACATGGCTGCACTGACATGGCTGCACTGACAAGGCTGCACTGACAAGGCTGCACTGACATGGCTGCACTGACATGGCTGCACTGAGAAGGCTGCAATGATGGGCGTTTAAATGTAAGTTTTTTTTCCCTTCAACTTCCCTCCTAAAAGTTTTTTTTTCCTTAAAATTCCCTCCTAAATTGGGGTGCGTGTTATACGCCGATAAATGCGGTAAGTGGAAACACGGAAATAAAATGACCAGATCATTCTGAGAGCTGCATGTCTTGTATGTGTGTCAAAATTTCCATCGGAATGATCACCAGATCTGAATGGGTTTGAAGGAACACTCTAGGCAGGATAACATACGAGGGTTCACTTGCTTTTAGAACATACTTACATCCCATCAATCAGGTAAAGGCAAAGTCCCTGCAGCAAGCCGGGGTTATACACAGGTGATCAGGTCAAGGCAAAGTCCATGCAGCAAACCGGGGTCATACACAGGCGATCAGGTCAAGGCAAGGTCCATGCAGCAAGCCGGGGACATACATTGGTGATCAAGCAGATTAAGGGTCAAGGAGCAAGCCAGGGAGTAAGCCAGGAGAAGAGGACAAGCTGAGTAACAACGGGGAATCCAAGAGATAAACAGAGGTTCAGGAGTACAGGGAAGCTGACGACAATCCAGCAACTTGGGTCAGACAGCAGCAGTCTTTTATAGGCCAGCAGGGGACCCCATCTGTCCTGTCATTTGTGCGGACATGTGCGCCAGTTTCCACACCCACGTACGCCGATTCGCGCTGTTGCCCACACACATGCGCATGGAAATGCGTTTACAGCCCCCATCTCTACTACTGACAAGATTGCCATTTCTTCCACGACTAATTCTCTAACACCGGGCCTCAAAAGTCTGTTGCAAAATTGCAGCAAGTCTGCAGTGCATGACTCCAGATTAAGTTTCTTTGCAAACATTCTGCAATTCTGCTGAAAGTTCTAGTTCAGTTATGTTGTGCAATAGTCATCCCACCACAGGGGTCACTGTGGTTGAATTGTCATGCTGTGGACTTGCAGAGCTCTTGCTGTAGATTCATCAATACAACTTTGCTCTTGCTAGAGACTTACCATGCAAATTTGCTTAAAATTGGAAAATAACTTGTGCTTTAAGTGCTCTGCAAGTGTACAACTTGCCAGTGAAAATGTGCAGCAAGTTAACAGACTTACAATCAGTGCCAGAACAAGGTCATATCCGCTGCCCAGGGTGAAGATGGAAAACTACGATCTATACAGGAATTTTTTTTTTACTAGTATTGGCGTCGATCAGCAACCTAGGCATGGTTCACACTGGGGCAACTTGTCAGGCGACTTAGTCGCCTGACAAGTCACGCCCCATTCAGTGCAATGAAACTGTCCTAATTGGGGCGACTCAAGTCGCTCCACTTTAGAAGAAGGTTCCTGCTCTACTTGGGGGCAACTTTAGAGCAGCTTGCATTGACTTCTATTAAAGAAGTCATTTGCAAGCTGCACTGATGTTGTGCAGTGTGGCTTCAAAGTCGGGTGACACTGGCTGGGAATGGGGTACCATCTAGGGCAGTGGTTCTCAACTCCTGTCCTCAGGACCCACTAACAGGCCAGGTTTGCAAGATAACTGAAATACATCACAGGTGATATTATTTGCTGCTCAGTGATTGCACTATTCTAGTCTGCATCTCCCCCTAGGTAATTCTTAAAATCTGGCCTGTTGGTGGGTCCCGAGGACTGGAGTTGAGAACCACTGATCTAGGGGCAATCAAGGGTTAACTTTGTGTCTAATAATGTGTAATGTGTGCTGCTGATTGATTTGTTTCTTTTTCCTGCTTTGCACGGAAAAGAAAAAAAGTGATCGTTCCCTCTTTACAGAGCACTGTGTTGATTGTCAACACAGAGCTCTGGGCTATGATTGGACACAGCCGATCAGCAGCTCCCAGCCATGAATAATTGGCTGGGATCTGCTGACAGACTCTCACTGTGTACAATCACAGGGGAGTAGGTGGGAGGAGCATGCACCCAACACAGGCAGCGACGTGTGGGTACATCCCAGTGCCTGTAGCTGCCACCTGCGGTGGGTTAGCAAGCGGTTAATTACCAAAAGTATTGGTAATATGCAGCAGGTAGGGGGTTAATGCACTGTCACTGATGCATTAGTGGCCAGTGGTAGTTAATTAACCCCTTTGTGCTGCGTTAGTGGCACCAATGTCAGTGTTAATTAACCCACTGGTGCCACTAATGCAGCACAAAGGGGTAACTAACTGCCACTGGCCACTAATGCACCAGTGACAGTGCATTAACCCCCTTCCTGCTGCATCTTACCAATACCATTGCTAATTAAGCAAACTCCCCTCAGCCCCCCCCCCCCATTCTTCAGACTTAATTATCTGCAGATGACAATCTGCTTACTTGAGTGATGATGCCCTGCTTGGTTCCTCCTCCTTGATCCCACTCCCATGTTATAGCTTCGGTTGGCGGCATCACTCCATGCTTGTTTCCCATCCTGCCTCCCGGCCAGCCTCTCAGTGACGTTGCGCTGGCTGGGACTAGGAAGCGCCTGCTGGGCGGAGATTACTCTGCCTGATAGGGAAGTGAGGGGCAGGGCTGGTCTCAGGCAAGTGCTGGGTACAGGAGCTGTTATCCATGTAGTGTGGCCGGTACATCGGCACTTCTATTGTGCCCCCCCTTTCCTCCAGTAAATGGTCCCGCCCAGTTTACAACTTGCAAGCATTTCTCAAAACAGACATTTAAATTAAAATACAGTGTTATTTCATTCGAAGTTTAGTTGTCCCCTATTTATCTGAAACCTTATGAGTGTTTAATACACACACGCACATACACCCCTCTTAACCACTTCCCACACAAGGCTGTCATATGACATCCTGGAATTTGAGTGGGGATATCTGAATGATGAACTCACCAACCAGTCTGCTTACCAACCGAATTAACCTGTCCAACAGTCTGCCTTAAAAACAGGGGTTTAGTTAGCATACATTTGCAAACACATGTGGAAACTGCAAGGCCTCTTCACGGCACCCTGTGTATTGCTTGCAGTCCTAACACTACTAAATTTATGAGTGTCTCCACAATGGAAGCACATGCATTCTAATGGATAGATAAGGGGCAGGTGGGCCTGGAGGTAGCCCAGTCCTCTTTAAAGGCACAGGGGACACACTGGACACCCAGCACATAGCACAATGGCAGAAAAGGTATCTCCACCTATAACTGTCCTTCACAGTAAGGAGCACATGGAAGGGCAGTTATAGGTGGGGGCAGGGGCCATCTCTTTGTTACTGGTGTAAATTTGATCAGGGGACACACTGGGCACCTTTGCTGCCATTGTGCTATGTGCTGGGTGTCCAGTGTGCCCCCTGCGCCTTTAAGGAGGATTGGGCTACCTCCAGGCTCAACTGCCCCTTATCTATCTATTAGAATGCATGTGCTCCTACTGTGGAGACGCTCATAAATTTAGTAGTGTTAGGACTGCAAGATATCTGAATATGGCGATTCCCTGCACCGTAAGAACAATCATAGTGGCAGTTCAGCCGCTTGACTGTTCTTACAGACAGCGGGAGGGGACGTCCCTCCAGTGCTTCTACTGGCTCGCCCATGCAATCTAAGTAATCCGTCTGCATCAGAAGTTCTCAGAGAATACCAGTGGCCAGATGGTCCTGACAGTCTCTATGATTTTTCAAGGCTCGGGCGTGACGTCATAATGGAGCCTGGCCTGGCAGTTGTAAATACTGCTGTGTACTCAGGTGGAAAGGCCGAGATGTTTTTTTTTTTATCTCAGCCTTTGCTGCTAGAGGAGAGATGTGGGGTCTTTTAGACCCCACATCTCTCCATAAAGAAGACCTGTCATACCCTATTCCTATTACAAGGGATGTTTACATTCCTTGTAATAGGAATAACAAGTGTGGTTTATACGCCCACATCACATGTGTGGTTTATACGCCCACATAATTAAATGGCATATAAACCACACATGTGAGGTATCTTCATGAACGTTAGAGCGAGAGCAACAATTCTAGCCCAAGACCTCCTCCTCTAAACTGGTAAGCTGTAAGCATTTTCTAAAGGGTTGCCTATGGAGATTTTTAAGTACCGATGTTTGGCACCATTACACGAGTGTGCGCAATTTTGAAGTGTGACATGTTAGGTATCTATTTACTCGGCAGAACATCATCTTTCACATTATACAAAAAAAGTTGGGCTGACTTTAGGGTTTTTTTTTGTTTTTTTATTCATGAAATATTTTTTTTCTCCAAAAGAACGCATTTGAAAAATTGCTACATAAATACCATGTGACATAAAAAGTTACAACGACCACCATTTGATTCCCTAGGTTCTCTGCTAACAAAACATTTATAATGTTTGGGGGTTCTGAGTAATTTTCTGTCAAAAAATGTATGATTTTTACATATAGGAGAGGAGTAACAGAATAGGCCCGGTATGGAAGTGTTTAAATATCTGAAGCACAAAGATATTTGTGGATCAGATATTTAACCGCTTGCTGACCGTCCGCCGCAGAATACTGCGGCAGAATGGCACAGGCAGGCGAATTGCCGTCATGGCACGTCGGTACCATAGACGGCCACTAGGGGGCGCGTGCATGCCCCCTGCTCGCCCACGGAGCCGATGTGAGTGCCCGGCGGTCTCGATCACCGACAGGCTCCCGCGATCGCTCGGGGCACACGGAGAACTGGGAGCTGTGTGTGTAAACACAGTTTCCGGTTCTCTGAGGGGAGAACTGACAGATCCTCTGTTCATACAGATTATGAACAGGAGATCTGTTAGTTTCCCTGCACTGTTCACATCCTCCTTCTGTTAGAACACTTCCTAGGACACACATTATCCCCTTCACTGCCCCCTAGTGTTAACCCCTTCACTGCCAGTGTCATTTTTACAGTTATCAATGCATTTTTAATCGCACTGATTGCTTTATTTATTTATTTTTTTAAATAGTTTTTATTCAAGTTTTGTCAGTTTACAAAGATATACACCATGCTTACATATAACAGTAGATATCGTAAACCAAAATATAAACTATAGAGGCTAACAGTTACTTATATCTTTACAGTCTTAATACAATTCCCTGAAATGTGAGGAATAAAACGAGGCAGAAGGAGCTTTATGCCTCCGCCAGCCACCCCATTTGGGAACTAACTGTGGCTCGGCTGAGGCACAGCCTCCGCACGCCTCTGTGGTAACAGCAGTATTAACCAGTTTATATCTGTTAGCGTTCTTGTAACAAAAGCTTATAGTTAGAAACTAATAAAAGAAACTAATGTGTATATAATACAGGATCATTTCAGAAGCCATATGGAAAGGGATGGTCATGGGTCTTAAAAAAAAATAAAAAACATTAGATGTGGTGTCAATCATTTATGATAATTATCATACCACTTTATCCAACCTTGCCAGCGGGGAAGAAATGCGTCGTACTTTCCATTAATGGATGCTAGCATCTTTTCGTTAGTGTAATGCAAAGACAATGTAGTTACCGCCTCTTCTATTTCTGGAGGGTGCAGCGATCTCAATTTTCTTCGTATTACTAATTTGGCTGCTAGGAATAAGTGAACAGTAAATTGTCTATGTAGTGGTGGGATGTCTTCTATACCTATGTTTAGGATAGCTAAAGATGAAGGGTTCCGTATAGTTAGATTCGTTATTTGATGTAGGATTTTGAGGATGTGGGACCAATATGACGTCAGGTGTGTACATCCCCATAGGATGTGATAGATAGTGCCAGGTTGCCCACAATTCCTCCAACAGGTGGAGGGTGCGGAGCAGTTGAATTTAGCTAGCCGATATGGTGTTAAATACCAAAGCTGTATGATCTTATGTGAGAGTTCCCAGAGGTTGGTGTTATTGGTAGTCGAGTGGATATATTGTATTGCTTTGTGCCATTGCTGTGGGGAAAAGGTGTCATTAAGATCTCTTTCCCATGCTAGCATTGAATTTGTTTTGATGAATATGTTTTTATCATGGAGATAAGTGTAAAATAACGATATACCTCCTTTGCGAGGAACTTTTGCCGTGAGATATACGTGAATCTGCCAAAATAACTTGTAATTGACGTTATGTTTTTTGAGGTAAGTAGCAATTCTAAAATGTTGAAAACGTTCTGAAGAAGGCAGGTTATAAGTTGTTTGTAAAGTGTCAAACGAACTGACTTTAGTGTCGGAGTGTAAGTCCGAAACCCATTGTATTCCCTTCGCTGTCCACCTATTCAAGGGTATGTCTGGGATCAATAGAGCCAATGGTGACATAGGGATCGACAAAGATATAGTAGGAGAAGATCTGGATTTAGTTGTTATCAGTGTTTTCCATGAGTTTAGTGTTGCTAGAGTCGGGAGAGAGATGTCAGAGGGTTTGGACTTTAGGTGCATAGAAGCTAACAAATAATCATAGATGCTTCCTCCTGGTATATTAGTTTGTTCAATAGAACACCAAAGAGGCTGTTGGAGATGGGGGAACCACCCTCTTAGTTGTGCTAGGATTGCAGCTAGATGGTAGTCAGCAAAAATTGGGGGACCAACCCCTCCTGCTGTTTTTGTTTTACGGAGTTTGGTTAGAGCGCTTCTGGCTTTTTTGCCATCCCATAAATATCTAGAAAGTATGGATTGTAAGGTATGAAAGTGTTGTCGTTGGACAGGGATGGGAACTGTACGAAATATATATAGTATTTGTGGCAGAATTTGCATTTTGAAGGCAGCCAGCCTGCCTGACCATGACAATGTGTGTTTGCTTAGGGATTGGAGACCTATTTGCAATGTACGTATTAATGGAAGGTAATTAGCGTGAAATAGTTGTGAGGGGTAGGAAGTTAGTTTAATCCCTAAGTAAGTTATTTCTTGTGAGTCCCATACATATGGGTATTTGTTTTGCAAAATTGTTTTATCTGATGTTGCTACTTCAAGATCCAATATGTAAGATTTGGTTTCGTTCACCTTGTAATACGATATCTTACCATAGTCTTGTAAAAGTTGAGAGATGTGAGAGATGTGTTGTAGGGAAGACACCGGATTAGTTAACATGAGGATCGTCAGCAAAGAGACTTATGACGTGTTTACGGTTATTGAAAATAATACCTTGTATATTAGGGTTTTGTCTTATGCTGGCTGCGAGGGGCTCCATTAGGAGGTTGAAAATGAGAGGGGATGGGGGAGATGGGCGGAGCCTAGAGGAGCAGACATGCATTGTTAGAGCTCCACACCGCTGAGGAGAGAAGAGAAGGACAAAGCGGAGTCTGCAGGCTCAAAAGGTATCCATTTGAACCTTTTTGCCCCAGGGAACAAACTGTGAAAGTTTGGGCAGGAAATATGGTACTGGGAGGAAACCGTGGCAGAAATAAAAATCACCTCACAAAGAGCTCACAGGCACTCACTGCAACTAAAGCAGCTCCAGTCACCTCACAAGATACATCATCAGGGCGCTCTCACAGACAGAAAATGTCACAGCAAGACTCTCCATTTGAGTCAGATACAGAACAAATCCTCTCACAAACTTCTCCACAAGACTCCTCAGCATCCCCAGTAATATTATTACAATTTGAAAAGATGCTTCATAAGGCTTTAAAACAAACCTCAGACCAAATAACAAAAAGCCTAACCAAAGAAATAAGAGAGCTGGGAAACCGCACCGCAGCCTTAGAAATAAAAATGGATGAAATTGAAATTACAACCCAAGAAAATATAACAGAATTGGAACAATTGGGGGCGTGGCCAGGCAGCGCATGTAGCAGGACACACTTCTCCTCAGCTCCGCCGAAAATCCTGGTAATCATCCTCTAGATCACTCATCCAGCCCGCTGACACCTCCGATCGGAACCGCACGCTATCCGGGCCACAGCAGACCCATCCACCCGACCGATCTGCAGCAGAAAAGCATGCCAAAACGGGACAAGACTGGTGGCGGCCCGCCCGCAGCACAGGCCCAAGATGGCGCTCTGCCACAGCGATCTCAAAAGGAAAAATATAAGGAAGCAGCCCAGAAACTCCTGTTTGGTAATAAATCATCAAAAGAAATACCATCACCCACATCTGACCTCAGTGAGGAAGAAGGAAACCAGCTGGAGATGGATAATACTATCCCACTGGAGGATGGTGCTGGATCCCCATCTGACTGGGCCGCAGTGAGTACAATATCACATCCCTATCAGGGCACTCAGACACCAAGTATCCCCCTGGATAGCGCTGAACCCACTCTCAGAGACATTCTTTCTGCAGTGACTATATGCAACAGATCCATCTCAACCCTGACTGATGAAGTGAAGGGTGTTAAAGCTGAAATATCCTTTGTGAGACAGGACATGCAAAAGCTGAGAGAGCGCACAGCTGCAGTGGAGAGTAGGGTCAGTGTTATTGAAGATGACTTAGTACCCATGCAGAGAGATTTAAAGTATAACTGCCATCTTGCAGATCAGCATGCTGCGCGTTTAGATGATTTGGAAAATCGCATGCGCCGCAACAATGTCCGCGCCTTAGGATTCCCAGAAAGGATGGAGGGTAAAGACCCTGTCGCTTTCATCGAACAATGGCTCCTCACTACATTTGGGAAAGAAGCATTCTCTCCGCTATTTGCGGTGGAGAGAGCGCATAGAGTGCCATCTCGCCCACTACCCCCTGGCAATCACCCGCGTGCTTTTCTGTTTAAGCTCTTAAACTACAAGGACAGAGATGCCATCCTTGCTAAAGCCAGAACCATGGGCAGTAAGTTATCCATTGAAAACTCCAAAATCTCCCTGTTTCCGGATTTTTCAGCTGAACTCCAGAAGCAGCGAGCAAAGTTTATGGATGTCAAACGAAGATTGAGGGACCTTAACTTGCCATATGCAATGCTATATCCTGCCCGTCTTAGGGTAGTCGCACTCGGAGAAACCCGCATCTTTGAACGCCCTGACATGGCGGCTCAATGGCTAGATCGTGAGGATAGGGCCCTTAAAGCTGCCAGACCACAAAGAGATGTCCCTGCTTAAGAGATAAGTCCTGGATATGCAATGACCTGGCAAGACCAGGTCTATTTTTGTTGGGATAAATCCCTGGGCCGTGAAGAGGCCTTAAGATTCAAAATAATTGTTGTCTATGGAGGACAGTTCTTACTCTCACATCCGATGTTCAGGCGGCCGAGGAGAACTGTTTGTTTGTATCACCCTCCTCCCCACAGGATTTTCTTTTCCCTTTTTTTTTCTATTTTTTATTCTTTTGCTCCCCTTTTTTGTCCACATTTTTGCCTGCAAATAATGAAGCAATACGTGCCTACCGTAGCTGTGAAACCCCTACGGGAACTAACCTACTGGTTAACTAGGAGTTTTCAAGGCTTTTACCCCCCCCCACACCTGTTGTGTGGGAAAAGTTAACGCTGCAGCCAAGTGGCTGTGTAAACTGTTGACCTTTAGATTCTTGCCATGCAGAGTAACATGCATTAACCCAATAATTTACTGTCTTCTGTACCTATGTACTAACCTAATAATGTATTTCTCCCTGCCTTGCAACATGATTTCATGTCTACAAATGCCTACATGTTCTCTGAAAGGAGAAAACAAGCATAATTTGGAGAAAAGGGGCCTATCCCCCCTTCCAGATAACATGTTACGGTATAACCCGGGAGTCTTGTCGAGAATTATGCCGGCCTGGTCAATGATCCTGAAACAAAATGGGGATGACTAAATTGTCCATTGTGACTTGGAATGTCAGAGGACTGGGAAATCCAGTTAAAAGGGCGGCGGTCCTTAGACATCTCAAGTCGCTGAATGCGGGGGTAGTCTGCCTACAGGAGACCCATTTCTCTGCAGACCCTCCCCCAAGCCTCTGTCCACGATTGTATACTAACCAGTTTCATGCAACCCACTCCACTTACTCAAGGGGAGCAAGTATACTGTTCAGAAAAGATATTCAATTCAATTGCATTAGAAAACGCATTGACCCGGCTGGCAGATATGTCTTTCTTTTATGCTCAATTACAGGCCTCAAATGTATTCTTGCTAGCATCTATATACCCCCACCGTATAACTCAGAGGTTATCCGACACCTAGCAGGTTTTATGGCCCAATACCCAGAAGTACCCTTACTGGCAATGGGGGACTACAATAATCTCTTAAATCCTCTCAAAGATAAATTTCCTGTACCTACTGCTGGCACATCTCAGATGAAAAGTAGTACCCCCTTTGCCAGATTACTTGAAGAAACAGGGCTGATAGATGTCTGGAGATCCAAACACCCAAATGATAAAAAATACTCCTGCCACTCAGCTTCACATGACGGGTTATCCAGAATAGATTTGGGCCTTGGGAATGACAAGATGCTACATTTAATAGTGGAATCTGACTATGCAGACAGGCATATATCTGATCACTCGGCACTTTGTGTAACCATTTCATTACCAAGTTGGTACAAACGGCCAATGTGGAAACTTAATCCCTTTTGGCTCTCGCTGTTTGCCGAGCCAGATCCTATAGCCAGAGCACTTACACTGTTCCTGAGAGATAACATTGGCACGGCTGGGCTGGGGCTGGTTTGGGATACAGCGAAGGCCTTTTTGAGAGGACAACTTATCAAAACAATATCACGGATTAAAACTGACACCAAGGCTTGGGAACTATTGATAAGAAATAGAGTCACCGAGACTGAAAACGATTATATTAACAACCCCACAGGAGACAATAAGAGGGCATGGTTGAGTGCACAGACAATGTCTGGACAACTGGCGTTGCAGCTGGCGGAGAACAAACGCTTTTTTCTCCAACAATCACATTTTGAGGAGGGGGAGACGACTGGTCATATGCTTGCAGTAATGGCGCGGTCTCAACAATCGACCTCTCTCATCTCCGCCATATGTGACGCACAGGGTGCTCTGAAATGCTCTACTCCTGATATTCTGGAGGTCTTTGGTGATTTCTATGCTGATCTCTATACATCTAAAGTTACGCCCACTGATAGTGCAATAACACACTTCTTAGATAGCTGTGAACTCCAAAGTCTGCCACTAGAGGATAGGGTCATGCTCAATGCCCCTTTAACTGCAGAAGAACTGGATATTGCCCTATCTCAAACTAAAAACAATAAAGCACCAGGTATAGATGGCCTCCCTGCAGAGATATACAAACGCTATGCAGACTCCATGCTCCCCACACTGCTGAAAGTATACAATGAGGCATTAAAGGAGGGTTCATTGCCAAGTTCAATGAATGAGGCAATCATTATTGTTATATTAAAACCGGGTAAAGATGCGAATTCCCCGGGATCTTATAGACCCATCTCACTGCTCACATCCGATATCAAGTTGCTGGCCCGGATGTTAGCAAACAGATTGGCCAAGGTAATTAATAAAATAGTGCATAGAGACCAATCCGGGTTTATCCCCACGAGATCCACGGCCCAAAATATAAGAAGACTATTCCTGAACTTACAGCTCCCAGTGGACAACACAGGCAATAGAGCAATTTTTTCGCTGGACGCAGCTAAGGCCTTCGACAGTGTCGAATGGCCTTATCTGTGGAAAACATTACAAAATATGGGATTGGGAGATACCTTTATTCGATGGATACAGCTTTTGTATGCTGCGCCCACGGCCAGAATATGGATTAATGGGGAACTTTCAGAACCCTTTCCTTTGTTTAGAGGCACCAGACAGGGGTGCCCACTGTCACCCCTGCTGTTTGCCTTGGCCCTGGAACCTCTGGGAGCAAAAATCAGAGGAGACTCTAGAATAGCAGGATTCCAAAGAGGTATGAATAAAGATGTAGTGTCCATGTACGCAGATGATACCCTGCTCTACCTAGGAGACACAAAAGACTCATTAGAAATGGTTATGTCCCTCATCAAGGACTTCGGGGAATTATCGGGCTTCTCCATTAACTGGGACAAGTCAGTGCTGATGCCGCTTGACCCCCTGAACACTCCATTACCACTAGGTGCAGAGATGATACAACAAGTAGGCTCATTCCGCTATCTAGGGATCCAGGTGACCCCTAACCCAGCCACTTATGTTGAACAGAACCTAACACCCTTATTAACCAAATTCCGCGAAAAAAGCAGGGCCTGGTGTAAACTGCCCCTGTCTGTTGTCGGTAGAATCAACCTTATTAAAATGGTCTGGGCACCACAACTGCTTTATATTTTTAACAATTCCCCGGTTTGGATACCTAAAAAATGGTTCGATAGAATAGAGACCCAATTCAGAGAGCTCATATGGAGAAAAAAAATAGCGAGGATAAAACTATCAACGTTACAATACGGCAAAGAGGAGAGAGGACTTGCAGTCCCTCATCCTAGGATGTATTATCTTGCCTCCCAACTACAACTAGGAGGATGGGGCCTGCTGGACCCGAAAGACCCGATCCGTAAACTTGTAATGCTAGAAGACAATAACTATTCAGCACTGACAAATTTGGAGGCGGGATTCTTGCACTTAGACCCGGAAGCTCCTACAGTTAAATTATTAAACTCACTTTGGGCCTATGTCAAAAAACTAATGGGCATCACGGGCTTTCTGTCCAGCACGCCTCTCTGGCGAAATAGACAACTGAAAGAAATACAAAAACTAAAAGACTTCAAGGGCTGGGAGGACGCAGGCATCAAATATATCTCACAGTTATACCAGGGCAACACTCTCAAATCATTCCAACAGATCCACACAGAGTTTGGAATCCCACATAATAATTTTTATAAGTACCTCCAATTGCGACATGCCTTACAAACCCAGAATAGAAATGCTAGGATCCAACCGACAGAACATCCGATTATACAGGATGTAATTATGGATGAAGTTAAAAAGGGCATGATATCTAGATGTTATAATACACTTATAGCACGAATACAAGACCCCTCTAGACTACCATGCAGGCAGCGGTGGGAGGAAGATATAGGAGCAATAGATGGAGACACCTGGGAGATATGCCTTATGAGTGCCCCCCTGGTATCACTTTCTGCATCACAGAAACTTTCACATCTTTACCTTCTACATAGGGCGTACAGAACCCCTCTTCAACTTTATAAATGGGGAATTAGAGATTCACCCCTGTGCCCAAAATGTGAACGGGATCATGGAAATCTACTCCACATGATCTGGAAATGCCCCAAGCTATTCAGATATTGGAAGGAAGTACTGGACATGATTTCAGAAGTATATATGGTACCTCTTGAGAGAACTCCGGTGGTCTGTGTACTGGGGGGAATAGACGAAGAGTTTGCACCCCCACCTACACGTATAGCGCTTCTTCGTTTTCTATACATAGCAAAGAAATTAATTGCCCAGTGGTGGATTACCCCGTGAGTTCCCACCAGGGGGCAATGGATAGACAGCGTGAATAGAATCCTAATAAGAGAAAAAATAACCTACCAACGTAGGAAGGCTCCACAAAAATTCCTCTCCATATGGCAGGCGTGGTTGGACGTTCCTGGTTTGGCCCCGCATCAATTAATTAGGGATAGGTTACTCTTGGGTTGATGTAGACTTGACTACTGTATAGTAACTATACGCATGCAAAGGGAACTTGAAATTTAAAAAGAGACAGCCCCTGGGGGATATGAAACAGTATGTATGATGAGGTACAGCATGGCAAGGCTTTACGCTGCTTTGTTCCTATCTTTCTTTTTCTCTCTCTCCTTTTCTCTATTTCTTCTGTTTTTCCCTTCTATTTTATTTCCTTACTTTAAAGATGAATATTATATTGAACTAAACATAACGAATCAAGTTAAGGTTGTCGGAATTATAATACAGTAAGAGTTGATTCTGATATTGCTGTTGAATGAACAACAGGTTCGCTATTTTTATACTCTAATATGATTAGAAATCATTAGAGCGTTCAGCATATAAGGGTAATATTATTATAGCTGGTATTTGCTTAAATCTGTACCTTGTGTGGAGTCATACTCCCTGCGAAATATATTACGTGTTAGACCTATTATAATTAAAAGATATGAGTAAGACAGGTGATACTCCTGATAGCATATCATCGGAACGGTCTACAATAATCTAAGGTAGCTGATAATTGTTCCCATAACATGCTTTGTGAGAATTCCGAAATTTGTACATGTTATATACGAGTATCTGTATGCTACCTGTATTTGCTTCTTTTTTTTTATTTTTTCTCTTTATGCAAAATAAAAACCTGATTAAAAAAAAGAATTGGAACAATTAAAAGAAGAGAATTTAATACTTCAAACTAAACTCGAAGATTACGAAAATAGAGCCAGACGTTCAAACTTGCGCATAAGGGGAATACCTGAAACTGTGACAGACCTGCAATCTACTATTACTGCTCTATTACAAAAACTAAAACCAGATATCCCTATTGAACGTTTAGAACTGGACAGAGTACACAGAGCCCTCACAGCCAAAAAGAAAGATGGACCCCCACGTGATATAATCACAAAATTTCATTATTACAGAACGAAAGAACAAATACTAATTGCTGCAAGAGAAAAAAAGGAACTTAATTTTCAAGGACACAATTATCAAATTTTTGCTGACCTATCCCAACTTACTATTACTAAAAGACGATCCATGAAACCCCAACATTATGTATCAATGGGGCTTCCCCTTTTCAGTCAGATTTAACTACCAAGGTACAATTTACAGAAGCAGATCAGCAGATGAACTACAACAAACCCTTTTAAAATTAAATCTGACAGAACCCACAAGCAGCAACTCTCCCACACACAGAAGAATGGCATCATCTTCACCTTCAGGCAGCACTCAGAAAATTTCAGAACAAAAAATGGGAATCATCATTCTCACAAAAGAGGCCGTTATGCCACATCATCCATGGACCAAGAAGATTCAATGGACTGACATCCTAATTCCTGATATCTCTTCATTTATTATACTAAGAGATGGTTCTCTATAAAAAACCTGTATTTATAACTGAATGTAACTGTATTCTGATAGTCACACACTGTGTGGGATCATGTTACATTCCAGTTATATTTCTTATTACTTCTGATTCATATAGCCTTAGAATATATAAGTGAAATAAGGACATTCTTGTTCAGTTATATATTATCAGGTAAAAACAATAGATTTATTACTTTTTAGGACAAATATGTTCAATAATCCAGAAGTAATGGGAGCTTTTTCTTTCTTTTCTTAAAACAAATATATTATTACCTAACTAGTTCCTAGAATTATGTTTTAGTTTTTTCTAATCTGAAGCAATACAACCTCAATTTTATGAGTTAACATATCTAAACAGTTGCATATGAATAAAATATGTAATTGTTTACTCTAAAAGGGTTAAAATCCCAAAATAATTCAAACTATCTTCATCAATACCAAAGTTATTAACAGTACCTTTCTAACTGAATTATTTAGCCTAGGGCAAGACTAACCATATACAACCACCCTGGAATAAATAATTTCAACAAAAACTATATTCTGCACTCCAATTAATGAAACATCATTTTGATGTCTTTTGACATAGCACTTCTCTCCCGTAAGCGGAAGATCCGTGTACCCCCATTAGCCCTCCTCATTCTCCTAACCATATTATGTGGGAGTGTGACAAAGGCACTTATTCCCCTGAGAGAGATATTTATTCTCTTTCACGGGTAAATTGTGATTACTTGCAAAAAATAATTTATACAATGTATCATCTAATCTCATATGTTTTTTGTTTACTCTTTACTCCAGAATTCACTGGTTTCTTTTCTATCTATTCATCTCTTCAGTCCACACAGGTTGATCTGCGCAGTCAGCTCTGCATAACAAAAAGTAAGTCAAAACTATTTGATCTGTTGCCATGGCACCACTGAATATACTTTCCCTGAATGTTCAGGGAATAAATGTCCCTCAAAAAAGGACCAAAGCCTTCCGTACTTTCCATAACAAGAAGGCTCACATAGTATGCCTCCAAGAAACACACTTCACCAAAGATTCTACTCCAAAATATATTTCTCCTTTTTACCAACAAATTTACACGGCTTCTGCCTGTACAAAGCAAAGGGGAACTCTAATTGCATTTCACCGATCCACACCATTCACCTTATCATAAGAAATTAAAGATCCAGAAGGTAGATACCTGATACTCATGGGTTATATAATGGATACAGCAATCACGGTGATTTCCTACTACGCTCCTAACAAACAACCTACACCATTCCTCTCACATATATTACAAGTAATTAATACAAACAAAATAGGAACAGTGATAATGTGTGGGGATTCAAACCAGGTCCTCCTCCCATTTCTAGATAAATCACCTTTTACACCATCCAAAATAACCTCTAGATTACCTTTTTCTCAACTTCTTTCCAAATACAATCTGGTAGATTCGTGGAGAGAAAGTAACTCAATGAAAAAGAAATTCACTTATTTCTCGCACCCTCATCAAACCTTCACCAGAATAGATCATATTTTTCTAACAATAGGAATGATACCAGAAATTATTGCATCAGATATAATTCTGATTCCGTGGTCTGACCATAATGCAGTATACACTACTATAGCCTCAACCATACCAAAAGTGCATGACCCAACGTGGTACTTACCGGACATAATGCTCAAACACCCACTACATCAGATGGCCATTGAACAAGCTTTAAAAGGAATACATATCAATTAATAATACAACAGACATCTCCCCAATAACACTGTGGGAAGCTCATAAGCCTGTCTTGCGTGGTACAATACAAAGACAAATGGCACTATTTAAACAGGAACGCAAAAATCTAGCAAAAAAACTAGAACTCAATTTTAATGCAGCCTACATATCATTTCAAGATAATGCATCTCAGAGTACAAAATCTCATCTGGAAAAATCTAGATTGGAATACGATCTATTTCTCACTGAGTCAGTTGATAAATCCCTCAAACGCTCCAAACACAATTTCTACATGAATACAAACAAACCAGGTACATATTTGGCTCGGGCATTAAATTCAACTAACAAATCTTTCAAACCAATACGTTTGAAACTATCAAAAAATGTTTACACTTGTAATCCAGTTGAAATAGTCCATAAATTTCACTCACATCTCGCAACTTTATACAAGACAAACAATGAATTTAATCCTACAGAGGCTGAATCCTTCTTCTCAAAAATAACCTTACCTGAGTTATCTCAGAATCAAAAAAGCAGTTTGGATGAGCCTATAACTATAGATGAAGTTGCTAACGCCATAAAAGACCTAAAACTTAACAAAAGACCAGGCCCAGACGGCTACTCGGCTTTATACTATAAAACATTCTCAGAAATACTCTCTCCCATTCTCACTGAAACTTTTAACAAACTTCTAGATGGACATTCTTTTCGGCAAGAAACACTAATGGCAATTGTTTGTATGATCCCAAAACCCCTTTCTGATGATACTTCCTGTGTGAATTATCGGCCTATCTCTCTGTTAAACCTCGATATTAAATTATTAGCAAAAATAATAGCAAAACGCCTCAATAGCATTATAGGAAAATTAATACATAGAGATCAAGTAGGTTTCATGCCAAATAGACAGGCAAGCGATAATATACGCAGGGCAGTGTTATTGGCACATATTGCTAAAAAACGGAAAATCCCTTTATGTTTTCTATCTCTCGATATTAAGAGGGCATTTGACACAGTATCCTGGCAATATATGCAATATTCATTACAAAAATGGGGTTTTGGACCCCACTTTTTAACATGGATCAAAGCATTATATAATAAACCCAAAGCCTATATAAAATATGCTGGATACAAATCTGAAGCCTTTAATATCGAAAGAGGTACCCGACAGGGTTGCCCATTATCTCCCTTATTATTTGCCCTTATACTCGAACCCATGGCCCAATACATCAGAACAAACCAAACTATAACTGGCATTGAAGTAGGAGGTATTACACACAAATTATGTATATTTGAAGACGATATATTACTTTTTCTATCATCACTACAGGTCTCTGGTCCTAACTTAATACCAGCTCTTAATGGATTTGCAGCCCTATCCAGCCTTATGATTAATCCTAAGAAATGCCTAGTACTTAATATTTTCACTCACAAACATGGAATTGATCCCGGCTAGGGCTGCACTCCCATTCACATGGGCAGAAAAATCAATCCCATATCTTGGAATTCATTTAACAGCATCTCATTCTGACTTATTCTCAACCAATTATCCTCCTGTATTAAGACAGATCACAAATCTAATAAAACAATGGTCGCAACTTCCTTTATCCTGGATAGGGAAGATTAATGCAATCAAAATGACTATTCTACCCAAATTGCTTTATCTATTCAGAGTCCTCCCTATTCCAATTCCTTCCTATTTTTGAGAATAGTACAAAAAAGAGCAACTTTGTTTAAATGGGGCTCTTCTAAACCACGTATACCTATACACACACTACATCTTCCCAAAAATAAAGGAGGCCTGGGATACCCTAATTTTACTAACTACTACAGAGCAGCACATTTGGCCAGTCTGTCCAAATACCATGCAAAACAGGAAATCCCATTATGGGTATTTATAGAGGCTTCAGAAAATGAACCTCTATTAATATCAAACTTATTATGGCTTGATCCTAAAGACCGCTTTAAAATTCATAATCCCATAACTAAACACTTCTTATCTCTCTGGGATAAACTAAAAACCAAATATCAGTTACAATCTCCACACAATCCTCTCCTTTCTTTTATCAGAAATCCGGCTTTTTATCCGGCATGGATCTACCCAAATTCTTTTAAAGCTTGGACAACATCAGGCATTCAGACACTAAATGACTTCATAGCATCTAAATCATTCCTTTCATTCCCATTGCTTAGAGAAAAATATGAACTACCAAACTCTGAGATATTTAGATATCTCCAAATCAAAAATTTCTATACACCATTCCTAAAGGGGGATACACCATTATCCCAATTATCCATTTTTGAATCAATCTGTACAAAAGATCCGTTTGCTAAAGGTACAATTTCATCACTTTATAATCAATTATATGGAGTAGCAAATCTTAATAGACCCTCTTACGTACAGAGGTTGGAGGAGGACCTGGGACTAACTTTAGAAGACACGGACTGGTCTAACATATGGCTCACATCTAAGTCATCTTCACCCAACATCTTAGCACTGGAGACAAATTATAAAGTCCTAACTCTCTGGTACCTTGTACCAGCTAGAGTGGCAAAATATTCACCTAATACCTCAGCTCTTTGTTTTCGAGGATGCCCAGAAATAGGCACATATTTACACATATTGTGGACGTGCCCAGTAATCCAAACCTTCTGGAAGGAAGTCTTCGTGATTGCATCTAAAATATTTTAAAAAATAATACAACCAGATCCATATTTAACTTTACTTAATCTAAAACCGAAATGGTTAACACTCTCTCAATTCAAACTTATGATCCAACTAATAACGGCTGAAAAACAAACAGTGGCCAAGGCATGGAAATCTCCTACATTGGTACTAGCAGAAACAATTCACAGAATGAATAATACAATGTCCCATGCTAAGATGGTAGCCATCGATCAAAATCAAATTCCAAAATTTGAAAAACTTTGGCATCCTTGGATAAAACAACAGCTCCTGTCAAACTTCAATGACTCTGTCCTGTTGCCATGGTAACAGATTAAATGACTTACAGAGACACCCATTCTAAGGCTTCAAAGAGAACTAAAAAGAATAATAAACTGATGAGCAGGACAACCTTGTGGACCATACCTCTACCTTCCAACCCTTTTTCTTCTTTCTCTTTCCTTTTCTCCACCTTACGATTAAAGCTCATTATCAGAATTTATTTGACCTATATACACTCTACTTGTAAACAATATGTATAGTAGGTATAAATCATTTAAATACCTACAAAAGTAACTAAGGAAATGATATATATCTTTAATTTAGGTTTACGTGAACCCAATGTTTAATATTTGAAATTTCATGATATTAACCTATATAAACCCTACTGTAAAACAATGAGCTTACTTTATAGATCCTTGTAAACTTTCTTTATGTATCTTTATAACATTGTATACTCAATAAACTTCTTTTGACAAGGAAAATGAGAGGGGATAATGGGCAGCCCTGGCGGGTGCCATTTGTAATCTTGAAAGGTTTAGATAGCATACCAGAGGTGTATACCCTGGCTGATGGTGAGGTATATAAAGATAGTATTGCAGACAGTATGTGACCTGTAAAACCAAATTTTTCCAAAGTGGTTCAGAGATATGTCCAATGCCCTCTGTCAAACGCCTTCTCTGCATCCAAAGCAAGAAGCAGAGAAGGCGTCCCATGCTTCCTGGCTGTATGAATCACATCTATTAGTCTTCTGGTAGCATCAGATGTTTGCCTACCTTTGGTAAATCCAGATTGATCTGGGTTGATTATAGTGGGGAGGATGTCAATAAGCCTCATTGCTATCATTTTAGCATAAAGCTTGAGATCAGTATTCAATAAGGATATCCGTCTAAAGTTTTGAGGAACATCCGGTGTCTTCCCTGGTTTAGGCAACGTGACTATTAATGCTTCTAACATCTCAGGTGGAAAAGAACACGAAGCAGCAGCAGCCTCAAACACCCTTAGAAGGTGCGGTCCTAAATAGTGTTTAAAAGTCTTATAATATTCCCCTATCAAACCATCTGGTCCTGGAGATGTATTGATAGGAAGAGTGTCAATTACTGTCATTAGTTCAGATAGTGAGAAAGGGGAATTCAAGGCTTGAAGTTGAGAAGCGGAGAGTTTAGGTAGATTAATATTTTCTAAGAATTCATTTATAGCTCTGTGATGGCTGGACAATATGATTGTCATGATTAAGGTTGTATAGGGACCCGTAGTATTCGCTAAATGCATTAGCAATGCCTTGGGGATCAAATACTTTTTGTTTGGAAGTAGGGCTAATGAGGAAATATATTTTAGTTTTGAAGCGTTGGCCTCGTAGTTTACGGGCCAGTGCTTTGCCAGCTTTGTTGCTGGTCGAATAGAATAACATTTTTAGTCGTCGTTCCTGTTGCTCAAAGGAATGAAGAAATTCTAATCTGAGAGCGTGTCGCAGGTCCGTCAGTTTTTTGCTAACCTGGTTTGTAGGGTTTTTTTTATCTATATCTTCTAGAGCTTTGATATCTGCGTAAAGAGTATCAAGCCGCTGCTGCTTCTGTTTTTTAAGCTTTGTAGACAATTGAATAAATATGCCTCTAATGTATGCCTTGTGGGCATTCCAAAGCACATACGGATCATTTGTGGAAGAGGAATTGATCTGGAAGTAATCAGACAAATGGTTTTCTAGCGATTTCTTAGTGGTTGTTGATTGTATTACGTGAGGGCTTGCGCGCCATATGTATGCCCCATTAGTAGGATAATTGCCTCCTAGCGTTAGGAGGATAGAAGCGTGATCTGACCAAGTAATATTATTTATTTTAATATTAGTCACTTTTTGAAGCAACCATTTGTCCATTAGGACCAGATCGATCCTCGAATAAGTGCAATGCCTATGAGAGTAAAATTTGAAGTCCCGTTCATTAGCATGTTTACAGCCCCAGCTATCGAACAGATCATGCGATCTGAGGAAAAAATTCAAAGAAGGAGGTTTTTTTGAGTAAGTCGAGGTAGAGTCCATGCTGGGATCAGGAGTAATGTTAAAGTCTCCACAAATTATAAGGGAACCTTGTTGGATTCTTTTCAGCTTCTTCGTCAATCTGTTCAGGAAATTAATTTGTTTGGTATTGGGAACATATACATTCACAAGAGTATAACGGGTAGAGTTGATATCACAAATAATAATAAGGTATCTGCCCGCTATAATCGGATATTTCGGAATGAAGGTGAAATGATATAGAGTCTTTGATAGCTACCATGACCCCTTTTTTTCGCATTCATATTGGAGAAAAAGTAGTGTTGAAAATTTCTGTGAGAGCATTTTGGTGGTGTTGCATGATGGAAGTGTGTCTCTTGAGCGCACAGAATATCGCATTGGGAAGAGTCAGCTTCTTTCCAAAGAGATGCTCTCTTGGCTGGGTGATTTAAACCATGGGCATTGATGGATAGTATTTTAACTGGCATTGTGTATAGGAGGGTATGCTGTATGACAAGGTGCAGTAGTACTCACGCTTGATGGATGATTTCTTTTCCAGGATGGCTTTGCGTCTGGAGTGTCCCTCAAGGTGGACAAGCGGGTCGCAGGGTTGGTAGGTTCCTTTCCATAAGAGCATATATGGCAGCTCTGTAGATGGTGGTTGATCCATAAAAACTATGCAAAACAAGTAACAGAACAAATGAAAAGGAGAAAAAGGAAAAGTTACAGGGTGATAGGAGAATCCACAGGGGGATTCTTGATCCATAAGCACTGTTCAGTAGGTTTGAGGGGTATTGGAAGTATTTCCAAGTGTGCCTTCGCCGGGGGTGTCAGGGAAGTCATCCGCAGAATACAGCTAATGCTTGCAAGCATACGCCTGTGTGCAGGCGCCAGCAAGGGATTCTCAGAACAACTACGGGCGCATCGGCGAATACGCGATCGCGCATGCGCGTTCGCGCATGCGCGATCGCGCGTTCGCGAGTGCGCGCGTGCGCGTGCGTCCGCGCACGCCTGTCATCAGAACTGGCGCCAGACGGCCTATTTAAACACGGACTTAGTACTGGCTGGTTGCTGCTTGGTCTACAGCGTGTACCTGAATTCTTGCTACCTGTGTTGACTTCCGATCATCGTTCCGGCCTGTGACCTGACCTCTCTCCTGCCTGCTGTTTGTACCTGATCTGCCTACCTGTTGCCGAATCTGCCTGTGACCTGACCTCTCTCCTGCCTGCTGTTGTACCTGATCTGCCTAGCCGTTGCCTATTTGGTCTGTGACCTGACCACGTTCCTGCCAGCCGAGTCATCTGATCTGTCTCTCTGCTGCCGAGACCTGCCAGTGATCCAGCGACTCTCCTGTCTGCTTCCAGTCAAGTCCAGCCGTCCACCTGTGTGTTCCGGTAACTTCCTGCTCAGACTTCGGGACTTCCATAGGCACTCTTACTCCACCGTGCTCCAGCGCCAGCTGTTCCACTACCAGCGGCCCTTGAGCCGGAGTTGTACGGGAGGCCTTCCTCTACATGTCAGGCTCGCCATCAGGTACGTGACAGTACCAAGCAGCCATGACTGAGCCTGCAGGAGGAACCTCTCCCCTACATGAAGTCTGCCAATGCCTCACAGGCCTTACTCAAGCGGTCAAGTCCCTGCAGGAGAAATATGTGCGTCTGGTGGAGCACGTGCAAGTCCAGCTCTCTTCGGCCATTCCCGCTGCAATGATGACATCTCCAGAACCACGAGTACCTAATCCTGACAGATTTTCTGGAGATCGGACCCAGTTCAGAGCATTCCGCAATGCCTGTCAGCTTTACTTTTCACTCCAGCCACGGACTTTTTCTGCAGAGACTACAAAGGTGGGGTTCATCATATCCCTACTTCAAGGTGAACCCCAAACCTGGGCTCATCGTCTGTTGGAAAAGAAGGACTCCCAACTAAATACTATGTCCTCTTTCTTCCAAGCAATGTCCAAGATATACGAGGACCCTCTACTAACCATTACTGCCGAGTCCTCTCTCCATGCACTCCGACAAGGCCGCAGAGCGGTCGAGGACTATATAAGAGACTTCAGGTGCTGGAGTGCAGATACCCACTGGAATAACGCTGCTCTGCGACATCAGTTTCGCCTGGGGTTATCGGAGGACTTAAAAGACGAGTTAGCTCGTGTGGGTGCTCCAAGTACCCTGGAGGACTTAATCACATTATCTATCCAGATCAACCGTCGTCTGCGAGAGCGCAGGCAGGAGAAGTCAGCAGTTCCTGTTCGGCCAACATCTGTCAGGCCGGCCTCTCCCGCATTAGAAACCGTAACACCCACACGGCTAGGCTTGATTCGCCCGTCGCTGTCCCCTGAGGAACGGACACAACGTCTTCAAGGCAACTTCTGCCTCTACTGCGGCAGGGCGGGTCACTATGTACGGACTTGTCCTGCTAAGGGACGCGGATCCTTCCAGGCTTCTCCAGCAAGTCAGGCGGTTCCTCCAGCAACTTCTGCTCAATTGGCACTTCCTGTTACCTTTCAGCTCCCAGGGAGAAGTGTGTCAGCTACTGCAATTGTGGACTCGGGGGCGTGCAGTTGCTTTATTGACCTGGCATTTGCTGTCCAACAAGGTATCCCTCTTCAATCCAAAGAGCAGGGACTTACCGTATTTCTGGCTGACGGCTCCCGTATAAGGTCCGGATTGGTGACCCAGGAGAACCCCCCACTGTTAACTACGACCTCTACTGGTCATAAGGAACTTTTGCGGCTAGATGCCATTTCTTCACCTCTGTACCCCGTCATTCTTGGTCTACCATGGCTACAGGCCCATAATCCGGCGGTGGACTGGAAATCAGGCAGTATCAAGTATCAATCATCTTACTGCCAGAAGCACTGCCTGTCCAATCCCACTGCTGCACCCACCACCCTGTTGTGTATGGACGTTGATGCTGAGCTCTGCCAAAAGGTGCCTGAGGCCTATCACGAGTTCCTTGATGTCTTCAGCAAGCGGGGAGCAGACACATTACCTCCACACAGGGCTTACGACTGCCCCATTGAGCTCCTTTCTGGGGCTGCTATTCCATTTGGTCGGATTTTCCCACTGTCTGAGAAAGAATTAGCAGCTCTAAAGGAATATATTGATGAGAGCCTCCAGAAAGGCTTCATTCGCCCTTCTACCTCACCTGCCGGGGGCGGGAATATTCTTCGTGGAGAAGAAGGACCATTCACTACGGCCATGTGTAGATTACCGGGACCTGAACAAGATTACGGTGAAAAACCGTTATCCTCTTCCCTTGGTTCCTGAGCTTTTCCAAAGACTTCGTTCTGCTACTATTTTTACTAAACTTGATCTGAGGGGAGCCTACAACCTCATCCGCATACGCCAGGGGGATGAGTGGAAAACCGCCTTCCGTACTCGTTTTGGCCACTACGAGTATCTCGTCATGCCCTTCGGCTTGTGTAACGCCCCGGCCACCTTCCAACACTTCATCAATGACGTCTTCAAAGACTACCTGGACATTTTCGTTATTGTTTATTTAGATGATATTCTGGTGTTCTCTACCTCCCTTGCTGACCATCGGGAGCATGTCAAGAATGTTCTCTGCCGTCTCCGCTTACATGGACTCTATGCCAAACCCGAGAAATGTGAGTTCGAGCGGCAGAGTATCCAGTTCTTGGGCTTGATCATTTCTACCGGAGGAATTGAAATGGACCCTCAAAAAGTGTCTGCAATCCTGACCTGGCCTGCGCCCACTGATAAGAAGGGAATCCAGCGGTTCATTGGGTTCGCTAACTTTTACCGCAGATTTATCAAGAACTTTTCAGCTATCATCTCACCAATTACCCAACTTACCAAACAGGGTGCTCGTTTCCGCTGGTCTCCCGAGGCCCAGGCTGCCTTTGAAACTCTTAAAGGACTGTTTACAACTGCCCCTGTACTAAGCCACCCAGATCCGGCACTACCTTACATTCTGGAGGTAGATGCTTCCGAAAATGCAGTCGGGGGAGTTCTGTCTCAGCGCCAAGGTCCCAAGGATCTAGTCCACCCTGTAGCTTTCTTTTCCAGAAAACTTGCTCCAGCGGAAAGAAACTACGACGTGGGAGATCGGGAGCTTCTTGCCATAAAGGCTGCCCTGGAAGAGTGGAGGTATTTGTTAGAAGGAGCCGCTCATCCAATTTTGATTTATACAGACCACAAGAACCTTGAATATTTAAGGACTGCCAAAAGACTAAGACCTCGACAGGCCCGGTGGGCACTTTTTTTTTCAAGGTTCTTGTTCCACATCACCTATAGACCCGGATCAAAGAACATCAAGCCTGATGCGCTATCACGTATGTTCGAGGATCCAAAGGTCTTACCAGTACCTGACACCATCCTACCAGCAGGAAATTTTCTGTTACTACAGTCCGATCTCATGTCCCAGTTGAAGCAGGCGTCCGCAGTCTCCCCTGATCCTGTCGGGGAGACGTTACAGGCAAGAGATGGACTTCTTTGGAAAGGGAACAAGGTCTTCGTCCCAGAAGCAGTCCGTTTATCAGTTCTAGGACTCTGCCATGATCACCCTCTAGCAGGTCACTTTGGCATTCGCAAAACAATAAACTTAATGCAACGCACATTTTGGTGGCCTAATTTGGAGAAGGACTGCAAAGAATATATAGACACCTGCATTACTTGCATCCGGAGTAAGAACATCCGAAATAAGGCGTGGGGTTTGCTCAGACCTTTACCCGTGCCTGACAGGCCGTGGACCATGATCTCCATGAATTTTATAGTTGAGCTACCTCCCTCTGAAGACTGTACAGCCATTTTCGTCATAGTAGACCGGCTAACTAAGATGGCTCATTTCCTACCCTTGAAGGGTACACCCTCTGCTGCTGAGACTGCTCGAGTATTTATTAAGGAAATCGTTAGACTCCATGGGGTACCCATCGACATTGTCTCTGACCGCGGAGCCCAATTTACTTCAAGGTTTTGGAGGGCACTGTGTGAAGCGTTAAGAATTAAACTTTCCATGTCATCCGCATATCATCCGCAGTCTAACGGTCAGACTGAACAGACCAATCAGACGCTGGAACAGTACATCCGTTGTTTCACTTCGTTTGTGCAGGATGATTGGGTGTCTCTCTTACCCTTGGCCGAGTTTGCATATAACAACTCCTGTCATGCAGCCACCAAGCAATCTCCATTCTTCTCTAATTATGGCTTCCATCCCACCTTTTTGCCTGACCTTGTCCCTGAGTCTTCAGTACCGGCTGTCCAAAGCACTGTAGACTTCTTCAATCGCAATAACAAGCTGTTGAAGGAAACCGTAACCAAGGCTCAACAGGATAATAAAAGAGCTTTCGATAGGAAGAGGAGAGGGGAACTCATTCTGCAACCAGGGGACCGGGTTTGGTTGGCAACAACAAATCTGAGACTGGCCTGCCCGTCAAAGAAGTTGGCCCCTAAATTCCTTGGGCCATTTCCTGTGAGGAGAAGGATTAATGATGTTTCTTACGAGCTATCCCTACCAGAATCCTTCAGCATACATCCGGTATTTCATGTATCTTTGTTAAAGCCCGCATTGCCTGACCCCTTTCCTAATCGAGAGTCTAGACCACCCGAACCGGTGATGGTCAGTGGAGATGAGGAGTTCGAGGTGGAAGCGATTATGGACTGTAGAAGGAGAAGGGGTCAATTACAATATCTGATCAAGTGGAGAGGTTATGGACCGGAGGAGAACTCCTGGGAACCAGAGCGGAATGTACATGCTATGGACTTAATACGTGCCTTCTTCCGCAGTCATCCCCTGAAGAGGAACCAACTGGGCATCCGGAGGCTGCCCGTAAGGGGGGGGCAATGTCAGGGAAGTCATCCGCAGAATACAGCTAATGCTTGCAAGCATACGCCTGTGCGCAGGCGCCAGCAAGGGATTCTCAGAACAACTACGGGCGCATCGGCGAATACACGATCGCGCATGCGCGATCGCGCGCCCGCGAGTGCGCGCGTTCGCGCGTCCACGCGTGCGCGCGTCCGCGTGCGCGCGCGTCCACGCACGCCTGTCATCAGAACTGGCGCCAGACGGCCTATTTAAACACGGACTTAGTACTGGCTGGTTGCTGCTTGGTCTACAGCGTGTACCTGAATTCTTGCTACCTGTGTTGACTTCCGATCATCGTTCCGGCCTGTGACCTGACCTCTCTCCTGCCTGCTGTTTGTACCTGATCTGCCTACCTGTTGCCGAATCTGCCTGTGACCTGACCTCTCTCCTGCCTGCTGTTGTACCTGATCTGCCTAGCCGTTGCCTATTTGGTCTGTGACCTGACCACGTTCCTGCCAGCCGAGTCATCTGATCTGTCTCTCTGCTGCCGAGACCTGCCAGTGATCCAGCGACTCTCCTGTCTGCTTCCAGTCAAGTCCAGCCGTCCACCTGTGTGTTCCGGTAACTTCCTGCTCAGACTTCGGGACTTCCATAGGCACTCTTACTCCACCGTGCTCCAGCGCCAGCTGTTCCACTACCAGCGGCCCTTGAGCCGGAGTTGTACGGGAGGCCTTCCTCTACACGTCAGGCTCGCCATCAGGTACGTGACAGGGGGATTGCGGATATAAGAATTAAATGGGTCACTTAGGAGCAATCTGGTATTGGAGCAGGTTTTTTGTCACTCTTCTTTTGTTTCACCACCTGCCATTCTGCCTGTATGTGTGAAGGAGGGTCGACTTGTATGGGAGACTGATATGTCTCTGAAAGTATTCCCCATTGTCTGGGGATGTGCAGACCTTCCTCCATGGTGGAGACCGTAGTGGTCACGCCGTTATGAGTGATTGAGAGCGCAGCTGGGTACTTCCATCTGTGAAGTATGTGATGGTTGCGTAGCGCTTTAGTTATGGTAGCTAGATTGCGGCGTTTTTGAAGGGTATGTCTAGACAAATCAGGGAGTAGCTGAAGAGAGGCATATTTAGGTGGGCGCTGATCAGGGTTGCGGAAGGAGGCCAATATGGCTTCTTTTGCTTTATAAAAGTGGAGCCTTAATAGAACATCTCTGGGTACATCATCTGGTAAAAAGGATGGTTTTGGAATTCTGTGCACCCTACCCTACCCTCTACTGTGAGCTCCAACGCAGACATTGCAGGGAGCAGTGCCGTGAATAATTCTTGGACATATTGTGGTAGTTGTAGTGCAGGGATGGATTCAGGAATGCCTCTTACTTTTAGGTTATTCCTTCTGGATCTGTCCTCGAGGTCAGATAATTTGTCTTTGATCCAGGAAACTTCATCTGATTGAATAGTATGAGCATCCACCATTGCATTGAAAGAGGATGCATGTGAATCTAGAGTAATCTCAATCTGATTTACCCTTTCACCTAGTGAGTGCACTTCTGCCTGACACTTTTGTACTGTATGCAGCATGTCCTGATGTAGAGATGATCTTAGTGACATTAGCATCTCCTTGAGGACAGTGTCTGAGACTGGCTGCCCTGATGTAGGAAATCCCTCTATGGGATCAGGGGCTGCTGAGGCCTGTGACTGTGAGGTAGTGTGAGCGCTTACCTCCATGTCATGCAGCGGCCTAGTATCCTGAGGAGAGGATGTCCTCTGTCTGGATTTGGCAGGGCTTCTGGTAGTTGGTGTGGACGCCGCTGAGGACGATCCGCTGCGTGGATGCCCTGGATCGGTGCCGCTCAGACCAGGAGGAGGGGCCGTGGATGTGGCCTGTTTTGATCCGCGCTTCGGCTGGGCGCCATTTTGGGTAGGCCGCGCTGAGGTGAAGTACCCCGGCAGCTTGCGGAGCTGTGGCGGCGGTTCTTTCCTTCTCCGCGGCATCTCTGGAGGTGGATTGTGCTCCGATGTGGCGGATGGAGGAGGATGATTCGTCCAAATGCTCCGATGGAGACGGATTTCCCCGGCGAGGTGGTGGAGCTCAGAAGCTAAGCGGCCATCTTCGGGCTCGGACGCCACGCCCCTGCACTGATCGCTTTATTAATGCCAATGGTCCCAAAAATGTGTCAAAAGTTTCCGATGTGTCCGCGGCCATTACTACTAAAAAAAAAAAAATTATTAATAAAAATGCCATAAAACTATCTTCTATTTTGTAGACACTATAACTTTTGCGCAAACAAATCAATATACGCTTATTGCGATTTTTTTTTTACCAAAAATATGTAGAAGATTACGCATCGACCTTAACTGAGGAAAAACATTTTTTTTTATATATATTTTTTTGGGGATATTTATTATAGCAAAAAGTAAAAAATAATGCATTTTTTTCAAAATTGTCGCTCTTTTTTTTTTTTTAAAGCGCAAGAAATAAAAAGGGGTGATCAAATACCACCAAAAGAAAGCTCTATTTGTGGGGATAAAAAGACGTTGATTTTGTTTGGGAGCCACGTCGCACGACAGCGCAATTGTCAGTTAAAGCGACGCAGTGCCGAATCGCAAAAAGTGCTCTGGTCTTTGTCCAGCCAAATGGTCCGGTGCTGAAGCGGTTAAGAGGGGTTTTGTTACAAATGCTAAAGGAGTTTTCCATTTATTTTCAAGTGTTTTTGTGGAACTGCTATTTTTGTTCTGAACTGAACTTATTATATATTGTGCAAGCTATTCCTAAATGTATTTTGTAGAGACTGTAATTTGCTTATTGAATTCTTGTAACTCAGAGGCTGCATCTGTATTTTTTTGTGAAAGAAATGCTGAATACCCCTGTGAGGGAAACTCTTTGATTTTGATTTATGGAACTTCCTTTTAAATAAAATTGTGAAAGAACAGCCTTTACAAAAAGAAGAAAAATGAGTGTCTATGTCCTTAAATCTCACTTGAAGCTAGCTCTCATGCAGCGCACACACGAGCAGATTTTTTGGTCGGACTGGTCTGACGGACCGAATCCGGCGGACAATCCAACCGTGTGTGGGCTGCATCGGACTTCCGATGGACCGTTTCGATCGGAAATCCGACGGACTTTAGATTTGAAACCTGCTTCAAATCTTTACGTCGTAACTGAGCCGCACTCAGTTCCTAACGGAAAGCCTGTTCGTCTGTATGCTGGTCAGACGGACCAGATATGACGCAAGGGCAGGGTACTACATCTCACGCACGCTGAAATAGGAAGAACAAATTTTCCTATTGCGGCGAGCGCGAAGGGGAGGCGACGATGTCCCTTAGGTCTGGTATGGATTTTAAGGGGAACCCTCTATGCCAAAAAAATAGTGTGGGGGTCCCCCCAAAATCCATACCAGACCCCTATCCGAGCACACAGCCTGGCCGGTCAGGAAAGGGGGTGGGGACGAGCGAGCGCCCCCCTCCTGAACCGTACCAGGCCGCATGCCCTCGACATGGGGGGTAGGTGCTTTGGGGGAGGGGAGCACCCTGTGGCCCCCCACCCCAAAGTACCTTGTCCCCATGTTGATGAGGACAAGGGCCTCTTCCCGACAACCCTGGCCGTTGTTTGTCAGGGTCTGCGGGCGGGGGGCTTATCGGAATCCGGGAGCCCCCACCCTATGTGAATGAGTATGGGGTATCGTACTCCTAAAAAACACACTACACTGGTTTTTAAAGTAATTTATTAGACAGCTCCGGGGGTCTTCTTCCGACTTCGGGGTTCTTCTTCCAACTTCGCCGCTCTCTCTGGCCTCTTCTCCCGGTGTTTGGTTCTTCTCCCGCTCTCCGGCCTCTTCTCCCGGTGTTCGACCTCTTCTCCCGGTGTCCGGTTCTTCTGCCGGCTCCTCCTCTATCTTCTGCCGCTCTTTTGCTAGCGGTGGCCCAGACTTCTTCGTCATCTTCTTCCCTCTTCTCTTTTTCCCTAGGTGAATGGGTAGGGGTACGATGTATCCCAAACTCATTCACATAGGGTGGGGGGCCAGGATCTGGGGGCCCCCTTATTAAAGGGGGCTCCCGGATTCCGATAAGCCCCTCGCCCGCAGACCCTGACAACCAATGGCCAGGGTTGTCGGGAAGAGGCCCTTGTCCTCATCAACATGGGGACAAGGTGCTTTGGGGTGGGGGGCTGCAGGGCGCCCCCTCCCCCAAAGCACCCACCCCCCATGTTGAGGGCATGCGGCCTAGTACGGTTCAGGAGGGGGGACGCTCGCTCGTCCACACCCCTTTTCCTGACCGGCCAGGCTGCGTGCTCAGATAGGGGTCTGATATGGATTTTGGGGGGACCCCCAAGGTGCTCGCAAGGTGTCAATCTCGCCGATAATAGCGACGAGATTGACTTCTATTTCTGGTCCCGTCATACCTGAATCACGTTCAAAATGAACAGACATGTTCGTGTGTGGGCAAGTCCGTTCATTCGGAAAGTCCGTCGGAACTCCGTCGGGAAGACCGGTGGACATAGTCTGCTGGAAAGTCCGGTCATGTGTAGGCAAGTCCGTCCGTAGTCCGGTCGTGTGTAGGCAAGTCCCTTCATACAAAAAGTCAGTCGGAAGTCTGTCAAAAGTCTGACGGAAAGTCCGTCGGAGCAGTCCGGTTGGAAAGTCCGCTTGTGTGCACGCCCCATCACACAACAAACTTCTTATATTGGCTCCCTTTTGGTTTGTTAAAGGATATGTGTGGGGTTGATAAAAAAAGTACATACTCACTACAATGCTGCAGCATCGGTGTGATGCTGCAGCTGTTCCATGTTGGTTCTAAGACTGAGAACTGAGCGATGACATGACCATTGATTGCTCAGTTTTTCGTCTTCTTGGAGTAGAGACCAGTGATTTTTAGTCATCACCCTTTGTTCTGTCCCTCTAGTGCGGACCTGACAGCGGGGGGGGGTTTCACACACAATCTGGTGGCTGCAGCCAGTGGGATTGTGTGTAAAACTGACAGGCAGACTCTTGTCTGTCAGGTGAAAGAATTCGGGCAGCCGCCTGATTGCTCATACACATCCCTGGTACAGGCACCCCCGCCATGTATTTCTAGCTCTGCTTGCTCATCTGCAGGCCCAGGACCGACATGGCGAGTGCTGGCGGGAGGAGGGGAGGGAGAAGAGCAGACACAAGTCTGCTCTCCTTCTAGTAGTGACCCCGAAAGCGACGTCTATGATGTCACATCCGGGTCACCTATCACTTTCTCTGGCTAGCGAAGTTGGAAAGCAATGTTTTGCAATGCGATGTGGATTGAAAAACATTCAGTGGAGCACAGAGGAGACATGCAGGGTCTTTTAGACCCTGCATGTCTCATTAAAAAGAACCTGTCACCTTAAAATCATCACATAGGAGACTTTTTTGTTCCGTATGTAATGGAAAAAAAAAGTTGGGTAAAATAATTTATTTATTTTTTGCAAAAAAATAAAGTTACACCCAAGCACACAAAATCTCCCCAAAAATAGTTTTGAAGACCCCCACATATACGCACATACAAGCGCCTACACGTGAAAATGTTGATTGCAATACACATGTTACATATCGCCATGCATGCCAGAGTGAGAGCACTAATTCTAGCACAAGACCTCCTTCGTAACACTAAATTAATAGCCTATAGGGGGCTTTTGAAGTGCTGCCTATAGAAAAGATAGGATACTGAAGTTTTTTCCCATTTCCCGGGTACACACAAATTTAATGTTTGACATATTGGGTATCTATTTACTCAGTATAACTTTGTCTTTTATATTTTACCAAAAATATAGGTACTTTTTTGCATTTTTGTGCCCTAAAATTCACTTTAGTGTGTTTTTTACTGACATTTTGCATTTCCTAGACCTTTGTGGTAATATAGTGTGACATAAAAAATTTGGAACTACCGCTATTTTATTCTCTAGAGTGTCTGCTTTCAGAAAACATATAATGTTTGTTTGTTTTTTGTAATCTTCAGGCCTAAAATTATTTTTTAAACGTGTGCAAAAAAACGCAAAAACGGCTCTGACAGCGGAAAGGTTTATATACTGAATAAAATATACCAGGGAAATTTTTACATCTGCTTCATCATATCTCCCATCTTTTTCAGATGGTAATGGGGACATTTACTAGCAAAAGTATGTAGGCATAGGACACACATCCCTTGCAATGCCCCCTTAAAGGAGAATTATACAAAAAAAATAGTTAAATCCACAAGTGCTTTTTTTTACCACTACTATTTTTTTATACTGGCTTTAAAAAAATTCTAATGCAGCAATTTAGAAATTGGATGAAAGGCTTAGTACTGGAAAACACTTTTTTGAAAGATAAAAAGTGCATTTTTTATACAACTATATAGATCAAACCAAAATCAGGGGCAAATGAGGAGGAAATTTGTTCCAAATCAGAGACAGTCCCTTGAAATCAGGGACAGTTGGGAGCTATGTGCTTGATCAGTGCAAAAAATACTTGTTTACCCTGCTAGAAATCTTGAAATATGATAATGTCCTGTGCTGTCTGCCTTTGCTGCATTCTTATCAGTTACATTATTCTAGGCTATCTCTGAGGACTACAGCCCCCCCTATGTTCTGTAGATGAGTAGAGGAGAGGTGTTCTGTAGTTGTAGTCTAGGTGGACAAAGTTGCTCATCCATAGATACAGTACAGTGAATGAGTGTTGTTCTCCTATTACAGGAAGTATGTTACTGAAAGTATCCCCAGGCAAAAATTTGAAAAAAATCAGAAGAAGAATAAGAAGAAAAAAAAAACAGACACTTGAAAACTAATGCTGGCTCCAAATCTAAGGACTGGTAAACTGAAAAATAGTTACTTTTTATTCTTAGGTTTAGAAATGCTTTAAACTTAAAGAGGAGGGCCCATGAAAAAAAAAAAAAAAAATTAAAAGTCAGCATCTACAAATACTGCAGCTGCTGACTTTTAATTGGACACTTACCTGTCCCAGGGTCCAGCGATGCGGGGGATCAAAGCCCCGCTCGTCCCCCCCTCTGCTCAGCGGCGCCAGCATTGCAACTGTGGGCGCCAGGCTGTGGCTTTGCAGCCTGGCACCCACTGCGCATGCGCGAGCGGCGCCGCGATTGGCTGCTCAGTCACCTGGGACCTGTAATGGGTCCCAGATGATTGACAGGAGGGAGGGAGCAGAGCCGAGTCCTTCCTGTGCTGAGGGGCAAGTGGTGTCACCAGCCAAGGCACTGGAAGAGGCAGACTACGAGGGACCCCCTAGCAACAGGCATTTAGAGGTAAGTACAAAAACAAAAATGTGTTTTTTTTATTTTTTTTTAGGCACAGTCATGGATTTTTTTTTTTAGGGTGGAACACCACTTTAAGTTCAACCTAAAAATATTTGATTAAAATCAATTAAAACAATTGTTTAATTAGCTTTAGAATTAGAAATAAATATTCCCAGGTGTGTAGTAAACCAAGAGTTAATACAGATGGGATGCAGAATGACAAGTTAAAATAGAGCGTGTTTTTTTACTGTAAAAAAAAATAGGGCGTGTTTATTGTTATTTGTTACAAATGTGATGGGCATGGCAGTTTACATAAGAGGTGCGCTATACATATTCATTTTTCATATGGTAAAGCATTAAACATTGCAAAGATATTGCAGGATGGATTACCGGAAACTTCTCATGATTCTTATGTGTATCTCTCTTTTATTTCTGCTGAGCCTGAAATCATTTTACTTGGAAAAATATCTGGAAAATCTAAATATTAAAACCACTAATCGACAAAGTAAGTTGAAAGTTTCTAAAGTTTTAGTTCAAACAATGAAAACTTTTTGTTTTAGAAAATTATTCAATTGCTACAAAAAAAAATCTCAATTTGATCCAGTTTAAATGGGAATGACGTCCTAGTACTTGAACATTGTTCTGTTCTTATGATTTTTAAAAAAGCTTCTGTCATATTTGTTGTACAGCATTTAAGTAGTGTTTCATCTAAACCTGTAATGTTAATGTCACTTCTACATTAATGTTGAACTTAGTTTGCACTAAACATACATTTTATTTACTGTTACCTATTTAATTATAAAGTTACTGAAATTTATAATATGCTACAGATGATTTATGAGCAGCATACAGAATTATCTACGTAACAATACAATACAATTATAACTAAACTTATATCCAATTTTGTTTAAAAAAAAATTATATTTACTATATATACTCCAAGATTCATTTATGTATAAGTGATTTTACCCCAGCTTGTGTTCTGTAACTTTTTCAGGGGAAATTTAAAACCGGTATATTTCTTAAATCTGACTGGATACTTGAAGCAACCATAGGCATTGGTGTGTGCAGCCTATTGCATTAAGGTGTTCACCGCAGAGCACAAACATACATGTGTGTATATCAGCAGAGCAGTGGATGGTGTCAGTAGAGCAAAAATTGGTGTCAGTAGGGCAATGGACGGTGTCAGTAGTTTTTCTATCTTTTATTATTTTTTTACAATATTATTTTTTTATTACATGTATATTATTTTTTATTTATTATTTTCTTTTACATTTTTTTTCTAGGAGCCCCATTATGGGGCTTTGGGACATATCAAGGGTCTAAACAGACCCCTGATGTCTTATTTTTGAGACTGAGGAACAAACTGAAGACAGAGACTCCCCAGTCCCTTTCTCTACAGCCTGCAGTAAACACAGTTTACTATGCTTCAGTCAAGAATGAAGACAAGAGCAATCAGTACAGATGACTCACTGTGTTCATTCAAAATAGTAAGTCCGGTTAATTAAATATTTACCAGCCCCTTCCCCGCTCCTGAGAGGAGAGGAAGGAAGCTGGCAGCACTGCAGGAGGGATGTAAAATAGAGGTAGTGCTGCGCTATAACCTGAAAAATGTGCAAACTTAGGTGCAAAAGTGCTCAATAAAAGATATAATTAAAAGAGGCAATGTTCTAATGTTCTAAGGTCAATATGTCAGATCCTATGCAGTATAAAAATGTATCACATGTTCAACACATTCTTCAAAGTAAAACAGTGATAAAATGTATCCATATGTTCCTTGAAAATATAAGGAAAGTGTATCACATGCTCAACATATTCTTCATTTAAACAATACAGTGATAAAATGTATCCATATGATGTGCAAGTAGGTGAAAAAAACAGTGCTTAGTAAATAGTGCCCGAAGATAGCGATTCCTAAAATAAATGCGCACAAAATCCTAAAAAAAAAATCTAAATGCGTAACAAATCCTAAAAAACGTATAGAAGCGTATCACATAAAACTATTTTCATATAAATATATGCCGCAAATGTTTTTATAGGTGAAAACAAATAAGATAAATGGTGTCCATATAAGGTGCAGGATGAGTAGTGACTGTATATTAACAGTGTCAGCAGGCAATGGTAAAGTGCTGGTGCTAGTGACACTTAGGGATGAGCCGAACACCCCCCGGTTCGGATTGCATCCAGAACATGCGAACAGGCAAAAAATTTGTTCGAACACGCAAACACCATTAAAGTCTATGGGACACGAACATGAATAATCAAAAGTGCTAATTTTAAAGGCTTATATGCAAGTTATTGTCAAAAAAGTGTTTGGGGACCCGGGTCCTGCCCCAGGGGACATGTATCAATACAAAAAAAGTTTTAAAAACGGCCGTTTTTTTGGGAGCAGTGATTTTAATAATGCTGAAAGTGAAACAATAAAAGTGTAATATTTCTTTAAATTTCATACCTGGGGGGTGTCTATAGTATGCCTGTAAAGTGGCGCATGTTTCCCATGTTTAGAACAGTCTGAGAGCAAAATGACATTTCTAAAGGAAAAAAAGTCATTTAACCACTTGCCAACTGCCCCATAGCCAAATGACGGCTGCAGGGCGGTTGGATAACTCTGGGATCATGTCATATGATGTGATTCCAGAAAACTGCTCCCGCGCGCCCCCTGGGGTGCGCACACGGGAACATCCGTGACCGCCGGGTCCAGAGGACCCGGCGCATCACGGATCACAGTAAACGGCCGCTAATCACGGCCGTTTACCATGTGATCGCTCCATCAAATGACGGAGCGATCACATGTAAACAAACCGGCGTCATTTCATGAAGCCGGTTCCTACCTCCCCTCTCTGTACCGATCGGTACAGAGGTGGAGAGATCGGATGGGAGCCGCGCTGTGGGCTGGATGTGTAGTGTCCACAGCGTAGCTCAGTGACATGTACAGTCACATCCATCCCTCCATGCTCTGCAATGACCATGTGCAATACTCTGCAATGACCCTGTGCAATACTCTGCAATGACCCTGTGCAATACTCTGCAATGACCCTGTGCAATAATCTGCAATGGCCCTGTGCAATACTCTGCAATGACCCTGTGCAATACTCTGCAATGACCCTGTGCAATACTCTGCAACATTCTGCAATTACCCTGTGCAACACTCTGCAATAACCCTGTGCAACACTTTGCAATGACCCTGTGCAATAATCTGCAATGGCCCTGTGCAATACTCTGCAATGACCCTGTGCAATACTCTGCAATGACCCTGTGCAATGCCCTGCAATACTCTGCAATGCCCCACAATACTCTGCAATGCCCCACAATAGTCTGCAATACTCTGCAATGCCCCGCAATACTCTGCAATGCCCCGCAATAGTCTGCGATGCTCCACAATAGTCTGCAATGCTCCGCAATAGTCTGCAATGCTCTGCAATGCCCTGCAATACTCTGCAATACCCCGCAATACCCCACAATACTCTGCAATACCCCGCAATACTCTGCAATACCCTGCAATACCCTGCAATACCCCGCAATACCCCGCAATACTCTGCAATACTCCGCCATACTCCGCCATACCCAGCCATACTTTGCCATGCTCAGCCATACTCGGCTATACTCAGCCATACTCGGCTGTACTCGGCCTCTTTATGTGGCCAGGCTGTGGAAGTCTCACACATGTGGTATCGCCGTACTCAGGAGGAGTAGGAGAATCTATTTTGGGGTGTCATTTTTGGTATGTACATGCTATGTGTTAGAAATATTGTATAAATGGACAACTTTGTGTTAAAAAAAAATGTGTTTTAACCACTTCCCGCCCGCCGGCCGTCATACGACGTCCTTGACTTTGTGCAGGGATATCTGAATGATGCCTGCAGCTATAGGCATCATTCGAATATCATCTTTTTCAGCCAGCGATTCCCTACACCATAGGAATGATCATAGCGGCTGTTCCACTGCTTGATTATTCTTACGGGTGGCGAGAGGGGATGCCCCCCCTCTCGCCGCCCTCAGGTGCTTCTACCGACTCACCGCTACGATCGAAGCCAGGATCATTTTTTTATTTTTTTTTATTTCAGGCTTCCCAGCCTAGAGGTGAGATGTGGGGTCTTATTGACCCCATATCTCACTGTAAAGAGGACCTGTCATGCCATATTCCTATTACAGGGGATAGCAAAATATACACTAAAGCGGCCGAGGCAGCAAAGTGTACCAAAAAAAGGTGGGACTTTAGATGAACCATTTATATACCTATTATGATATGCAAGTTTCTAGAAATCTACCTATTAAGGATTTAAGAACTATTGACCGTGCAGTTATCTTTTGAATGTTTTTACATTGCTTGAACACTGGTGGATCCCTTAAACTTTATCATTATTGTATATGATTATAAACATGTTATTACCAGTTTTTGCTACTATAGATTACGGGTGCATCTTCATGTATGTGCAACTCTATGTTGGTTAAATATGTTTCTATGCAATATTAAACAATTTCTACCTTCCACCATCTTGTTCTTTTTGTCACCAGGAGCTTCATCTAAAGTCCCACCTTTTTTTTGGTACACTTTGCTGCCTCAGCCGCTTTAGTGTATATTTTGCTACTAATGACAGGGATGGAGGCACATGGCTTTACCCAGCCATACTAGCCTCATTTAAAGTCCCAATTTCCCCAACCCCCCCTTTTTAACTATTACAGGGGATGTTTACATTCCTTGTAATAGAAATAAAAGTGATCAAAAAATTAATTTTTTGAAAAAAAGCCTCAAACTAAAATAAATAAAGTAAAATGAAAAAAAAAAAAAATTTCCCCATGTCCCCGTGTGCTCGCATGCAGAAGCGAACGCATACCTAAGTTGCGCCCATATATGAAAATGGTGTTCAAACCACACATGTGAGGTATCGCTGCGATTGGTAGAGCAAGAGCAATAATATTGGCCCCAGACCTCCTCTGTAACTCACAACATGTAACCAGTAAAAAATTTTAAAGCGTCTCCTATGGGGATTTTTAAGTAGCGAAGTTTGGCGCCATTCCACGAGCGCGTGCAATTTTGAAGGGTGACATGTTAGGTATCTATTTACTCGGCATAACTTCATTATTCACATTATGTAAAAACATTGGGCTAACTTTACTGTTTTGTTTTTTTTGAAAGCACAAAACTGTTTTTTTTTTTCAAAAAAACGTGTTCGAAAAATTGCTGCGCAAATACCGTGCGAGATAAAAAGTTGCAACGACTGCCATTGTATTCTCTAGGGTCTTTGCTAAAAAATATATATATAATTTGGGGTTCTATGTAATTTTCTAGCAAATAAACTATGATTTTTACATGTAGGAGAGAAATGTCAGAATTGGCCTGGGCACTCCAGAACGCCTGAAGATGCTCCCCTGCATGTTAGGCCTCTGTATGTGGCCACGCTGTGTAAAAGTCTCACACATGTGGTATCGCCATACTCGGGAGTAATAGCAGAATGTGTTTTGGGGTGTATTTTGTGGTATGCATATGCTGTGTGTGAGAAATAACCTGCTAATATGACAATTTTGTGAAAAAAAAAATCTTGATTTTGCAAAGAATTGTGGGAAAAAATGACAACTTCAAAAAACTCATCAGGCATCTTTCTAAATACCTTGGAATGTCTTCTTTCCAAAAAGGGGTCATTTGGGGGTATTTGTACTTTTCTGGCATGTTAAGGTCTCAAGAAATGAGATAGGCCGTCAGTACTTCAGGTGTGATCAATTTTCAGAGATTGGCACCATAGCTTGTTGACTCTATAACTTTCACAAAGACCAAATAATATACACCGATTTGGGTTATTTTTACCAAAGATATGTAGCGGTATAAATTTTGGCCAAAATATATGAAGAAAAAATTACTAATTTGGAAAATTTTATAACTTTATAAAAATGCATTTTTTTTACAGAATTTTCAGTCTTTTTTCTTTTATAGCGCAAAAAATAAAGAACCCAGCGGTGATTAAATACCACCAAAAGAAAGCTCTATTTGTGTGAAAAAAAGGCCACAAATTTCATTTGGGTACAGTGTTGCATGACTGAGTAATTGTCATTCAAAGTGTGGGAGCACCGAAAGCTGAAAATTGGTCTGGTTATTAAGGGGGTTTAAGTGCCCAGTGGTCAAGTGGTTAAAACTACTCACGGCTATAATGAATTGTCGGTCCCGGGCTCCCGGCAATACACATAAAAGTCATTGAAAAAAATTGCATGGGATTCCCCCACAGGGGAACCCCAAACTAAAATTTAAAAAAAAAATGCTTGGGGGTTGCCCCAAATTCCCTTCAGGCCTGGTATAGATATTAAGGGGAATCCCGCGCCAAAAAAAAAAAAATGGTGTGAGGGTCCCCCTCAAAATCCATACCGATTTTAAGGGGAACCCCGCACCAAAATTTTAAAAAGAAATGGCGTGGGTGTCCCCCCAAAAATCCATACCAAACCCTTATCCGAGCATGCAACCTGGCAGGCCGCAGGAAAATAGGGGGGATGAGAGAGCGCCCCCCTTCCTGACCCATACCAGACCACATGCCCTCAACATTGGGAGGGTGCTTGGGGGTAGCCCCCCAAGCACCTTGTCCCCATGTTGATGTGGAGAAGGGCCTCATCCCCACAACCCTTGACCGGTGGTTGTGGGGGTCTGCGGGTGGGGGGCTTATCGGAATCTAGAAGCCCCCTTTAACAAGGGGACCCCCAGATCCCACCCCCGTGTTAATTGGTAATGGGGTACAAATGTACCCCTATCATTTCACAAAAAAAGTGTCAAAAATGTTAAAAATGACAATAGACGGTTTTTGACAATTACTTTAATAATGCCTTCTTCTTTCCCCGCTTCTTCTTCCATCCTCTTCTGGTCTTCCTTTGGTGTTCTTCTTCTTCCTCCATCTTGTTCTTCCCCCGCTTCTTCCTCCATCTTCCTCTGCTTCTTCCTCCGGTCTTCTCGTCCGGCATCTTCCCCCGGCTTCTTCTTCCCTGCTTTGTCCTCCGGACGATCCGCCTCAATGGGAGTCTCCCGCTGTGTGAAGCATCTGTTCTTGTGAAAGCTCTTATATAATGGAGGGTGAGGCCACCAAGTGACCCCGTCCCCTCTGACACCCCGGGAAAGCCATAGGAATGTCCCCGTGCGTCAGAGGGGGCGGGGTCACCCGGCTAAGTCACAGTGTGGCCCCGCCCTCAGTTATAAAAGAACTGTCCCAAGAACAGGCGGATCGTCCGGAGGACGAAGCGGGGGAGAAGAAGCTGGAGGAAGATGCCAGACAAGAAGACCGGAAGATTGAGGAAGAAGCGGGGGAAGAACAAGATGGAGGAAGAAGAAGAAAACCGAAGGAAGACCAGAAGAGGATGGAAGAAGAAGCAGAGAAAGAAGAAGGCATTAATAAAGGAATTGTCAAGGGTTGTGGGGATGAGGCCTTTGTCCCCATCAACATGGGGACAAGGTGCTTTGGGGTGCTACCCCAAAGCACCCTCCCCATGTTGAGGGCATGTGACCTGGTACGGTTCAGGAGGGGGGGCGTTCTCTCGCCCCCCCCATCTTTTCCTGTGGCCTGCCAGGTTGCTTGCTCGGATAAGGGTCTGGTATGGATTTTTGGGGGGACCCCCATGCCATTTTTATAAAAAAAATTTGGCACAGAGTTCCCCTTAAAATCCATACCAGACTTGAAGGGTTTGGTATGGATTTTGAGGGGGACCCCACGCCATTTTTTTTTATTTTGGCACAGGGTCCCCCTTAATATTCGGTCTGGTATGTAATTTGGGGGGACCTCCATGCAATTTTTTTTTTTTTATTTGGTTCGGGATTCCCCTTAATATTCATACCAGACCCCAAGGTCCTGGTAATGAACTGTGGGGGAATCCCATGCCATTTTTTTCAATGACTTGTATATGTGTTGCAGAGACCCGACAATTCATTAATAAGCCGCGAGTACTTTTAAATTAAAAGTACTCGCAGTTATATAAATGGTCGGTCCCTGCAATAGACATAAAAGTCATTGAAAACAACGGCATGGGATTCAGCAGTGACGTGGGGAACAGGAGGCACCGGAAGTGATGTGGGCGAGCTCGCAGCTCGTTTTTTTATATGCCTGTTTGATACTTCTTATTGTGAGTACCTTGCTTTTACTTTCGCTGTTTGAAAATAAATATTTGAAAATACTACACTATTGTGCATCCCTCTTTACATTCCCCCATGCCCCATTGCAAGGCTCATTTGATGCGGACACACCAGGGACAAAAAAGGGCACTGTGATTTCAAATTAGAGACACACACCAGTGGAGCCGGATACACCAGACTGGGAAATTGCCAGGAGACACACTGAGATATACCTACCTGCTGTTACCTTACAGCGGTAAGGTAAGGGGATCTATACATTACGCTGCACAGGAGCCAGGAAGTCACTTACCATTAGCATTCTATGCCAGAGAATTGTCACTAGCACCAGCACTTTACCATTGCCTGCTGACACTGTTAATATACCGTCACTACTCATCCTGCCCCTTATATGGACACTATTTATCTTATTTGTTTTCACCTATAAAAACATTTGCGACATATTTTTATTAGAAAATATTTTTATGTGATACACTTTTATATGTTTTTTAGGATTTGTTACGCATTTATATGTTTTTTTAGGATTCTTTACGCATTTATTTTAGGAATCACTATCTTTGTGCACTTCTTACTGAGCACTGTTTTTGCACCTACTTGCACATCATATGGATATATTTTATCACTGTTTTATTTAAATGAAGAATATGTTGAGCATGTGATATGCTTTCCTTATATTGTCAAGGAACATATGGATATCGCTGTTTTACTTTGAAGAATATGTTGAACATGTGATACGTTTTTATACCACCTAGGATCTGACATATTGACCTTAGAACATTACATCTTTTAATTATATCTTTTATTTAGCACTTTTGCACCTTAGTTTGCACATTTTTCAGTTTATAACGCAGCACTACCTCTATTTTACATTTCTTTTGGATTCAGATATCTCCTTCAGTGTTGCAGTTTTATTTTAAACGCATATATTTGGTTAGCGTGGGAATATAATTTTATCCTACTGCAGGAGGGAGGCGGGATGGATTAGGGTGTGCCCAGGCACACATGGCACACCCTGTGCGCATGCCTATGACCATAGATGTGGTGAAAAAGTCCTTCTTCAGTAATCAGGTCCCAGTTGTGCTAAAAATTCAGATTCCTATTAACATTCCATAGTGGAATAATGCTTGGTCTCTAACTGAATTAAAAGTTTTAAGGTTTAGAGTTAAAAAGATATTCCCTTTGTATGCAATATTGTTTTCATTATATATAGTTGCTTTTATATACCTCAGAAAAATTGAAGGAAGAGCCGGTGTTCTGCCGAGAAAGTTCCGCTCGGCGGATTAGTTCCCCCCTCTACTGCGCATGCGCAGTAGGTATCGGCGGAAATAGCCGAAGCAGAACAGCTGAAAATCAGCTGTACACGGCGCCTGTAAGAGGGCCCCTCGCCACGCTTCGGGCACGGCCTCGCTGCGCTCGGCACTTTTAGATTCCCCCTCTAGGTCCACTTGGATACTGGGGAAGGAACCTGGACCCAGAGCGCAGGCGCCGTGTACAGCTGATTAAAGCGTTTGAACTTCGGCTATCTCCGGCGGCCGACAGTAGTACGTACTGCGCAGGCGCTGCGCATGCGCAGTACAGGGGGGGAACCTATCCGCCGAAGGAACTTATTCGGCAAGACACCGGCACTGCTGGATATAACATCTGTGGTCTTTATTGTATCATGACAAGTATAACAAAAAACAGTCCCAAACACTATTTTTTCAAAAGTGCTGATGTTCAATTGATATTTCAAAGTGCTGTGGTGCTCAAGTTCACACAAGTAATTTGTGCTTCACACACCCCCCTAAGTGGTTAGACTCACCAGATTAAATGGACCCCTTAGCAGTACAGGTGAGTATTGTGATGAAACGCCACTTCAAAAACAAATTTTCCTTTGTATTTTAGACTTATTAAATATGCCTCTGGAAATGATTAATCCTTTGAAATACTTCTCATACAGGGATGGCTCCAAATATTTTTTTTGGGGGGTGCTGTGTGGGTGCTGAAAGTAGAGGTGGTGCTAATGTGTAGGAGTGGCCAAAAAGTGGGTGTTTTTTCATGGTCTCTCCCATTGTATAGACAAAATAGGGCCTTCAGGCACAGAGAATTGATTGTTGGAGTAAAACAAGCACAAATGGAAGTAGCAATGATAAACCCCAGCAAGTATAGGAGCCAGCAATGATCACCCCTAGTACAAGTTAGGGGCAGTCATAACACGCACATTATAACAGAGAGGCACAGTGACCAGTAGGGATGAGCCGAACACCCCCCGGTTCGGTTCGCGGCAGAACATGCGAACGGACTAAAAGTTCACATGAAAATTCGCACACTATTAAAGTCTATGGGATCCGAGCGTGAAAAATCAAAAGTGCGAATTTTAAAGGCTAATATGCAAGTTATTGTCCTAAAAAGTGTTTGGGGACCCGGGTCCTGCCCCAGGGGACATGTATCAATGCAAAAAAAAAATTTAAAAAGGGATGTTTTTTCGGGAGCAGTGATTTTAATAATGCTTAAAGTAAAATAATAAAAGTGAAATAATCCTTTAAATATCATACCTGGGGGGTGACTATAGTATGCCTGTAAAGTGGCATGTGTTTCCCGTGTTTAGAACAGTTCCACACAAAATTACATTTCTAAAGGAATAAAAGTCATTTAAAACTGCTTGTGGCTGTAATGTAATGTCAGGTCCCAGCAATATGGATGAAAATTTTTGAGAAAAACGGCATGGGTACTCCCCCCCAGCCCATTACCAGGTCCTTTGGGTCTTGCATTAATATTAAGGGGAACCCCCGCACCCAAATTTAAAAAAGAAAAGGCGTGGGGCCCCCAAGCCCTATATACCCTGAACAGCAGTATACAGGGGGTCCAAACAAGACAGGGACTGTAGGTTTGTTCTTAAGTTGAATCTGTTTGTAATTTGGAACAGGTACATTTTGTAAGTGTAGCTCCAGCCACAAAATCATTTTTTAAGCTTTTTGGATAAAATAGGGAAGGGTCATCACCCCTGTAACATTTGTTTTGCTGTCTGTGCCAATGTTCAGAAGATTTCACCTCACTTTCTGTCCCAATGACAATTGGATTTTGAAAATTTGGGGTTATTACGGAAACAAGGATTGGTGATAAAGCATCAGTGGGGACACCTTTTTCCCATATTAACTCTTACAGGAGAGAATGTCCCTTCCTAGGGGTAGATTTCCTCTCACTTCCTGTTGTATCCCTCCGTTTGTAAGTAGGAGTCGTTTGTAAGTTGGATGTTTGAAAGTAGGGGACTGCCTGTATATACTATATGGCCTGCCCTATATACTCTGCAGAAAATTGGGCCTTAGGTGTTGGTGGTACCAGAACACTAAGCCCTCACTGTTACTCTTGGTGGGCGCTGGAATGGGCAGAAAAATTGGGCCTTTGGTGGTGGCGTGGTGGTGGTGCCACAACACTGTAAGCCCTCACAGTTACTCTTGGTGAGCGCAGGAACGGGCCCTGCTGTGAAATATTAGATCAAAAATTCTAATTACACGCCCCTGTTAAACAGGGGCAAAAAAATTGGCTCTTAGGCAGTGGTGGTGGTGCCACAACACTGTAACCCCTCACGAATTCTGTTGTTGAGCGCAGGAACGAGTCCTGCTGAGAAATATTAGTTCAAATATTGTAATTACATGCCCCTGGTAAACAGGGGGAGAAAAATTGGGCCTTAGGCAGTGGTGGTGACACAACACTGTAAAGCCTCACAGATACTCTTGTTGAGCGCAGGAACGGACCCTGCTGTGAAATATTAAAGCAAATATTGTTATTACATGCCCCTTGTTAAACAGGGGCAGAAAAATTGGGCCTTAGGCAGTGGTAGTGGTGGTGGCACAACACTGTAAAGCCTCACAGATACTCTTGTTGAGCACAGGAACAGGCCCTGCTGTGAAATATTAGAGCAAAAATTGTAATTACATACCCCTGTTAAACAGGGGCAGAAAAATTGGGCCTTAGGCACTGGTGGTGGTGCCACAACACTGCAACCCCTCACGGATAATCTAGTTGAGCACAGGAACAAACCCTGCTGCAAAATATTACAGCAAAAATTGTAATTATACGCCCCTGGTAAACAAAAATGTTCTTAGAAGCTATCAACATGAACATTGAGGAGGAAAAGGATAGTCACTCAGCATAACAGGATAGTCACTCAGCATAGGCAGTCTTCAAGGGATCTCACATTCATAGAAAAATTAATTGGTTACATCAGCATCAGGTGCTTGGTAACTGGTGATCCAAGACTGATTCATTTTTATGAAGGTGAGCCGATTAACTGAGTCTGTGGACAGGCGCACGCTGTGAACGGTTACAAAGCCTCCAGCAGCACTGAATGTGTGTTCAGAAAGAACGCTGGATGCAGGGCAGGCCAGGAGCTCAACTGCATATTGTGCAAGCTCTGGACAGTGATTCATCCTCAAGACCCAGTAACCCAGTGGATTTTCGGTTTGAAAGGTCTCCAAGTCTGATCTTGCCCCTAGGTATTCCTGCACCATGTCGCTGGCAATGGTTGCTGGAACCGATCAAACCTTGGGACTGCAGACTAAAGAATTGCCTGAATGCATTGGTCAGACAGCTACCTTCTACACCGCTCCTTCTGTGACTGACCGAAGCCTCAGCAACACGAGGAGGACCAGGAAATTGTAACCTCCCAGTCTCTAGAAACGGATTGCACAAACCTTCCTGCAAGGCCTCCCGAAGATGTTTCATCCTCCGCTCCCTCTGCGAAGGATGGATAAATTCCGAAACCTTACCCTTGTAACGTGGATCAAGAAGGATTGCCAACCAGTAATGATCCCTCTACTTGATACCACGAATACGAGGGTCCTTTTGCAGGCTATGCAGGATCAGGGAGGCCATGCAGTGAAGGTTTGCTGAGGCATTCTGACCCTCTGGTCACCAAGGATGACATGATCCACAGCCACCTCCTACCAGCCAAGTACAAGTCCATGGGTTTCTGGGGACTGAAAAGGATCCCTTGAAGACTGCTGCTGATGCTGAGTGCCAGGGTCCACCTCCATGCTGACACAATCCTCATCCTTCTCCTCCTCTTCCTGTGTGATCAGCGGGCCCGCAGGAATACTGTCTAGATAAAGGGGGCCTTGAGAGGTAAGGAAGTCCTCCTCTTCCTCCCTCTGTTCTGCCTCAAGTGCCCATGTCTAGGGATGAGTCGACCACCCCCTGGTTCGGTTCGCACCAGAACCTGCGAACGGACCGAGAGTCCGCGCAAAGTTTAGAACCCCGTTAAAGTCTATGGGACTAGAACGTTCAAAATCAAAAGTGCTAATTTTAAAGGCTAATATGCAAGTTATTGTCCTAAAAAGGGTTGGGGGACCCGGGTCCTGCCCCAGGGTACATGTATCAATGCAAAAAAAAGTTTTAAAAACGGCCATTTTTTCAGGAGAAGTGATTTTAATGATGCTTAAAGTGAAAAAAAGTGAAATATTCCTTTAAATATCGTACCTGGGGGTGCATATAGTATGCCTGTAAAGTGGCATGTGTTTCCCGTGCTTAGAACAGTCCCTGCACAAAATGACATTTGTAAAGGAATAAAAGTAATTTAAAACTGCTTGCAGCTTTAATGCAATATCTGGTCCTGGCAATATGGATCAAAATCAGTGAGACAAATGGCATGGGTACTCCCCCCCCCAGTCCATTACCAGGCCCTTTGGGTCTTGTATGGATATTAACCACTTGAGCCCCGGACCATTATGCTGCCTGCGTCGCTGGCTGCGTCGCTTTAACTGCTAATTGCGCGGTCATGCAATGCTGTACCCAAACGAAATTTGAGTCCTTTTCTTCCCACAAATAGAGCTTTCTTTTGATGGTATTTGATCATCTCTGCGGTTTTTATTTTTTGCGCTATAAACGGAAAAAGACCGAAAATTTTGAAAAAAAATGATATTTTCTACTTTTTGTTATAAAAAAAATCCAATAAACTAAATTTTAGTCATACATTTAGGCCAAAATGTATTTGGCCACATGTCTTTGGTAAAAAAATGTCAATAAGCGTATATTTATTGGTTTGCGCAAAAGTTATAGCGTCTACAAACTAGGGTACATTTTCTGTAATTTACACAGCTTTTAGTTTATGACTGCCTATGTCATTTCTTGAGGTGCTAAAATGGCAGGGCAGTACAAAACCCCCCCAAATGACCCCATTTTGGAAAGTAGACACCCCAAGGAAATTGCTGAGAGGCATGTTGAACCCATTGAATATTTATTTTTTTTGTCCCAAGTGATTGAATAATGACAAAAAAAAAAAAAATATTTACAAAAAGTTGTCACTAAATGATATATTGCTCACACAGGCCATGGGCCTATGTGGAATTGCACCCCAAAATACATTCAGCTGCTTCTCCTGAGTATGGGGGATACCACATGTGTGGGACTTTTTGGGAGCCTAGCCGCGTACGGGGCCCCGAAAACCAATCACCGCCTTCAGGATTTCTAAGGGTGTAAATTTTTGATTTCACTCTTCACTGCCTATCACAGTTTCGGAGGCCATGGAATGCCCAGGTGGCACAAAACCCCCCAAAATGACCCCATTTTGGAAAGTAGACACCCCAAGCTATTTGCTGAGAGGCATATTGAGTCCATGGAATATTTTATATTTTGACACAAGTTGCGGGAAAGTAACACTTTTTTTTTTTTTTTTTTTGCATAAAGTTGTCACTAAATGATATATTGCTCACACAGGCCATGGGCATATGTGGAATTGCACCCCAAAATACATTTAGCTGCTTCTCCTGAGTACAGGGATACCACATGTGTGGGACTTTTTGGGAGCCTAGCCGCGTACGGGGCCCCGAAATCCAATCACCGCCTTCAGGATTTCTAAGGGTGAAAATTTTTGATTTCACTCTTCACTGCCTATCACAGTTTCGGAGGCCATGGAATGCCCAGGTGGCACAAAACCCCCCCAAATGACCCCATTTTGGAAAGTAGACACCCCAAGCTATTTGCTGAGAGGCATGGTGAGTATTTTGCAGCTCTCATTTGTTTTTGAAAATGAAGAAAGACAAGAAAAAACATTTTTTTTTTCTTTTTTCAATTTTCAAAACTTTGTGACAAAAAGTGAGGTCTGCAAAATACTCACTATACCTCTCAGCAAATAGCTTTGGGTGTCTACTTTCCAAAATGGGGTCATTTGGGGGGTTTTGTGCCACCTGGGCATTCCATGGCCTCCGAAACTGTGATAGGCAGTGAAGAGTGAAATCAACAATTCACGCCCTTAGAAAACCTGAAGGCGGTGCTTGGTTTTCGGGGTCCCGTACGTGGCTAGGCTCCCAAAAAGTCTCACACATGTGGTATCCCCGTACTCAGGAGAAGCAGCAGAATGTATTTTGGGGTGTAATTTCACATATTTCCATGGCATGTTTGAGCAATATATCATTTAGTGACAACTTTGTGCAAAAAAAAAAAAAAAAAAAAATTTGTCTCTTTCCCGCAACTTGTGTCGCAATATAAAATATTCCATGGACTCGACATGCCTCTCAGCAAATAGCTTGGGGTGTCTGCTTTCCAAAATGGGGTCATTTGAGGGGGGTTTGAACTGTCCTGGCATTTTATGCACAACTTAGAAGCTTATGTCACACATCACCCACTCTTCTAACCACTTAAAGACAAAGCCCTTTCTGACACTTATTCTTTACATGAAAAAGTTATTTTTTTTTGCAAAAAAATTACTTTGAACCCCCAAACATTATATATATTTTTAAAGCAAATGCCCTACAGATTAAAATGGTGGGTGTTTCATTTTTTTTTTCACACAGTATTTGCGCAGCGATTTTTCAAACGCTTTTTTTGGGGAAAAAACACACTTTTTTAAATTTTAATGCACTAAAACACACTATATTGCCCAAATGTTTGATGAAATAAAAAAGATGATCTTAGGCCGAGTACATGGATACCAAACATGACATGCTTTAAAATTGCGCACAAACGTGCAGTGGCAACAAAATAAATACATTTTTAAAAGCCTTTAAAAGCCTTTACAGGTTACCACTTTAGATTTACAGAGGAGGTCTACTGCAAAAATTAGTGCCCTCGATCTGACCTTTGCGGTGATACCTCACATGCATGGTGCAATTGCTGTTTACGTTTGACGACAGACCGCCGCTTGCGTTCGCCTTAGCGCGAGAGCAGAGGGCGACAGGGGTGCTTTTTTTTTTTTTTCTTTATTATTTTTTTGCTTTTTTTATCTTATTTTTAAACTGTTCCTTTCATATATTTTTTTTTAAATCATTTTTATTGTTATCTCGGGGAATGTAAATATCCCCTATGATAGCAATAGGTAGTGACAGGTACTCTTTTTTGAAAATTGGGGTCTATTAGACCCTAGATCTCTCCTCTGCCCTCAAAGCATCTGACCACACCAAGATCGGTGTGATAAAATGCTTCCCCAATTTCCCAATGGCGCTATTTACATCCGGCGAAATCTAAGTCATAAAATGCTCGTAGCTTCCGGTTTGTTAGGCCATAGAGATGTTTGGAGCCACTCTGGTCTCTGATCAGCTCTATGGTCAGCTGGGTGAATCACCGGCTGCATTCTCAGGTTCCCTGTTGAGACAGGAGAGCCAGAGAAAAAAACGGAAGACGGTGGGGGGGGGGCATTCCCTCCCATGGCTTGTAAAAGCAGTCTAGAGGCTAATTAGCCGCTAGGATTGCTTTTACATGAAAGCCGACCGCTGGCTGAAAAGAATGATACCAAGATGATACCTAAACCTGCAGGCATCATTCTGGTATAACCACTCAAAGTCGTGAATGGCGTACCTGAAGACAAAAAAATGGTTAACAATAAAGCACAGTAAACGGTAAAGTATAAAAAATTGCATACCTGAAAAGCAAACATGATAAAACATAACAACAATAAAACATTGCAGAATAGAATACAGTAAAAAAGAGCAGAACAATAGAGAGAGAGTAGAGAGAGAGAGAACAATAAAATGACAACCATTTTTTTTAATTTTATATATTTTTTTTTTTTTTTACACTTTTTTCGTAACTAACTTTTGTAACTGTAACCGGTTCCAGGTTTGGGTCTCTCAAAATGCGATGGCATCTTGGGAGACCCTGTGAAAGTGTGCCTAGTCTGTGCAATGCTGTACCCTACGCTAATACTCAACTAGTGAATGGTAGCGTTCAAAACATTCACCAATGCAAAGACCAGGATTGTCAGGACAGAAGGGACAATAATAGCGGGTGTCACGGCTATATCCGCGCTTGCTGCAGACACAACATCTTTTTGGGGGGGGGTTCGTTGGGTAGGGGTACTCGGGAGGACATAAAAATGCCTCTCATGCAGCCGACTGCATTTGGTTGGGGATGTGAATGGGGGAAGTACGGGCGCTGCAGAAGCGGTGGGTTCCTAATTAGGATTGGCGAATGCAGCAGGAAGGGCATTATGGGCACGACGGGCCTGTGTTTGTCTTTTTGGTGGCAGCGGGACACTACTTGTGCTTGCCACCTCATCAGCTTGAACTGCACTTATGGGACTCGCCACGTCACCAAGTGTTACTGCAGTGCTGGTTTGACTACGACCGGGGTGTACTAGGCCGCTGGTGCTTACCAGTTCACCAAAACGCTACCAAAAAAACTGTTAGCGATCGCAGGGATCAGGCCTGACTCTGCGAACGCTGCAGTTATGCGTTAAGTGTTTTGTAAGTGACAGTGATCGATCGATACTGCACTTGGGTGGGCTGGGCTGGGCCGGGCGGAGGGGCAAAACGCAGGTGCTAGCAGGTATCTGGGCTGATCCCGCTAACACTGCGTTTTTGGGAACCCTAAACTGCTGGGGACGCTAGTATAGATCTGATCGGATCAGATATTGATGCGATCAGATACTATACCACTAAGGGAGGTGTATGGTGCGTGCGTGGGTGTTAGCGCTACTGGCGCTAACCTGACGCTGACTGGGGCTAGTGCTTGCCAGTTCACCAAAATGCTACCAAAAAAACTGTTAGCGATCGCAGGGATCAGGCCTGACTCTGCGAACGCTGCAGTTATGCGTTTAGTGTTTTGTAAGTGACAGTGATCGATCGATACTGCACTTGGGAGGGCTGGGCCGAGGGGCAAAACGCAGGTGCTAGCAGGTATCTGGGCTGATCCCGCTAACACTGCGTTTTTGGGAACCCTAAACTGCTGGGGACGCTAGTATAGATCTGATCGGATCAGATATTGATCCGATCAGATATTATACCACTAAGGGAGGCGCATGCTGCGTGCGTGGGTGTTAGCGGTACTGGTGCTAATCTGACGCTGCCTGAGGGGACGCATATCACCGCCGGGCGATTAGGGGGCTAAACCTTTATTTGGTAATAAACGGCGGGTGCCCTGACACTATAAAAAATAAACGAACTAACCAGCGTCAACTGTAACGGTTATACGGTGGTCAGTGGTGAAAGGGTTAACTAGGGGGCAATCAAGGGGTTAAAACATTTATTCGGTAGTATATGGGGGTCCCTGACGCTATAAAACGCTGACGGCGAACCTAAATATTTACGTCCCTAACTAGCGTCACCAGCGACACTAATACAGCGATCAGAAAAATGATCGCTTAGCGACACTGGTGACAGGGGGTGATCAAGGGGTTAAAACTTTATTAGGGGGGGTTAGGGGGGTACCCTAGACCTACAGGGGGGTAACAGTAACTGTGCTAACACTGTAACTGTCACAAACTGACACCTAGCAGTAATCAGAAAAAAAAAAAAAAAAACCTACTTGGTGTCAGTTTGTGACAGGGGTGGCGGGTGATTGGGGGAGGGGATCGGGGTGTTTTGTATGCCTGTCATGTTCTACTGTGTGTGTGTGTGTTGTGCACTCACATTGATGTCTTCTCCCCTCGGCGCTGGAACGGAAACTACCGAGCCGAGGAGAGATGACATCATTTCCTTTGCTGCTGTTTAGCATACAGCAGCAAAGGAATGTTCCCACTGGCCAGCGGCGATCGCGAGGGGGGGGCCACGAACGGATGGCCTCCCCCTCCACTCCGATCGCCGGGGAACAAAACAGGACTGCCTTGGGCACCGGGGGGGGTCCGATCGGACCCCCCACCCGCGGGAGGCAAATCACGTACATGTACGTGATTTTGCCTGCCCGTGCCGCCTTGCCGACGTACATCGGCGTGAGGCGGTCCTTAAGTGGTTAAAAAAAAGACAGTTTGTTTGTGAGGATTCAGGTACATTTCAAAAATACAATGTGAAATTAACAAGGGACACCAACACCAAGCAAACTTCTTGAGATTAAATAATACAAGATAATAATGGTGTTGTGGTAACTTGACACACAAAACACACACAAAAATATTATGGAGTAAAACTAAAAATAAAATAAAACAAAGATCAGCCTTAAAAAAATACATACCCAAAAAAAAAAAAAAAAAAAAAAAAGCCTTTAAAAAAATAAAAATAAATAAAACAACAAAAAAGAAATTTTGGCAGATGTGAAAAATCTAAATATATTGAGGGAATCACGATAAATAATAAAGAAAGAAGTTTGTGAGAAGTCTGTGTGAATATGAAGCAGCAAAACTACTTCATTCTTCTCACATTATAAAGAAGAAGAGAGTGCGCTGTATTAAACCATTTTTTACATTGCAGCATGACGAAAGTGCTGTATCCATTGCGAACGCTAATTTTACCAGACCGAGCTGTTCCGTCTCGGGATTTCTTCTGAGCATGCGTGGCACTTTGTGCGTTGGAACTGGCCACACACGGTCGGAATTGACGCGATCGGATTTTGTTGTCGGAAAATTTTATAGCCTGCTCTCAAACTTTGTGTGTCGGAAAATCCGATGGAAAATGTCCGATGGAGCCCACACACGGTCGGAATGTCCGACAACACGCTCCGATCGCAGATTTTCCATCGGAAAATCCGACCGTGTGTACGGGGCATAACTCTTCCTAAACAGTGTACACAGTATCTTCCCCCAGACCAAGCAACAAAACACACCACAGAAAACAGGTCTGCCTCAGTTGAGATTTTAGTGGAAATCCTGGCACGAGTCCCCAATGTTATGCTTTGCGTCTATCTTTAGTTAAAACCAAGGAAGCTTAGACTTCTGTTGTGTATCAGTGCTTTACTAAACAGGAAAAACTGCACATACAACTGTAGGATGCACAATACAACACAACTCATAGCTTACAAAAATATGCTTACAAATATAAGCATGTAATATATGTACGCATTAAGTAAACTAAAAGGCCAAAAAGGTCATACTTAACTTAGGGTTTAAGATGCAATGTCCTTCATGGTTCCTTGCTCATTCCAACTCAAAATGTCTTCAACGTTATCCAGCTTCCGACAGCTGCGGCATTCGCTCAGTCATGATGATAATCTAAAATAAATGTTTATATTTTGGTAAACATAGAGCAGATGCACTCTGCATGTCTCCATCGTCCTTCCAAAGACATCTGTTCTCTAAACACATATTTCTTTCAAAAGCTAAATGTCCTCCCCCTAACGCCTGCTTACATCACATCCTGCCGAGAACTTCCTGTCTCAGTTCTAAAACCTATTCAACTGGTTTATTTACATATCAATGGAGGGGAAGAGCCTCTGTAAGCATATGCTCTTATATAATATATCTAACGTCATATTATTGCAATAAAGTCACTATAGAAATGGCCATTGCAACACACAATCACAGGAAGAAATTTTCACAAAAACATCTAGGACTCACGCTGCACCTATAAAAAGGACAAAAAAAAAAATAGTACAACATGTTAAAATGTCAGGCAATTATTATTTCAAAATAAAATACATTTTCTAAGTCGTGATTGAATCTTTGTTTATTTTTTGTATATGACTACCAATTATGCCGTGTACACACGGCCGAACTTTTTGACCAAACTTGTCCGACGGAATGAATCTGTCGAACAATTCAACCATGTGTGGGCTTCATCGGACCCGCAGCAGACTTTTTAGGTCGAAAATCAGACGGACTTTAGATTTGGAACATGTTTCAAATCTTTCCGAAGGACTCGAGTCCGGTTGAAAAATCCGCTCGTCTGTATGCTAGTCCGACGGACGAAAACCGACACTAGGGCAGCTGTTGGCTACTGGCTATCAACTTCCTCATTTTAGTCCGGTCATACGTCATCACAAACTAATCCGTCAGACTTTGGTGTGATCGTGTGTAGGCAAGTCTGTTTGTTCGAAAGTTTGTCGGAAGTCCGTCAAAAGTCCATCGGAAAGACCGTCGGACCTTTGATGCTGCAAAGTCCGCCTGTGTGTACACGGCATTAGACTAACAAAGGTTTCATGCAGTTTGTGATATGACTGACCTTTATACTCCAGTAGGGTGCATGCTATTTGGGGTCGTGCATCCAATATGGCTTCTGCTAAGGTCTTGACATTGTTTATTGTTCTACTTTGTAGGAACTCCGTTAAACACTTTAAACTTTAAATGTTTTACAGTTTGCAAAGTAAAAAAAATACCCCCAAATAAGGTTGTGGGACTTTAACGGCAACAGCGTAATGTAAAAACAATTTTATTCCATAGAAAAATTTATATATGTATACAATACATTAACATAGTTAATAAACATAACACAGTGAACACAATAAAAAGCTGAAACACAGCTGTACTGATGTGCATTGGATAAAGATGCTTGTAATGTCTTCCATGAAGGCCTACGCGTTTCGGGACTGAAACTGACCGTCCCTTCGTCAAGGGCGACTCGTGAGACAGGCTCTTACCAAACATGACAGTGTTGGAGCACCCATTGCCCAAATCACGGTGGCGGATATGTCAAAACCACCCACGGATCCAAAAACCGGAGCCTGGGTGTGTGTGGCTGGCCCCACTCTGCCCACACTGATTCACCCCCAAGAAAGAGACACCGAATCACGGAGCCCGTCCAAGAGGGTACTGTGTCAGGAAGGCACAGACCCAAGTGGATGCCTGAGTGCTAGAAAATATACAGTGGTGGTCTAGGGCGAATAGAAAAAAGGGGCTATATGAAGGGAGTGTGGGGTACCAATTGAATGGTCATTAATTAGCTCGCATGAACATATTGATCTTCACACCAGCAGAGTCGGTATAAGGCTCTTTAGTTAGTGGGCGTCAGATCTTGCAGCATCTATGTCCAAGCACGTCGCCTCCGTTCAGGGCAATGACAGTTTGCAAAGTGTTTTGTAGAACCCTTATATATTAGACTATGCCAGCCCCTCTATTAGAGGCTGGCATAGCACACTATGTCAGTGTTTTTCAAAAACAAGCGTTCTAAATAACAAATTTTTGCTGTCTTCAGGCCTGTCACATTACTCGTGGATGCTTTACATCTCCGATTGAAGTCTTATGCTGGAGGAGCCGTGATCTCCCACTGATGTCAGCCAGGAAGATCATGTGTCCGCTTGTCTCCTCCACAGAATCCGTCTCGTAGGTGTAAATCGGCCGCAAGTCACGTGACTGGCCTGAACATAGTTCAAATTCCGTATTTATAACGCTCGTTTAAATCCACTTACATAGTGTGCTATGCCGGCCTCCAATAGAACAGCCCTGATTTTCGTGTTCAGAGCAGAGATGGCATACACGAAGTGACAGATTCAGGGAGGTTTTTACAGTTTTGAGGGGGGCAGATTACACAGCACAAGCACTGTGCAGTGGAATCTGCTTTGAGGGACCAAGATGTGTATAATTTTTGGTTTTAACAAACACTTCAACATATATTATTGACTGGAATAATGTGAGAAAACAAACAATTACCATCAAAATTAGAACTCCACAGCTACTGGTATTCTGTTGTTTGCTGTGGTTTAAAATTGCAGTTTTCCATTGGACTCCCCCCAGGAACAAACTAGTTTAACCACTTCAGCCCCCGAAGGATTTACCCCCTTCCTGACCAGAGCACTTTTTACAATTTGGCACTGCGTCGCTTTAACTGCTAATTGCGCGGTCATGCAATGCTGTACCCAAATGAAATTTGCGTCCTTTTCTTCCCACAAATAGAGCTTTCTTTTAATGGTATTTGATCACCTCTGCCGTTTTTATTTTTTGCGCCATAAACGGAAAAAGACCGAAAATTTTGAAAAGAAATGATATTTTCTACTTTTTTTTTTATAAAAAAAAATCCAATAAACTTAATTTTAGTCATACATTTAGGACAAAATGTATTTGGCCACATGTCTTTGGTAAAATAAATGTCAATAAGCGTATATTTATTGGTTTGCGCAAAAGTTATAGCGTCTACAAACTAGGGTACATTTTCTGGAATTTACACAGCTTTTGGTTTATGACTGCCATTTCTTGAGGTGCTAAAATGGCAGGGCAGTACAACCCCCCCCCCCCCAAATGACCCCATTTTGGAAAGTAGACACCCCAAGGAAGTTGCTGAGAGGCATGTTGAGCCCATTGAACATTAATTTTTTGTCCCAAGGGATTGAATAATGACAAAAAAAAAAAAAAATTACAAAAAGTTGTCACTAAATGATATATTGTTATATATATAAGTTGTGGGAAACTTTTTTTTTCCACAAAGTTGTCACTAAATGATATATTGCTCAAACATGCCATGGGCTGATGTGGAATTACACCCCAAAATACATTCTGCTGCTTCTCCTGAGTACGGGGATACCACATGTTTGGGACTTTTTGGGAGCCTAGCCGCGTACAGGGCCCCAAAACCAAGCACCGCCTTCAGGATTTCTAAGGGCGTAAATATTTTATTTCACTCCTCACTACCTATCACAGTTTTGAAGGCCATAAAATGCCAAGATGGCACAAACTCCCCCAAATGACCCCATTTTGGAAAGTAGACACCCCAAGCTATTTGCTGAGAGGCATGTTGAATCGATGGAATATTTTATATTTTGCCACAAGTTGTGGGAAAATGACAAACTTTTTTTTTTGCACAAAGTTGTCACTAAATTATATATTGCTCACACAGGCCATGGGCATATGGGGAATTGCGGTGAATGGCACTCCCTTAAGGGGGGTGTGTAAACTATATGTGAAATACCAGTGCTGGCAGAAACACTGTAATGTTATGCTTATAGTGATAGATACATTGAATTGAACCAACCCCCTGTAAACATAATCTGTGTAACCACTGATCATTCAGTGCAAAGTTCTATTGAAACAACCAGTAAGTAGATATACAACCATCAATATAAATGAAGCATCACATCCGCATATATACTGAGGTAATCAGCGGTGCTAAGCATAAGTGCAAACATGCCAAAAAACATATATTGGTAAAAAATATATAAGTATAAAAAGTCCAAAATCCTCCAAAAAATTAATTATATAAAACGGAATTATTTTTATCAGAAAAGTTCCAAACAGTCTGGTGACTCTTGTGCTCAGAAAAGATCGGTGACTTCTGTGATCCCCCTATGGCTCCCCACTCACCGGCTCCACATACCCCTGCAGGGGTGACAGGCAATATGGGATAACATAAGCCGTCTTCACAGATGGTATCCTGTAGTCACTGTAGCAATGGTTCTCGTTCCCTTGTATCCGCTACCCCAGGACATCCGGATCAATCATCTGTGCACCACAGCTTCCGCCACCACATCAAAGACGGGGATCACCAGAGATCAGTCCTGATAAAAAGAGATACCATTCCATAGTGTAGTATGTATTTAAAAAAATGCTTTATTAAAACAAATGCTTCCCATAAGGAATATGCTAAAAACTAGGGATGAGCTTCGTGTTCGAGTCGAACCCACGTTCGACTCGAACATTGGCTGTTCGGTCTTTCACCGAATTCTGAACGTTATGGGCCATTCGCGCCAAATTCGTGTGGCGCGTCACGGCTCATAATTCACTTCGGCATCGCAGTGCATTGCTGACTGATGATTGGCCAAGCATGCACTATGACCCGCATGCTTGGCCAATCACAGCGCCATTGGTAGAGAGAGCTGTAATTGGCCAAAGCCAGGGTGGCTTTGGCCAATTATGGCTCAGGGGGTTTAGAAGACGCCCCACACTATATAAGGCCGCCTACACGGCGGCCCTGTGTAGTGTGTGTTCCGGCGTTGAAAGAGAGATAGATAGACAGAGAGACAGTGTCATTTCATTTGAGTTAGATAGATTAGGCAGGACAATCAGTGAGTTAGCTGAACTTACAGTGTATTGTGTATATATATGCATCCCAGGTGTTGCATATATATATATATATATATATATATATATACACTGTATTCAGTTTAGCTAGATCCGTTCCTGTTATCTTCTTACTGACAGGCAGGCTTGTCTTGTTACAGTATTTACAGCTACCTGAAGAAAATTGCTGGTGTTCTTTTGATCCTATTAGTACCACAGTCAGGCAGCTAGACTATTTACAGTTAGTGCAGTGTGTCCTGCTCACAGTGTTCAGCTAAAACTACAAGTTAGTGCGGTGCGTCCTGCTCACAGTGTTCAGCTAAAACTACAAGTTAGTGCGGTGCGTCCTGCTCACAGTGTTCAGCTAAAACTACAAGTTAGTGGGGTGCGTCCTGCTCACAGTGTTCAGCTAAAACTACAAGTTAGTGGGGTGCGTCCTGCTCACAGTGTTCAGCTAAACCTACAAGTTATTTTTTTGCGAGCGCTGCACAGTGTTCATCTAAAGCTACAAGTTAGTGCAGTGCGTTCTGCTCACAGTGTTCAGCTAAAACTACAAGTTAGTGTAGTGAGACCTCTGCACAGTGTTCATCTAAAGCTACAAGTTAGTGTAGTGAGACCTCTGCACAGTGTTCATCTAAAGCTACAAGTTAGTGCAGTGCGTCCTGCTCACAGTGTTCAGCTAAAACTACAAGTTAGTGTGGTGCGTCCACCTCACAGTGTTCGGCTAAACCTACAAGTTAGTGTAGTGAGACCTCTGCACAGTGTTCATCTAAAGCTACAAGTTAGTGTAGTGAGACCTCTGCACAGTGTTCATCTAAAGCTACAAGTTAGTGCAGTGTGTCCTGCTCACAGTGTTCAGCTAAAACTACAAGTTAGTGTAGTGAGACCTCTGCACAGTGTTTATCTAAAGCTACAAGTTAGTGCAGTGTGTCCTGCTCACAGTGTTCAGCTAAAACTACAAGTTAGTGCAGTGCGTCCTGCTCACAGTGTTCAGCTAAAACTACAAGTTAGTGTGGTGCGTCCACCTCACAGTGTTCAGCTAAACCTACAAGTTAGTGTGGTGAGACCTCTGCACAGTGTTCATCTAAAGCTACAAGTTAGTGCAGTGCGTCCTGCTCACAGTGTTCAGCTAAAACTACAAGTTAGTGTGGTGCGTCCACCTCACAGTGTTCAGCTAAACCTACAAGTTAGTGTAGTGAGACCTCTGCACAGTGTTCATCTAAAGCTACAAGTTAGTGCAGTGCGTCCTGCTCACAGTGTTCAGCTAAAACTACAAGTTAGTGTAGTGAGACCTCTGCACAGTGTTCATCTAAAGCTACAAGTTAGTGTAGTGAGACCTCTGCACAGTGTTAATCTAAAGCTACAAGTTAGTGCAGTGTGTCCTGCTCACAGTGTTCAGCTAAAACTACAAGTTAGTGTAGTGAGACCTCTGCACTGTGTTTATCTAAAGCTACAAGTTAGTGCAGTGTGTCCTGCTCACAGTGTTCAGCTAAAACTACAAGTTAGTGCAGTGCGTCCTGCTCACAGTGTTCAGCTAAAACTACAAGTTAGTGTGGTGCGTCCACCTCACAGTGTTCAGCTAAACCTACAAGTTAGTGTGGTGAGACCTCTGCACAGTGTTCATCTAAAGCTACAAGTTAGTGCAGTGCGTCCTGCTCACAGTGTTCAGCTAAAACTACAAGTTAGTGTGGTGCGTCCACCTCACAGTGTTCAGCTAAACCTACAAGTTAGTGTAGTGAGACCTCTGCACAGTGTTCATCTAAAGCTACAAGTTAGTGCAGTGCGTCCTGCTCACAGTGTTCAGCTAAAACTACAAGTTAGTGTAGTGAGACCTCTGCACAGTGTTCATCTAAAGCTACAAGTTAGTGCAGTGCGTCCTGCTCACAGTGTTCAGCTAAAACTACAAGTTAGTCTGGTGCGTCCTCCTTACAGTGTTCAGCTAAACCTACAAGTTAGTGCAGTGCGTCCTGCTCACAGTGTTCGGCTAAAACTACAAGTTAGTGTAGTGAGACCTCTGCACAGTGTCCATCTAAAGCTACAGGTTAGTGTGGTGCGTCCTGCTCACAGTGTTCAGCTAAAACTACAAGTTAGTGTAGTGAGACCTCTGCACAGTGTTTATCTAAAGCTACAAGTTAGTGCAGTGCGTCCTGCTCACAGTGTTCAGCTAAAACTACAAGTTAGTGTAGTGAGATCTCTGCACAGTGTTCATCTAAAGCTACAAGTTAGTGCAGTGCATCCTGCTCACAGTGTTCAGCTAAAACTACAAGTTAGTGTGGTGCGTCCTCCTCACAGTGTTCAGCTAAACCTACAAGTTATTTTCTTGCGAGCTCTACACAGTGTTCAGCTAAAGCTACCTGTAGAAGGTTGGTGGTGTTTTCCTGATCCTATCACTACTGCAGGCAGCTAAAAAAGCTACAAGTTAGTTTTTTGCGAGCTCTGCACAGTGTTCAGCTAAAGCTACTTGTAGAAGGTTGGTGGTGTTCTCATACTACAGGCAGGCAGTTGATTTTGCTAGCTGCAGTATCATATATATATATATATATATATATATATATATATATATATATATATATATATATATATATATATATATATATATATATATATCCCAGCTTAGTGCAGCTACAGGCCATTAGTATGTCTGGAAGGCCAAGAAGGCAGTCACAAGCCAATAAGAGAGGTCAAGCAGGCTCTGTGTCTAGTGCTGGTCGTGGAGACGGTGCATCCTCATCAGCACGTGGCCGTGGGACACGCTTGGCCTTTTTTTCGGCAGCTGGCCGTGTTGAGCCGCAACATGCGGAAGACTTGGTCGAGTGGATGACCAAGCTGCCCTCATCCTCCTCATCCCCTCTCACCCATGCTCAGGGTACTTTGTCTGGCAAAGCAGCGGCCTCTTCCCTCGGCTCAATGTCATCAGTGACTCCTTCCTTAGCCCCACCATGTCCTCCTGAGGAGTCCCTCGAACTGTTTGACCACAGTGTTGGGTACATGCTCCAGGAGGATGCCCAGCGTTTGGAAGGCTCTGATGATGATACTGAGCTCGATGAAGGCAGTAACATGAGCACGGACAGAGGGGGTGCCCAAGAAGGACAGCAATCTGGCAGTCATGCTCCCCCTGCTGCAGGATACTGCCAGGTTTGCTCCAGTGATGAGGAGGGAGGGGATGATGAGGTCACTGACTCAACGTGGGTGTCTGATAGGAGAGAGGAGGAGGAGGAGGAGGCGGCACATCACCAACGAGGCAGGATGCCCTCCAGGGGCCAGCCTAAGGGCAGCACATTGACTGCATCGCACCCCAAAGCTCCACATGTGCAGGGCGCTGCAGTCTCTGCGCGTTATTCAAAAAGTTCTTTGGTGTGGGCCTTTTTTGAGACGAGTGCATCAGATCGCACCGCTGCTATTTGCAACATATGTCTCAAGCGTATCTCGCGTGGCCAAAACATCTCCCGCTTGGGTACCACATGCTTGACCAGACATATGTTGACCTGCCATGCAGTTTGTTGGCAAGCATATCTAAAAGACCCACACCAAAGAACAAAGACGACCTCTCCTTGCTCCTCATCAGCTGAGATCTCCAACCCCACTATACCTTCAGTCCTCTCTGAGACCTGCACTAAGAGGAATGAAGGTGTAGAATTAGGTGTGTCACAGCCAAGTACTTGTGGGCAATCTGCTTTGGGTACACCGACGTCAGATTGTACCAGGAAAATTTCCCTGCCCCAGCTGCTGCACCGCCGAAAGAAGTTTGCTCCCAGCCATCCACATGCTCAGCGGTTGAATGCTAGCTTGGCAAAATTGCTAGCACTTCAACTGCTGCCTTTTCAGTTGGTAGACTCTGCCCCATTCTGTGAGTTTGTGGAATGTGCGGTTCCTCAGTGGCAGGTACCCAAATGCCACTTTTTCTCACGGAAGGCGATTCCGGCTCTCTACCGGCATGTGGAGGGCAATGTCCATGCCTCGCTGGACAGGGCGGTCAGCGGTAAGGTGCATATTACCGCTGACTCATGGTCCAGCAGGTATGGACAGGGACGTTACCTAAGTTTACGGCGCATTGGGTGACTCTGCTGTGTTGGAGGTTGTTCCGCCACCACGCCTCCAAAATGCTAATGATTGTGACACACCTCTCTCCTCCACCCCCTCCTCTTCTTCTTCCTCCATGGCCTCTTCCTTGGAACCAGCGGTGCTCCGTAGTCGTTCAAGGGGCTACGCAAGTATGCAGGCCAAAAGATGCCATGCGGTGGTTGAGCTGGTGTGCTTGGGGGACAGGAGCCACACTGGGGCAGAGGTTCTGTCAGCTCTGCAGGGGCAGGTTCAGAGGTGGTTGACGCCACGCCAACTTAAGGCAGGAATGGTGGTTTGCGACAATGGCACCAACCTCCTCTCTGCCCTCCGAGAGGGACAAATGACCCATGTGCCCTGTTTGGCTCACGTCCTTAACTTGGTGGTGCAGCGGTTCTTGGGCAGGTACCCGGGCTTACAGGATGTCCTGAGGCAGGCCAGGAAAGTCTGTGTGCATTTCCGCCGGTCATATAATGCCAGTGCTCGGCTGACGGACCTCCAAAAGGAGTTTAACCTGCCCAAGAACCGCCTAATCTGTGACATGCCCACCAGGTGGAACTCAACGTTGGCCATGCTGCAGCGGCTGCACATGCAGCAGAGGGCCATCAATGAGTACCTGTGCGACTATGGCACCAGGACAGGGTCAGGGGAGCTTGGTTTTTTTCCCCACGCCAGTGGGCCATGATCAGGGATGCATGCACTGTCCTGTCACCATTTGAGGAGGCCACGAGGATGGTGAGCAGTGACAGTGCATGCATCAGTGACACTGTCCCCCTTGTCCACCTGTTGGAGCACACGCTGCGTGGAATAATGGACAGGGCACTTGAGGCAGAACAGAGGCAGGAAGAGGAGGACTTCCTTAGCTCTCAAGGCCCCCTTTATCCAGACAGTGTTCCTGCGTGCCCGCCGATCACACAGGAAGAGGATGAGGAGGAGAAATATTGTGTCAGTATGGAGGTGGAGCCTGGCACTCACCATCAGCAGCAGTCTTTAAGGGATCAGTCCCAAGAAACACATGGACTTGTACGTGGCTGGGAGGAGGTGGCTGCGGATCATGTCGTCCTTAGTGACCCAGAGGACTCCGGACCGAATGCCATGGCCTCCCTGATCCTGCAAAGCCTGCGTAAGGATCCTCGTATTTGTGGTATCAAGGGGAAGGACCAATACTGGCTGGCAACCCTCCTTGATCCACGTTACAAGGGTAAGGTTGCGGAACTTATCTTGCCATCGCAGAGGGAGCAAAGGATAAAACATCTTCGGGAGGCCTTGCAGAAAGGTCTGTGCAACGCGTTCCCAGAGACTGGGAGGTTACAAACTCCTGTTTCTGGACAACGTGTTGCTGAGGCTTCGGTCAGTCAAAGAAGGAGCGGTGGAGAAGGTGGCCGTCTGACCGATGCGTTCAGACTATTTTTTGGTCCGCAGCCCCAAGGTATGATCGCTTCCAGCAACCATCGTCAGCGTCTGTTTTACATGGTGCAGGAATACCTAGGGGCAAGATCTGACTTGGACACCTTTCCCACCGAAAATCCTCTGGGTTACTGGATCTTGAGGATGGATCACTGGCCAGAGCTTGCACAGTAAGCAATTGAGCTACTGGCCTGTCCTGCATCCAGCGTTCTTTCGGAACGCACATTCAGTGCTGTTGGAGGCTTTGTAACCAATCACAGGGTGCGTCTGTCCACCGACTCGGTCGATCGACTGACCTTCATAAAAATGAATCAGTCTTGGATCACCACCAGCTACCAAGCACCTGATGCTGATGTAACCGAATAATTTTTTTTGAAATCTCAGATCCCTTCAAAGACTGCCTATACTGATGCTGAAAGACTATCCCTGAGTAATTATCCTCTTCCTCCTCAATGATCACGCTGATAGCTTGTAAGAACATTTTTGGTTCTGGGCGCCACCACCAGTGCCTAAGGCCTAATTTTTCAACCCCTGTTTAACAGGAGCGTGTAATTACAATTTTTGATGCAATACTTTGCAGCAGAGCTCGTTTCTGCGTTCCAACTAGAGTATCTGTGAGGGGTTGCAGTGTTGTGGCACCAGTGCCTAAGGCCCAATTTTTCAGCCCCTGTTTAACAGGGGCGTGTAATTACAATTTTTGATGCAATACTTTGCAGCAGGGCTCGTTTCTGCGTTACAACTAGAGTATCTGTGAGGGGTTGCAGTGTTGTGGCACCAGCACCAGTGCCTAAGGCCCAATTTTTCAATTACAATTTTTGATGCAATACTTTGCAGCAGGGCTCGTTCCTGCGTTCCAAATAGAGTATCTGTGAGGACTTACAGTGTTGTGGCACCAGCACCACCACCACCAAAGGCCCAATTTTTCTGCCCTTGTTCAACAGGGGCATGTAATTACAATTCTTGATCTAATATTTCACAGCAGGGCCCTGTGAGGGCTTACAGTGTTGTGGCCACAACAACACCTAAGGCCCAAATTTCTGCTGAGTATATACTTTCAAACATCTAACTTACAAACGACTCCTACTTGCAAATGGAAGGAGACAACAGGAAGTGAGGTGAAATCTACCCCTAGGAAGGGAAATTCTCTTCTGTAAGAGTTAATATGGGAAAATCATTTCTCCTTTCCACTAATGCTTTCCAATCCTTGTTCCACAAGAAACCCCAAATTTTCAAAAAACATTTGTCATTGGGACAAAAAGTGAGGTGAAATCTTCTGAAGAGGAGGAAAGACAGCAAAACAAATGTCACAGGGGTGATAACCCTTCCCTATGTTTTCCAAAAAGCTTAAACGGAGCTAAACACGTTAAAAATGTACCTGTTCAAAATTACAAACAGATTCTACTTAACAACAAACCTACAGTCCCTGTCTTGTTTGCACCGCCTGTATACTGCTGTTCAGAGTATATAGGGCCTGGTGGCCCCACACTTTTCCTTATTTTAATTTGGGTGCGGGGTTCCCCTTAATATCCATACAAGACCCAAAGGGCCTGGTAATGGACTGGGGGGTACCCATGCCGTTTGTCTCACTGATTTTCATCCATATTGCCAGGACCCGACATTACATTAAACCCGCAAGCAGTTTTAAATGAGATTTTTTCCTTTAAAAATGACATTTTGTGAAGGGACTGTTCTAAACACGGGAAACACGCGCCACTTTACAGGCATACTATAGACACCCCCCAGGTATGATATTTAAAGGAATATTTCACTTTTTTTTTTTACTTTAAGCATCATTAACCACTTACCAACCGGCCCATAGCCGAATGACGGCTGCAGGGCGGTTGGATAACTCTGGGAGGGCGTACTATGACGTCCTCCCAGAATTCCCCTCTCGCGCGCCCCCTGGGGCGCGCACCCGAACACATCCGTGACCGCCGGGTCCGGAGGACCCGGCGCATCACGGATCCCGGTAAATGGCCGCTGATCGCGGCCGTTTACCATGTGATCGCGCCGTCAAATGACGGCGCGATCACATGTAAACAGACCGGTGTCATCTGATGACGCCGGTTCCTCTCCTCCCCTCCTGTGTACCGATCGGTACACAGTGAGCGGGGAGGGGGATGGATGGATGTCTGCAGCACTGTGGGCTATATGTGTAGTGCCCACAGAGCTGCACAGAGACATCCAGCCATCCATCCATCCATGCTCAGCCATCCCTACTACTATGCAATGCTGTGCAATACTCTGCAATACCCCCACAATACTCTGCAATGCTGTGCAATACTCTGCAATACCCCCACAATACTCTGCAATGCTGTGCAATACTCTGCAATACCCCCACAATACTCTGCAATGCTGTGCAATACTCTGCAATGCCCCCACAATACTCTGCAATGCAATACTCTGCAATACCCCCACAATACTCTGCAATGCCCCCACAATACTCTGCAATGCTGTGCAATACTCTGCAATGCCCCCACAATACTCTGCAATGCCCCCACAATACTCTGCAATGCTGTGCAATACTCTGCAATGCCCCCACAATATTCTGCAATGCTGTGCAATACTCTGCAATGCCCCCACAATACTCTGCAATGCCCCCACAATACTCTGCCATGCCCCCACAATACTCTGCCATGCCCCCGCCATACTCTGCCATGCCCCCGCCATACTCTGCCATGCCCCCGCCATACCCCGCAATACCCCGCCATACGCCGCCATACCTTGCCATACTCCGCCATACCCCGCCATACTCCACCATACTCCGCCATACCCCGCCATACTCCGCCATACCCCGCCATACTCTGCCATACCCCGCCATACTCCGCCATACCCCGCCATACCCCGCCATACCCCACCATACCCCGTCATACCCCGCAATACCCCTCCATACCCTGCCATGCTGAGCCATGCTCAGCTGTACTCGCCCTCTGTATGTGGCCAGGCTGTGGAAGTCTCACACATGTGCTATCGTCGTACTCAGGAGGAGTAGGAGAATCTATTTTGGGGTGTCATTTTTGGTATGTACATGTTATGTGGTAGAAATATTGTATAAATGGACAACTTTGTGTTAAAAAAAAAAAAAAAGCGTTTTAACCACTTCCCGCCCGCCGTCATACAACGTCCTTGACTTTGTGCGGAGATATCTGAATGATGGTTGCAGCTACAGGCATCATTCAGATATCAGCTTTTTCAGCCGACGATTCCCTACACCACGAGTACGATCATAGCAGCTGTTCCACTGCTTGATCGTTCTTACGGGAGGCGAGAGGGGAGGTTCCCCCCCTCCCGCGCTTCTACCGACTCACCGCTATGATCGAAGCCAGGATCGTTTTTTTTTTTTTTATTTCAGGCTTCCCAGCCTAGAGGTGAGATGTGGGGTCTTATTGACCCCACATCTCACTGTAAAGAGGACCTGTCATGCCATATTCCTATTACAAGGATGTTTATATTCCTTGTAATAGGAATAAAAGTGGTCAAAAAAATTTTTTTTGGGGAAAAAAGCATCAAACTAAAATAAAGTAAAATGAACAATAAAAAAAAATAAAAAAAAATTTAAAGGGCCCCCGTCCCTGTGTGCTCGCATGCAGAAGCGAACGCATACGTAAGTCCCGCCCACATATGAAAATGGTATTCAAACCACACATGTGAGGTATCGCTGCGATCGGTAGAGCGAGAGTAATAATTTTGGCCCTAGACCTCCTCTGTAACTCAAAACATGTAACCAGTAAAAAATTTTAAAGCCTCGCCTATGGGGATTTTTGAGTAGCAAAGTTTGGCGCCATTCCACAAGCGCGTGCAATTTTGAAAGGTGACATGTTGGGTATCTCTTTGCTCGGCGTAACTTCATCTTTCACATTATGCAAAAACATTAGGCTAACTTTACTGTTTTGGTTTTTGTAAAGCACAAAACAGTTTTTTTTCCAAAAAAGACGCGTTAAAAAAATTGCTGCACAAATACCGTGTGAGATAAAAAGTTGCAATGACCGCCATTGTATTCTCTAGGGTCTTTGCTAAAAAAACATATATAATGTTTTGGGGTTCTATGTAATTTTCTAGCTAATAAATGATGATTTTTACATGTAGGAGAGAAATGTCAGAATTGGCCTGTGTGCTCCAGAACGCCTGAAGGTGCTCCCCTGCATGTTGGGCATCTGTATGTGGCCACGCTGTGTAAAAGTCTCACACATGTGGTATCGGCGTACTCGGGAGTAATAGTAGAATGTGTTTTGGGGTGTAATTTGTGGTATGCATATGCGGTGTGTGAGAAATAACCTGCTAATATGACAATTTTGTGGGAAAAAAAAAAAAGTAAAAAAAAACCCTTGATTTTGCAAAGAATTCTGGGAAAAAATGACAACTTCAAAAAACTCACCATGCATCTTTCTAAATACCTTGGAATGTCTTCTTTCCAAAAAGGGGTCATTTGGGGGGTATTTGTACTTTTCTGGCATGTTTGGGTCTCAAGAAATTAGATAGGCCGTCAGTACTTCAGGTGTGATCAATTTTCAGATATTCGCACCATAGCTTTTGGACTCTATAACTTTCACAAAGACCAAATAATATCCACCGATTTGGGTTAATTTTACCAAAGATATGTAGCGGTATAAATTTTGGCCAAAATATATGAAGAAAAATTACTAATTTGCAAAATATTATAACAGAAATGAAGAAAAATGTATTTTTTTTACAGATTTTTCGGTCTTTTTTCTTTTACGGCGCAAAAAATAAAGAACCCAGCGGTGATTATATACCACCAAAAGAAAGCTCCATTTGTGTGAAAAAAAGGACAAAAATTTCATATAGATGCAGTGTTGCATGACTGAGTAATTGTCATTCAAAATGTGAGAGCACCAAAAGCTGAAAATTGGTCTGGTTAGGAAGGGGGTTTAAGTGCCCAGTTGTCAAGTGGTTAAAATCACTGCTCCTGAAAAAACTGCCGTTTTTAAAAGTTTTTTTTGCATTGATACATGTCCCCTGGGGCAGGACCCGGGTCCCCAAACCCTTTTTAGGACAATACCATGCAAATTAGCCTTTAAAATGAGCACTTTTGATTTCGAACGTTCAAGTCCCATAGACATCAATGGGGTTCTAATGTTCGTGTGAATTTTCGGTCCGTTCGCAGGTTCTGGTGCGAACCGAACCGGGGGGTGTTCGGCTCATCCCTACTAAAAACAACACTACACCATGTGTATATGCGATGCCAGGAAGAGCCTTCCTGCAGCGTGCAGTCCAGTTGCGTTCCAAGCTCACTAGCTCCGTACCCGGAAGTGACGTACATGCGTAGCCCCGTCTTACGCGTTTCATCATCAACGTTTTCAAAGGCAGCACCGTCATGCTACACCTCACAGGTTATATGGCGAGCGGACATGCTGGGTCCTCCCCTCTCCCATTACTGAGGAGGACATGATTGGACGCATCAAAAATCAGAACCCTCCCTCTAGTGTGAACCCTATTGGGGAAAGGAAAAATAAGGAAGTCTTTCCAAACATTCCTGCCCACTGTAAATTATCACGGACCCCTGCATCTCCGCTCACCCTTACATATATTAGCAGACATTATCATAAATAACATATTGAAAAGGCATCATACATCTAAAAAATAATACAGGCTAAAAATATATACATGGGAAATAAACTAGTTAAATACGTTCCCATACTTCTATTGTGTCGTATCCCATAGTGACGGCCCCCAGTGGTAGGTGCCGGTACTACAAGTGCATCTTCTTGCAAACCCAGATACTAATTTGCAAAAGTCCCAAAGGTATTGAGTGCAAGACTGGGATGTCAAAAGGAGCATATTACATATTATAAACGATCAAAATATAAAAATCATATAGAATACAGAATACCGACCAGAGGAGTTAGAAAATATAGAAGAAATTGTTTTAAAAATATTTTAGAAAGAGTGCCCATGTATTAACTGTCAAAATAAACACATGTACCAGTATATATATTGGTGTAAAAAGCTATACTTCCTATATGTGCATTTGTACGCATCTTGAAGGCTATTATAAAAGTTATGCCAGCAACCAATAGCTACTACTGCATATAAAAGGCTACAAGGCAAACCACCAGATAGTAATCTCTAAAGTAATAAATGTGGCGCTGCCCACTAGTATGCTCTGGCACCCCTAACACCTACCAGGGCAAACAATACTGAGACCAGTGTGCTAATTACCTAGTAGGGGTACATGTCTTTACACTACAGACAGTATTCTTGGCACCAGTACTATATCGGGAAAAAACACACAGATCTGGCCCAAGATGAAAGAAAGGGTGGGGGGGTTGCCATCCTTGATGCTAGTGATATTCACTCAACTCGGGTTGGCTATAAAACAGTTGAGGTCCATGTCCAAATTAAGGCCCCTAGGGGCAATAGACCCCAACCGGTATATCCATCCCGTCTCTTTCCTAGAGACCAGTGTTTCTTTATTACCCCCTCTCCAGTGGTTTTTAACCTGGTCAATGCCCTAAAAGATGAGGCCACTAGGATCCTTACGATGGAATTCAGCGAAATGCCGCGATAAATTGTGTTTGGGGAACCCTTTCTTAATGTTGGTAATATGTTCCCGTATTCTAACACAGAGGGGGCGAGTGGTCCTCCCTACGTACTGCACATGGCAAGGACATTCGATGATATAGGTAAGATGAGTACTATGGCATGTTATTAATTGTTTAATTTGAAATTCTTTGTGATCCACTGTAGACCTAAACACCTCCTTCTTTCTTGGTTGAGGTTTGCTAACTTTGCATGGTAGGCATCTGCGGCATCTGTAGAATCTCTTCATATCAGATATAATTTGGGTTTGCTTAGGGGGGTCAATGACATTGTGTACAAGATGGTTACGAAGGGTAGGTGCTTTCCTGTATACGAATTTTGGTTTGGCAGGAAGGATTTTGGATAAGACACGATCCTCTTTTAGGATGGGCCAATATTTAATGATCCGCTCAACATCCTTATATTGGTTGTTGAACCCTGTGATGAATGCTAATTCCGTTTGATAATTTTTGGCCCTAATTTTCTTGTTAAGTAAGTTGTTTCTGTCAGTATTCTTGATCTCTGATTTCAACTTGGCCAAATTGTCATGTGTATATCCCTTCTTTTGGAATCTTTGAATGAGGACGTCCGCCTGAGCTTCGAAGTCCTCAAGTGTGTTGCAATTCCAGCGTATCCTCATTAGTTGGCCTTTTGGGATGTTAGATTTCCACTTCAGATGGTGGCAACTTGTACGGGTGCTGAGGGAATCCCCTGATTTGAAGATCTCCAGATCTAGATAGTCTATCATCTGCAGGTACCATTTACCCGTGAACGTGATCCCATACCTGTACATATTTAAATCCTCAAGAAATTTCTCGAACATGTCCGGTGTACCTTCCCAGAAAATAATTAAATCATCAATGTATCTTCTGTACATTTTAATTTGGGGAATATTCCTGCTGTAAATGTATTCCTCCTCCCATATGTTCATGAACAAATTTGCCACGCTTAGAGCCTAACGTGCCCCCATTGCAACACCTTTTGTTTGCACAAAATACTCCTTGTTGTACCAGAAGTAGTTGCATTCCATCGCTAGCTGTAGGCCCTCCCGAATGTATTTGATCTGCCTTTGTTTCATTGCCGTGTTCTCATGTAAGGCCTTTTCTACTGCAAGCAGTTCGTCTTGCTGTTCAATGCTCGTATACAGTGAGTTGACATCTATTGTTGCCAACACCCAATTTTCCACACCCATTATTCCTTGAAGTTCTTCAATAAGCTGTAAACTGTCACGCAAGTACGATTTACCTTGCTGCACCAAGGGTTTCAGGTACTTGTCTAGATATTCCCCTAATCTTGAAAAGATCAAATTGATCCCACTAATGATGGGCCTACCAGGTGGTTTATCCAGTCTTTTATGTTTTTTCGGTGTGTAATATATCACTGGGGTTTTCGTGGAGTTTGAGAATAAGTATTCAGCTTCTTTAGCGTTCAATATTCCCATAGCCTTTCCTTTGGTGATAAACTTCCTTAATTTTTCTTCATATCTTTTCTTTGGGTTTGTTCTCAACTTTCTGTATGTATTTTCCACTCCTAATAGGTTGTCCATCTCTTCTTGGTATCCTTTTTGTTCAAAATGACCAGTCCTCCTCCCTTGTCAGCCTGACGTATGACTACTTCATGTCGCTTGCCTATCTCCTTGATGGTCCTCCATATATTCTTTCCCTTCTTGTCCTTTCTTTCTAAATTTCTTAGATCCTCCTCCACCATCTTCTTAAAAACAGTCAAACACTGGCTCCCTGGTGTCTTAGGGTTAAAGATAGAGTTATTCCTAAGGTTGGTTTGAATATACTCTGAGTTTTCCTTGGTTCTCATGTCTGTATTCATAGCAAAATGTTTTTTCAAATTAAGTTTCCTCATAAACTTCTGGACTTCAATGTAGGCCTCAAATTTACCCAGAATTTTTTCAGGCACAAATTTGAGACCCAGATCAAGCACCCGAAGTTCTTCATCTGTGAATGTTGCATTACTTAAATTGTAGATGCCCTTTCCTAATTCACTCTTCTTCTTTTTCTTCAAGCCTCCTCTACATCCTCTTGTCTGCTTCTTCTTTCCGGATTTCTTTGTATCTCTTCTATGTTTCTTCCCTGGCTGTGAACCTGGCCATAATTGGAGTTTGTCCTCTCTCCATATCCCTGGTTTGCAATTGGGGTTCATTCTTGCCCAGTTCCCCGCTGGTCTCCTCTCTGAGTGCTGCCTCTGTTCTCATTCTGTCCTCTCCATCCATAGACCCTGTAGGGGGGGTGGGCCTTCCATCCTCCTGGAGATCTGTCCCTCTTCCCTATGGGAAAATCCCTCTCCTCCCTAAAGTCCCTCCTGTAGGGGGAATAAGAGTCATGTTGATTTCTTATGGGTGAGAACCTATTGTATGTGGGTACATTGTACCTCATATTGATGGGTGTTCTGTACCCATGAGGTTCCTGGTAGTTGACTCTCCTGTAGTCAGTTCTATCCAAGATCCTATTAGGTGGTCTTGGTCTACCACGATTCCTTACATTGGGGTTCACTGGGGGTGATGGTTGGGGATTGTCGTCCACTAATCCCAGCATCCGAGCTCCAATAGCTTCCTCTGGGGTTTCATCCATAATTGTGTCATCCAGCTCATCACTGCGATCTTCCAGCAGTGATTGCCATTTGTATACCTTCTCATTTCTATAATCAAGGACATCCCTCTTGAATTTTTTCAGTTTTTTTGCCTGGATTTCCCCTTCATATTTCTTAATGATTTCCTGAAGTTCTTTCTCTTTGTATTCCCTTTGGGTGCAAAAGGGTGCTAACATATTCTTAATCTCTGTGATATTTGCTTCTATCCCCCTAAGCTTGAATTGTCTCCTCTTGACAATATTTTGAAGTCCCCATGCGTCAGAGGGGGCGGGGTCACCGGGTGGCCGGGTGGCCCCGGCTTCTGTTATATATATCTGTTATATAAGAACCGTCAGAAGAGGATAAGCGTCACACAGCGGGAGCCTTCCATCCAATCGTGGATGCGTAGCGGCCCGAGAAGAAGATGAAGAAAAGAAGATGAAGACAAGGAGGCGCCGCGGAGGAAGCTGCTGGACGAGAACACCAGAAGAACCATAGCAACCAGAAGAACCAGAAGAGGAAGAAGATGGAGGAAGAAACCGAAGCATGAAGGAAGAAAGAAGTTAGAAGAAAGAAGATAGAAGAAATAAAGGAATTGTCAAAAACTGTCTCTTGTCATTTTTAACATTTTTGACAGTTTTTTTGTGAAATGGTAGGGGTACTTTTGTACCCCCTTACCATTTCACACAGGGGGGAGGACCGGGATCTGGGGGTCCCCTTGTTAAAGGAGGCTTCCAGATTCCGATAAGCCCCCTGCCCGCAGACCCCCACAACCACCGGCCAGGGTTGTGGGGATGAGGCCCTTGTTCTCATCAACATGGGGACAAGGTGCTTTGGGGGGCTACTCCAAAGCACCCTCCCAATGTTGAGGGCATGTGGCCTGGTACGGTTCAGGAGGGGGGGCGCTCTCTCGTCCCCCCCTCTTTTCCTGCGGCCTGCCAGGTTGCGTGCTCGGATAAGGGTTTGGTATGGATTTTTGGGGGGACCCCACGCCAATTTTTTTTTAAATTTTGGTGCGGGGTTCCCCTTAAAATCCATACCAGACCTGAAGGGCCTGGTATTGAATTTAGGGGGACCCCCCACGTCATTTTTTTGTAAATTTTGGTTCGGGGTACCCCTGTGGGGAATTCCCATGCCGTTTTTATCAATTAACTTTTATGTGTATTGTCGGGAGACTCGGGACCGGCAATTCATTAATAGCCGCGATTAGTTTTAAATGACTTTTTTTCCTTTGAAATATCATTTTGCTGTCAGACTGTTTTAAACACAGGAAACATGCGCCCCTTTACAGGCATACTATAGACACCCCCCAGGTACGAAATTTAAAGGAATATTACACTTTTATTGTTTAACTTTAAGCATTATTAAAATCACTGCTCCCGAAAAAACTGCCATTTTTAAAACTTTTTTTTGCATTGATCCATGTCCCCTGGGGCAGGACCCGGGTCCCCAAACACTTTTTAGGACAATACCATGCATATAAGCCTTTAAAATTAGCACTTTTGATTTCTCCCATAGACTTTTAAAGGGTGTTCCGTGGCATTCGAATTTGCCGCGAACACCCCAAATTGTTCGCTGTTCGGCGAACGGCCGATGTTCGAGTCGAACATGAGCTCGACTCAAACTCGAAGCTCATCCCTACTGTCTACTGATCCAGTGCTGCCATATTTCTGCCCCAGGTCCCAACCTCACATCCATCAGCTGAAGCTTCCAATAGAATAAACAACACAGCGAGTGCAGCGCTAATATTGATGTAAAATATGATATCGTTATGAAAATAAAAATTGTGAAGTAATCAAACAGTAATACATGCAATGGTAAGTGAAACCAAAAAATAAAAAATAACTAAAAGAAAAAATATTTTAAGAAAAAAAGAAAAAAGAAGAAAACTAAAGCAATGTCCCATAGTGATTAATTAGAAAATCCATAAGCAATATGCCTCCACAGGAGAAAAGATGAATTGCAGGAAACAGAAGCTGTAACACCAATCCTCCCAATGCAAAACCAACGTGTGTTCAGGTCAACACCCAAAAGTGAGGTAGCTTGCTTACCAAAAAGCCATGACTGCTGCTAGCAGTCTCTCCCAGCACAGGGAATTTCAAAGTCTCCCCAAAACTTAAGATCATCATCCCGACCAGCCGATCCTTCTATTGTTGCACCGTGTGTCTCCTGGTAGGGTCTCTTGATGGGTCGGTCAGTCCTGGAGATGCCGATCTCGCAACGTCCTCAGCGCCACCGAGAGACCCTACCGGGAGACACACGGTGCTACAATAGAAAGATTGGCTGGTCCGGATGATCTTAAGTTTTGAAGAGACTTTTAAATTCCCTGTGCTTGGCGAGACTGCGTTGGTTTTGCATTGGGAAGATTGGTGTTACAGCTTCTGTTTCCTGCAATTCATCTTTTCTCCTGTGGAGGCACATTGCTTATGGATTTTCTCATTGATCACTATGGGACATTGCTTTAGTTTTCTTCTTTTTTCTTTTTTTCTTTTTTAAATAATTTTTTCTTTTTTTTTTCTTTTAGTTATTTTTTATTTTCTGGTTTCACTAACCATTGTATGTATTACTGTTTGATTACTTCACAATTTTTATTATCATAACGATATCATATTTTACATCAATATTAGTGCTGCACTCGCTGTGTTGTTTATTCTATTGGATGTTTTGGGTGCTGGCTGCTTTACACTTATAACATTATAACACTCTCATTATTTATTTTTAATTGTAGATTTCTATCTAGCGCAGCATTGACCTTAGGGTTTTTTCTTTTACATCAGCTAAAGCTGCCTGCTGTGCCCCGCTGTGTTCTCACATCTCCTGTCACCATGACCGCAGGTGTGGCACAGGAAGTGCACAAGAAACACACTTTTCAGCTCGATCCCCACTAGGTACATGACAGGTACATGACAGGAGAATATAGAGTATGTTTATTATTTCTGGGTTTTAAGTGTATTTAAACCCAAGAACGAAAATTGTGATGAAGTGTACCAGTCCTTAGATGCGGAGGCTGCATTTGTTTTCTTTTTTGCACACTTTTTCTCTTTATTTTACCCTGGTAATCCTGCCATTAACATACCTCCTGTCCTAGGATGAAAACTGAGCAGTGGTGTCAATATAGGACAAGGAGTGTGTTAGGATTACAAAGCACTGTGTTAGGGCTACATAACACCTCCCTTCCGTCTCCATAACGGGGGTTATATGTTTTGTATTCCATGGAGACAGAGAACAATGCTAGATGATGAAAGTCCAGAGGGAAAAAGGCATAGGAAATTATCTGCTCAGAAGATTTCTGGCTGTACAGCTGATTGAGCACTTTAACACATTCCCGGCACATCCCCGATACCCTTGCCCCCTCCTTGGGCACCCCTGTCATGTTTCCCAGGCTCTGCGCTCCCACCTACAGGTCGAGGAACCCCAACAGTGGATGCTGCTAGGTAGAGGGGCAAGAGACTAGCAAACGACTGTTCGCTGATCTCCCATACCTAGTGATGGCTAATAAAAAATGACAAAGCTCCAAAATGCGTGCAAGTCACGCAAAAAAAAAACACGCCAAAATCGCGTAAAAAACTGTGTGCAAAACACTGGAAAAACACTCAAAGGCGCTACGCTCAGGTGTGAATGCAGCCGAGGCTCCTTTTTACATCTATGCATGTTGCTTTTGAGTGTTTCTGCACTGCTTTTTGCTGTGCTTTCTGCATTTTTTACTGCGATTTTACAGCAATTTTTTCCTGCAATTTGTGTTTTGCGTTTTTTTAATACTTTTTTGTGGAAAATTTGTTGTTGGGCAGATTTAAAAGCGCAAATCTTGGCAAAATGGCAGTAAAATCTCTGTAAAAACGCATTACGTGCTTTTCTGCAGCTTCTCAGCCCCCTATTGAACCAAAAACGCAAAAAAACACAGTTTTGCATTTAAAAAAGACCCTGATCCTTTCCAAAAATGCAGAGGCACAAAAATGCATCGATGGGAATGTTTTCTATAGGAACCCATGTTAAAAGAATGTCCTGCATTTCTGCGAAAAGCATGAAAAAACGAATTGGTGTGAATGGAGCCCTATGCCCCGTATACACGGTCGGATTTTCCGACGGAAAATGTTTGATGGGAGCTTGTTGTCGGAAATTCCGACCCTGTGTAGGCTCCATCAGACATTTTCCATCGGAATTTCCGTCACACAAAATTTGAGATCTGGATTTCAAATTTTCCGACAACAAAATCCGTCATAAATTCCGATCGTGTGTACACAATTCCGACGCACAAAGTTCCACGCATGCTCGGAATCAAGCAGAAGAGCCGCACTGGCTATTGAACTTTCTTTTTCTCGGCTCGTCGTACGTGTTGTACGTCACCACGTTCTTGATGTTCGGAATTTCTGACAAGTTTTGTGTGACAGTGTGTATGCAAGACAAGTTTGAGCCAACATCCTTCGAAAAAAATCCATGGCTTTTGTTGTCGGAATGTCCGATCGTGTGTACGGGGCATTAGACAGCATTCACCCCATAAATAGGCCCTTAAAATATTTTTTTGAAGATTCGTAGGTGAAGAAGTAAGTTCTGAGTCCAATTTTTGTGAATTCCAAACACATTTTTTTTTTCTCGTTTCTAGGAAACCTTGACATACCTGTACAGGTTTTCTTCAAATGCTGTACATTCCTACCACATTCAAATACTATAATAATTAGCTTCTATCTGAATTGCCCTGTTTAGGGGACATGGATTGTACATCCCACTGAGATAGAAAGAGGTACAAGTTAATAAAGAGTTAAAAGTTAATAACGCCAAAAAAATATTATAGGCAGGTATATAGGCTCAGTGGAACCTAAGAAATGTCTTTATCCATTTAGGTCACCCTTGGAGTCTAGGTACAAGTATGAGGTGTCAGGTTAAAATAATTTTTACTTAAAGTAGAGTTCTACCCATGATAACTAGATAAAAAAAATAATGTTCTTTAGCAAGGAACATATTTCCACAATAATAATTATGCTACCAAAATTAGTGTGTGCTATAAATTGCCTTTAGCATTGCTCCTGTCTCTTCTTTCTGGAGGTTGCCATTTTGCTGAAGTCCAGGGCCCCTGAGCAGTAGTAAATCTTCAGGCTGATCAGCCTATACAGACTTGGCAGTGTATAAAAATAGAGAGCAACTGAGCATGTGCAGAGCAGGGTGAGATAGTGTGTTACTGGATTTTAACTGGTTCCCTGGTCTAATGCAAGATGACAACGGTGGGAACCTCTCATCGTTCCGGGTGAACGTCATAAGACGTCTTCCCGGATCGCGCTCTATGGACACTTGCTGTGTCTGGTGGCTTCCCACAGCCGATGGCTGATCACTGTACCGGCCCATTGCCATTACCATGTGACCACTGTAACGAATCACAGCAAGTGACATGACAGTTGTAAACAATGGATGGCTTCCTTTCAAGCCATTCATTGTATATAATTGTGTTGCTAGCTGTGATTGGTCAGTGTGATCACATGGTACAGACTGGGCCAATCACAGCCCATCTGTACAATGTGATTGGCGCTGGTCAATCACAGCTAATCACAACAAAAAACACTGAATGGATTGATTTTATTCAGTAAAATGCTTGCATATAGCAACAAAATTCATTTCTATATGCAAACATAATGTGTAAAGAAAACAAATACTGATCACTTCCCCAGAGTAGTACAATGGTAACATTTAGCCCTGGTCAAAGTGTGTTTAAAAAAATAGTTAAAAAAAAATAAAACAAATATAATTAAAAAATAGATAAATGATGACACGATACTGAAATGGTGACAGTATGTAAAAAATAAAAAAATAAATAAACTTATGACAAAAAATGACAACTTAAAAAAAAAACACCATGTCTCCTACTAAATACCTTGGACATTTGAGAGATATTTTTACTGTCCTGACATTTTTGGGCCTCAAGAAATGAGATGGGCCACCAGTACATCAGGATCACAATCAGATATATACCAAAGTTTGTAGACTCTATAACTTTCCTACAGATTAAATAATATACACTAATTTGGGTTATTTTCACCAAAGAAATGTAGCAGAATACATTTTGGCCTAAATTCATGAAGAAAGATTATTTATTTGAATTTTATAACAAAAACAAAGAAAAACATGTTTTTGTTTTTTTCTAAAATTTCGGTCTTTTTTCATTTATTTAGCAAAAAAAAGTGGTGATTAAATACCACCAAAATAAAGCTCTATTTATGTGAACAAAATGATAAAACTGTAGTTTGGGTACAGTGTTGCATGACAGTGCAATTGTCAAAGTGTGACAGAGCTGAAAGCTGAAAATTGGCCTGGTCAGGAAGAGGGTAAAAGTGCCCGGTATTGAAGTGGTTAAACAGTACAGTCACTTATTTTTAATGTTTTGTATAGCTAGACCTGCAAAAGGGGCCAGACTGAAGTGATCTAGTAGGACTTCAACTTTTCTTCAGCTAACCACGTTATACTTTCGCAAACAAGAATTATTTCAAACTGAAATGACCTGTTACCTAGTCTTTAATGAAAAGTACTGGAAATACAAATGAATTGATTATTAGTATGATTTGATGTCTAGTCTTAGAAATACATTAAATATGCAATAGCTTGAAAAAAGCCTTTGATGTATTCCAGACATACTGAAGTAAATTATTTTCTTTTTCTTTACAGAACACATCAGAAAAGGGGCCGACTACTTGTCAAAAGAATTAGGAATAGGAAATTACAGAGCAGCTCAAACACAAGGATCACTGCCACAGTGTCCCACCCTCGTTAATGATTTAGGTAAGTGTAACAGTCATGTCAATGGTAATAAAATATAACACAGCTTTATTGTTTGCCCTTGGAAATTGCATAATATCTTTGCAATTCGACTATTTGCCTTTTAGAAACAGGTGAACTGTGCGTGTATATGTAGTATATATAAAACTACCAAACAGAAGGTTTTAGGGCACAAAAGTGGATCACACATTTGTCAGTAACTAAAATCAAGGATTTTGATAGCAGAAAATAGCTTGAAGATCCCGTAATAATTTGCTCTTTTCCCCAGCGTACACAGGAGGTGTGAGGTAATGGCAGACCAGTGATCTAGTTGGATGCCAGGTAACATCATTCAAGCCTTTTTTCATGATATTACTGGAAGGAGACGCTCTGCCTCCTATAGTTATTATAAACAGAGTGACTCTGACAACAGCACAAAGGGTGTGTAAAATATAAAAAGAAGATATTTTGGTTTAACCAACGCTATTTTATTGATTCAGAAAGCCTTTATACATCTACAGTGCTGTGAAGAAGTATTTGCCCCTTTCCTGATTTTTTTTTCTGTATATTTCTCACACTTAAATGATTCAGATCATCAAACAAATTGTAATATTAGAAGAGAAAGGTAAATGATTGCGCTTATGGTCTGTCTAGGTGTGCTGCCTCCCCTAATATAGCTCCCCTAAGGGGTCTATAAACACAAAATAATAACGAAAAAAGGGGGTGGTGGCGCTTCCTAGTTTGGGTAAGGGTACCAGGTGATGGTATAAGCTAAACTTAAATGTGATAAATTTATATATAAATATATTACTCAGTGAACTATCAATACATGACTGGTATTTATGGCTATTATTCACTTAAGCGAGATGGTCCTGCCATAAACATGGCTCATCTGCATTCAGTTAACATTTTCCACTAGTAAATATAACCCAATGTATAAATCTCTAAGTGCACACTAGGTTAATATAGCTCAAAATTCCCAATCCTAAGTGGTTATATATTTGTAAGAGCTTAAAATAATACACACTTATAAAAACCTTGTTAAGGAAAATAGACCTCAATTGAAAACCATATAAAAATATATAGTGAAAAGATATAGTGAGAAAATATAGATACACATATGCCTAATGGTAGTCAATAAATATGAAAAGACCCCACTCGGGGTAATTAACACAATTGGTGAATCCGAATGTTCCAACGGGTCTTGGTACACCTGTGCATAACTAATAGTCCATCAGGTAAATTAAATCTTCATTCATAGTGATTAGCATGAAAACAGTGACTATGAGTGTTTCCAGGAATTCCACTTGTGACTTCGTGCTCCCCCTCAAGAATCCCCACTCACCAGATCCCCTCACCCCCACGGGGGTATTGCGCTTATCTTTAAGCCCACCACGGTTGCTCCACCAATCTCGCCCAAAGATCTGGGATATTCCACCTTCTTACAGATGTTAACTGATGTATCTCTGTGGTAGACTCCGATAATGGTATTTCCATGAATCTTCCAGGACAGCTACTTGAGAGATGATTGGCTCCGCCTTCTACAGGAAACACTAATCAGACACAATTTAAAAGGCCCTTTTGAATTGTGTCTGATTAGTGTTTCCTGCACCACGATGCTGCAGCCACTTCGTGCCTCTCCGTGCCTCTCCGTGAGAGATGCAAAAGCGTCTTGCCAAACTAATCTGCCCCTCCCCTACCCATTACATCACAGGGTCTTGTGATTTATCAGGGGGATTCCTAAAGTCGGACAAGACGCTCCTCTTTATACTGCATCCACTTCACCCAGTTGATTTTTTTTGCTTTTGCAGGTGTGCTTATGTAAATGCTATCACCTGCTGCTCCCATAGAGAATGTTTTCTCTATGTCTATGATTAATAAGACCAATCGATTCTGTTTCAATCTGTGTGTGTATGTGGACTTCAATTAAATCTTTGCTCCAATATCGCTGCGCATCGTGGATAATCACAATGCGATAATCTAAATGATTCCTATGCATCATAATGATATATATAATATGCAAATCCATAAAACTGTATATTTAATAAACAACATATTCTAAAAACATTTTACTAACTTCCTATACAGTAAAACCTTGGTTTGAGAATAACTTGGTTTGAGAGGTTTTGCAAGACAAGCAAACTTTTTTAATACATTTTGACTCGATATACAAGCGATGTCTTGATATACAAGTAGCGTCAAGTCACAACTGAGTATAAAAGAGAAGAGAGGCACCTCTAAGTGTAGCAATACAGTTACATTTAATGAAGGTAAAACATTTAGAAACTCACATGGTTGATGAATAAAACAGGCACATCTAAATATGCAGGCATCCGGGGTAAAACTGTCCACATAGACCATCCTCCTCACCACCATTGATGTTGTCTCTTCCACGCTGCGCTCCACGAGCGGTTCAAGCCTCGCTTTCAGATTGCTCTACTGCAGGGTAGTCTTCCCGGTCACAATTGAAGACTGACATCGGTGAGAGCCGGCGGTGCGGGGGATGGTCTATGTGGACAGTTTTAACCCGGATGCCTGCATACGTAGATGTGCCTCTTTTAATCATTAACCATGTGAGTTGCTAAATGTTGTACCTTCATTAAATGTAACGATATTGCTACACTTAGAGGCGCCTCTCCTCTCTTTTATACTCTGTAGCTCCTGCTGGATTTTGCTTCTAATCCCCTTGTGGAGGTTGCCATTTGTGGATGGACATTTTATGGTTACACAACCTGGTCACATCGTTCTAATCTTTTTTATATGGACTATAAACTGAAGGACTTATGAATAAATGGTTGTGGAACGAATCATTTGAGTTTCCATTATTTCTTATGGGGAAATTTGCTTTGATATACAAGTGCTTTGGATTACAAGCATGCTTCCGGAATAAATTATGCTCGCAATCCAAGGTTTTACTGTATATAAATGCAGCACTTCCAATGATTTGTTTGCTTTTGCAGGGTGCTATGTAAATGCTATCACCTGCTGTTCCCATAGATCGTGTTTGTACTATGTCTATGATTGATGAGACTAATCAGTTTTGTTTCAATCTGTGTGGACTTGAATCGAATCTTTGCTCCTTCTATTGAAGTCCACATACACACACAGTTTGAAACGGAATTGATTGGTCTCATTAATCATAGACATAGTACAAACACGGTCTATGGGAGCAGCAGATGCAGGGCTTTTTTTCTCAGAGAAAAGGTGCAGAAACTCACCCTCTCTGTCCAACTCTCCGCCCCAACCATGCCCAAAACACGCCCCAGCCACACCCAAACCCCGCCCCCAGCCACACATTCCTTAGAGGAGAGCTTTACAGCGGCGCCAAAAAATTGTAATGGGTTAAGGCTTAGAACTGTGTATCACATAAGGCAAATTCCCCAAAATCCCCCCCAGCTCTCCTCATCACAAATCCCCTCCTAGTTCTCCTCTCATCACAAATCCCCTCCTAGTTCTCCTCTCATCACAAATCCCCTCCTAGTTCTCATCTCATCACAAATCCCATCCTAGTTCTCCTTTCATCACAAATCCCCTAGTAGGTCTCCTCTTATCACAAAGCCCCTCCTAGTTCTCCTCTCATCACAAATCCCCTCCTAGTTCTCCTCTCATCACAAATCCCCTCCTAGTTCTCCTCTCATCACAAATCCCCTCCTAGCTCTCCTCTCATCACAATTCCCCCCCCAGCTCTCCTCTCATCACAAATCCCCCCCAGCTCTCCTCATCACAAATCCCCTCCTAACTCTCCTCTCATCACAAAGCCCTTCCTAGCTTTCCTCTCATCACAAATCCTCTCCTAGCTTTCCTCTCATCACAATTCCCCTCCTAGTTCTCCTCTCATAACAAAGCCCCTCCTAGTTCTCCTCTCATCACAAAGCCCCTCCTAGTTCTCCTCTCATCACATATCCCCTCCTAGTTCTCCTCTCATCACAAATCCCCTCCTAGCTCTCCTCTCATCACAAATCCCCTCCTAGCTCTCCTCTCATCACAAATCCCCCCCAGCTCTCCTCTCATCACAAATCCCCCCCAGCTCTCCTCTCATCACAAATCCCCCCCTAGCTTTCCTCTCATCACAAAGCCCCTCCTAGCTCTCCTCTCATCACAAATCCCCTCCTAGCTCTCCTCTCATCACAATTCCCCCCCAGCTCTCCTCTCATCACAAATCCCCCCCACCCCAGCTCTCCTCTTATCACAAATCCCCTCCTAGCTCTCCTCTCATCACAAATCCCCTCCTAGCTTTCCTCTCATCACAAATCCCCTCCTAGCTCTCCTCTCATCACAAATCCCCTCCTAGTTTTCCTCTCCTCACAAATCCCCTCCTAGCTCTCCTCTCATCACAAAGCCCCTCCTAGCTCTCCTCTCATCACAAATCCCCTCCTAGCTCTCCTCTCATCACAAATCCCCTCCTAGTTTTCCTCTCATCACAAATCCCCTCCTAGTTCTTCTCTCATCACAAATCCCCTCCCAGCTCTCCTCTCATCACAAATCCTCTCCTAGTTCTCCTCTCATCACAAATCCCCCCCCCCAGTTCTCCTCTCATCACAAAGCCCCCCAGCTCTCCTCTCTGCTGACTTCCCCCTCCACCTCCACACACATATCCTGGCCTAGGCCAACAAGGCCCAGGCCTAGGGCAGGACTTTGCAGGGGGGCAGCAAAAAAGCTTGCAAACAGCCTCCTCCTGGTTCCCACATGAAAAGAGTCCCCACTGGCTTACGCTACGCTTTTAGTATACTTTTTTCACTCATGGTTTTTGCAACCTGCTGATTTGTCTTAGGTTTTTCTCTATAGGAACATCTTTATGCCAGTTACTCCTGTTTTATTTAGCAAAATGTGTTGCAATTAAACATACACAGGTTAAAGATCTTTCAGTCTGTGTGTTGACATATTTTGGGGTTATTTTTGGTCTGATTGAGTCCTAATTCTTTGACTATAAAACCGGTTTGTGAATTTTACATGACCACCATCAAATGGAACATTAGTTGGGCAGGTCCCCATCCCCAGTGTTCCTCCTGGGATAAGTGGCACCAACAGCCAAGAGCGGTACCTGTGTGGTTAAGTCACCATCGTATGCCCAATAATCCAGAAATATGGATTTAGCCCAACCCTATCTGCTGGCCCAATGTGATGTAATTTAGGGGTATTTTAACAAGTGAATATGAGCACTTCCAACACAACAAAGTGCCTTTGTTATCACTTAGCACTGGCATTTGTTCTGACATCAGTTTGAGATGTTTCAGTGATCATTCAGACTCCACTGACAGGTGCACTTGACCTCCTTCTGACCTGCATTTACCTGTGCTTCTTGCAGAGTTTGCCTTCCAATAGACTGGAGGGTGAACTTTAGGTGGAAAAGGTGGGGCCTAAAGAGGAAGGGGTGTAGTTTACAGATGGCAGGGTGGGTCTTAAGCAGGAAGGGGTGTACCATATTCAAATTAGGGGGTGCACGAGTTTAGTCAGGCCTAGGGCAGCACAAAACCTAAATACACCACTAGGGCTAGTGCTGGAAGGGGGGAGGGGTGCTGGAAGGGGGAGGGGGCTAGTGGGCTAGTGCTGGAAGAGGGAGGGGGGAGAGGGCTAGTGCTGGAAGGGGGGAGAGGGCTAGTGCTGGAAGAGGGGGTGGGCTAGTGCTAGAAGAGGGGGAGGGCTAGTGCTGGAAGGGGGAGGGCTAGTGCTGGAAGGGGGGAGGGCTAGTGCTGGAAGGGGGGGTTGGAAATGTGCTGGGGGGAGGGGAGCTAGTGCTGGAAGGGGGGGTTGGAAATGTACTGGGGGGGAGAGGGGGGCTAGTGCTGGAAGGGGGGGTTGGAAATGTACCGGGGGAAAGGGGGGCTAGTGCTGGAAGGGGGGGTTGGAAATGTGCTGGGGGGAGAGGGGAGCTAGTGCTGGAAGGGGGGTTAGAAATGAGCTGGGGGAGAGGGGAGCTAATGCTGGTAGGGGGGTTGGAAATGTGCTGGGGGGAGAGGGGAGCTAGTGCTGGAAGGGGGAGGGCTAGTGCTGAAAGGGGGAGGGGGGAGAGGGCTAGTGCTGGAAGGGGGGGCTAGTGCTGGAAGGGGGGGGTGGAAATGTGCAGGGGGGAGAGGGGGCTAGTGCTGGAAGGGGGGGGGTTGGAAATGTGCTGGGGGAGAGGGGAGCTAGTGCTTGAAGAGGGGGTTGGAAATGAGCTGGGGGAGAGGGGAGCTAGTGCTGGGAGGGGTTTGGAAATGTGCTGGGGGAGAGGGGGGCTAGTGCTGGAAGGGGGGGTTGGAAATGAGCCTGAGGGGAAAGGGGAGCTAGTGCTGGAAAGGGGGGTTGGAAATGTGCTAGGGGGAGAGGGGAGCTAGTGCTGGAAGGGGGGGTTGGAAATCTGCTGGGGGGAGAGGGGGGCTAGTGCTGGAAGGGGGATTGGAAATGTGCTGGGGGGAGAGGGGAGCTAGTGCTGGAAGGGGGGAGGGCTAGTGTTGGAAGGGGGGAGGGCTATTGCTGAAAGGGGGAGGGGGAGAGGGCTAGTGCTGGAAGGGGGGGTTGGAAATGTGCTGGGGGGAGAGGGGGGCTAGTGCTGGAAGGGGGGCTAGTGCTGGAAGGGGGGGTTGGAAATGTGCTGGGGGAGAGGGGGCTAGTGCTGGAAGGGGGGGTGGAAATGTGCTGGGGGGAGAGGGGAGCTAGTGCTGGAAGGGGAGGTTGGAAATGTGCTGGGGGGGAGGGGAGCTAGTGCTGGAAGGGGGGCTAGTGCTGGAAGGGGGGGTTGGAAATGTGCTGGGGGAGAGGGGGCTAGTGCTGGAAGGGGGGGGGGTGGAAATGTGCTGGGGGGAGAGGGGAGCTAGTGCTGGAAGGGGGGGTTTGAAATGAGCTGGGGGGAGAGGGGAGCTAGTGCTGGAATGAGGGGGGGTTGGAAATGTGCTGGGGGGAGAGGGGGGCTAGTGCTGGAAGGGGGGGTTGGAAATGAGCTAGGGGGGTGGAAATGTGCTGGGTGGAGAGGGGAGCTAGTGCTGGAAGGGGCTGCCAGGTTTCAAATTAATCCCACACTGATTTCTGGCATATGTCCTTTCTCATACCAAAGCACATATCCTCCTAACACCCAATCACTCCACTAAGTGTACATCGTTTCCTCCTTTCCAATCCCAGCCACTCTCTCCCCCTCCTCCCTGTCTATCTATAAAGCATAGAAAAGTTTGTACAGACTTGAAGTCAGCGCGTGTTCCTGCTTCCCCTCCTCTTGTGTGTATACAGAGCAGAATGAGAAGGAGGGGGAGGAGACAGCTTCGTTCTGCTGTGTGTGAGTAAGGCAGGCTGCTGCACGGATGGGTGACATGCACCTTATGATCGTGCAGAAAGCAGACATGTCACTGCAGTCCGGTGTGAATGACATGTCCAGATCTAGAGAAGATGAAAACCCTGAACACATCATTCAAAAACCGGACTGTCCGGGAGGGGAGAGGAGAGGGCTGCCAGAGGTTCCGGAACGCAGTTCCGGTGAGTCCCGGCTGAAAAAAAGCCCTGAGCAGGTGATAGCATTTACATAGCACACCTGCAAAAGCAAAAAAATCAACTTTAGGAATCCCCCTGATGAGTCACGAGACCCTGTAATGTAATGGGTAGGGGAGGGGCAGATTGGTTTGGCAAGACGCTTTTGCATCTCTCACGGAGAGGCATGAAGTGGCTGCAGCATCGTGGTTTTATATGATATACGCTGTATACAGTTGGTGCACCTTTTAAATGTGAGTTCTATGCACATTTTTTAATAAATGTAATATTGTTTAAAACGATATAAGCAGTATTTAAAGCTCTCTCATATATATCGAGCCATAATGGAGGCACATCAATGGAGCAACGAGGAGGAACGCATGATCTGTTAGTCTGGGGTGACTAAAAAGCTTTATTTGACCAAACTTAAGTGTGAGGTCACACTCTGTGAGGTGAGAGCATTTCTTATGGGGGAGCACTGAGGTGAATAGATACAAAGCACAGATTTTTGAGGATTTGTGAAGACTCAATAAGTTACAACTTCTTTCTGACATTTTTATTATTTAAACATTTGGTTGCACTCAAGCACGGGATTTATATTATCACAACAAGAAATACACATGAATGTATTATATATTTGTATATTCACATGTTGTTATGATGGCACTCATATTTGCACAGGACAATTGATACACTAAGTGGTTGGTTACAGTTATTATCACTAGTGCAGCATTATTAGTTTTGAGTTTATTTGCACATTTATATAGTGTGGTGTTTGCTGCTTGCATATATTAATCATATTGTATTCTAGGTGCTGGCAAAAGACTACCTATTATATTTACAGCGCTATAATGGCTCAGTTACACTACACATCTACTTAAAGCCGAGTTCCACCCTCTTTTTAAACTTTGCACCCCCCTGTTAATGATCACTGTACAATTTTTTTCCCTGTAATCTATATACCTTATTTTGAAGGTGAATACTCTGCTTCCGCTTTACATCACCGCAGCAACATACATCATTTCCGCCCGCCTATTGGCTCCTGGGATATGAGTGTTATCAATCCCAGGAGTCAGTGGGCAACCTCCACTGGCAGCATCGCCCCGCGATTTGTACGATATGCGCTTGCGCGCGATCGGGGAGTGCATGCTGGATAGCCAACAGCGCCCGTTTCCTCCAAAGGAGCAACGAGTGGGCTTCAGATGCCCACACTGAAGAAAGGAGCGCGCTCACTGAGGAGGGCAGATTGAGTTTTTAAAAACTTTATTATATATTATATAACATATATCTTTTATGCATAGGATAAGCTGTGATCACAGGGTGTTTAAAAAAGAAAAAAAAAAAACAAGCTGGAACTCCGCTTTAACCACTTCAATACAGGGCACTTTCATCCCCTTCCTGCCCAGGCCATTTTTCAGCTTTCAGCACTGTCTCACTTTGAATGACAATTGCGCGGTCATGCAACACTGTACCCAAATTTTTTTTTATAATTTTCTTCACACAAATAGAGTTTTCTTTTGGTGGTATTTAATCACTGCTGGGTTTTTAATTTTTTACAAAAAAGAAAAAAGACCGAAAATTTAGAAAAAAAATAAAGGATTTTCTGTCAGTAAATAACATATTTTTGTAAATAAGTAATTTTTCTCCTTCACCGATGTGCACTGATATGCTGCACTGATATGCGGCACTGATGAGCACTGATAGATGGCACTGATGGGTGGCACTGATGGGCATTGATGGGCAGCACTGATGAGCAGGCACTGATGGGCACTGAAAGACTGCACTGACTGGCATCACTAATAGGCACTGATTGGTGTCACTGATGGGCACTGATTGGTGTCACTAATGGGCACTGCTGGGGCTTTCCTGTAATCAGGGCACTGATGATCAATGCCCTGATTACCTGCCCTGGTCTCCCCTGCAAGGAGATACAGCTGATCGGCACTCCTCGCCACACACTCTGTCAGTGTGAGGCGAGGAGATCAGATTAACGGCATTTCTGCATTTACACAGCTGATCACATGGTTAAAGAGCCGTACCACCGGCTCCGATGGATTACCGATGGATTACATCGCTGGAATCTCTTTTTTATTATTTACTTTTTTATTTTTAATAAAGGACTTGTCCCAAGCCGTCTCCTGTGGTTTTTTAAACATTTTGACACTTTCTTTTTGTGAAATGATAGGGGTACAATGTACCCCCTATACCAATTCACATGGGGGGGGGATCTGGGTGTCCCCTTTGTTAAAGGGGGCTTCCAGATTCCGATAAGCACCCCACCCGCAGACCCCCACAACCACCGGGCAAGGGTTGTGGGGATGAGGCCCATCCTCCCCATGTTGAGGGCATGTGGCCTGGTACAGTTCAGTAGGGGGGGGGGCGCTCTCTCGTCCCCCCTCTTTTCCTGCGGCCTGGCAGGTTGCATGCTCGGATAAGGGTCTGGTGTGGATTTTTGAGGGAACTCCACGCCATTTTATTTAAATTTTGGCACGGAGTTCCCCTTAATATCCACACCAGACCTGAAGGGCCTGGTAATAGAATTTTGGGCGACCCCCACGCATTTTTTTTTTTTAATTACTTTCAATGACTTTTATGTGTATTGTCGGGACCAACAATTCATTAATAGCTGGCACTAGCGCTAGTACTTTTACATGACTTTTTTTTCCTTTAGAAATGTGATTTTGCTCTCGGACTGTTATAAACACAGGAAACATGCGCTACTTTACAGGCATACTATAGACACCCCCAGTTACGAAATTTAAAGGAATATTTCACTTTTATTGTTTCACTTTAAGCATCATTAAAATCACTGCTCTCGAAAAAAAACGCCATTTTTAAAACTTTTTTTTGCATTGATTCATGTCCCCTGGGGCAGGACCCAGGTCCCCAAATACTTTTTATGACAATAACTTGCATATTAACCTTTAAAATTAGCACTTTAGATTTCTCCCATAGACTTTTAAAGGGTGTTCTGCGGCTTTTTGAATTTGCCGCGAAAACCCCAAATTGTTCGCTGTTCCGCGAATGGGTGAACAGCCAATGTTCGAGTCGAACTCATGTTCGACTTGAACAGATAGCCCATTCCTAGTTGCAAGGTGGATCCATAAATGCTGTATATTTTCCTTTGCTTTGGGTATCACCTGTATCTCTGAGATTTGGGACGTTGCAGGTGGGCAAGCTGCTACAAGTCCCACGCTTAGTTGTTTTGTGTGGACTAAATATTTACAATCACTTTGAAAAAAAATAGTCCATCTAGGGCAACCAATAGAAAAAAAAACCTCCATCTACAGAGTCCTGTATTCACAGCTGATCCAGAGAAAGGCACCCCCCCCCCATCCACTTTGCTCCTGTAGATATAAAATAAATGCCTTATTGATCCTCTAAAAGGCAATTGATTATATGGTGTTATTTCCTATAAATGTTAATACCCAGTTAGATTTTGTACATTTAGGAACACATCCAGAGGGAGGGAGTCTCTTCCACTACAACTCTCACTGTGAAGAAGTCTTTCTGTATGTAGCACCTACCTAGATAGTTGCTAGAGCGTGTATATGGTTTTTGGCTTGTCTGCTTAACAGAGAAGCAGGCAGGCAAATTTAGGTGCAGTCTGCTAAACAGAGAGCAGTGATTGATGAGTGAGGTCTGCTCAGTGTGCTCTGATGCTAAATCATGCTGTCTTGGAGAATTTCACACTGATCCAATAGTGATGAATCATATTGGACAGTGGGAGGAAACCCAGCAGGTGAAAGCATGGTTTAGGATACAGCCCTGGCCAATTAGCAGGGGAGGTGCACAATTGCTTGCTGGGTGACTGTATTTATATTGTAGGAGCACATGGGCTCGGGGTTCCAGTCCAGCCCACCTCCTGAGGAGAGAGGTTCAGGTGGGGAGGAGGCGGCTGCCTCTGCCCAGCGTGGAAGGCCATGCGGCCCCAAATTGCAGATCTGAGGGTCTGAAGCCTGCAAACTACAACCCAGGGTTCCTGTGCAAGCTGAATGAGGGAGAAAGTCTATGGATCTGGTCGTTTGTCACTGGTCAAGAGTGTCGCTTGGAAGTTGGAAGGAGGCTACCAGCTGTCCCTGTGCATTTTGTGAGTACAGACTCCTTGAAAAAGTGTGTGTTGCTGAAATCTCCCTCTGGTCCTAAAAGTCAGCATACTGGGTGTGTGAGCTAAAGGAGACACAGGCTAGTGTCTTGAAGACTTGAGTCTAAGGTTATGTACACACAATAGGATTTTCCGACAACAAAACCGCGGACTTTGTTCCGAAGGATGTTGGCTCAAACTTATCTTGCATACACACAGTCACACAAATGTTGTCGGAAATTACGAACGTCAAGAACATGGTGACATACAACACGTAGGACGAGCTGAGAAAAATGAAGTTCAATAGCCAGTGTGGCTCTTCTGCTTGATTCCGAGCATGCGTGGACTTTTGTGCGTCGGAAATGTGTACACACGCTCGGAATTTTTGACAACAAATCTTGTTGTCGGAAAATTTGAGAACCTGCTCTCAAAAATTTCTTGGTGGAAATTCTGACAACAAATGTTCTATGAAGCATACACACAACAACATGCTCACATCCAACATTTGTTGTTGGAAAATCCTATGGTGTGTATGGCCCATAAGGCTTTGACTTTTGTCTCTAATTGAGACAAAGTCCACTGAGTTTTTTCTGCTATAGAGGGACCTAGTGGCAGCCCGTCCATAATAATGGGCTGCCACTTTATAAAAAGGTCTTTTAAAAAAAAAAAAAATCCTTTAAGTCCACAAGTGCACTGTGTACAGTCGCCGGACACAGTGCACTATGGGCAGCATGACGTCTATGCAATCATGTGATTGCATATAAGACGCTTCATTTGCTGGGTTTTGTGAGTGCTTGTGACACAAAGCAGTCCGCCACAACACTCCCACCTTGCAGGGTTTTCTATTGGCACCGCCATAGGACATGGGCCATGCTTTCCCCGGGCTCACTTCCGGTTTCTGTGTGCCAGTAGAAAATTGGAAGTGACCCTGACCCTGCGGCTCCATGGATGGAGAAGTCAAGCCAGGTACTAAATGTGACCTAACACCACTGTCTGTCCATATACAGCAGCAGCAGCATCCTGTGATTGGAATGGAGGGAGGGCGTCCTGCTTCACCTCTCCCTGAGAATCAACCTCCAGCCATTCACCTGACACTTTTCTGTATATATGAGACATGTGCCTGGCAGGAGAGGGAAGAGGAGGGGGGCCATGGGGGACAGGCTCCAATCTAATGCAGTGATAATCTAATGCAGTAATAATCAGTGATGGGAGTAAGTCACACATGTGCAAGTCACAAGCAAGTCTCAAGTCTTAACCTTCAAGTCATAAGCAAGTCCCAAGTTACTGCGGCGAAAAGCAAGCAAGTCAAGTCGAGTCCCTGCTAGAAGTCAAGCAAGTCAAGTCAAGTCATTTATTTTGGTCAAGTCACAAATTAAGTCAAAATACTGATCTACCCCGAAGCCGGGACTCGGGGGGAGCTTTCTTTTGTGGGGGGGCGGCTTTTGCCTAGGACAAGACACAGAACTGGTGGTGCCAAGTCATTGCAAGTCATTGCAAGTCAAATAGCCCAAGTCAAAGTCAAGTCGCAAGTCATTAGTGACAAGTCAAAGTCAAGTCGAGTCATTTATTTAATTTTGTCAAGCAAGTCGCAAGTCCTCAAACAGGTGACTCGAGTCTGACTCGAGTCAAGTCATGTGACTCGAGTCCCCCACCTCTGGTAATAATAGACACTGTTTTCTCATCTGTCTGTCTGTCTGTCTATTTATCTGTCTATCTGTCTGTCTATTTGTTACATAGTTACATAGTAGGTGAGGTTGAAAAAAGACACAAGTCCATCATGTCCAACCTATGTGTGTGATCATATGTCAGCATTACATTGTATATCCCTGTATGTTGCGGTTGTTCAGGTGCTTATCTAATAGTTTTTTGAAACTATCGATGCTCCCCGCTGAAACCACCACCTGTGGAAGGGGATTCCACATCCTTGCCGCTCTTACAGTAAAGAACCCCCTACGCAGTTTAAGGATAAATCTAATTTCTTCTAATTTTAATGAGTGGTCACGTGTCTTATTAAACTCGCTTCCGCAGAAAAGTTTTATCCCTATTGTGGGGTCACCAGTGTGGTATTTGTAAATTAAAATCATATCCCCTCTCAAGTGTCTCTTCTGCAAAGAGAATAAGTTCAGTGCTCTCAACCTTTCATTATTAACATAATTGAAGATTGTTTAGGAGTTTGTCCTACTCTATTTCGAGACCTTCTTTTTTTTTCTTTACATTTTTGGGGCCTTGCTTTTCTTTTTAAATGATGATAGTGTTCATTCACTTTTATGTTTTTTTTAAATGCTATTTTTTATTCTTTATAGTTTCTTTAACTTAACTGCATATGTTGTTTTTTTTGCCTTTTAAACTTATTGCCATGGGAATGAGGTTAAATATTCCTATTTATGTTCTGGGTTTTTTGATGACAATATTCTCTTCCATTCTAAGTCTTGAAAAGAGCAGATCTAAGCCTTGGAAAATGAAAATGAAAAATATTCCTTAAAATTAAATACCTCTTTAAAATTAGGTATTTATATACTTTGTTTATTGGAGAAAAAAATTGGGGCATGTTTTTCCCCTTGTTTTTCTACATTGACACTGGCTGGCTATTCACTAATTCCCTACTAATCCAGATTCTGAACTTCCCAAGGAACTTTTTTTTTAGTGAGCTCCGTCTCACTAACTAGCATGCTGTTTATACAACTTCTTTTCCCTTAACCTCCCTGGCAGTAATCCCAAGTGTGGCTCCGGGTTAATTTTCAGTACCAACAGCGGTAACCCTGAGCCACACTCAGGATTACACCATAGTATCCCTCTGTTACTTACCTTGTCCATATGATCCCCGATGCCCTCCGGCGGTGTCCTCTGGCCGATGCATCTGTCTTCCGAGTTCCATTCCCCGAGAACGCCGCGACGCATGGGGGCGGAGCTGGCGGGAAATTCAAAAAGTTCAAAACATAACATACACACAATACATTGTAATGTGTTAGGATTACATTACGGCATGGCAGACACAGAGGGAGGAGTCTAGCAATGGCGCTGGTCTCGACCCTGAGCATTCAGTGAGAGAACCTGCTCTCTCACCTCGCTCCATGAACAGACACAGTCCGCCTGATCCCTGATCCACCCGGCCAGCCGACCCCTCACCATTCCCCCTCACCATCCCTCCTGCTGCTCTCGGCTCTCTAGAAGCACCCCAAAGCATGCCCGACTAAACCCTGGAGCTGGAACGCGTCTGCCGAAATCCACTTTCCACGGAAAGCTCACCAGGTGGGGTGAGAGTGTGAATGTGAGAGAGAGGGACCGAACGGAATCCATTTAGAAGTTTCCTCTATCCCCAAACGGAGTGTTCACACAGTGGTCTGCAAGGAACAGTGTATCTCCCCGTCTGCCTCCTGTACAACTCTTTCTATGAGCAGGCACAAGCATAGGAACAGTGCAGCGCTGTACTGACCTGTATTGACCTCCTCACTTCCCCACTGTACATCCGAGAAGAGACGAGGTAGGAGGGAGAAAGGAGGAAGGGGGAAAGTGTCAGCAAAGGAGCAGAGTGCAGGAGTGCTAAGGCGACGTGCATGGCGTGCAGCTGTGTAATAGTGCAGCTGCCAGATTCCTAGAAGACTACCAAGACTATCCCAAGGGGAGAACTGAGCTGAACCGAGCAGGCCCTCAATGTCTGCCTGTAAATTGCAGACACTGCCACTATTACTGTCACTGAAACTGAAATTGAAACTGAACTTATTGCTCCACTAACCCTTTTTCCCTTGCTATTATCCGCTCCATTGTACTACTGTATATCGCATTAGAGGGCAGTAAGATCCAGGAACCAGAAAAAGATCGAGGAAAAGCACCCCTAATCTGGCTGCATACCCTGCATATCCTGCATTTTTGCATCCCGGTGAAGGCGAGCTAACAAAACTGACCTGGCTACCTGAAACTGACCAGTACTGAACCAATCTACAGCAAAAAATGTGAATGGGAGGTGGTGAGTACAGCAAAAAACAAAATAATATATAAACTAACAACTAATATACTGTATGCAAAGAATTTGTTTAAATGCTTACCTCTATTATATTATCAAATATCAAAACAAATTATATTATCAAAAAGACTTTATCATGAAGCACGTATAGACAGCGGGGACAATCATAGAATTTATAGTGATCCTTTCCTATCTGCCTATCTTTCTATATGTAAACAATTAACCTTGCGAAAACCCTACGACAAAGTCCACCTCCCCACTAATGCACTTGAAAGATAATGCATATTTTTACAAACTAGTGGTTTAATGTCAGGGGTTAATAAATTAAAAACGTGATCAGGAAGAAATTTAACTAAGGGGAAAGATGAGAGGTAAGGCAGCAGGAGGAGGAGCGATCCCTAAATCACCCCGTTTAAGTCTGTCATCTAGTCCGGGTCCTATGAATAAATATGTCGCTCAAGGAGAAAATGCAGAGAAGCACCTAACGGAAAGACAGTAGGTAATTAAGAGCAGCCAGATGGAGAGCAAGGAAAAAAAGAAGGAAAAGAATAAGCCCAAAGCAGACGTAGAGTCAGAATCAGATATCCTATCAGAACCCAGAATAGCCCAAGAATCTGAAGAAGACGAACCAAAGGAGGAGGAGGAACATCAAAATAGAACCCTGTTACCAACAAAAATCGAAATGGAATGCGTGTTTTCAGATTTGGAAAATGTAGAGAATGCATAAAAATTTGGGCCATATACTAGAACGATTGGAAGAAGTGGAAAAAGAAACTGAATCTAACAGTACCAGTATAAGAAAACTAGAAGGCAAACTTATAGCTGTTAAAAAAGCGCAACAAGAACAAACATACAAACTAGAGGATCAAGAAAACAGGGACAGAAGAAAGAACTTAAGGATACGCGGGGTCCCAGACACCTCTCAAAATGAAGACTTAACAGAAATAATAAGGAAAATCTGTAATCCACTTCTGGGAAAAGAAATAACAAACCCAATAAAAATTGATAGACTAATGCCCCATACACACGGTCGGATTTTCGGATGTAAAATGTCCGATCGGAGCGTGTTGTCGGAAATTCCGACCGTGTGTGGGCGCCATCGGACATTTTTCATCGGATTTTCCGACACACAAAGTTGGACAGCAGGAGATAAAATTTTCCGACAACAAAATCCGATTGCGTCAATTCCGACCGCGTGTGGCCTGTTCCGACGCACAAAGTGCCACGCATGCTCAGAAGAAATTCCGACACGGGACAGCTCGTTCTGGTAAACTTAGCGTTCGTAATGGATAAAGCACTTTCGTCACGCTGCAATGTAAAAAATGGTTTAATACAGCGCACTCTCTTCTTCTTTATAATGTGACAAGAATTAAGTCGTTTTGATGCTCATATTCACACACACTTCTCACAAACTTTTTTCGTTACTATTTATCTGGATTCCCTCAATATATTTTGATTTCTCACATCTGACAACATTTTTTTTTTTTTTTTTTTTTTACTTCAATGTAGAATCTTTTTTTTGTGTTTCTCTTTTTATTTTTTTTATTTTTTTGGTGATTTTGATTTGTACTCCCGAAAATGTTTGTGTGTTTTTTGTGACAAGTTCCCACAACACCATTGATATGTTGTTCTATTTAATCTGTAGGAGGAGATTGTTTGGTGTTGTTGTCCCTTGTTAATTTCACATTGTACTTTAGAAATGTACCTGAATACTCACCAACAAACTGTCCTTTTTGGATGAAAACACACACAGGAGAGTAGAATTTACCTAAAAATATTTTATTAAGGGGTCACAACTATAAACAAAGAGGGAGGCAACGCTGGAGAAACTGCAGAAGTGGGCGAAGCCTTGGACACCCAGGGCAGACATCAATTATTTAAAAGCAAAATTGGTGGCCTGAGGAGTCCATATCTAAGGGAGGGCAGTCTGGTCCAGAAGTCCCAGAGATCCGGAAAGCAGCAGATGACATCTGTGTCCCCAGGCTGTGGTCATACGAGAGACTGCATCTTCTGTCAGACCAGACTGAACCCAGGGCAATCACTCTCAGGTCTTCTTTCCACGCTTCCTTCCAGCCTTTGGCTGTGGTGGTGGAGTTGTGGCAGCAGGAGGAGGAGGAGGAGGAGGATCGTCCCTCTCCATGACATCCGTCTTGTGTGTCAGTTTCCCACTCTCCCCCTTACGAAGGACTTTATAAATCAGGTCCTCAGAGATCTTGCGTTGACCCTCCTGCATGCCCAGCAATTTGGTGGCAGCCATGCAGGCAAAGGCCTCTGCAGGACTGGGGAAGGCTCTGAGGGACGCCGAAGCCTCCTGGATCAGCCTGTACACTGAATCCTGCACAGGACTGGGAGTGGCCTTCCTGGCCCTTTTATATGGCAGGCGGAGGGGAGGGACCTGAGACTCAGTCAGGCTGCGACTTGTCCCAGGCTTCTCTTGGCTGACACTTAGCCCCGCCTCCTCCTGGCTGCCACTAATCCCCGCCTCCTCCTGGCTGCCACTAATCCCCGCCTCCTCCTGACTGCCACATTCCACAGCCTCCTCCTGGCTGAGGTCTTCCTGTGTATGAAAAAGGGACATAGTTTTAGTATTTTATTCATCAATCACACACAATTTTCACCTCATGACTGCTGCAAATTGAATGTTAACAAATATAACAGACTATCCTTCTGAGCCCAGCAGTTTTCATTCTTGTCCCAATTTTGGGTGCCCACTACTGTCTATTGATATGTAAAACACTTTATGAAATCAGCAAATAGTGATCAATAATAACATCTAGTAAACATCATTTATTTATTGCCCAGAAATCAGTAGAACAATGCTATACCTGACTCCAGCTGGGCTCCTCCACTTCTTCCTGGCTGGAAGGCCCAGGTTGGACATCGGAAGCCTCAGCTGGGGTGGAAGGAAGCGTGGAAGGAAGAGTGGAGAGGGATTCCCTGACTTCAGTGTGGTCTGACAGAAATCGTAGTCTCTCATAGTACCACAGCCTGGGGACATAAACGTCATCTGCTGTAGCTCCAGACCTCTGGGAATCTGTGACCTTCTTGCGCTCCCTAAGATACGTGCTCCTCAGGCCACCAATTTTAGCTTTTAAATAAGGGATGGTTGCTGTGGGGACCACTGGCTTCACCAACTCCAGCAGTTTCTCCAGCGCTGCCTGCCTCTTCTGTTTATAGTTATAGTGGGGGTGTCTCACTTGCCACAGACAGGGCAGCTCCCTGTACTTGTCTATGAACAGGGGCAGGAAATTGTGGTCGTTGAACCCATCCATTTTCTCTGCAAGACACAACACAAGACAAACCCTAATGTCAGGCCAAACTCCCCTAATCTTGTTACAATATAGGCTTCAATTTCGAAGCAGTATAGGCCCAAGTTTAGATCCTACCTTCGTTAGCACGATCGTCGTCTCCGATCCTCCTTCCTCCGCTCACAGATCGTACGTAAGACGCACGCGTTACGATTTATACACACTGCGCATGCGTATAACTCCGCCCACCCCTGACGTTCTTTCTATTCTATTCCCCGCCCCTTTTCGTTCGGCGCAGTGGAGGAAGAGCACATGGCGGAGAGACAGCAGGATAGTGCTAAGTACAGCAACGAGGAGGAGGAGGTGGAAAGGCCGGAGCCTGAAACGTCCCGATCCAGAAGGAGATTAAAGGACTCAAATATGTCCTTTGGGGAGATGTTGGAAATGGTGGACATCCTGAAGAAGGCCGACTATGATGGAAAGTATGGGCCTTACCCCAACCACAATGTCCGAAAGGCCAAGATCATGGCGAAAGTGGTCAGGAGTCTGCACCGGAAATTCGGGGTACGACGATCGAAAGATCAGCTCAGGAAGCGGTGGTCGGACCTGAATTTACGAGAACATGAGCAGTACAGAAAGATCCGGAGAGTGCTGCAAAAAAGTAAGTAGTTGTGCTGTGTTCCTATTGTTCTTGTGTTTATTACGTTCGTGCTGCTCCATGTGCTTTTAGGAACTGTTGTACAGTTTAAAATGGCAACTTTCATGTTCATGGGCACATTATTCGTTCGGATCACACATTTTTCGTTGCAAATATAAAATACCATTGTTTAGCCCATATGCATTTGGCCACCATTTTGAGGCCCTATACTTGTCTTCAAAGAATTGGGTTGTGTAGATGGCTTTGTTACTAGAATGAAATGCAAACTAGATTGTGTGTAAGGAGAGGACACTGAGCAGCTTTTTTCACATCTGGACACTGGAGCACTAGTGTGGGACCCCAGAACACCCTTTTTATTAAGGGGCCCACACAGGTGCTCCAGTGTATACTATAGGGGTGTCTCCATCTGTGAAGCTTGTACAAAACAGGTAAAGTATTGCAGCTGGACAAAGGACACTAAAAAAGCTACATCTTGGAACTCTGCTAAAATAGACAATTGTACCCCACTTCCAAGCAATGTTTCATCTTTATAGTTCTGCCATCAAATATCTGTGTGCTAAGTATACCATTTTTGTTTTACATAGGGGAGAAAAGACTCGGAGGACACCCCTCATCCGAGGAGACCAGAGCCCCCCCCCCCTGGAAGAAGGGAAAATCCCCCCAACACAAGCTGAGCAGGAGGATGAAGACGTGGTGGAAGTAGTCACCACAACAGGTGAGTGTCTGCGACCACAGGCTCAGATAAGAGATGGATGGCGGCATTTTTTTTAGACCTAATTTATTTTGGGTTTCCTCTCTTTTTAGGTGATCGTGAGGTTGTGGATGAAGATCCTTTCACATCCGAAAGTGCCCAGATCCTGATCGGGGAGATCATGGGGTGTAATTTACAATTGGAAAACATCCAGCAAAACATCAATGATGTTATTCCAAAATATAAAAACATCATTGATGTTTTGGGGCGAGTTTAAAGCCCCTCCAAATCACTTTCTTCTTTTGTGTGCTACAATGTGCGAAATGTTTTTGTGATTTTTCCCAAAGCCAAAATTGGAGGATGCACACAGTGTGTCAACATGTGCTATCTGCCATCACGGGAGATCAATGGACGCGTTTTGGGGGTGCAACCCCTTCCTCAATAATAAAGTAGCTGAGAGGAAGGGCTTTCTCCCCCAAAACACATCCCTTGATCCCCCGTGATGGCAGATAGCACATGTTGACATTGGGAAATTTGTGTGCATCTTCCAAATTTGGCTTTTCCAGGGGTGATTTCCCCCCATCTGAACGCAATATCAAACCCAGTTCCTAAATACTCATGTCTGATATTGCCTTCAAGTTCTACCAAATGTGAACTTTGTAAGATCAAGATTTGTGTCTTTCTTGTGGGTTTTACACAGGCCTGTTTTCTATAAAATGCACATTTTGATTTTGGATAATGACACCACAAAATATGTTATACAATAAACATGTTGGTTTGTCATAAAAACCTTTGGTAAATGCACATGTGATTGTGCTGGTATTAAAAAGATTCTTCATCAAGAATGTGTGGATTATTGTCTCAATGCTACAACACTTTTGGGGTGATGTAATTGTTGTTTATGAGAAAATGGGGGTTATTTCCTAAGGGCAAATCCACTTTGCATTACAAGTGCAGTTTCAGTGCAGTTGCAAGTGCACTTGTAGTGAAAAGTGTCTTTGCATTTAGTAAATAACAGCCAACAGTGCTTTGTAAGGTTACACAATCACGCCATTTTCTGCACTCCACACATTTCTGTCAGGGTCAGCTCAAACAAACACAAGCAGTAAATGCCCACAAAGAAGAGCCTGGGGGGAGATGCCTGTCAAGAACTTGAGGTCCTGCAGGCTTCTCCCTGTGGCCAAATACCGCAGGGTAGCGACCAACCTCTGCTCCGGAGTGATGGCTTGCCTCATGCAGGTATCCTGCCTGCTGATATAGGGGGTCAGCGAAGCCAACAAACGGTGAAATACGGGGTCCGTCATCCTGAGAAAGTTCCTGAAATCATCAGGATTATTCTCACAGATCTCACGGAGCAAAGGCATATGACAGAACTGGTCACGCTGAAGCAACCAATTCTTGGTCCATGAACTCCTCCCCACCCTGTTCATGGACTGGACTTGTGTCAAGGTCAGGACCCCAACACCAAGCCCCCGCACAGCACGAACTGTACGAGGAGTACGCATATGAAACATGGCTAGAAAACGGTCGGCTGCTCAGAACGAAGTAACAGAACGCACTGAAGAACAGCAAGGCCTGTGAAGAACAACCTGAAAAACAGCAACGAGCGGACAAGATCGCACAGAAAACTCCGATACGAACTGA